>JAKRGJ010000002.1:189811-789811 GCA_022392945.1 Ophiostoma australiae | reverse complement strand
TGAAATACTCAGTGGCCACAAGATTGGCGGCTTCATTGAAACAGCCAAAAGATACCATCTCACATATGTCTGGATCGACACCATCTGCATCGACAAGGCTAGCAGCTCAGAGCTCCAGGAGGCAATCAACTCCATGTTTACGTGGTACAGGGAGGCCAAGATTTGCATCGCCTACCTCACAGATGTCAGATGGGAGTTATTCGACAACATCCTCAATGTCGCAGCCGGGCACCCGGGATTATCTTATTCCACATCGGAGCACATGGGGCATGTTGGCGACGTGCCCAGTGGCAGCAAATACTCTCCAGCTATAGAAGACTTTTTGGGGAGTCGTTGGTTCACTCGTGGGTGGACATTACAGGAGCTGATCGCCTCCAATACCGTCCTATTCTACGACTCGAGTTGGTTCTGCATAATCAAGAAAACGCCAATAACTTGCGTTATAGCTTCAGACTTGAGGGGTTGCGACGCCGAGAGCGAAGCTTCCAAACGCACTGATGCAATCAATCTTATCTCAAAGGCAGCGGGTGTGCCCGCATTAGTGTTGGGTACGCAGCAGGGGTATCGGCAGGCGAGCCTGGCACAGCGTATGAGCTGGGCTGCATCACGGCAGACGACACGCATTGAAGACCGGGCATATTCTTTGATGGGTATATTTGACGTGAACATGCCGATGCTCTACGGAGAGGGAAACGCAGCATTCACCCGGCTTCGAGAAGAGATTATGAAGAAGAGCAACGAAGATTCGCTGCTGGCCTACAACTTACACAGCGACAACAGCCAGACCTTGCGAGGTGCCCTGTCCCCTGCAAGCTACAGCGGGTGCTCACAAATTGTTCAATGTGGTGGTTTCGGCGAAGGCCAGGAGCACTTTAGCACGACGAACATGGGCCTTCTGATCAAGCTGAAGATCATTGAGATGAAAGCTGTTCCGGGTATGTTTTATGCGCGGTTGGACTGTCGTCGGGGTGCTCCACCTCGTGGAAACACATCCCACGAGCACGAGGACGCTGAGTTCCCTAGTACTCTCTGGTGGTCTAGCAGGATCGTAGATGGGTCAGTGCTGGAGGTCGACCTCAACGACAAGTACCATGGATACTACAAAAACTTTGAGGGTGAAGCCCACGACGAGCTTGTGGAAAGGGCCGGTGACAGGGAGCCTGACATCATCGCCATTTCCCTCTATCAGCCACCCGGACACCAAGGGTCCAACGTTTTCTACCGGCCTACATCGATGCAGTCTGTTTCAATACCGGCAAGACTATTCGATACGGATGTGGCCGTCTTCAAGACTATTTATATTGCCGAAAAGCCCTGCAGCGGCCCCCTCTTCGGAGGTGTGATGGGTTTTGAGCTGAGCACCTATCGCGATCTTGAAGTGGTCGAGACGTATCCGTCATGGTCGTGGCAATCAGTTAACAGGAAAACAGTCATACGCCACCCGGCCCTTGAGCCCCTGGAGGTTGTGCACCTACGAGTGATGAATGAGAGGACTCTTTCCAGCGAGTTCATCAGGGCTGACTTCACCTATTCGGGCCCCAATCATAATGTCGAGGCCAAGGTCCACAG
Organism: Ophiostoma australiae; assembly: GCA_022392945.1. Taxonomy (NCBI): domain Eukaryota; kingdom Fungi; phylum Ascomycota; class Sordariomycetes; order Ophiostomatales; family Ophiostomataceae; genus Ophiostoma; species Ophiostoma australiae. The sequence goes on along the minus strand of JAKRGJ010000002.1, from coordinate 788,242 downwards.
ACACGCCCCGTTTGATCTACTAGCATCACTTGAAGGAGGATGCCAACCTACCGCTTCTTCAAGATCGCCCAAGTCCGATGCCGCCTATCCATTCGGGGTCCAATCTCTACCGGGCAATACTTTCATATTCATCGATCTAGATCTAGAGATGATGTTTCAAATGTGAATGCACTTCAGACTTGAAAGTTTACATAACGTGTTCGGTATTTGGAGAAGTTCACAGCTAGACATTCGGATGTCAATTACGAAGGATGTATATGCTGTTGGCAATATTCGATTTAATCAGATGTCACATGTGTTACAATGTGCCGATTGCATCCCATATATTTATATCCATTTGTATCCTTGTGTCTAGCTGTGTGTCCCGTTTGTTTCCCAGTTTGTATTAATTCGTAATCTTGTTGATTAATGACTGTTTCCTAGGAAGAGGCTGCTTTAATAGACCTTCCAGGGTCCACGACACAACGATACATTATGTACATAGTAAGATATGCTTATGTATCTAAGCGTCATTGCTGGGTCAGTGCTTTGACCAACAAGAGTGTCAGAACGTATGTACAAACAACTGCGAACTTGATGTTATCGTAATCTTAGTCTACATGGTACGTCTTCATGTTCATAGTCCAGTTCATATATTCTTCCATTTATTCGATCCTTCGATGAAGGGGCAGCCCACATCGTTCTTGCTCTAGCGTCCCCGGAGCGCCTTGGCTTCTGTGCTGGCCATCCAGGAAAAGGCCATGTTACCGGCCGACGTCCAGCCAGCGTCGGCACTAGTAGGGCCAGCCAGGACAGACGAGACAGGGCCCAAACATCTGCGGCCGCCCAATCCAATCCAACTGGGCACTTACAGCCGACCCGTCAAAAACACATGAGTACAGGGAGCATGACCCACCGCCAGTCTCTATCTCAGGCGATAAGAGGGCATAACAAAGCTGTACTCGTAACATCATCAAGAGGGTAAACGCCATTGACAGTAGCACTATCTAGCCCTATCTGACAGATAACGACCGACCCACGTTGGGGAGACGTGCTCCCCTCCCCTCGTTCCGGAAATCGTCGCTGTCTGTCCGGTCTTTGTCCGCTGCACTCCTCACTCCTGGGTTTGGGTTCCTGGGCTCCTGGGCTCGTGTGCTTCTTCTAGCCGGCCTTCGAGGGGTTTGACTTGGGGGGTCTGATATGATCAAACGCCTTTGGTAGCCGCCGATACCCATTTCTGTTATTGTCGGGATTAAAGTGTTCTGAGAGCAAAGGTTTTGGAGCTCATTACTAGAAATAAAAATAAATTAATATAATTCACTTAATAGTCAAGATCAGAACTGGTATCTACTTACTTAAACCCCCTCCTCTGCTCGTCTTCAGTCTCCCTTCGCCTTCTCTTTCCTCTTCATTTTCATTCCACCCCATTTCTTTCCATCTCACCAACAGTCGCCTCCCTCTCTCACACTACCTACCTCACAATGTCCAGCTTCACGATCCCCGACACCGTGGCTCTGCCCGAGCCCTTCGCCTCCATCCCCCGCGAATCGCTCCTCTTTGGCCCCTCGCCCATCCAGCACCTTGCCCGCATGTCCAAGGTCCTCGGCGGCAAGGTCAACCTGTTTGCTAAGCGCGACGACTGCAACGCCGGCCTGGCCTACGGCGGCAACAAGACCCGCAAGCTTGAGTACTTTGTCCCTGCCATCCAGGCTGCTGGCGCCGACACCATCATCAGCATTGGCGGTGTCCAGTCCAACCACACCCGCCAGGTTGCCGCCATTGCCGCCCGCCTGGGCCTCAAGGCTGCCCTTGTCCAGGAGCACTGGGTTGACTGGACCGACCCCGGCTACGAGTCTGTTGGCAACATCCAGCTGTCGCGCCTGATGGGTGCCGATGTCCGCCTGGACCCCTCTCCCTTTGGCATTGAGCACAAGCCTACCCTGAAGAACCTGCAGGCCGAGCTTGAGGCCAAGGGTGCCAAGCCCTTCTACATCCCCGCTGGTGCCTCTGACCACCCCCTCGGTGGCCTGGGCTTTGCTCGCTGGGCTTTCGAGGTTGAGAAGCAGGAGCAGGAGCTCGGTGTCTTCTTTGACGTGATTATCGTCTGCGCCGTCACTGGCTCCACCATGGGTGGTATGGTTGCCGGCTTCAAGCTGACCGAGAAGACCAACAAGGCTGCCGGCAAGGAGGTCCGCCCCCGCAAGGTCATTGGCATTGACGCCTCGGCCACCGTTGAGCAGACTGCTGCCCAGGTTCTGCGTATCGCACAGGTTACCGGCAAGGCCATTGGCCTGGAGGACGGCGACCTGACCGCGGCCGACATCATCCTGGACGACCGCTACCACGCCGGTACCTACGGCATCCCCGACGAGACCACCATCGAGGCCATCAAGTTTGGTGCTTCCACCGAGGCTTTCATCACCGACCCCGTCTACGAGGGCAAGAGCTTGGCAGGTATGATTGACCTGGTCAAGAAGGGCGAGATTGCCGAGGGCTCCAACGTCCTGTACGCGCACCTGGGTGGCCAGCTGGCCCTCAACGCTTACTCGGCCATGTAAGCGGGGATGTTGCAGAGATGATTACGACGAAATGTACAGTTTAATTCCCATAGAGCATAATAAATCAGTAAAAGTTAAAAGTATTCTTCAGCATGTTGTATTCTTATAAATTGGTGCTCTCACGTAATGCTTCTGTTTGCTTTTGTGTTTTGTTTTTATCATTCGCACGACACAGCTAATCAAGAGAAGAGGAAAAGACAAAACACTTGCACAAACAAAACTAAAGTTTCGTGTTGCGACAACGTTTATCGATAGGCAGATTAATGGACGCCTACTTATCAATTCGATTTGCATTTATTTGTCCGATTACAATGTAATAAGAGCGGGCACAGGCCGGCAAAAGACAGACAGCCTTCCTACCTAGGACTCCCAGGATAAAGAATCAGAGCTATCTGGCGAAATCGCTGACTCGTTTCCGGCTGGCAAGCCCGCGCCGAAATGGAGAAATAAGAGTCCCGCAACCTTAAGTGCGTCATATCCATTATCAACAATCTCCAATCTACTGAGTATCAGTACTATTACTGTATCACACCAGCATACCTAGTCTTGGAAGAGAGGGGCAAACATATAGTTTTCCTCTGATCCCCCCCTCCTGTTGTTTTTTCTTTCCATTTTTATCCTTTTTGTCTTTAACGCAGTTTGAAGTATCGGCGTTTGGCTTGCCTCGTTCATTAGAGTCTTTTGGTTTCATATACCTGTCGTTGCAGAGATAGCATACTATTTTAACTAAAGTAAAAACGACACAGCACATCTAGTCTTCCTGAAGTGTTTCGGTACATGTCGTGCAAAGTGCCGATAGGCGGGTGGCAACTGTCAACCATGGGGCTAGTTGCTTTTGGGGAAGTAATCAAAACTCCGGCAGGCTACGGATCTTCACACCGTGCATATATGCATTTAAAACAATCCTACATGACATTTACAAACCTCGGTTTAAAAATACACCATACCCCTCGTTCGATGCAGAGAGCAGAGCCCGCCGAGGCCGGGGCTCGACCATATGATGTACTCCGACTCCCAGCAGACAGCTGCGAGCTTGGTAAATATCAGAAAATTAGACACGTATGACAATCTACTTCCAGGTATCGATGGTATTCTACAGGACCTATCGTTGCTGCTTGTATTTGCTGCACGTCGCGGAAGAGTGCAGTATTGTCATCATTCGAGACTCTCTTCAGAGAAACAGCGGAAAAGAAGGTCTGCTAAACCGGCACGAGCCTCTTCTCAACAACGAATTAAGATGCACTCCGAATTATAGTCTTTAGAATTGCGATGACCTTTTGCACCACTTGCTGCTTGTCGGGATCGGGATCGAGACACACAGGTCCAAACGCCGGCAGGCCTCGGCCAACCGTCGGACTACTGCTGGTTCCCGCATAGTCTGGGGGATCTCGGGAAGTGCATGCAGGCATACAGGCCAGCCTTTTACAGGGCCGTCTTACATGGCATTTCTCAGACTTTCCGTAAAACAGATGCTCCAGGGTCGAATGGGTGTTATGGGATTGGTTACATATAAATCGGAAGTGGGCCAACCAGGCTGTGAGGTCATTCAGCTTTATCATGAGGATATGTTTGGGTATTTTTACTCGAGGATGTATTTGCATTGCTATTATCAATCACAGCATCTGGATTACGAATTTATCACGTCAACAACGACTGCTCCTCGTCTTGGGCACATCATGTTACTCCTCCAAATTGATTTTGTACTAACGAAATCATTTATTACTTTTTAGAAAAGCAATTACATAACAGAATTGACATGTTTGGCGGCAGCCTGTTATACCCCGGGCCGGGGCAGATCATAGTAGTCCACCCCCGCCTCTCAGCCTGCCACCATTATTATACATCATCATCCGGCTCAAAGCAGCTTCACCATGAGATATATGTTTCTACTCTGTAGTTCAGGTCACTGGCATAAAGTAAAGTGAGGAAAAAAAGTATGCATTCGTAAAGATGATTAACCATTTGGCCCAGGTAAGTTGAAATCCCTAAGACACAACCACAAAAACTGTTGCTTGCTTGTGACTTTTTCTGTTGCTGCAAGACGCTGATAATAACAATAGTAATAGTAAAAACGTAGAGGAGTAATATAACACCAAACTCCTGTGCCCCAAATAACATTATAAGAAAAACGTAAACCACAAGAACGCTCGAGAACCGTGACGCAACCGAGAAAAAAGACATAAGACAAACCGAGAAGAAAAGAAGAAGACCAAAAAAAAATTTGAAAGCCCATTTTCCCTTTTTATCGTATATGAAAGGGGATCCGCCTTCCATCGCCGCAGTCGCCGAATGAATTCCAAATTTAGAAGTGGCTCTGTATGCCAGAAAAAAAAAGCAGAGAGAATCAATAAAGTAAAAACGCCAGAGAACCAACCACCGGCATGATATGCGCGGCAGAGAGAATGTGTGATATTTTATAAGAGGTGGGGTGTGAAGAGAAAAAAGAGCATGAATAACACACTGATGCTGCGCGAAGAGAAGGTGCTAGCGCAGCATAGGTCGGGGTGGGTGCGAGGATGTGTAGCTAGGATGATGGGAGAGGTATGCGGCGCTCATCCCTTGATGGCCGGAGATGAGTGGCCATCCGCACCGTTGAAAGGGAAACGATCCTTCATGAAGGAGAACTCGCCCGGAGTCGAGTCTGAGAAAGGCGCCAAAGAACCAACAATGGTCGCTGGCGAAGCCGGCGAGGCTGGGGAGTTGGTTGCAGAGCTGCGGATACCAGACTGGCCGGGTGCAAGTCTGATAGATGATGAAGCCATCACAGTGGCCGACGAGTCAGAGCCAAAGCTCTGGATAGACGAGGAGCTAGACTCCCGGCTAGGGACATCAAACCAGCGAATCTGGACGGGGCTTCCATCCGAAGCCGTGGACGAGGCAGGACTCAGCTGGTTGGGCAGAGTGACGATCTCGCCCACAGAGGAGCTCATAGTGTGTCCTTGATGCGAAGGCGCATCCTTTGTGATAGCCATGGGCTTTGGGACATACTAAATGGCGTTGTTAGTTGATTGTTTTCGTTTGTGGTGGGGCTTTGGGCTGTTGTTGAAGTTGGGCTAGGGGTTGGGAGAGGGGCTGTTGATGGTCTAGCGACCCGGGGGTTGTACGTACAAAGCAGTATTTGCTGACGATCTCGTCGTACGACTTGGACGCGATGCTCCCGGGGCCGTAGACGCCCGAGTCCGCAACAGCGGCGCGAGAGGTCCGGTCTTGCCCAGCAGCAGGCACTGTGGCCTTTACTGGCTCCGTAGTCGTGCTGATGGTGCTCGTAGGCTGCGCTGGGGTGGTGTGGTAGCCAGTGGTGGGAACAGGGCTGCCACGGCGGCTATCCTTCATGTAGAGGCCGCCACCACGCTTCGCAGGCTTGGGCACAGTTTCCTTGGTTGCCTGCTTGGCTGCCGAGAGCGAAGCGCCAAAGTCGTAGCGGTTGGCAAACGCCTGTCCGCTGGGCGAGGACAGGCGGCCAGCAAGGTTGTCGCTCGGCAGCGTAAGAGCAGACAGCGAAGACTTGAGGCGCAGAGTCGGGTGCTCGGCCTCCCCGAGGTAGTCCTCCACAGACCGGTCAAACATCACCTTTGTGCCGTCCTCGAAAGAGTCCATGGAGACGGGCATTGATCTCGGGCGGGGAGCTGAAGACGGGTTGGCACGACGGTGGTGACTGCGAGGCAGAGCACTGCCCTGCAGGCCGTTCTTGCCATTCATGGGCAGCATCTTCTTCTTAAAGTCAAGCTGAAAGTTGTTGCCGTTGTTGTTGTCCCAAAACTCCTTTCCGGCAACGCTGTAGCGCACGCAAAAGTACATGGTCTTGGACTCCAGGTTGGCCAGATCGGACAGCTTGATAGTAAAGTTGAACCGATCGTGGCCTTCGGTGGCGACACGGGGCATAATCTCAGCGCCATACTCGGCAGCGATTTCGGATGTCGTCTTCCAGTAGTCCAGGGTGAACCGGCAGACGACCGACTTGGCAAAATCCAGGTTGAGAACGGCGATGGAGCCGTGCAGGAACTTGTGGTCAGGCGACAGCCAGACACGCTCCAGGCAAACAGGCTGAGCCTTGCGGGAAGGAGTATCGACAGGGAACTTTGTCAGCATGATCTCCCACTCGTAGGGAGGGGTACGGTGTGTCTGCTTGTTCGAGTTGCCGTTGCTTGCAAAGGGGTACTCAGTCTCGCTGTCGTACGTCTCCACCGGCGAGGAGCCAGCGCTGACAGCAAGAGGGCGGTCGACCTGCAGAAAGTGGCGAACGTGCTCGAGGTGGGAATCAAAGTGCACGACCTTGGAAAAAGTCGGGGTGCCAGGCATGCTTGACGGACGGCGACCGGCACCGAGGCGGAGGGCGGGACGCACCAGCTCGCCCGACTTCTTGCGCACCATCTGAGGCTTCTTGAATATTTCGAGGTCGTTCTCCTCGTCCGAGTTGAGCTGAGAGCTGCCCCCTGAGGGAGTGATCGAGATGCTAGGCTCGGTGGCAGAGCGCATGTGAGATACCCTTCTGCTTGAGACGCTGCTGCTGCTGCTCTTGTTGCTGTTTTGGCTGCCGCTGCGGGCAACCATGCCAGCCACGCGAGTAAAGTGGTCCAGAGAGCTTGTGCTGAAGCTGTGGCGCATGGCATCGAGGTTCGTCGTCTGCAGGGGCTGCAGGGGCTGCACAGCCAGGGCCTCGCGGTCGGCGGGCTCGCTGGGCGAGCTTGCTCTCCGCTGCTTTGGCAGCTGGCTGATAGCCTCGTGCAGCTCCTTGAGCTCGCTCATGTTCTCTATCCGGCGGCCGCGGGTCATGCGTCCCTCGTCATCACTGCTTGGTGGTGAGTCGGGGGGTGAGATAATGGCACCGGCAGGCATAACACGGTTGTCACCGGTTATCGGTGGTGGAGATTGGCGGATGCTGCTGTGGTCATCGTTGGCATGGATGCTGTTGCTAACGGCAGTAACCATGCCCTTCAGGTCGTCGGATGTGGAGCGTGGTGTTGACTGGCTAGTCGAGGAAGTAGTCGACGATGGCGAGACAGCAGAGGGTGTACGTCTGTGTCTTGCTAGATATGATGAGGACCGGGGCAGGGCTGGAGATGCTGGCGAAGCAATGTATGCGGGAGGAGCAGGCTTGGAGACATTGAAAGAAGGACGGCGGCTCGCATCTGGCGACGAGGCTGCAGACGAGGAGGGAGAACGGTGAGAGGGGGGCGTGTAAGGCATTCCCGCCGTTGAGGGAGAAACCCTGGGAAATACGGTCGAAGAAGGGGAGGAAGATATGTAAGGATGCTGCGGAGGAGACGGGCTGTCGAGAGCACAGAGTGCGATAGGAAAACCTAGGAATAGTAGGGAAGACTTGATGAGAGAATCCGAGGGAGGAGGTTTTCGTGGCAACGTTTCTGGAGATGATGTAGAGAAAGATTATCAATACTAGGAAGGTGCAATGTCAGCAGATGTCTCACGGAAGAGGAAGGAATGATCGGGCAAGAAAAGACATGGGCAGGAGAGGCGTTTTCCGATTCTGCTTTGATATCGGCACAGAAGTGGTATGAGGGCACTCACCAGGAATTATGAGCAAGGCGTTCGGGCAATATTCCAGCAACCGAAGTAATGACTCTGCTATGAGAATGTGAGATGGGAGGCGCCGGAATCAAGTGAGAGATGTCCGAGCAGGCGAGAACCCAGTGCAGTTGTCTGAGACAAGACCGAGTGTGCCGAATATAGAAAATAGGGGAGAGAGAGAGTGCCGTGATGAAGCGTTGGCAGATGTCGTGATGTGATGTTCCGTGAGAAAGATGCTCGAACGGAATCGCTGGCGAGAAGAGGAGAGAGAGAGAGAGAGAGAGAGAGAGAGAGAGAGAGAGAGAGAGAGAGACGGAGACTGGCGTATTAAGTTTCCTGGCGACGATGTGAGAAGGAGAATAGTCTCTTATTAGTTCAACAACGAAAGGTCGAGGTTTGCAAAGGTGAAGAAGTGAGAGAAGACAAGGAAAATAAGAGATGAGGGTAGGAGACAAGAATAGAAAAAGAGAGAGATAGATAAGTAGACGGAGTGCACGGTGGGAGGCGCGATGGTTTTGAGTGTTTGTGCAGTCGACTTTCCAGGACTAGGACTTGGCCGAAGAAGAAGTTGACGTCGAGCAGGAAGAGAAGGAACGAGTGGGCGGAGGGCGTACGACTGCGGAAAATGCAAGGAAAATAGGTAAAAAGGAGAAAAAAGAAAGAAAAGAAAGGCAGAAGCGAGACAAAAAGCGACTAGGAAAACCCATGAGTCCGCTAAACTGGGAGGGAGAGGAGTGTGCAGACGGGGAATATGGAGGGTGGTGTTAGCGCAAACGGTAGGCTGTCGTCCTTTTAGCAGACTTTCCTTTCTTTTTGTGTTTGACTGCTTTCTTTTGTTTTCTTTCAGTATGGCCGTTTTCTCTGTTTTTTCAGTGTATGTCTTGGACAAGGCACCGTTTTGGGGGACATGGCTGCCGTTTCTGGGGAGCAAGCGAACATTAAGCACGTTTTTGCGAATAAATGTCTTTCGCGCACAGCATTCCAGGTGCATTTTGACGTGATGTCTTGGATGTGTCTCTGATTTGGGGGGTTTTTTTTTTTTGCTTTTACGTTTTCTTCCAACAGCAAGATTTCTGCTCACGTATTACAGTGTCTCTACCTGGAAGCAGGCTATTACGATATTCCAGACGACCCGGCACGGACTGGAATGTGCGAGTGTGCTCGCAGCAGCTTTCCACAGTCCTCGACAGCTGTCGACAACTTTTGGTGAGACACGCTCTTTGCGTCCATTTTTTGTATGCTTGCTTGCGATTTGCGGGCACAAATCTTCGCCGGTATGAGATATACAAGACATGGGGAGAAGAATCCGGGGATCGTGGAATATGGCAGCCTCGATGCCGGTCTTTTTCTTCTTTCTCGTCAGTGTTTCCTTTTGTCAATTGTCTCGCCACCGAGCACCTAAAATACCATGTACATCCGGAGAACCCAAGATTTCCTTGAATACAGAGTACATAACGTAGTATACTTGCAGCGAAACGGTAGTAGACTCAGAGAGAGACTAATGTCGCAAAGGGCGAGGAGGACGCGATAAAGACCGGGGGCGAGACCAAGGCCCACGTCTCCCCTGGATACACTTAATAGGATGGTGGATAGCTCGGCAGGCTGGTAGCGCCAGGCCTTCTGGGGCACTGGGGCCTTTCTGGAGCAATTTTTATGGCATTTTGGCGCAGTTGGTAGCACTACGAGGATAGCATCACATCTTAGCACATCTTAGCACATCTTAGCGGGTTTCCTGTCGTCTAAAGTGGTGTGTGGGCTGAGGGGGGCCAGATAGGGAGTTGGAAAGACTGACAGGGATAGAAAGAAACGGGGTATTGTTGAGGGGACGGGGGAAGGACGGACCAAGGAGGGTGATAGAAACGTAAATACAAACCATTTACTATGTAATAGTACGGAGTAATGCATCGGTCTGCTACTGAGCAGAGTGGGTGAGTCGAGCAGGCTTTCCGTTGCGAGGAAAACGTCTTCCTTCGAATCCAGGCAGGCGACTCAATGCTACGTGCCTGGCCGAACGAGGTGGGTATGGACGGAAAGACAAGAGGTAGCCAGAGGAAATAGAGGCAGATAGGCAAAGATGCACCGGTTCCATTGAATCACAGAGCAACCGAGCAAGATGTTGAGAGGTGTTGAGATATGCTGGGACGCGCAATGATAGGAAACGCGTCCGGTCACGGAGGAAGTAGCAACATTTGACTGGCTCGCTGGGATGCAAGTGCAATGTAGGTATACGAGTTGATTGCAGGGAGGCAAAAACATCGACCGATGTACTCTAAAAACAATCAAGGCACAGGCAGAGATAACAACTGATAGGAGAAGGGCTGACGCATGGAGTAGAAAGGAACGCGCGACCAGTCATCAGAACACACGGCAAGGCAGGCAGTGCCTGTAGAAATATACTACTGTGTGAACGGAGCAGCCTGCATGGACCTGCATGCTGCAAAATTAGAACAGCGGCAGAGCAGAGGAACACAGGAGAAGCAGAGCACAACAGGGCCGACCAGGCTGCTGCACAACAAGGGGAGTTTTGATGAGACTGGACTGGAAGCTGGAGACTGGAGACCGGGGACTGGTTAATACGGAGTACTATGTACATATGTACATAGTAGAGAAACACAAGTATGGAGCAGGCTGTGAATGTACGGAGTCTTGGTTTGGCGGAGACAGCTGCGAGTAACCTTCGATGGCTCTGCGTTGCGCCGATGAGGCTATCTGACATCAGAACTCGTCACAATAGTGGGCCGGATTGCTCTTTCCTCTGGTATTATTACATACTATGTAGTACATTGGTTTCTCTTAGCTGAGCAAATCACTGTTATTCCGATTGCTCTTTTTGGCAGCCCTTGAATAGAATCTCTGTGGGCTTATACACCTCGCTTTTTGATTGATATTCATAAACAGTCTCACAAATTGAGACAGGATATCATCAATGACGTCGCCGGCAGAACGCTCACTTCAGCAGTGGCGCCACCGTCATGTATACCTGACCATCATTTGCCAGAAAGGAATTGATATTAATCATAAAATGAAACCAAGTTGTGCGCTCTGCTTGGGAGGCGATAACATCAGGTAAGCAGCCTATCAGCACAGAAGAAGACTGCCGTAGACAAGTCGCAGCGGGCGGGCATGTCGCCAGTGGCCGTCAGTGGTCAGTGGTGGTAACATGGACATTCTTGGTTTTCATTGCCGTGTGGCTTAGGGTATGGAACGACGTTTTCTGTTTGTTTGTTTTTTCCCTCCAACACGGACGAGGCCTACAAATCATTCGAAAGATTGAGATAAACCGAGACAGTCGAGAGGAAGACTGCAAAGATGCACAAGGCCGGTTTTGTAATTCTGAATGAAATAGGGTGAAAGTATTCAATAACGCCAATACTCGTATCGAGCCCAGCCCTACGGAAGATTTCTCGTTGTTTCTCGCGACTCGGGCTAAAGTATTCGTCTGGCACCCGAGTCCTTTACGAGTGACCGTGGTACTGTAATAAGCTATTTACTATTTATCTATTTCTTGGCTTTTGCGTGTATACAGAGTGTGTACGGAGTATGCTTTCAAAAATCAGTCTTTAAAAGACTAGTTTTCCTTTTTGACCTTTTTTCGCCCCTCAACAAAAAGCAAATGTGCACACACAAATACCGATGCAGTATGATTTACTGATGAAACGTGCCTCGACCCTTGTAGTAACTACTATACAAAGTACTCAAGCACCCAGTAATCTCTGGGATCAGTGCGGGAGCACAATGCAAGATTTTCATTTCTTTTTCTCTTTGATAAGTGTGATGAAAGCCACTGAGCCTCACCGCTAGATGCAATGAGATGTGATTCCTTCTTGGGGCTACCGATGAATATCTAGTTACGATGCGTGCATTCAAAATGAGTTTTGCAGGCGAGTACTCGATACTAGTTTGATGCTGTAGAACCGTGTAATGTTTGGTGGGAATACACAACGGCAATGATATTAAATACATAACTAAATAAAAATACACGAACCGGAATGTCTTTGCCCGTCTGTACCATCTGTCACCAAGTGTGCTGATGTCTTTTCAAAATGTCTTGATTGTCTTTCATTGCATGTCTCTGAGAGTGCTTTCATCTCTGGTCCTTCATCTTCCCTCGTCAAGCCTTCTCCAGGCTGCTCATGCTCAAAACTTCAGTCGCTCCACCATCACCCTTCATCCAGCACCCACCTCACCCACTACGAATACGGGGAAGACGAAAAACCAACAACAAATATTTCATTGTTGATGTCTCCTCGCTCCCTTTGCGGGTTACATCCACAAAGGATGTGCAACAAGGGGCCGAGTGGGAACAGCGTGAGACGAATACCAAAGATACTCGCAAGTCATACATAGTAAAGATACAGCCCGCCAAAAATACAAAATACGAAAGTTCTTCCCCATATCAACAAAAACGCAGTAATATGGAGTTACTACTTTGTATGTAGAGATTTCACATCTTGGGTGTAGGTGCTATGACTTGCGCTGTACGTACTGAATGCTGCACCTGGGGGTGGCGATGCTCACAAATACTGCGAGGACATGGGGCAGGGTGTAAAATTAATACTACACTGTAATACGCTGCGCAACAAGCACACAGATGCAGTGCTATCGTACTCCAAATACAGCCGCTTCTTGTTTCCTATTCTGTCTAGTAGCCAGAGCAGAAACTTCGTTATTGTATCTTACCCTTGTCCGGCCACAGACCACCCCCAACAGGAGCATCTGTTGGTCAGTGCTTGTCGAAAACGGTGCAGCTCTGGCCAGTCGCAACCGTTTATCAATGAACAGATTGTAGAGATTGGGTTTTTCTTTTTGTCTGGTTTTGTATCCTTCTTACGTTCGAGACATTTCGCTGCAACCCACCTATTTTGACAGTGTTCTTCTTTTTGCCCCGGCTCACCGTTCTTTCGGCTGTATCAATTCGCACTAACATTTCGTTTAGTTCAGTATGTATTACGTCGTATAAGGTTTGCGTCCAGGTCGCTGATTTTGACTCTCATCCTTCCCAGTCGTTTCAATGCTCCCAAAGCTCAGGAGAACTCCTTTGTCAGTGGGGCAATGCAAAGTGAAAAGCTCGAGAATAAAGTCAAGAAGTCGCAAAAGTCGCTTTTAGAGAAGTAAACGTGCATACAGACGCGCAGAATACGGACTTTTCCAACTTCTATTACCAAGGCACAGCAATGAAGCCAGTGCAAATCGGGGTTGGCCGACACAGTCGGCCCCAGCCCCAGGGTTCAACGACAGAGTCCAGAACAAATAAGACCCATCATCCTAGTGCCTGCAAGTGCCTGCAAATGCATAGAAAATGAAGGAAGAAAAGGGAAGGGAAGATAGACGACGGCTTACGATTGTAGTGCAGATTTCAAGACGTAACCATTACAAAGCGGTACATATTGCGTCGTGGAAGACCGTTTGTTGCAATGTTGCAATGGAACAGATGCTCGGAATGATCCCGAAGCAACGGGATGTTTCGAGATTGATGGTTTTTTTCGTTTCCGCTCTTTTACTCGCCGGAGCTGTTCGGCTTTGGACTTGGCCGACGAATAAAATCACTCGACTGCGATATTGCGATTTTATTCGTACACGAGCTCCTTATCACCACATAGGAAGATAAGGTACATACATTGGCAATTACTGATAAAGCAAGCACTCATCCTACGGAGTACATTGCATTGCGATCCATTGCATCGTACAGTTTATGACAAGCATGCAAATCATACATGATACCCCGTAGTACTCCGTAATTATACAGATACAGATGTCGTTCTGCTCCATGGGGCGATGGAGGTGATGCCAGAACTGGGCCTGGCCTGGCCCAGCAATCAAACAGGCCACTAATTCACTCCTGCAATAGCCGCCTGCATAGGACATGTAATGCAGACTGCCGTTTCAGTGCATTGGTACAAAGCTCGCACGACTAAATGAGTAAGTCTTACATACTATGTAACTAGCCAGAAGCTAGGTAGACTCGCGGGCTACAAAGTTCATGACAGCAATAGTGCATCATATTTCGACATCGTACGTCTCCGTCTCGTCCCATTACTACTTTGTCTTGTGCTGCAACACTCGATTCTCCCGCGCCAAAGTTCATGATGGTTTGCTTTCTACGAATCGCTTTGTGAGATTCATCCGGGCACGAATCAAAGCACGTTTTTACCATCTGGGGAAGATACCGGGAAACCCAGCAAAGAGGGCACGGGGCGCCTTTGTGCACACGTCGGCGAATAGGGTCTCCAGGAAGGCTACACCGGGCTCTTCCACAAGTTGCGAGTACGCGGTCGTACGAGTTCCGACAAAGCAGCCAAGTTGATGCCTTAGTTCTTTGGCAAAGGTGAGGATCGAGGCTTGATGGATGTCTAACGGCTCTTCTCTCGTCGTATGCTCCAATTCATGTATGGCTGTATTTTGTTTTTGTACTGGCCATAGTATATTTCTTTCCGGAAATGCACATCGTAAAGACGGACTCTACTGGGGTGGGGGTCGTTGTAACATACATACAGTAGTAAACGAGAACGGTGTTATCAAGCAAAACGGATATCGGTGGTGCTACCAAAATTCTTTTGCTTTGGCTCATATTAAAAGGAGGCAGAGAAGAAAGAAACAACTGGCAATGGCACAAAAACATGGTACGGTAGCTCTGCGTATCTTTTGGAACGGGATAATGCCTCTCAATACGCTGAGATCAATGGTCCGCTTTTAAGAACCGCTCCGTTTTATGATCCACAAGTGATAACCATATTATGGGACTGGCTCAGCATCCGTCGTCTCAAAATGGTAGGTGAAGAGAAGAATAAAAGAAACGACTTCAATCTAGCCTTGCGTTTGTAATCAAAACCAAAGCCACACATAATATACTGCATGGCAACACGGTATTCTGCCGGGCTGTCACTTTTGCTGAGCATAACACATTGTCTGTGCCTCAAGTCGCAGCCAAGCACACGGGCAACTGCTTGCGTATTTTGTTTTGCATATATTTGTACAATTTGGAAGAGACAAGGACCTTGTCGGACCTGTACTACCTACCTATTCCCATTCATTTGAAACAAGCAGCTGGCGGATACTTACCTGAAGAGAGGCGAGCACAACCGCTACCCGTCGACGGTCTCCGTCCACTCGCACCCGACGCTCGAAGTGCACCACGCCTCTTATCTGCACATTATGGGATAGTGACAAGTATTGTTTACATCTACAAAGTGCTGTGAGATACTGTGCGCCGCTTATCGGCCGCCAGTCGAACAAGCAATCGGACACTAAAAGTCGCTCTCTTGTCCCGTATCGCTCTCTCTTTCGTTTCGGTCGTTTCCCCTTTTCGTACAAAACAAGAAAGGCATTTCTCGCTTTTTCGTCCTTGTTCCCTTCTATCGGTCGCTTATGTTCTGCCATCCTATTCAGCAGCTTCAGAAGCCTGTACATGTAACAGCTATGATGCCGTGTAAGTGTCACAATGCAACCTGCGCCTAACGGACTCTCGGAAGGCGCGTATTTTCTATTCTCTTTCAACCTACTCAATGACCCACTGGACGTTTACTCCTACAGATTTGATTATCATGAACTTTTATATGGTACAGTATTGCTTCACCGTAATTCTGGCATTACTCTTGTTCTATCCCGCATGTATAAGTTGTCTGATGATATTTACTAGAGTCTGGTCTCAGCCGCCTGTTGTTCCTACTATGTACATGCTCGCCATGAATATTTGGCAGAATCAGTATTTCCTGTGTCTCAATACAGAGTACGTTATCATATACGCCGAGCTACCCGGGCGGGGGTGGCTATCGACTTGCCTACCTTGTAATACATACTACCGTATGCACTGCAGTATTCATAAGCACGTTTCTGCGCCGTGCTGGCGCATGACTTAATGTCTAAAGGTACAGAATGACTTATGGACATCGACAGGCAAAGCATCCAACCTACAGGGAGTTTGTCTAATACACAGTATGTGGTGGTGTGACAGCGTTTGATTGTCTGTCCATTTACAACCCCGAGATAGGCAGCTTTTAGCCATGCGAAGATACTATGTAAAGTCGCATGTATGCAAATAGCTGTCGACACG
The DNA here is from genome assembly GCA_022392945.1 of Ophiostoma australiae. NCBI lineage: Eukaryota > Fungi > Ascomycota > Sordariomycetes > Ophiostomatales > Ophiostomataceae > Ophiostoma > Ophiostoma australiae. The sequence goes on along the minus strand of JAKRGJ010000002.1, from coordinate 772,129 downwards.
GTTGTCTACCATAATCATAGGCGACGATCCTTTTTCGATCTTCTCGCGTTCCGTCCTGTACATCTCTTCTCGCGGATGAGAAGTAAATCCACTTGTGGGGGTTCTTTATGCTCGACATCGGGATCGAGAGTCCACACATCATAACGAGTACATAGTTTGAGGGTTTGGCGAGTTTTTCCATTTCGCAAGTCGACTGCTTTCAGGGCAAGGATGATGTTTCAGCCCTTTGCTCGCGTTCTCGTGCGCGCTACAATCACTAGCTAATGCGATTTCGGTGATCAGACATAATGTAAAAGAAGCAGCGATTATGTAAGGGTTCAGTTTCCATCACGCTGGTTGTGTCAAGGGAGAAAGGATAGTGTGATGCGCAAGTCATATGGGCAGCATACACCGCAAACAAAGAGCCCAGATATTTGAAAGGCTCAACCCCGCAAAGACGTTTAGTGCAGATATGCGTATTTGAGAAAAGACAAAAGAGAAGAGACAAGACGACGGAATTAGAGACAGTGACAAAGGGACAGAGGTGCAGAGCAGAGAGCCCGAGCAGACAGTTAGCGGCGCTCATTGTCCCTAGATTCGATCAAGTGAGACAAGACGAGTGTTTCTGAAAGTAAAAGAGAATAAAGAACAGCTCTTCCGGTATCGAGCTATATCGAGCTATCAGGAATGCAGCTGTACAGATTATATTTTTTTCAAAAAGCATAGCTTACTATTCTTCATCTATTTACATAGTACATTGAGCTGCAGCTGTCTCAGCATCAGGACAGCATCGTATCGGTCGCTTTCAACCCGAGCCCGGCCGTCTTTGTTCTTGCATTCCAGCTGCATGACTGTCCCTTGTAGTCCCTTAGTATGTGTACATACATACAGTATTTGCTGTCTAAGTGTACATTGACTGTCGACTTGGTCGTCGACGATTCTCGTCTGCCTCGATCCTTGAAAGAGCTGACAAAATCTAGGTATATCGATGTCCATCTAGATCCGGGGCAGGCAGGGCTCAAACGGTGCTTCATTGTGGTTTAGCTGGGAGATTTCCCCAGACTTGACCCCGACATGCCCGTACTAGGCCTCCCAACACTGCTTTGCCGCTTCTGCTCTCTTAATGTACTGTCTCGACTTTCTTTATCTCGAGGGGAGTGCTAGACCCCGATGCTATATTCAACGAGCACAGTCGCTGTGCAAGTACTCTTTGAAACTGTCAATGCTGCATACAAATGGCCCAAAGAGTGATCAGAGCAGCATGTTGACAGTGAGACGCATGCACCTTTTCTGCATGTATCCTGCATGCGCCTGCACTCTGCAGTGCCCTTTGCGCTTTGCATGCTGTAAGCCGATAGTGAACGATTACTTCGTTCCGCCTCCGCGCACATCTAAACTACGGAGCAGAGCTGGCTGTGTGAGAAGCCAAGCACTGCTTGTGATCAGACCACACCGACTCTTGGTGTTCGCGATAGTATGTTTGTATCCGTCAAGGTCCTCTCTGGTGAGGCTATACATGTGTATTGCAGCTATCTCTCGATATTATGTCTTGGACAACTATTGAATTTCAGATTGATTTTTAATCAAGCCGTCGTCATATGGACAGAGATAACACTGATTGGAAAAGTCTGGCCCAGACAAAAGATAAAGATAACGGAGGCGAGCTCAAGATAGCACAAAGTACAAAGGCGGTACTGAGGTACTTTGATATAATGTCTCCACTTTTACATGTAAGACGAGATAAGAGCAGGTAGTGAGCATTGGCAAAAAAATCTAGAGGGGCAGGAGCGACTGAGCACGCCCCCGGAAACGGCCTTGAAGATGGTGGATTGGCCAATCATATGATACCTCAAGCCACCTTCCATGTGTTCGTCGCATGCTACAGCCTTGCAACGTGTGGCGTAGCTCTCCGGCACAGGCCTACATCGGACAAGGCTATCACATCAGCCCTTGAGCTACACAGTACTTGGGTACATGTCTTGCGTGACTGAATCTTCAAAGTGCGCCTGCAAATGCGACCTGTCACATAGTAAATCCCAGGCCCATTTTTTGGCATCCTTCACCTTTGCACCTTTATGGCTCCGTTTGGTCGCCCACCAGTATTGTATTCTGTTTTGTTTTGACACTGAATGCAAATCACGTCGGGAAATGTGCGAATCTGATTGCGTTGGGCTAACAAATTGTTGTTCTTAGTTTGTTCATTTATATCAAAGCATAAATAGATGTGGTTCTCTATTGCTTGTAAATAAGTATTTATATCTTTGTGTTGTTGTTTTTTCTTTTTTTTCTTCTTCTAAATCCAAATCTAAATTTAAACTCACTTACACAATATGGTAAATTATCACAGTCGTAGCCCTGATATCTCGCCTGCAAATACTCTCGACGGCTATCAACTTCTTAACAGCCAAGATTTCTCATCCTTTAGCAATTCCCGATTTTCAATACTCAATGTGAAGTCTCGCATGCAGCCGCCCTGGACATTTTGCTCCGACTCCCCGATGTGGAGTGAGGTAGTGTGGGAGCCATGCACGTCTGCTTGAGCAGAGCTGATGAATGGGGAAGGAGGCTGGCGGTCGCCGTTGTAGTTAGGGGGCAGTAAATACGGTCGAATTAAAGACAAAGCAATAACAACAACAACGAAAAAAGAGAACGGACTGTATTCATCTACGGTAACACTGGTGGTGGACTAGGACTGCACAAGTACGGACGTCTACTATGTACTATGTAGCTGATGGGCAGCATAATACTGCAAGTAGAAGCTGAAGACGTCGATCGTGGCAAAGGACAATTTCCATATTTCAAACACAGAGAAGATCGAGATATTGTACATCTTAGGTGTCGCAGAACACGAGTTGCAGAGCCTGGGAGATTTCAGATTCGACCTCGAAGACACCCACGGTAGCCTATTGGCGGACAGGATTGACCGGCTGCGGGCGTGCTGACACAGATAGAGTGCAAAGTGCATATTGCAGAGTGCGAAATAGCTATACTTGCGCAGCCTGCCAACTTTTGAAGTTGGCACGGAGTGTTACTCCGGAGCAGATGCTTCGAGATTATCTGTGCGGGATCAGCTGCTGTTCTTCTACTACGGCACGGAACGAGCACTCGCTCGTCAATGGTGGTTCTGCGAGCACTTTTCGACAATTTGTGCTTCACAGACGTCGTGCATTGCCTCGTGTAAGCTGTGCCGATGTTTGGAGAAAAAGTTCAGAGCTCTCCCAATCACAATAATAGGGGTCTTGTAGTCGGTTAATATTCTTATAAAATTGACAGCAACCACCGATGCTGGATCTTGTCTTATCGATTTCTTCTACAAATCAAGGGCGTGAGCTCGACAGTCCTTTTGTCTTGGACACAGCCTCTTCGTCTGGTAGTGACTCGATGCTGAATATCCCACGCTTAATCCTACTTGGTCCCGCTCTGACAACGGCTTTGATCACTAATTTTGCAGTACCATCGACAATCAGACGGGCAGAAGCCCACTGTGGGTTTATCGTGCATGCCATGCCCATCACTACCTGCGCGAACTCTGCACCATCGGGCAATGCAGCAGCAACTGTGCTATTACTTGCATGGCGTCTACATAGTAGCCAGATGATAATACGGGGGGATATTTTAGCATTATCTCCATACCCCAGCATCCCCCAGGTAAATGAACACAGAAAATGACGGAGTCTTTGCCTATCCTCCACATCTAATTTGCGTTGGTCTTTGTACAGAGTACAGCTGCAGGCGTTGTATGGGCGTTGAAAGTAAAAGTAAACTGATTTTAGAACAAACGCAAAACAGCAGAAATTTGACAGCGACAAGTATGGAAGTACACTAAAAAGTATTTCGGCCATCTGACTGCTCTGCACTTTCTTTGAGCCAATCTGGAATGAATACGTTCACCGTACAAGTACAAAGCACAGCCTTTCCCAGTCTCAGCCAATTCTTCACTGACCCTGCATTGTAGATAGATATGTACAGTATGTATGCTTTCTTTTTCAACTCTCCGCCGTATGCGCTCGTTAATTACCCCATGCTTTCGTGCGCCAGAATGACACGCTCACCGCATTTTTATTCGCTCGCGGAGATACAACCCTTTTTTATTTCCCATGTACAAAATTCGCTATTCCCTATATCTGGGGCATGACGTCGTTGTGCTGAACTATCGACGGCACTGTGTCGCGGCGGAATGCAGCTGAGACGCGTCCTCAACTATATGCTGAGTAGTATTAGATGGCGGGCTGGACGGGCTAATCGGGCGGGCTGGTTAGCCCGCTGTACATAGGAAAATGCCCATCTCACGATGTTTCAAAGGTGACCTGCACCATCGTGATTCGTGCGCCCAGCTGCACGCAAAGCTCATCCCCTTTATCCACTCACCTTGGACCCGGCACGCCGTATCAGCTACATAACTGTACATAGTAATCATACTCATCCCACGCACGCCCCTGTAAGTGGAATCTAAATACCGCAAGGCCTTGCCTGTCAGAGTAGCATAATAGGTCAGTGAGACTGGAAGCAGCCTAGCATCGTTGAGTTTTTCCCCCCTTTACTATTTTCAGAACATTTGAAAACTCAAAACTTCTTTCCCAGTGATTGACGCCAACATTGCCACTTTAGGCACCGTTTAAACGCCCTTTATTAAGAGTCTAGAGTCCGAGTGAACGACGATCTTTCTTGTGTCAAAGAGCATGGCGATCATGTAGCGTATCGAGATGCTTGGTTTTCAGAGAAGAAAGGAGAAAAAGATGACAAGGAATGTGTTGAATTGTCCCGCCTAGTAGTATGTAGCTTAAATTCATGTGCCTGGCTAGGGATTCAATGGACGATGTAGGCACTCGCAAGCTCGGAGCTCATAGAGATATAACATCTTGCACCCGCAGTCAACATTGGGGCAAAATGTAGCTCATGAGTACACAGCCTGCAATTAATTGCGCCTCCAACATGCACATGACTTCCCTTCTCTCATGGTGAGACACCCCCGCATCTTGACGTGAACACACACATGCAGGAAGCAAACGGCACCTGACTTGTTTCTCATTTCTTCTTGTTTGTGTCCTCTGGCACAACATCGCCGCACTCCGTCAGAACCCAGACTCGAGGAGAGTGCCGTCATACAATGCTCACACCGGTCAGTGCACCACCATACCACCCAAGAGCACAGCCCAAGGCCGACGGTATATCACGAGACTGTAGTGTTGCCGACACCCGACTGATGCATTATATCTGACAGTGCCTTGACGCGTTCTGCGAAGCGGTGAGTTCGAGCCTGTTGCAGCTCGAGGCTTGATGGCGTTTCTTGATGCCATCCCCTCTTCACACGCATCTTGGGGCCTTGGTATCTCCCTTGCCAGACCATCCCATGCACTTCCCCTCTTCTCCGCGTTCACTCTGGCACACAATATGCACACATGGCCACCCCTCAACTTATTCCCATCCTTTATTGCCTGATGCATGATGCCGATGAAGCCAGAAATATTGTCCTATCTGCAACGCTGACATCTGTAACCTCGATGACGGCGTATTGCTGTTCTTGACGTACGCTCGTAGTCGCACTTGCTCCTGATACAACTCCAGTCCCTGATCGAACACTGAGCGCAGCGGCAACCGAAACATAATAGAGAGTACGATGTAATCAGTGCGCGTAGTTTGCAGTGCCATCCCGTGCCTTGTTCCCACAGAGAACGACTGATGCGAGGTTGGCGTCTACGGGATACAACTACGGAATACAACTCGCAGAGCTAACGCTACGACCCCTATTTCAACGTTCTTGTTCTTGTTCTTTCACCAGTCTCCCTTGCATCGCTAGTCCCACTTCTCCATTGACAGAATCCCGTTGCAGGCGGGCTTGTCGAGGTGGCTTTGTTGACTTGTAGACCCCTAAGACTTGGAAGTAGCTTGCCAACAGATCAAAATTTAGGTGACCATTTGTGTATCTACTTGTGTAGTCGGCCTGACGCCAATCGTGCATCCTCTGCACTCTGACACCCAATCATCCTCGCTGGCGATACCCGTCCAGACGTGCCTCCTTATCTTCCCCGCTCCAAGTCAAAGCCACTTTGCCATTCGATGCTGCATCACACCCTTTCGCACTCGCAGTCCTACTTTCTTAGCCTTGCAGCTGCACGAAACACTCCACCGCTTCTTGAGCCCAATCATATCGTCAACTCAATACTCGACAGTGTCGCCTCCGGTATCCTTGGCAGTGCGTATTGTTCTGTATCGTATATGCGATTCCAAGTGTTCATCAGACGCGACTGTAATGGCTTACTGCATGCCTCACATATTCAAGAACGGAGCCACTTCGATCTAGAGAACGGACATCCCTTGATTCTGGTTGCTCCGTAAAACTCTGGGTCTGGCTTGGCCCCGTACCCCGTCTTCCCCTCCATCCCTTCTCGAACCCCGTGGGATCACACGGAGGACCGACTCCGGGGATGGTGTTATTGCCCCTCCCTTATTATTCTATCCTGATCCCTCTTTTTTTCATTCTTATTTTTTTATTCTCGCAACGGAGTGCTTTATGGCGGAGTGGGTTTCTCCAGACATTACGGAGCACACCTCTGGATCGAGTCTCCACGGATGCTCCGTATTTTAGCGAGTATAACGTAAGTATTGGTATCTATGGGGTCCGGAGTCTGGAGACTTTTATGTGTATTTATGGGCATGTAAGATATGTATGTGTATGGAGATGATGGAGAGAGTCTGGAGATGGATGGATGGGTGGAATATGGGGAGACCTGCCTGAAGCTGGCCTACTATCTCCCTATATGGAGTATTTACGCGCATGGTAACCGCGAGAGAATTTCCAGAGTGGCAATGCATCCTATTGACGCAATGGCCTGTGCATCCCATTATGTCGTAGTCCAGCATGCACGACACCGTCGCCGTCGACTTCCGCCGGAGTGAGTTACCTAATCCTGATTAAATCTGATTCAAGGAAATTACAAATCCTCATTCGTGATGAGTCGCCGTCTTCAGAAGATACATAGTCGTGTCAAGGATTGCAAAATTACAGCGTATAATGAAGCGTGCTGACCGTGGCAAATCCACATACATCTTAGGTCCGGCTACTCGATGTCGGGGTCTGGCCCTCTTCTGAATCCTCTTCTGTAGCCTCTGCTTTTCCATGTCTTATTTTTCTCATATTTCATTTCCCAATTTCCATTTATATCGTCCTATTATAAATTTACAACCGCAAATTGCTGCATATGCAGGCCTGTTGCCGCCTAGCCTGCGTATGCCTGTCATCCAGTCTAGATTCGAGACGAGCAAAACTCTCGCTGAAATAAAACGGCAATCCTCCCAGCCTCGTATCAGCCACCCCTCTTTCTTGCTTCCCCTCCTCCCCCCTCTGCGTCTGACGGTCTGGAGCCAGTGATCGACAGCCAAAGGCAACACTACATATTTAAGATACGTATGTCCCTAACAGCGGATAGCAACAAACACTGAACAGTAGCAGCTAAAAGGTAAAACAAAAGGCCAAATAGTGAATAGTGGCAATTGCAAAGGAGGAGCTCCAAAGAAGCCGTGCGTGGGTTGCATCATTCCTATCGCTAAAAGTTTGCCTTCGCCTTGAAAAGTCTGCAAACTCTGAACATGCGCCTTGGCACACTTTTCTGCGACGTATTGAAGCATCAAACTGCACTCAAAAAAATTAGGCTACCCGATAAAATATACTTATTTTCATAGGCCGGCGGTTATCGTCAAACGGCTGGCTATCTAGTCCTACAACCTAGGCAAAAGGGCCTTGCATAGATCGGCCAGTGTGCTCCGTGATAGCTACCTCGCTGAGCCATGCTGCATCTCGACGATAATAGAACAACACGCACTGGACTGTGCAGGACTCAGATTGAGCACACCCTCTTCCGTTATACCCTATATGCCGTCGAGGGTCCTCCCGTAGACGATGGTCGCGTCGGGTGTCGAAGCTAGAGGATCGGGGTTCGAATTGAAGGGCAAACAGGGTCGACCGTTAGTATCGGCTAGACGAGGGCGAGATAAAACAACAGTGTCCTGATGCCGTTGGTATCCGTCGGATATAATCTGTCGGGGACATTTCTTGATAATGAGTGTTGTTGACTTCCAAAGATGTACTATCGACACTCTGGATGCTACACTCGCCTGTGCCGTCACTACCACATCGGATGCTGTCGGGTACTGGGCAACGGCTGCCTGTCTGTATCCTGTATACCCGTTTTGAAGTAACTGACCTAGGAATAGAAGCCCTGCACTCTGTAGATGTCGACCCGAGCAGTTTAGTAAACCTATATCATATCAATTGTCATGGAATCTGTATCGCCACTGGCGTTCTTGGGCACATCCAGCTTGACGGCCGATCAGGGTCAATGGCGTACCTCGCCTACACATCAATATATTGCCAAACGCGATAGCAAGATGGACCTTATCCTAAACCATCACCGTTACGTTAAAGGTACTTGCTTGCAGGCTTGTAAATAGCAAGCCAGTAATGGTTGCAGAGCTACGAGATGGAGGGCTACGTCCTGATGGGGGTGTCAAGATATATGATAGCTTGCCAGGCAAAATGATGGGCACACCACTACAGATGCGAAAGAACTAGACAACAGACCATGGTATGTATGTAGCATGGCCTCACCGCGCATTTGCACACTCTCGCTTCTAATTTTGCCTCCCAGTTCCCTGAGCCCATTGAAAATGATGCAAGAAGCTACATAATCCTGAATATAGTTGTTGTTACCCGAGGCTTAGATGGCGTTGGTGGTGTGTAATTTGACGTGTATGAACTGACCCTGATGTCAAAACATCGACACAACTTGTCGGTGGCGAGAATGACCAAGGGACGGGCGAGACGTCATGGAGCAGCCCATTAGAAATTGATGGAAACTGGTCAAGATAGCCGGAGACTTTATGTGTTCATGATACTGGCCAAGAGCGCAACATAGATGCATAATTTGCAAGGCTTGCACCGCCTGCATACTCTCACTCCTATCTACAACACTTCTACTGGGCGGTGGCCTGATGCCTTTCAAAATGGGGCTACTGGCTAGTCGATGCTGCATCTCGCATCCTATATCCTGGAGCCTTGACCCTTTCTCCTCATTTGACGACCCTTCTCCTCACTTTGCACATTGTTGACCCCTAGACCCCTTTGACCCTGAGCGTCGGCTCCGCGTCCACAGCCATACTGTTTCGTTTACCTCTAATGTTGACATGGGACGCCGTCGGTGCCGCAGCAATGTCACGCATGTCATGGCTAGCGAATGTAGAGCGAGGATAAGAGCACGGGCGCAAATATAAACTGACAGTAGGATATCATGAACTTTGCAACCTTTGCATCTCGCCAAACAATGTAGAGAAAAAATAGTAAATGTAGATTAGTCGTCAAGGATATACTGTAGTTGCAAACTTAGACGTTGAATATCAGCTGAGCAATGTTGGCACTGTCCATTGCCAATATCGACGACAGGCCACTTGCCGACCGTGCCGGCAGCTGCACCTCGACACCAAAACACATGCCAACTCCGCTCACATCAAACGGCACAGTTGTCTCATTGCCAAGCCCGGGGCACACGAGAAAGGAGCCACCGAAAAACATCTGGCTGCGCTCGAGCTGAGCCAAGCTATAGAACTTGAGCACCGCAAACAGGCAGGTGATGAACACTGTTATCGACACGACGCCGTCGATCGCGTACCTCCAGTACCTGGATCTTGCCGGTGATGGGAGTGCTGGCAGTGCACGGCGCTGCCACGCTTTGAGCTGGGCAAGGCGAGGGACTGACAAGACCAGAAAGACACAGGCAAACGTGCCAAAGACAGCATCAAGGGCTAGGCGAGGGAAGAAGGGCACATCCGTCTCATAGAGCGAAAGACCCACGATATCGGCACACGGCCAGCGGTGCATGCCGGACGGGAAGGCGTCTGTACCCGTCTTGTTGGGGAGCGTGTCCACGAGCTCGCCCGCTGTGAAGCCACCGCCAGCACCCTTTCCGCCAGCATTCTCTCCAATATATCCATATGGCACACACCACGGGCTCCAAACCTGCCAGGTCGGACCTTTGCTGGCAGGCGGAGCCGTCAGGATGAAGAAAACAAGGATCGCAAGGATGGCGGTGACTATAGACCCCAGGAGCAAGACGGCGTGATGGGTCAGCGACAGTAGGAGAAGCCGTCTCTGTTTTGTATGTGCGTCAGTCGCCGCTTTGATTGCCTCGTTTGCGATATTGGTATCGCCTGTACCATTGCTGTTGGTTTCGTCCTTGGGTTTGGAAGAGTAGCTTCTCTGCAGCCGAAGCCGGGCGACAATGCGTCCGACATGAGGCGAAAAGAAGAGAAAAACAGACGACCAGACTTGGCACACAACTGCCAGAAGAAGGCTGTACGCTGCCGGGCCTGCATACCGCAGCGCGCCCACTGATCGGCCAGCCGGCCCAATATCGCTGCCAATGATGATGTACGCCAGCCCGGAAATGACCTGTATGAACAGATACGCCAGCTGCAGATAGCGGAAAACAACGCCAGTGATCTTGACGTATGATGGTGTTTCGTCCGCGTCGTCGCCGCCGTCACCGGTATTGGTGCTGTCGGCATATAGGCCGTGCGTGGTTGGCGATGGTGTACGAGTTGACGGCGATGCAAGGCCGAGGCGCGCCGCGGGCCGCACTCCTCGCCGCATTTCATACCACTCCCGTATGCTCTGCGGGCTCTCGGCAGCAGGCTCCGGCTGTGTCTCGGTCTGGCCCTGTTCTAGCTCTCGCCGACGCGCCTCCGAGTCCAGCCAGTATGGCTGTGTCTGCTTGTCCTTGTATTGCACCTGGCTTGGCCTGCCTTTCCAGCGCCAGCCATCGACGACGAAGAGCCGCAGTGCAATCAGCAGATTCAAGATGGCTGCTGGGATGCTCGTCCACCACGGCAGGCCGAAGCGGTAGCCTGCTGCAGAGGCAAATACCAGGTCATTGGTGCCTGGCTGTGTCGCATTGTTGAGAGTATAGGTGAACGCGCTCTTGACGCCTGACTTCGAGAGCGTTGTCCAGTCGATGCCGTTGACAACGTCGTCGCGAGGCAGCAGGTCGGCAGTTGCTTGGCAGGCACAAATGCCCAAGAGAAGTGCGATTCGCAGGGCCATCGGGTGCCGAATATTGGGTGTGATATGCTTCGGCAAGGCTGTTCTATAGATCCATGTCAACAGGACGTTTGGTGACAGTGAAAAAGGCACAGGTTGATGTACTATGTACAAATGATAAATAAAAGGCAGTAATAGACCCCGGATTCTGCTCGGTACATGGCTCCAGAACAATAGTAGAATAAACAGCAGGGAAACGAATCACCAACAAACAATCAAGAAAATGAACAAAAGACGATCAACAGAGTTTTTCCACATGCGATGCTGTAAGTGGGCGGATTACAAGTGTGCTTGCGCGTCGTTGTAGATTCGAGCTAGGGGCGAGCCGTCTGTTTTTGATTCTCAAGCATACCAAAGGCCTAGAACAAATATGTGATTGTAGAGCAGATATGTACAGTATGTATCGTAATTAGCCCACAAGCGACCACTGCAGATGTCCGATTCACTGCGTGCAGGAATGTCGGTGTCTTGTTCGCGTGGCTTTGTGATGTGGCACGGTGGAATAGATAATAATATTGATGATATTGCTGGTATTGATGGAAGCGATATATAAATTTCCAAGCAGATTTTGCTGGCCGTTGTCCATCCTTTTTGACAGCCTGGTCGTGTAACCCCCAACCGATGACACCACAGAAGAAACCGGAGACAAAAAAAATACAGCTACAAGAAGAAGAAAAGGATATCGTACAAATGATACAGAAAGAGAAGAGCGCATCAGCACCACAACAGCCCAGGCTACCGCCCTACTACAGTCCGTGTGCTACTGCCACCAACGCCACGGCTGCCCTGGTCTGTGCTGCCCTCGTCCAGCACACTGCTGCCACCGCCGCCGCCCGTCTTCTTCTCCGAGGCAACGCTCGACGTGGCGCCAGCCTTGTCCTTTACAGGGACCTGTGAAACCTGCTCGATGAGCGATGCGAACAGCTCCGTGCCTTTGGGTGGCCGGTCCATGTCCAGCCATAGGTCGGTCGGCAGGTACTCGCCGACCTCTTGGCGGAAGTTGGCCCGCTCTGCCTGGTCGGCGTCGACGAGCCGCTCAACGGCGTCGCGTGCCTTGCGCCAGATTGTCTGGATCCGTACCTCGACAGTCCGCCGCCGCTCAGCTTCGAGGATCAGCGTGTCGTATGCGTTGGCGTATCCTTCGTAGAATGCGCGCAGGCCGTCCATGTCGGCTAGCCGCTCGGCTACTACAGCCCGCTCGTTCTCCCACCGCGCCACAAACTCACCCTCGGCTGCCGCATAACTAGGGAGGCGCGCGCCGATATCTTCGACGACGCGAAACGCGGCTGCTGTCGCCTCGTGCGCTGCAGTTGTCTCCTTGGCGTGGGCATAGACGGCGGCAAACTCCTCTTCGGCCTCGTGCAGCTCGGCCGCAATGTCTGCCACGACAGCATCTACCTCGGCCGCGTCCTGCAGCACAATCTGCATCATCTCGGCGCGTTCTTGTGCAGAGATGGGATCCAGGTCATGTGTGCCGTCGCCGGCTTCTGTGGCCTCCTGTTTTGCAATAACGCCCGAGATGGATACGGGGTCCTGGTCAAGGTGGCCATCACCGCCAGTACCCGAATCGTGTTGACTGCCGCCCACCGAGTTGGCCGCCTTCCACCGCGCAAGCGCAAGCCCCCCCTCTGTCGTGCGTACCGCCGTGACGCACAGGTCAAAGTGCCGCGTCAGTGATGCGAGATTCTCCGCCATTGTGTGTGACCGTTGTGTAAGCGATGCTAGCATTTCTGGTACGGGACGTGGGAGGGAGGCAGGGTTGAGTTGTTCGAGTTGTTCAAGCTGCTCGAGTTCCTCACGCTGTTCGTCGCTGAGAACGGCGTCTGGTAATGGGGGAGGTGGTGCTGGCGCAGTGGCCATCGCCTTGTTGAGTGTCCGAAGATCTGTGTCGAATCGTAGCAGGTCGCCATCAAATGACGTTTGTGCAGCCTGGTCGTAAGTCTCTCTGTTCGTTCCTCTCTCTCTGCCGGCATACATCCTCCGTTTGCCTCTTGTCTACGTACCTGTAGCTCTGCGATGCTTTGCTTGATGGCATCCTGCAATCTCTGCACACCTGCTTCGTCCACAAAGTCGAGTAGATTCCGCGGTTCCTCGCCTGCTGGCCGAAACACCGTTGCCACTGTTGTTGCCCTCAGGATCTCCATGGTGTGCTCTAGCTGGCCATTGGCTGCGTCCAGTGTGCGGATGAGAGTCTTGAAGTCGCGCCGCCCTGTCTCATATGCCCTGCTCATCCCCCGCCGTATCTGCACCATAATCTCTACCTGTTCGCGTATCCCGGATCGCACAAACTCGCACTCTGCCGAGTCCGCCATGGCATCTGTATGGAGTGCCCGGGCCTCAGTTGCAAGCTCGTTTCCGCGCAGCACCTGGCCTATTGTGCCGAGTGCCCGCCGTGCTGCTAGCAGATGCTCCACCAATATCTCTACCGGAACTGATAGCGCACCAGACCCGTCTTCATCTTCGTCAGCTCCATCATGCGGGCCATTTCGGCTGCTGCGCCCGTCATCGTCGTCGTCGTCGTGCGCGTCGTTGTTGTGGCTGTAGTCTTCGGCCTGGGGGCTGTGGCTGTACTCGGACGGCGTCCGCTCCGGCTTGTACAGCGATGCCGGGCGAGACGCCGGCCGTGGTGAGCCTGTGCTGCGCGAGCCGGGCATGGTGTGCTGTCTGCCTGTCGATGTTGATACTGATAAAAGGTAAAGATAAAGATAAAGCTATCGAGGGAGCTCCGACTTCAATCAGAGCAGCTTTCTTGTGGGCCGTGTCCGAGCATCGACCACTTGCAGGCGGCTGCAAACCAAAGGGTGGACTCAGGCGCATTGTCCAGTGGATCTAGGCGACCCGTTCCCCGGCAGAATCCGACCACAGCTCTCACCGCCCGCACTAATATGACGTCGTTTCGTGTCACGTGTCGCAGCTTAATGGCCTGGACTCGTCACAATTTATCAAAAGAGAAAGATATTGACTGTTTTCTTATTTATTGTTCTTTGAAGTATTTATGTTTCGTTTAAATTTCTGTGTGTCTCAAAATAGTATACAGTATTCTTGATATTTCGAAGCCATTTTAGGGTTGAAATGTGCTTCAGCCTTTGATTTATACTAGATATTAGTCAAATAAATATTAATAATATAAAAAATAATTTTGAAGAATTGGCTACAACCTTTAACACCCGTTATCAAGTCGAACTTAGATATTACCGTGAATATACAACTGACATGCAAGAGACAAATACCAAAAAATATAATACCTGCTGTGCAAAAAAAAAATGGCGGTGAAAAGGAATCATGCTATGTAGTTCTTTTACTTGTCTCTTCCACCCTTGAATCCGAGTGGCATGGCACACGCAAGCGCACAGCTTTCACGAGTACAGCTTGATAGAGTTGAATAGCCAGTACGCTTCAGAGAGCATATGAGGGTTGTCGGAAATAAAAGACTGGCATGACGAGTACTTATTGCACACGGCATCGCCTTGCCAGACCGCATCCGTGAATGCTTCGCCACAGACTTCGATATTTATAATCTAGACAGTCAGTATCAGAATACTAGAACAGGAGCCGAAAATACAAAGACAATACCAGAGTTTGGCCGTGGAAGATCTTGCCGATCTCGCAGTTGCCGTTCTGCTGATCAAAGGAGACAACAGGAAGCCCCCAGGAGCTTGGGTCTGGTGCCCCGTCCGTAATGTCAGACGGGATGCTGTCGCGCTCAAAGTTCCAGATCTTAAGGATGCCGTCAGTGCCGTCACCTGGCTCCAGCTGGAGGGCATACATGCCACCCCCGGCAGCATTGAAATTATCACCGTAAGAGGCCGTGTCGGCCGGGGCTGTGACACCACATCCTGCACCGTTGCTAAGAGTGCTGGCACAGTCCCCCCCCAGCCCGCAGTCTGTGCGAAGGTCGGTTCCCGTGGTATCGCCGCTTGCTTTAAATGAGCAGGTGGTACAGGTATGCAGCGATATCGTATTGTCGACCTGGAACCCCACACCCTCGATGATGTCGATTTCAGATATAGGGTCCTCCTGGAAGTTGTACGACCAAAACGCTGGCCAGATGCCGCACTGGTTTCCCGGCATATGGGCAATGTCGGCTATCAGCAGGCCCACATCAAAAGTCTCGAGAGCTTCAAGCCGAAGACTGTCGCGACCTGTGGACGATGATGGAAGAACTGTGTAGTTGTCTACTCCGATAAAAATTTGGTCTTCGCCTAGGTCGCCCGTGCCGCCCAGGACGCGAAATAAGCCTTCGGACACAGCCGTCGCATGGCTGACATAGTTGACGAAGCCCCCTGTTGGATCACGCTCGGTAGCTGTCTCTATAAAGTGAAAGGAGTCAGCAAAGTTGGAGGCGTTGTATTCTCTCCGTAGCTCGTACTGGGCCAGCGCGAGAGCAACCTGTGCAGCCAACCCCAGCACAAGATAGGCCACCATGATGAAAAAAAGTCTGGGCTTTAAAAACAAAGGCAGGAAACAGTGAAGAAAAGGGTTATAGCATCACAGTAATTACACCTTCTACACTTTGCGGACATAGCTTCGCATTTATTCTTGCCATTTTGTCTTTTGATATTTTGCTTCGACATACGAGGCAGTGGTGAGGCTCAACAGCTGCGCCTGATGGCCCATGGAACATACTCAAAAGGGAATGATCATCGCCATAGTTACATCCTACGCCGAAGCCTTTCAAAGGATCTGTCCATTGTCTCTGATGCCCGTCAGCACCAGCACACTTTTAGACAAGCGCCAGTATCACCGCCTCGAGGCCCAAGCACTCGCACAGGAGAGGACCGTGTTTAAGACCAAAGATCATCGGCAGCGAGAGCTTGATAGGGCCAAAGGTGTTCTCGAATTTTGGAACACACCCACACTAAAACAGCATTTTGACACGCCGAGATAGTTTGGGCATGGCTTCAGCTTCAGACGTTCATATGACAATACAAGCTGAGACCAACCGAGTCGGCCTAGGAAGCTATGCCGGTGAGGCTGGAAAGTAACGTGCCTCTTTGATTCAAATGTTCTTTATTTGGCATATGTCTGTCTAATCCTCCCCATACTGCCAGCATGATAATAATTATGTGGTTCACGAAGTGCAAGTAGTCGAACGGAGCACACACCGACTAAATACACTGCGACACTCTACTTCCACAAAATCTGGCTGTTTTGGGAATGTTACCTCAGATCTTCCTACAGCCTTGTGTTTTTATTTATATATGACTGGCTGTGTAAACGGTAGGAGAGCGAGGCTGCCGTGTGTAATTTCAATTGATATTGTTTTCTTTGCCACGCGTGAACACAGTCGGCCATGCAACTCACCGTCTGGGCCAATGGCATCAGAAAGCATTCATCTCAGGACAATTAAGCATTTCCGCCACAATGTCGAGCCCTGGCACAAGCCACATGCGAAGAACCACACAGGTTTTGGTAATTGTTAGAAGAGCCGGTAAGTGTGTACTATGTAGAGATGCAGGACAGGATCATGACTCTCATCGGCTTCCTCCACATGCTATATGAGCGGGTAAATAGTGAATATGGCTATTGAGCCATCTAGCGGCGATCGCGGGCGCCATGTACAAACAGGGAAGGTACCGGACATGTCGTGAACCAGAAAGCAAGGGAACCCGCGGAACATACTGCACATACGTTGTTGCTGGCTCGTATATTAGACCAGAGACGGATAGACTCGTAGACTCGTTTATATTAACCGAGCACTATTACAACCTTCCCCTCACTATTATGGAAGCCATCCACCCGAGCGGTGTCTGCATGCCGAGTAAAGTGGAGGAGGCTATTTAGCATAAATGAGACGAAATGGATTTACAGCCCGATAGAGTTGTAGCTTGATCGAAGCTTAACTTTATATTTGCTGCCAGCTGTTTTTTGGCAATGCGGCGCCCCTGTTTTCGCCCTTTTAGTTTTAGACTTGAGCGGAACGTCATGTCACCGGCCGTAAATAGATGAAAAAGATGCAGGGCACTTTGTGAGAGTATATGAAGAAAAACATCTAAAAGTTAGATGTGGCTTGTGCTGGGAAAATACTATAAAACGCTTGGTACCCGCCCGTATTGTAAAGGCGAGTCTAGCAGGTCTCTTGCACTTCTGCCTGGTTTCGTTCAGTATCTCTCGACATTCACACACTGCCAAAAACAAAATGGTAAACTTCTCTCTCGGATTCGGCCTCGTGTCGATGATGGCGGCTGCTGTCGCTGGACAGGCCATCACAAAGGTCACCGACTTCACCGACGGGCCCACGAGTCTGGGCATGTACGTCTACGTGCCCAAGACTCTGACCAAACCCGCTCCCATCGTCCTGGCCATCCACCATTGCCAGGGCTCCGCCCAGGGCTACTCGACCGAGACCAAGTACCAGCCGCTGGCCGACAAGCATGGCTTTATTGTCATCTACCCCAACTCGCGCTCCAGTGGTGGCTGTTTTGACGTGTCCTCGACCGCCTCCCTTACCCACAATGGTGGTGGTGATAGCCAGACCATGGCCAACATGGTCAAGTACGCAATCAAGAAGTACAACGGCGACCCCGACCGCGTGTTTGTCACCGGCACAAGCTCTGGTGCGATGATGACCAACGTCATGGTTGGTGCCTACCCCGATATTTTCAAGGCCGGCTCCGCCTACTCGGGTGTTCCCGATGGCTGCTTCTTTGTCGCCGGTGCTACTGCCACCCAGGACCCCCCCGGCTGGTCCAACGCCTGCGCCAACGGCCAGAACATCAAGACTGCCGAGCAGTGGGGTGACCTTGCCCGCTCTTACTACCCCTCGTACACTGGCCCTCGCCCTCGTATGCAGATGTATGTCCATCCCTTCGTTGACAAAACAATTGATTATACCCTTCTTTCCCTCAAATGACTAACGAGTTTTCAACTCTAGCTGGCACGGAACTGCAGACACTACTCTGCAATACCCCAACTACCAGGAGATGCTCAAGCAGTGGTCCAATGTCCTAAAGGTCTCAGGCCCAAAGACTGCGTCCAACAACCCCCAGAGCGGCTACACCCAGACCATCTACGGCGAAGGCACTGCGGCTACTGCCCAGCTGGTTGGCTACAGTGCCCAGGGTGTCGGCCACACCGTCCCTGTCCACGAGGCAATGGACATTGCATTCTTTGGCATTGCTTAGATAGCCAACAAGCAATACACAGCGCACCCCAAAAGAACTATTTCAAGAGTATTTACAGCTCATACAGCCTGTTTACATTCTTTTAGTTGTATATATGCATCGCCTGTAAATATCAAATCCAAATCCTCTCTGCGTGGGGGTGTGTTCACTGCAACCTTGTGGGCTACCAATGGTCTCGTGTCTACCAGCTCAGCCGTTGTCCAAAGCAAGTGATGGCTTTGGGAGACAACATGTGGTGCAGAAAAGTCGGCGTTGATTTCCTGAAATTTGAAGCCGAGATACCACAAGAGACATGGTGGTTCACCCATCCTAGCCAATATGGCCTGCTGCACGCCTGGCGGCTTCAGGTCCAAGCCAGGAAAACGATGGCGAATTAAACAGAGCTCTTGCCAGTGCCTATGAGCTGGCAACGGACCATTTCGACCGATGAACAGTAATCAAATTATAATCAACTGACAACATGCATATATTCTGCACGTCTTCTGCACATCGTGTATATCCTTACGTATAGTATAGTCTACGCCCAGACTCTCCGCATTTGCGGGGACGCAAGCAATATGGCGACCGGGTGTGATGGCAGGATTGAAAAGGATTGTAACAGACTAGGTCGTGGGGGACGGCGGGCAAATATGGGGTAATTCTGACAGTGTAGGCTGTTGCGACTGTACATACAGTAGTACTCTGTGACAGAAATGGGCGGTGACTGACTTTGCTGACTGCGGAAATTGGTCGGAGTCTGTAGGCCCTTTGTGGGCAAGGCTGTGAGAGGTGAGACTGTGAAAGCCGAGATGTTTCCTGTTTCCTGTTGCAGTACCTGTTTTTGTGATTCCTGGGGACCCTGAGAAAACTGCAACGGGGCACGCGAGGGGAACAAGTTCGCTCCATGCCGTATATGCACATCTACGTGATATGCAGTGTGACGCTGTTGGCTCGACCAGGCAGCTTGAGAAGGGTCTTGCAAAAGATGAAGAGGCAGATGGGCCGCAGGTTTGCACGACGTCGTCAGTTGAGCAGCAAGAAGACTGGCCGGAGCTAGCCAGAGCCAGAGATAGAGCCAGAGCCAGGGCCAGCTCGAAAGCCAGGACCAGGGGCCAGACCGCGGCGGCCTGGATGCACGGCGTGGGGTAGACACGGCTCGGCATCGATACCTACATGCAAGCAGAATGTAGCTTGGAGAGGGCACCTGCTTATGTGCGGTCTGTTGTGCAGGTGGCGGCTGTGAACCGCTGATCTTGTTTGGTTTTGTTTGCAGCGGATTTCGAGGTCTTCCGAGACTTGATACTGAATCCTCGGGATAGTCGATGTGTGCTGAGCCTAGCCATGGCTCGTGGTCATCTTATTAGGAAGGCACGGCGCCGTTTGCACCTTCCGCGTGGAACATCTTGTCGATACCAACAGAAGTAACTAGAAAATGGCAGCCGCCTCGAATCAAAGAGAAAATCAAAGACAGAATCAAAGACAGGACGGCTCAATTGGATATCAACACTTGGAAACACGCGCCGCCACCCGGTGCCGTAACACATGCAGGTGATGGTGGGCTGGGTTGCATGCAACGACACCGCCAGTCAGACGGGACCACATCTTGCTGTGGTTGTCGAACAGGGACGTCAAGTGTGGGCAGGAGCCGAGTATTATGGGCTTGATCGCTGCTTCCCGATCTCGAGTTATTTCCTCTTTTTGTAATGACCTTAACAATGTGCGGAGTAAACTCTCGTCGATATTCTACAGCAATTCTCTAGCGTCTTAGATGCCAACGACTTCCTCTTTGGGCGTCAGCAGCCAGTGGCCAGGCCCTCACGTTCTTTCCTACTTCGGTGCCTTCAACACTGTGCTTAATCATCGGCCATCACTTTGTCTCTTTGGATTCCAGCTTCTACACTACTTCTTACTATTGCCTTTGTTCTTATTCTGACATTTCCCTTTTATTGTGCTCTTTGTCGCCAGACAGGCCAGGGTACAGATCTTCTAAACTGTCAACGTGCTAAGAAAAGCAGGGCCCTGACAGGCTGTTGCCGAAGTGCTGGCACCTGTCCTAGCGTGTTACCTGGCCCCACACGGGCTTCCCCTTCAGGCCAGGCTCGCAGAAATTAGCAAAAAGTCGGCTTGAATCAAAGAAAGCCAGAGCACAACCAAAAGAAGTCTACAGAAATCAGACAAGTGATAATCGCAGGTCAAAACCGCCAGCGCACCTGGTAGTAATTAGTGGCCACGCGGGTACCGTTTCCGCATATTTGCATCGGTGGAGTACTTACACTGGGCCCAGCCGCGCCTTCCTCGACCTTGCGTCGACTTTTTTCACTTTTTGCCTCTAAATTTCTAGTCTCGTGGCAGCCGCAGCCCACTCACTCACTGGCGGCATCGCTCTTGCTGTTTTGGGCACGGGAGAATAATCAGCGAATGTTTCCTCTAATTTGGATTTTCCCACTTCTTGCTCGTAATCTCTTCTACCTGCCGCCCCCCTCTTTCCACGTTGATATTCTTGCCGTCTTGCATCTCGCCGCCTACAACATATTTTGCTGTTTTCTCCCGACTTCAACAACCTCACGTTTACAAACCCCTGCTGTTCCCCGCGGTCCTGACTACCGCTTCCTCACACAGCATACAGCACAGAGCACAGCCAAACGGCCGCTCCCAGCGTCTGTCCACCAACATCCATTTCTACAGTGACCTTTGACTGCCCCGGGCGCTTCTTATCTCACCTCTATTGCACTTCGGACCGACTCCCGTTATTCAAACAGCCAAAGCTAAGCAGAAACGACCAGAAACGACCAACAACGCCATCTCGACTCCTGTCTCTGCCTCCCTGCCTCCCTACCTCCATTAGCCTATCGTCCATCCTATCGCTCACCCACCATTGCTCCATCACCTATCCCTCCCCATCCCTCGCCACCCTTGCTTCTCCTCACTTCGCCAGCGCTCCTCATTCTCAGCACTCCTCATTCTCAGCACTCCTCATTCTCAGCACTCCTCATTCTCAGCACTCCTCACGGCTCACCGCGCTGCACGTGCCAATTCTTCCACCACAACAGTGCCTCACCGTTGGGGTCAATCACTGCATTCCCCTCTCGGCGCCTCTCCCCCAAACAACACCCGGTCCAACACGACGCCCGACCTTCCCATCAGCCGAGATTACGATACTAAGAATTGACGAACCGCGAGCGGAAATTGCAATCCTTGACAAGCATTTGCGCCATTCGCAGTCTGCAGTCTCAACATTGACGATTTCAAGAGAATGACTATAGTCGACCGATAGTGGCCGCCGACTTACCAAACTACATATCTATCCGGTTGACTCGCTTACTTGGTTTTTCGCATCCTGAGTTATAAGGACCTCCGCCACCTCGGCATTATTTCAAGCCACTCTCCGGATCACAAGCACTCGACAACGCGCGCTGGCGCGCAGAGCCTTAATCACACACCAGCGACATCCCTTTTCAGCATGTTCGGCTTGCATGCAGAAACTAATAACTACATACTGTAGCCGTGCTCGCCATTATCGCTTTCAACCCTGCATTGACTCTCGCGTGTAATTCAAACAACAGTATACATATCACACTCTACTCGGAATCATTGTCGTCATTGCAAGGCATTGTCTCGCAGATAACAAGTCACACACACATACACACCAATACACACATGGCGGAAAAACATCACCAGAGCTCCGGCTCAACCCCAGACTCGCCACCTCCGCCGCCCGTTCCTGCCTCTGATCCGCACCTGTTCACCACGTCAAGGCTACAGTGCGACGCTTCTTCACCTCGCCTCGCGTCACTCACAGATGACATCTTTGACCTGACTCCGTTGGCCGCACTGCAGATGCTGGGGGCAGGCGTTGAGGCGCTTGTCCGGATAACAGGCGACATCCCCCCTACTCCCCCGCTCGCACACGTAGAGGCTACTACCAACATGCGGGGCATGCAGGCCGAGAAGGAGTCGATTGTACGGACTCTGAGCGAAAACAGCCTCGCAAAACTACGCGAACGCGCCCTAAAGGAAGATGCGGCAAGGACCCAAAAGGACGAGGGACAGCCCTCGCAAGACACCAAGGGCCGGAGCACACCACCACGAGACGACCACGATCGAGACAACACACACAACCCATCGGCAACATCGCCATCAAGGCTGCCACCAACACCGCCGCCTGCAAGGCCAGTGCAAGTAGAAATCGACGGCGTCCACCTGCGTGCCGCATCTCCACAATGCGGTTCGTCTGACCCAGAGTCGCGGTCACCGCCAGTACAGCTCTCGGCATCAGGTGTGCCGATTCTCGTTGTGCCACCGGCAGAGCCCTACATTGTCATAGGCGCCAACTCACAGCCGCTCAATCTGCAACACTCGGCGATTACCCGCAAATTCTACAGCAAAAAGGCCCCCCCGATCAGTATCTCCGAATATCTCCTCCGCCTGCACCGCTTTTGTCCCATGAGCACAGGCGTGTACTTGGCAACTAGTCTGTACATCTATCGTCTAGCCGTTGCCGAAAAGGCCATCGCCGTGACCCGTCGCAATGTGCACCGTCTTCTGCTCGCCGGCCTGCGCGTGGCCATGAAGGCACTGGAAGACTTGAGCTACAAGCACAACAAGATCGCCCTTGTCGGTGGGGTTACAGATGCTGAGCTGTCGCGGCTTGAGATCAGCTTTTGCTTTCTTGCCGGATTCGAGCTGTCCGTCTGTGCCGAGGACATGCAGAAGCACTGGGTGCTGATGAAGAGTGGGCGGGCCGTAGGTGCCCTTGACCACGACGGCACCGCAGCAGTCCTGGCGTCGATGGACTCGGGCAGGATTGTCCGCAGACCAAAGGAGGTCGCACCGATCCAGGGCTGAACCAGGACACAGACACGATGAACGGCCACAAGAATGAAGCCAGCGTTTATCACTAATCACCACAGCATACCCACGAAGTTATGAACTACTCACGTTAAGATTAGCCAGCGTCTACAGGTTGTTTTACTCAACTATAAACAATGCATTAATTGGATTTTTACGCTTTCTTTGAGGTGTTCATTCACGTATCCTCGGTGCTTTGTATTTGCAGTTGATAGACTGCTAGCTAGTAATGCATACTAATACACCTGCCTCGAATTTGTCATAACCTCTTTCCTTTTTTTTTTCTTTTTTTTTTTCTTCCGGTCAAAGTGACTGGTTATGATGCTGGCATTTGACGGTTCCTCCTCTAATAAAACATGTTTATGGAACCAGCAGTCGACCTGGATATGGCAAGAGCTACAGCAGCCTTCCTTCTACTTTTCTTACACCAATGTCTCACATGTGTGCATCCCTTGGCTCTATCAAGTCTTCGAAGCCAACTATCGGGCTATCTTATCGGCGACCCCACCTTCCCGCATCTCACTCCATTGTCACGTAATACGGTCAATCACGGCCATCAGCACCTTCCCCAATTGTATCTGGTGACCTGTTGCGGACGGGCAAAGGTCGGCGGGGCTCCTTCCTCTTCCAGCATCGGCGTCTCCCCTCGCTCCGTTTATCACGACCAAGTCATCCACGTTCTCTCTCTCTCTGTCTTCTCCCAGTTCCATTGTTACGCCAAAAGAAATCCACTTGAAAATTCCCTTTCTTTTCTCTTCCCTGTCTTCTCCTCACTTAAAGTCTGTTCTCTCCCCACGCCTGTGCATTCCACCTTCCGAAATACCAAGCTCTCTCATGCGCCTCGCCTGCAACTTGCTACACGCGAGATCCGTAATCCGCCCGCCCAACAGCATCATCATAAATCCGAATAGCTTCAGCTTGAGCTTCACTCCAGACAAGTCGCGGCTTCTACATACTGCCAGATCTGCATCTCGAGCTTCTCCAACAAGAGGCTCTAGCCGTCATATGACATCCTCGATTATTGACGGATCACTGCACATCGCTCTCCGTTACACACCCACAACTTCATTCTCGACTACCGCCCCAACATCCACAATGTCTGCTCTCTCGACATACGAGCAGGTGCTCAAGGGCAAGTACCCGGCCAAGTCGCACGCCAAGCGCGTTGCCGAGTACATCCGCAGCAAGTTCCCCGACAATGGCGATGGTGCAGCTCTCCATGCTGTCCTGTACCTGGAGAGTCGCGCAACCAAGCTGCTCGAAGACAACGACGAGGCAGAGCCTTTTCGCCAGCGCCGCCCATTTTACTACCTGACCGGCTGTCCGCTCGCAGACTCGTACTTTGTCTATGATCTGGCAACGGAAAAGTCCACACTCTTTATCCCGCCCATCGACCCCGAGTCCGTGATTTGGTCCGGCCTGCCCGTGAGCGCCGAAGAGGCACTGGCAAAATGGGAGGTGGATGAGGTCAAGTACGTTGCAGACGTCGCTCCCACACTGGCGTCATTGGCTGCAGTGTCGGCATCTAGTGGCAGCAAGTCCAAGGCGGTCGTTTTCGCCATGGAGGGCCAGGTGTCGGCCAGTACCACGTTCCCCGATTTCGAGACCAAGGACTTCACACTGCTCAAGGAGGCGATCGACGAGTGCCGTGTCATCAAGTCTGGATATGAGCTGGCACTTATGGCCAAGGCCAATGACGTGTCCAGCGCTGCGCACCGCGATGTACTGTCCCACGTCAGCAAGGTGTCTAACGAGCAGGAGCTTGAGGGCCGCTTCCTGGGACACTGCATCTCCAAGGGCCTCAAGAACCAGGCCTATCACAGTATCGTAGCGAGTGGCCGCGCCGCAGCGACACTGCACTACGTCGACAACAACAAGCCGATGGCAGACAAGTTGAACCTGCTGCTGGACGCTGGCGCCGAGTACAGCTGCTACGCCGCAGATATTACGCGCACATTCCCAATTGCAGGCAAGTGGACGACTGAGTCGCGTGCCATCTACGACATTGTCCTGCGCATGCAGACCGAGTGCATTGAGATGCTAAAGGAAGGCGTTCTGTGGGATGATGTGCACCTGCACGCACACAAGGTCGCCATTGACGGCCTGTTGGCGCTTGGAATCCTCAAGGGCGACAAGGAAGACATTCTGCGTGATCGCATCAGCGTTGCTTTCTTCCCCCACGGTCTGGGTCACTACCTGGGCATGGATACACACGACACAGGCGGCCACCCCAACTATGCGGACAAGGACACTCTGTTCCGCTACCTGCGTGTTCGTGGCACTCTGCCCGCCGGCAGTGTCATTACCGTCGAACCAGGTGTAAGTCTTTTAGCCACAGCATCTCTTGTTTGTGTTTGTGTTTGTGCTTGTGCTTGTGTACTAATATTCCCAGGTCTACTTTTGCGACTTTATCATTCGCCCATTCCTCAAGAACCCAGAGCAGGCCAAGTACATCAATGAGGCTGTTCTGGACAAGTACTGGGATGTTGGCGGTGTCCGGTAAGTTACATACTTCATTGGCGATTGGCATCATCTATTATCTGTCTGGAAACTAACGAACCAGGATCGAGGACAACATCATCATCACCAAGACAGGCTACGACAACCTCACGACGGCCCCCAAGGATCCCGAGGAGATGCTCAAGATCATCAATGGATCGGCCTAGATGTATTTACTACTCCAATATGAAAATAGAGCAAAAACGGTTGATCTTCGCAGAACAGCAGAGCACAGATGATCGCGTGAACCTACTTCTCCTGGACTAAAAGAACCCCCACGGCCCCAGATTGCCGGCTAAACTTCTACTTACGGATGGCCGTCTGCTAATACCGAGGCGTGCATGTTGTGGCGATATATATTACAACAGGCCACGATCCAGACCCGAGTCCAGCTTCCCCGCCTTTGCCGACTGTTAATATGTTGATGAGCAACTCGGCAGTGCCAAGTAGGGTCACGGCAAGATGTATCACGAGAACGGCTCATGGCTTCTTGGTTGTTGTCGAGAAACGTCCTGAAAGTCATAGATTAATTTCCTTATGGCACTTTAGCCCGAAGATGCCCATCTTGGCGTCTATGGTATTATCTTTGTGTACTAGTTTATGGCATATGGCATATTGTGTCTGTCCTCGTTCGTTGGATATACCGAAGTGTCATATACTTATATATCCCCTGACCTTCCCACCAGTATTCCTCCGTTATGTTCTCCGTCAATTCCGTTTCATCTCTACTGGAATCTCGATGCTAACTGGTGGGCTAGCTTTAAAAGACTGCTGATCTGATATTTTATTCAAAATGAAGTCATCCATCTTCTTTTTTGTCACTGCAGCGTTGGCTCGCGCTGCACCGCTAGAGGTGGCAAAACCAATCACCAATGCCTTTGCCGAGGGCGAGCTGGAGTCGCTTCTTCCTCTGCCGACCACAGCCCACTACCATTCCAAGGATGTCGCAGCTCCTGATGGAGGCGTGG
Source organism: Ophiostoma australiae (assembly GCA_022392945.1). NCBI lineage: Eukaryota > Fungi > Ascomycota > Sordariomycetes > Ophiostomatales > Ophiostomataceae > Ophiostoma > Ophiostoma australiae. The sequence continues at coordinate 745,643 of JAKRGJ010000002.1, read as the reverse complement.
CTGCTGATGACGGTTTCGATATCACATTGACGTCATGTGGCGCCTTTGAAAGCACCCCGGATGCGACGACAATTTATTCGTCTGTGAGTGCCATCTTCGTGGCACCCAAGATTGCATCGCGGCCCAAGTTCGACTGGGCCCACACACCCGAGACCCTACCAAGGATTGCAGTATCTGCAGGCCTGGATGGCATTGTCTGTTCTGTAACTGTCCGCGCTGGGATCTATGCTACTGTAAGTTAGCAACTTGAGACTCCTTAGACGGAATCCGACTAAGCAATAGATCCATCAAAACGGGACGCAGGAGCATGTGCCGTTCATTCAAATTGGCGGTGGCTTCTATGGGACACGCATTGCCAACGTCCAGCCAGACGAACATGTGCATGTCACAATCACACTCGTGCAGGACGACATTGTGAATATTCGCTGGAACAATCTGAATCGGACCGAGCAGGCGTTTGACAAAAATGTGCATGCAGGCGATGTCATGTGCGGCCGTACGGTGTCTTGGTATGTCCATGATATCGTGCCAGCACATGCCAGCCCCGGAGACTACTTTGCCGCCTTTGAGCCGGTGCATTTCCAGACGCTGGACTCGGACCATATGGACGGCAGTACTGTACATTTTTCGTCGGCGACTGCAAACTTCACGGCCGAAAAGGCCTTTTGCAAGGTCGAGCAGGCTGGCAATGAGATGACTGTCACCTCAATTTGAGCTATTGATCCAAAGTGTCTCATACTAAAGGAGTATTTTTATATATCTTGTTGACTACTGCTTGAATCACTGCCCCTTTCTGGAGCGATCTGTGTCATCTACTCGTCCTTCAAGCTGCCCTCTTTCTCCTCATCACGAGGTGTCATGCGAACAACGAGGCCGCTCTGGAAAACAAGCCAGTGATTGACAATGTTAAATTTCTCAGGGGTAACCAAAGCGAGCTGTTATGTTAGTGATTGATGGCAATATTTTGGCTATATGGTATCATAAAAAAAAGGAACTCACGTCATAGCGGGCGAACAATGTCGGAATCAGCTTGTAAATCTCCAGGTACGAGATGTTCTTGCCGATGCATGTCCGGTGGCCAGCGCCAAACTTGATTGTTAACATTGTCTAGGTGATCATATCACACAGGGACATAAATGGGACGAGACTCACAGTGAGAAGAGATCGCTCCATGGCGACACGGCGCTCATCCTTGGGCCTCATCCAACGTTCGGGGTTCCATTCGTCGGCATCAGGGCCGAAAACACGCCGGTCACGGTGCACGACCCATGCGTTCATACCAACGACAGTACCCTCGGGTAGATGTGTACCACAAATCTCGATACCTGCACCGTCCTTGGTCTTGACGACACGCTCCATGGTGACACCAACAGGCGCGTGGAGACGGCTAGCTTCCTTCACACAGGCATCCAGGTATGGAAGCTCACGGCTTTCTTTCCAGGTGACGATGCCATGCGCGCCCGATGCAGACAGCCGGCCTTCTTGCTGTGCTAGGCGCAGCTCGGCACGAAGTTTTGCGAGACTTGACGGGTTGGTCAGCAGAAAGTGCACAATGGCACGCAGTGAGATGGCAGTGGTGTCGCTACCAGCCTGCACATTGGATGTGGCCCAGGCAGTCAGAAAGGCCTCGGGGATCGAAGGGTCCTTAAGCCGTGCTTCGATGAAGCGGGACATAAAGTCGCGGGAATTGTAAGCGTCTGTCTTTTCGGAGGATGCCTGCACCTTTCTTTCCTTGGCCCGGGCCTGGGCAAAAGCAACGACGGCCGAGGTCTTGGCCGACCGGAACCAGTTGACAAGGGGATTCTTAGCCCAGAGCAGGTCTAGTATGGGCATCTGGCCGACAGCGTGGGTGTAGCAGAAGAAGCTGTAGATGTCACCAATGATGCCGTCAACGTCAGTGTTGGTATCGAGGAATCCAAAGCGCTTGCTGAAGGTGATCTCGCCCATGACATCAAAAGCAAAGTAGAGAAGCCAGGTGCCCAGGTCGCTTGTGGCGTCCAAGCCTTGAGCTGCCTTTTGGTTCTGCTCCTGCTCGAGACGCTCAAAGAAGACGTCCATGGTGGTGTCTACATAAGGCTCGAATGACACTAGGTTGGTCATCGAGTATATGCCGGCAACGGGCCGCTTGAGGGCGCGGTGCAGTTTGTCATCCTGGGTGTTGAAGAGGCCCTGCATAACACGGCCACGAGCCATGGGCTGAAGAACACGGTAGAAGTCGGACTGGCTGTTAAGTGTCTGGGTTTGTATTACTTTCGGGGCAACTGTGCATACCTTTTGGAAATTGGCACTGGTGCCATAGATCTGGGATATGGCCAAGGGCGAGCCGACACTAACACAGTTGGGGCCGACACGGACAACATCGCCATACTTGCGGTGCAGAGCAATGTGCTTGTCGTGAATTTTATCCGACCATGCCCAAGTAAAACGAGGAATATCAGTAACCTTGGCCCAGAAGGGGCCGGGGATATGGGACAGGCGGACGAGGCGTCTGACACACCAGGCAACAGCAGCAACTGCAAGGAGCAGAAGGGCGACAGGAAGTAAAAGGTCGTTGTTCACAGCAGACCAGCTGTCTTTCAGAGATAGGGTAACCATGACACGGCAATGCACAGTTCAAACAGGGCAATGTTGGTATACTTGCTTTATGATGAATCAAATACAAGTGTTGAGTTCATCATCTACAGAATCTACACATCTACGGGCTTGAGACGGCTTATATCGTAATATGAACTGACTGAGAGCCACAGTCTGCCTCATCTAGACTTCCCACAGCCAGTGCTATTTTTGATTTTTGTCTATGCTGGGATAAGATGATGACTCGCTACTTTCTCAGGAGGGGGTGCGGCGGACAGGTCAGCAATAGCATCTGTTTTTGAGTAGCGCAGTGATCAACTTGCCCCATTTGGACTATACGGAAGAGTCAGCGTCGTCGGTGATCGATACGATCCAAAAGGAGTAATGTCTTCACGTCATAAGACATCGGGGAAGGTCTAGTTTGGCAGAAAGGGGACATGGGCAGGATGGTTGCCAGGATGACGGCGACTGGTGAACGGCGAGTGGAAGCCGATGTGCGAGTTAGTAGCAAAGAGAGAGGATATCGCGCACACGGACGAGATGGAAATGGACAAGACAGGCACTCTCGGAAGCAGCTCGGAGCACGGCATGATCCCATCCATATAAATATAGCCGCGAGTACTGTGCGAATAGGGTCCAGTTGGCGTGATGGGAGACGCAGGACGGGACGAGAGACGCATGATCGGTTACAACAACGCTTTCATTGGGCTGAGATCCTTCTCAAGGGAAAAACACCAGAGAACGGCATGCAGGGCTAGGCATATATTGTCTACCGGTGTGAGAGGGCTTGTAGAAGCGCAGCAAGAGCTGGTACAGAAGGGTACAATATGTGCAAGAGTGGTGCATCAAGGTTGCAGGCGGATACGGATTATTTACATCTTTTATTTTTACGATCAGATGGGGGGTGAGCTCGAGTCGCACGGGAGGATTATATCCGTTGCGCTAGACCTTTAAAAAAGTATCGACGGTCACGAATTATGCTCGGTCTGGCCCAAAGGCCATCATGAAGCCAGGCTGACTGACGGCGATGTGAGATCCCACGATGCTTCCCAACTAGGAAGTTAAGCACCGCAGATCTTCCTCTTTGGTATCTCGAGGGCCGTCGATGTGCTTACGTGATAAAACGTGATGAGAGCGTGGCAGTCGTGACCGTAACGTGGTGAAAAGTGGATATACTCAGTCGTGGCTTCCCCTTGTGGACGATGATCGGTGGCAGAGCCAAAACAAGCACTCGCAGGTGGCCTGAGGGCCGTGGGATCAGGAATTCCCACAGTGGCACAAGGAAAAGCAGCGGGAAAGCCGGTCGCTACAGTGTGTATGTGCATAGGATGTGCGGCGTATATTGTGCCAGTGTACAGAAACGTGCTTTCTGTGCGGATCATGCCATGTGCCTGCGATTGTCGACTTGTACTTGTTTTGTATCTACCCGGTACTGGGTATTTTCGTTCTTTTTGTGTTGTCTCTTTTCAAATACATTTCTCGTCTATATGTATTTTCCATCTTTTATTTCTATTTCGGCTCTTCTTCCACTTGCTCTTTTCATTGGAGACGCCCCGAAACGGGCTCTGCATCTAGATCATGCAGGAAGGAGGGACGCCGGAGACCGGGAGCCTGTGAACCTGCCTAATTCAGCGACAGATGACTAAGTTGAATGCACAACTTTATGTACATACATAGTACGAGTAGCAACTGCTCTCCGACTTTTTCTGCTTATATCTGCAAGGTGTGTTTTTGGTGTGCAGGTTATCAACCGGCTTTATGTGTTTTTTTCTGGATTTATCTCCTGTCCAGCGGCCGTCGTGGCTATTCGTTCATCCTCGGTGGCTGCTGATGTGTGATTTTCCTGCTTCCTCTTTGCTGCAACTCTTTATCTCTGTCTTCGTCTCTCTTGTCTAGATGGTATCACTGCCTCTTTTGTCTTTTTCTTCTTTTTTATTTTTATTATTTTTATTTTTATTTTTTTGTTTCTTTTTCCACATCAATCTATTCCCGTTGCATTCTGCCTGCCGACCTCGACCGTGCCACTGCTATCTGGCCTGTCCTTCTTCACGACGTTATCTCTGCCGTGCCATTGTGTCTATCCTCTTTCATTCTTCTACATTGTCTCTGCCGACATCATGCTGTCTCTAATGCACGCTTTCCAGCCAAGACCCGTCTACCAGACAGTTCATGCTGGATGTGTTGGGAACGTGTTTGGGGGTACTTATCACTCGGATGGATAGACGTAGCCGCTTGTCTAGACTGCCATTCGCCGTGGCTGATGTCGGTTACACTCACTCACATCTTACAATCCTGCAATCCTGCAATTGCGAGTTGTTCTCGCATCATCCCGGGCTGCTCTATCGGCCGTGCGAGTATGTGCATATTGTACATAGCAGCTCCGTTCTGTGCTTCTCCGTCTGCCACGCTTTTCCCGCTGCTCTTTCCCCGTTTGTCCGCTTCTCCTTCCCATCGGTAGTGATGTCTCACCTCCCGCGATCGCCGCCCCCAGCTATACTTCGGTTCTGTGCGTTTCCGCTGGTCTCTGCTGGTCTCTGCAGGTCTCTGCAGGTCTCTGCCATTCTTGCTGCTCCGCTTGGTACTATTTATCAACCTGTCTCGTCCCGGCAGCCTAACATGCACTTCGTATCACCAGAGTCCCAATACCCTGGTCACTGCACTGCAGCATGCATGCCAGCTGTCAATCGGCCCAGTTTTGCTTCAACTAACTGTGCATGCTCGAGTATATTGTTTACGACTTGTCTCATTTATTGGATCAAGGGTTTATTGTATTTTGTTCGGCTTCTTTTTTTTACCCGGTTCTATATGTATAATATGGTTACTTTGGTTTTATAATCGTGTGGTTTCTCATCAACTCTGTTATCTATCTTTTCAGTGTTTTATGTATCTTTTCAGTGTTTTTATTTTCAAATTCACTTTTTATTTTCATTTTTGATACAAGCGTTATCTACTGTTTGGGGGTCTGGTTGTTCCGATTTTTTCAGTGATAACCGCTCCTCTACACCACCCTACGTACACATCTCTTTTGAGTTGTCATTACTCGGAACCTTTCTGCCCCCATCCCGCACCAACATCACTCGCTTCTGTATACTAATCACGCTGATGGCATCTTCTGGTGGTATCCCACCACGGCTTACACCATTCCTCTGGCCCCCATTGGCCGTCCATTGTCGCCGTGCCTGATCTCATGTCTCCGTCTCACTCCCTCCATTGTATGCAGAGTAGAGCGGCGTCTCACACACCAAGTGTCAGCCACAGCCACACTGTCATGGCACACTGTTGACTGCCTTGCCTCCTGCGTGTGGCGTCTCACGTCACGTCGCTGTCCTCTATCGATGGTATGTAACATACACTGTACACCAAGATGGGCGAGATAGATAGCCCTCAAGGATCCCCCGCAATACTATCAGTGCCCTTATCCCTGTACCCTGTATTGCGGTAGCGGTTGCGGTTGCGGTAGCGGTAGCACCCGTTGCCCGTGGCTGCTGTTGGCTGTTGGCTGTTGGCTGGTGGCTGTTGGTTCGTGCTTTTTTGCCTTTTTCTCCGTAAGCCCCCCCAAAACCCTGCCGCCCCCTCCTACACTCTCTAGGGGACTATGGCTGATTTGCTAAAGATACTCTAATTAGACAACATGTTGCCACTTTGCCGTTTTGTGTGTGTCGTACGTCGCACATCGCACGTTGTAGTTTAGTTTGTGCGCGGTATGCAACGTCCTGCTCCGTCCAGACGGGCTTGCCCCTTTTAGGTGTGGCCTGTCTGCAATCCAAGAGCTCAAACTGCACAATCAACCTGCACAGGATGCCGCGCCTCTTCTGATCCTATTGGCCCCTGACCTGGCTCCATTGGATCCTATCGGCCACAGCAGATTCTGTACTACATACATATGTAAGTATGGACTATGGAGTATGCTTTGACTGGCAGCTTCGGCGGATGTTAAAATGGTCTCGTCCCTACCCGTGATTTTCTCTCGATCATCTCTCGATCTTCCCTCGATCTTCGCAGCACTCGGCCCCTCTGATCATCCTCAGTTTCTTTTGTTTTCTTCTTCTTTGCTCTTTTTCCCTGCCCAGTATCCACTGATCTTGCTTTTCTTTCTTCTTCACGCCATTACGCCATATCCCCGGAAAGAACCGTCGCTGCAACTCTCCCGCACCTCTAGCCCTCGTCTCCAGCCGACTCTGGTTCAAATCGCTCCAGTCTCACTATGGCCATACGTAAAACGGACATGGATAATGTCGCGATGCAGACTCCCATGTGTAAAATGTCGGCCATGTAGAAAATGTAAAACGACCGCGCATTGGCAAGCAAGTAACAGGAAAATGTCTCACCTTGGCCATGGAGTCTTGTATCCGAACCCTGGTCCATACCCTTGCTCTCTTTGCTGTCGACCCTTGTCTCGTCTCTCTAGTTCTCGTCCTACCCAGGTTCTGCAGCTGTAGTCTTGTGGTAGTGTGTCTTTTTATGCATTCTGCCATCCTGCCATCCTAGTCTTTTTTCCCTTATCCTGATGTCTGCTGCTCGTGTTTACTACAGTACATAGTATCTGCTCCTCCCTGCTCCTGCTGCTGCTTTTTCTTCGGCCTCTTCTTCTCCCTCTGCTTTTGCTTCTGCTGCGCCGTCTTGCATGAGTATAACATGCACCCGTCTGCTTCCTTCTGCTGCCCGGCGCAATTTGTACACAACCCGGCCTAGCCTGGCCCCCAACTCTCACCGTATGTTTGCATTTTTGTGTATACATCGTATCTCTCTTTGCTGCATGCAATCTTCTCTGCCTGTACACTGCCTTGCCACAACTCTGCTACGTACCTCTGAACCGACGTGCCATCAAACAGGTGTTCCACCTCGGCCTCACCATCATACCTGTGTACATACGACGTCCTGCCCACTCGCTCCGAGGCCTGCACCGACTTGGCGGCTCACTTTCCTTGCACACCTTCCGTGCTGCTACCTAGTCTCCTGGCAATCAGTCTTCCTTTTGCGCTCCTGCCTGCTCCTACTTGCTCCTGCCTTTCCATCCTCCCTCGTGCAATTGAATCGGACTCTTATCTCTGCGAGGATGGATCGTGTCATAATGCTTACTACCCTACGTCCCTTTCTCTGTACGGCTGCCCGTTTTGAATGTTGCCATGCCTCCCCTTCTTTCCCGTTTTGGCAACATACAGCAGCCTTATTCCATACTAAAACATGTACTTACAAGGGTCAGAATCGTCTTAATTGGGCCTGTATGGGCCGTCACGGACGTACATGTACATACGGGGACTGGACCTCTCATGTACATGGCCTTACATGTGCATACACAATACATGTAACTACTACTAAGCACGGCGTAATAATAAATGGCACCAGAACGCGAGGCACTCCTGGAACGGAAAGAAGAAAAAAAGGAAGAAATAAGGAAAAGAAAAAGAAAAAAAAGAAGAAAACCACACACATGGCCCAAAGAAGGAAGCAGGTTTACGAATGGAGTAGATCAACGCCGATACGGGTGTCTTCCCGCCCCCAGGATTAAGCTTTTCTTGTGTTTTATTGTTTTATTTTCTTATTGTTTTTTTTTTGTTTTCGGAGCTGGCTTCATCTGGCAAGGCCAAAAGTCAAGATAAAATCAAGCAGTAGGCGCGGATACAGGAACAGGCGCAAAAGCAAAATCAAAATCAGAAGCAGTTAGTAACCAGCAGCAACCCGTATCAGTAAGGTCGAGCTTAAGTCGAGCTGAGGTGCAGTTGATATCTGAGGTCTGAAGTCTGAAGTCGAGGGTCCACGGCCAGCTTTGCATATATACCACCATCGACGTTGTTTTGGACTTGCTTGCTTCCTCTCTCTTATATCTCCTTCTTCTCCTGCTTCTCTTGCTTCTTGCTTTCATCTTTCATCTTTCATCTCCTCCAACTCATCTTCGCTTTGTCACCGTCTTCCATCTTCTCCAAAGGACTATACCCTCACGCAGTCATCTCTACTGCTCCAGATCTATATTATACCCTCCTCCAACCATCTTCATTTCCCCCAGTCTGCGTTCCTCTGTCTCTCAAGCCTCTTCCTCCACTTCCTCCACTCCGTTCAGGCCAGCTCTAGCGCGTCTAGACCTCAAGATGGCCGACTTGATTCTCCTCTTCGGCGATCAGACCAACGAGGTCTTGCCTTCCATCGAAGAGCTCAACCGCCTTGCTCTCCGCAGCTCAAACCTGCGCTCCTTCTTTCTCCGCTCCACAGACCGTCTCCGCGCCTCTTTTGCCCGTGCTCCGGCCTCATACCGCCGCTCCCTGCCCACTTCGTTTGAGACTCCCCTCGAGCTCGCCACCTGGGCCTCATCTCAGACCTCGGGACCCCTCGTCAAATGCAGTCCCGCCCTCTCGGCCGCCCTGCTCTGCCTTGCCCAGCTTGGCCACATCATCATCGAGCTCGAGGCCAGCCCTCGCGTCCTTGAGCGCAAAGACAAGCACAACTCAAACACCGTTCTGCTCGGCACTTGCACCGGCCTGCTCGCCGCAATTGCTGTTGCCTGCTCTGACAGTCTCAGCGACCTCCTCGCTATCGCCGATGAGGTCGTCGACCTGGCCTTCAACATCGGCCTGGAGAGTGTCCGTCGCACAGCCACCATTGACGATTCTTCTGCAGGCACCTCTTCATGGGCCACCCTAGTCACCAACATCTCCGACATCTCCGCCGTCGAGGCTGCCCTGGCTGACTTCAACACCAACAGTATTCTCTCTGCTGACCGCCAGGCATACATCAGTGCTCGTGGTCTCACTTCGTCTGTCATTACCATCAGCGGCCCTCCTTCCACTACCGCTTCGCTGTTCTCCTCTTCATCAAGTGCAGCTCCCGCCCTTACCGGCACCAAGCTCATCCCGCTTGGAATCTGCGCTGCATTCCACGCTTTTCACTTGCAGCCAGTTTCGTTCGAGACCGTTCTGCTGCATTCTCCATTGAGCTCTTCTCTCTCAGGACGCACCTTGCGCTCCGACATTGCTCTGCTGTCTGCCGGATACGGACACCAGTATGAGCAGAGCTCGTCATTCACTGCAGCCCTGACCCAGGCGCTCAAGGATATCTTCCAGGAGCCCATTGCACTTGAGTCTGCTATCTCCAGTCTGTCAAAGACAATCACTGCCCCTGCCGTGACTTTGGCGTCCTTTGGCCCTTCCAACTCCACAAAGGCCATTGCACGCCATCTTGAGTCTAATGGTACTGCCGTCGACTGCAAGGCCAACTCTACATCCCCATCCACTGCTGCTGAGGATGCTGCCTCACCTTCTTCATCCCCGGCGCCACCAGGAGACGATGCGATCGCCATTGTCGGCATGGCCAGTCGCCTGCCTGGCAGTGAGACCCTCGAGGAGTTCTGGCAGGTCCTCGAAAAGGGCCTTGACCTCCATGAGCCCATTCGCCCAGACCGGTTTGATGTCGACTCCCACTGTGACATCACCGGCAAGCGTCGCAACACCAGCTTGTCGCCATACGGCGTCTTTATCGACCGTCCGGGCTACTTTGATACCCGCCTTTTCAACATGTCTCCTCGCGAGGCGGCTCAGACTGATCCCCAGCAGCGCTTGCTGCTTCTTACCACCTACGAGGCTCTTGAGATGGCCGGCTATTCCCCCGACCGCACTCCCTCGACAGCTGCACGTCGCATTGGATCGTTTGTTGGCCAGACCAGCGATGACTACCGCGACGTGAATGCCAGCCAGGACGTGGATACTTACTTTATCACGGGTGGCATCCGTGCTTTTGGCCCCGGTCGTCTGAACTACCACTTTGGATGGGAAGGCCCTAGCTACTCTGTCGATACTGCCTGCTCGTCGAGTGCCGCTTCTATCCAGCTTGCCTGCACATCCCTCCTCTCGCGCGAGTGCGACACTGCTGTCGCTGGTGGTGCCAACTTTCTTACAGCCTCGGATCTCTTTGCCGGCCTGAGCCGCGGCAGCTTCCTCTCCAAGACCGGAGGCTGCAAGACGTTTGATGCTGAAGCCGACGGCTATGTCCGCGCAGACGGCGTTGCCGTCATCGTTCTCAAGCGTCTGTCTGATGCCGTTGCCGATAACGATAACATCCTTGCCGTTGTCCGCTCTGCGGTCACAAACCACTCTGCGGAGGCTGTCTCCATCACACACCCCCACGCAGCCACCCAGGAGCGCTTGTTCCGTGCTGCTCTTAACCGCGCCGGTCTTCACCCACATGACATTGACTACGCTGAGCTGCACGGCACCGGCACACAGGCAGGCGATGCCACCGAGTCTCGCTCCGTCACAAATGTTTTGTCGCCAGGCCGCGGTCCGGCGCAACCACTTTATGTCGGCACGGTTAAGCCCAACCTGGGTCATGGCGAAGCTGCTAGTGGTGTCACCTCCCTCATGAAGGTCATTCTTATGCTCCGCAACAATGCCATTCCTCCCCATGTTGGCATCAAGGGAACCATGAACCCCAAGCTACCATCTTTTGCGGAGCTCAACACTCACATCGCCTTCAAGAAGACCCCATTTCTGCCTCGCCCCGGTGGTGACGGCAAGCGCCGCATCCTCATCAACAACTTTGATGCAGCCGGTGGAAACACCAGCATTATTATGGAGGATGCCCCTGCTCCTCAGCTTGCAGCAATCGCTAACAGCGACCCTCGCTCGCACCACGTGGTTGCCGTGTCCGGTCGCACGGCTAATGCGCTCATTGGAAACAACCAGCGCCTTCTTGACTTTGTGCGCCAGAACCCTGACACAAAGCTGCCTGACCTGTCTTACACTACCACTGCTCGCCGCATGCACCAGGGTCTCCGCCAGACACATGTTGTTTCTAGCCTAGACGGCCTAGTTGCTAGCCTTGAGGCAGCTGCGCGCGATGAGGAGAAGACCAAGAAAGTCAGAGCCCCCCAGCAGCCGCCTTCTGTCGTCTTCTGTTTCACTGGCCAGGGTTCGCAGTATGCCGGCATGGCTGCTGAGCTCTTTGCCAGCCAGCCTACTTTCCGCGAAACGCTGCTTGAGTGCGATCGCGTGTCCACATCTCAGGGATTCGAGTCGTTCCTCGCTCTCCTCGAGTCCGGTGACAGCATGGAGAGCCCTCTTGCGGGCGCTTCGCCTGTCCAGGTGCAGCTCGCAATTGTTTCCATTGAACTGGCTCTGGCTGCGCTCTGGAAGTCGATCGGTGTGCTCCCGGCTGCCGTCATTGGTCACAGTCTGGGCGAATACGCTGCGCTTTGCACGGCAGGCGTTCTGTCGCTCAGCGACTGTCTCTACCTTGTGGGTCGCCGTGCCTCGCTCATGCTGTCCAGCTGCACTCCCGGCACCCAGTCCATGCTTGCTCTCGCATCCAGCCTTGCTGATGCTGAAGCCCTACTGAGTAGTAACCCTGCCTTTGGCAACTGCGAGATCGCTTGTGCAAACGGCCCGGTATCCACTGTTGTCAGTGGCCCTGCTGCAGACATTACCGAGCTGCAAAAGGCAACGAATGTCAAGACAACACTTCTGGATGTTCAGTTTGCCTTCCATTCAGCTCAGATGGACCCCCTCATTGTCGAGTTCTCGCAATACACGGCCAAGGCACACTACACATCGCCGTCAATTCCATTTGCGTCAACTCTTCTCGGCACTGTTGTGGATTCCTCAGACAACACGCCCAGCATCGATGGCTCATACCTGGTCCGCCAGATGCGCGAGCGTGTTCGCTTCACAGACGCTCTTGATTCTCTTCTGGCTAGCAAGTCCATCCAGGCCAGCCAGTCTGTCTGGATCGAGACCGGTCCCAGTCCAATCTGCATTGGGCTCGCGAGATCGACATTCAGCAGCCATGCCGCCATCTCCTCTCCAGTTCTCCTGCCATCACTCAAGCGCGGAGAAAGTGACTGGAAGATGTACTCACAGGCTGTGGCCAAGGTGCATGAAGCTGGTGTCAAGGTTGACTGGCAGGAGTACCACTCCGCGTTCGAGTCTTCTCTCCGCCTGCTGGAGCTGCCAACCTATGCCTTTGACCTAAAGAACTACTGGATCCAGTACCGCGGCGACTGGGCCCTGCGCAAGGGCGATCTGGCCATTGAGCCCGCAAGCGTTGCTCCTGGGCCCAAGGTTGTTTCCTACCCTGCCTTTGTGGCTACCACAGGCCTGCATCGTATTGAGTCACAGGTCATCAGTGACAACGGATCCATTGCTGTCACATTCGCCACCGATGCCATTGAGCCCAAGCTGAACAAGGCACTTCGTGGCCACCTTGTCAACGGAGCTGGTCTTTGCCCCAGCTCGGTCCTGGGAGACATGGCTCTCACAGCTTCCAACTATATCCGCCGCCTATCCCATTTGCTGTCGGAGAAGTCAGGCTCAGTTTCACCTCTCGACAACGACTTGTGCCTCGATGTCCATGAGATGGGCATTCACAAGCCTCTCCTGATCCAGCCTGGCGAGACCAAGCAGACCATCCTCACCACAGCCGTGTGGGACTCCCCGTCCAGCTCCGTCACTTTTACTTTCAGTAGTCGTGATGGCCCAGATGGTCCCAAGGAAGATCACGCTCACTGCAAGGCCACCTTCAGTGATGGCAATGCCTGGAAATCCCTGTGGAACCGCAGTTCATACCTAGTCAAGGGCCGGATGGACCAACTTGTCGAAGCCGCAGCCAATGGCCGTGCCCACAAGCTTCTGCGCCCCATGGTGTACAAGCTGTTTGCATCTTTTGTCGACTATGCTGAAAAGTACCAAGGCCTTCAAGAGGTGTACATGGACAGCCACCAGCTCGAAGCTGCTGCCAAGGTCAAGTTCCTCACCAATGACTCCGATGGCACCTTTACATGCAGCCCATACTGGATCGATGGATTCGCCCACTTGTCTGGTTTCATCCTCAATGGAGCCGATACAACCCCAGCCGACTCGGTCTTCATCTCCCACGGCTGGGGCAGCATGAAGTTCACATGCCAATTCTCGGCCGACAAGTCGTACAGAAGCTATGTCCGCATGCAGGAGGAGGTTGGCAGCAAGGGTGTCTTCTCGGGTGATGTTTTCTTCTTCGAGGGTGACGAGGTGATTGCCATGTGCGAGGACCTCAAGTTCCAGCGCGTCAAGCGCTCTATCCTCGCATATCTCCTACCTTCGGGCGCTGCTCCATCACGGTCTAGTGCTCCCATTACACCTCCCGCAACTCCGCCACGCAAGACGACTGTTTCCAAGGCAGGCAGCCCGGCGAAACGCCAAGCCGCACCCAAGAAGGCCGTCATATCCCAGGACTCTACTTTGTTCTCTGAGATCCTTGATGCTGTCGCTTCAGAGGTCGGTATTGAAGTGGGTGAGCTCACAGATGATGCCTGGTTTGCGGATCTGGGCGTCGACAGTCTGCTCGCAATTAGCATCACCGCGAAGCTGAGCACACTGATGGGCCGCCATCTGCCAGCCACATTGTTCACTGAGTGTCTCAGTGTTAGCCAGTTGCGCACGTACTTTGCTGGTGATATTGGCACTGGTAGCGCTGGCTCATATGACACTCCGCCGCAGTCTGAGCCCGGAAGTGATGACGAGGAATCTGATATCACTCCCAGCCCGACTGTGAGCCGCCGCGACACTCCTTTTAGCAGCATTGGCCAGACCCCAGAGCCCGGTGCTGCCAGTGACCACTCCTCTGAGCTATTCCGCAAGATCATTGCACAGGAAGTCGGCGTGGATGCCTCTGAGATTGAGGATGATACACTCCTTGCCGATCTCGGTGTCGACAGTCTTCTGTCCCTCTCTATTCTCGGCACCATCAAAGCCCAGACTGGCAGAGTTCTCCCCTCCAGTTTTCTGATTGACCACCCCACTCTCAATGACATTCAGAATGTCCTGGGTGGCCACTCACACACATCGCCGCAGGCACTTGCTCAGGCTGTGGAAAAGGCAGCGACTGGGACCGTTTCAAAGAAGACGGGCGCTACCAAGCACAACGCCGAGTCCATCCTACTGCAGGGCTCGCCTAGCTCCAGCTCACCTGCGCTCTTTCTCCTTCCTGACGGATCAGGCAGTGCGAGCAGTTATGTTGGGCTCCCACCAATGAGCCTCAAGGGTGCTGTTTATGGACTCAATAGCCCCTTTCTGAAAACCCCCAATGACTTTACAGTCTCGCTGCAAGAGGTGGCTAGCATGTACATCGACGAGATTCGCCGAGTGCAGCCCAGCGGTCCGTACCATCTTGGTGGCTGGTCCATCGGCGGCTCATACGCATTTGAGGTGGCCTCGCAGCTGTCTACTCGCTACGGCGAGCAGATCAACAGTCTCATTCTGATCGATGCCCCATGCCCCAAGTCGCTGCCGCCTCTCCCTACCCAGACTATTGACTTGCTCGACACGATCGGAGCTTTTGATGGGCTCAAGGGCCGTACTTCAAGCCAAATGCGCTCTGGTGTCCGGGAGCACTTTGCGGGTTCTGTGAACTCCCTCAAGCAATACAAGCCGGTGCCTATTCCCTCCCAGTCGGTCCCCAAGACAGTGTCGGTGTTATGGGCTCGCGATGGCGTGTGGGAAACAGTGGGTGAGGATGTGCGGCGCCAGAACGGTGGTATCCAGGGTGGAATCAACGCCGCCGAAGATTGGATAATGGATCCGCGCAAGGACAAGGGTCCGAACGGCTGGGAGAGCCTCTTGCCAGGCGCTAGCATCGAGTGCAGAATTGTTCCTGGTGACCACTTCACCATCATGAGAAGACCGGGTGTGACGGCCCTTGGCGAACAGGTTCACTGCAGTGTTCCGGAGTAATCCGGGGTCGGGTCAACTAGGTGGAGTGGAGGTGTCTTATCTATATTACTGTATGCCTGTGTCTTACTCGTCTTTAATTTTTTATGTCTTTTGTCTTTTGACTTTTGTCCTGTCTCTTGCTTCTAGTCAAGTACTGGTGGCTTTTCTCTTCTTTGTTTCGCCATGATCTCACTCCTAGAATGGACGTTCCAAAATAAGCTTCTAGATCTAGAACTCAAAATGTAACCCATGATGGCATGTTTCGGAGAAAATAGTCCACTCGGACGCTCCCGGTGTGATTTGATATGTGATCAAAACGTATTTAGAGCATATGATATCTTTCCAGTCGTGCTATTCGAAATAGGTTGTTGGGGCCAAGCTTTCAGGCGTCCACTCGGAGCAGCTCCTCGCCGATCTCACTACATACGCAGAGTGTACGAGCCAACGACTAGTAAGCATCTATGGTCTTACATTGTGCGTAAGCCATAAATTTTTGAAGTTAGCGAGATCTTGCAATCAGGCCAACCAGGCGGACAGAAGCAATTTAACGTAGAGTGTCGTAAGGGACTGCTTCGGCTATGTAAACTTGGGAGTATGTTGTGAATTCTTTTCTCGGTATCTCCATGCAGGAGGCCGTTGAAGCAGCTTCCCTGCATAGTTTATCTTGACAGACGCAGGCAGTCCACTCGGACCATGATAGTTGTCAAGGCGTCCATCATCAGACCGTTTCCCTGTGAAATAGGATAAGAAGTAACAGCTGTTCTTTAAACAGGATGTATGGGCGGGTAAAGAGAGCAGCGTACTGATTGTTGGGGCCAGTATCCAAATAATAAGCGTGAAGTCTGCTCCAAATGCGGCACAGTCTGATAAAGGGCGCTTCGGAAATATCTTGGCAGTTGCTCATGCTCAGCCCTAACGGCTTCATCCGTGTTCTGGCTGCACAGTGATCCATATGCATTGCCACTTCTTGTACTCTGACAAGAACAGTATCTTGGCCCTTGAGATGTCGCCATAGGCTCCATATCACACGGCTGACATGGTGGCATGGTGTTATGATGGTCGCCAGGGTATTTGTCACCCCTGGCTGTCCGTAGATGGCCACGCCTAAGCATCGGATGAACTCCAGACACAAACAGTCAGAGTGGCGACATAGAGATAGGCAGCGATTAAGGACTGGCCACACTCGTACCCAAATTTTGCACCCGAGCTGGGTATCAATATGGGCTGTGCAAAAGAGACGTATATGTGAGACTCGCTATCAACGGCAGCAAAGAAAATAAGGCGATATGTTGGTGACCGGTATTATCTTGCACCGTTTCGTGTATGGCGTCTTCATTTCTGCTTCTGACTTATGCTGTGCATTCTGTCGGAACCATCTCGGACGACAGGGTCGCCCGGCATACGTCAGCGGCTCGGCGGCTGGGCTTGCCTGGTCTTCTAGATGTGTATGGGCTGACATGGCCACCTGGCGAGAGATTTCCTAGATGGCGATTGCTTGGCATGGAATTTCTCGGCCAGAATCCGACAAGATTGCTTTGAACTGCACAAGATCCGTGACGTGAGTCATGAGGATGTGTCTGCGCAGATTAAGCATGGCTGGAGATGTTGCTATCGGGCACATACGCTCAGCCTTGCCCATACACTGTGGGGGCGGCGCGTCTATGTCGTCCCCTGTCTTGCTCTCCAGGTTGCGTCTGGTGTGCTGCGTATGCGTGTTTCCTACATAGTATGTTTCGGAGAAAGCATAATATATGAGATGATGGCGTCTGAGCTCTGGGGCAGACTGACAGAGGCAGAGGCAGGAGAGGCAGGTGCGCCTGTTCCGCCATTCGCACCTTCCCCGAGATTGCGCGCTCATCAAAATATGTTTTTATAAAAACACAATATCAGTCCTTTGGGGGGTAAATGGTACTTGCCGCTTCGGTGTCGATACCGCGCAGTGCACCGTACCCCGTACATGCATTCGGCCATGGCTCTTTCCAAGACGGGGACAGCGATCACGGTCGCGGTTGCTCATTTGTAACGTATTATATGAGAGGGGTGGAAGGAGCTCACAGCAAAGTGCAAGCGGATCCGATTGTTTTCGTTGTCATAGGGCAGGAGCCACTGACACTAAAGATTCAAATAAGCAGTTTTCCGTCAGCCGTAATGCTTAGCGCCGTGTCCACTATTGACACCCCTTTTGCAATATAAATCACGCCTTTCAGCGAACATAAGAGCCTGCTACGGCCCAGACAGTGCCTAAAATGCCCTCTGCCAGCGATAGATTTAGACACGTCTAGAATCGGGCGCTATTTCGCCCGCCTGTCGATCCCCGTCTACAGTGGAGTAAGTCGGAAAGTATGTAGAGAAAGGAGCAATAGTACAGCAAGTACTGTAACTACTGTACAGTTAAAAGTGGCAGTGCGCCTTCCTAAACCGTGACTCTGTGTACTGTACATCGCTCCTTCTTTCCAACGTCTCACTTATTCGCTCCTTCCAAGACCACTTTGTTTGGCTGTCCAATAGCAGTTTGCCCCTCAAATCTCCCCTTTTGGAAGACAATGCTGATTGTGCCTCCCTCCAGCTACATCTTACCTCGCATCTGCATCTTCAAGCAATTACCGTTAGCAGTGTTATGCACCCTCCTAGCGGCCCCGGCACCTTCCTGCGCATATCTACATAGTTCCTTTCTATTATATAGCATGTCTATCTCCGCCTACCTACCGGCTTGAGCGCCATACTGAGTACTTCAGCCCCGGCTTACCAATCACCGACGCGCAATCTGTGTCTGCCATACTTCAGTTCCACCTTCGACCTCTCCACCACGCCCATCAACGCCTATCCTCGTCTTCCCTCGGTTATCCACTACGCCGTCGCCATGTCTGCCCTCACCTTCAGCCACCTCAACTCGGACACCTTTGAAAAGGAGTCCCAGAAGAAAGCCGGGCGGAAGCGTCCTCGGATACGCGAAGCCGTCTCGTGCTGGCAATGCCGCTCCAGGAAGATCCGGTGTGACCGGGAGCAGCCATGCCAGCCTTGCGTCGAACGAAACGCCGGCGCCAAATGCACGTATAGCCAGGCAAAGCCGTCGCAAGGTGGTAAGCCCACCAATGCAGTGGCGTACCGGGCTGCAGGAAAATCACCAGCATCGCCAGCCGCTCAAGTGCATGCCTCGTCAACCAAATCCGCAGACCGCGGCCCCCTGACAGACGCTCGCCCAGAAATCACACAAAGAGACGCAGACAAGACGACTCGGGCTCAAATCAATGCGCGGCCAGCACCTTCAGCCGGGGCGGCATCTGTGCCATCTGTGCCTAGGGGCCATGTGTTCCAAGGCTCCGACCGAAAGACGCGCCTCGTCAGCGTGAGCCATTGGATGGCACCATGCAACGAGATGAAGGTCATCAAGGCCATGTTGACCGGCTCAAAGGAGTTCCAGGCCAGTCTTCAGAAGCTTGCTGGCTTGAAAGAAACTTTGCGCCGTCAAAACTATGTCACAATACATATCCCCAGTAATGCGACAACAACAGGCGGGAGACTATCCCCGTCAATCCTTCTTGAAGGGCTTCCAGACAAAAAGACCTGCGAGGAGTGGATTTGCCGGCACTTCAATGGCTACGGCCGCATTTATGACATTGTGGATCCGGCTACACTGGCCGCCGATGTCGACCAGGCCTTTGACAGCCTGTCGGGTGACCGCTGTCAAAATGCTACAGCCATCAATTCAGTCTTTCTCCTGCGCATCCTAATCACAGTGGCCCTCGGAATGCAGCTATCTGGCCCCTATCGCCTACATGGCCGTCAGCTTGGACGCCTTGTTGAGGACTATATCCATCGTGCCTCTCATGTTCAAAAACCTTGTATGGGCAGCGTCCAGGTCTTGCTCCAGCTTGTTCTACTCAAGACAATCATGGCCGCTGACACCGACACCGAGCACGGAATCATGGGGTCACTTGGTCTCACCAGCCATCTTGTCATGAGTATGGGCCTCCATCGTGATCCGGCGCTTTTTGAAAACGTACCTCCCTACTACGCAGAAAAGCGGAAACGGTTATGGGCTTGCTACTTCCGTCTACACTTGGCGTACTGCATACGTGTTGGCACTCAGTTCCCTATTCGTCTTGAAGACTGCGACTGCCCCCTTCCAACGCCCGATATATTGCAGCCACCCTTTACAGAGTCTCTTCTTGCCAGCGAAAACATCAGGACAAGTGCAAATAGGTGGTGCCTAGGCGAGGTAAAGGCGAGAAACGACGCCTATTACGGCCACGTCTCTGCTAAGCTCGCAAACATTGTAGCACCTGTCCACCAGACCTTGTGTTCGACAAAACCACGAGTCACTGCAGAGCAGCAGAAAACCCTACAGACTGAATTCTCAGCCCTGATGGCACAGCTGCCTCAAAGTCTACAGTCAGGAACGGTTGCAACGGATTCAGTGAATGAGCTCCAACGTACCATGCTCTCGACAGGTGTCCACAGCTTCCTTTTGATTGTGTCATTGAGCCACTTGCTTGCTGGCTCTGGCCGGTCACCACGTGTAAGCGCAAGTCCTGAACCTGCGACGGCAGAAGCTTTTTCGGCACAGCGTCTCCAGTTGCTGGAGATATGGGACTACGCCATTTCTGTCCTAAACCAGTTTCAAAATATGTGCCAGGAAAGCGCAAGCACGGGGAAAGCAGCCTCCATGTCGAAATCAAAGTGCAAGCCGGCCGTGCTGTTCAAGCCGTCGGCAGCCGACTCCAGCGTTATTGCCCATCAGCTTCTATGGACTGACGTTGGGCGGGCATCTCTCAGCGCGTGCCTTGTAGTCGGCCGACTACGCCGCCAGGAGGTAGACAGAGCTGTACCGTTCTCTGTGCGGCCACAACAGCAGCACACCGCAGCCATTTTCCAGCAAAAGCTGTCTCAATCTCTGGAAGTGCTGCAGCAGATCTGGCGCACCAAGTATCACATGGGTCCTGTCACAGCAAAGACTAGCATGCTTCTAGCAGTCACTGCCACCGTCACAGAGAATCTCTACACCAACTTTGATGATGTATTAAGCAGTGGTGTTGAGGCGGCCAATCAGCTGGTATCTGATATCAAGGAAGAAATGGCCCAGCGCGAGGCCTTTGCTATAGCCAGCACTTCGGACATCTACAATATAGAACCCGGCGTCAAGGCAGCGCAACACTACAACTCTGGGGCTCAGCCTTATCCGGCCGCACCGCATTCCCTTCTACATGCGGTCTCTGGTGTATCTTCCGCTGTGTCCAATCTGCCGGGCCTAATGCCTTCCAGCGACAGTATGCCACAAACTTCAAGCCTTTCGTGGGCGCCAACAACGGCGTTTGACACAAACAATATCGCGCCGCAGATCCCTGACCTGTCCGCAAGTTCGTCTACCGCCTCACAAGGGGCCTCCCCTGACTATATAATGGGCAGTGGCAGCAATCTATTCGGAATGGATTTCAATGCCGCAATGAGCTTTCCATTTAGCGGTGCGCCGAGCTACGATACGGTAGCATGCCCCTTTACTGGCGAGGTTAACAACACATTTATGGATTTTTCCGGGGAAACGATAATGAACATGTTTTGAGTTTTACAATGTCTCTTTGGTTTACTTTTCTCTTCACAGAAAGCTGTACATATATCTTATGATTTCTTGTGTCCTGGACTTCTTGATTCTATATTATAACACACACCATACCACCAAGTCTATCTGTTGTAACTTTAAAACCGAGACTAGCCACAGTGTTTTCCAGAAGCGAAGATCTAACCTAATAAAGAGCCTTGATAGAATGTTAAATAACAATCAAAACGCTTTGCAATAACGCCAGTTCGAAATCATTTAGTCGCCCAAAAGTCGCTCCAATCTTCTAGACAAGGTCTATGCCTTCACCAGGGCAAAGCCGACCTTGCGGTAGCGAACGGCCAGGGCAATGAATGAGCCCACAATTGTTGTTACGCCGGCAAAAATCAGCGCTCCCCGGAAGACGACGTGCGTGGCGGTAGACTGCTTGTCAAGAATGGCACCAGCCACGGGGCTGCCAATCAGCATGCCCAAGCCGGCGGTAAACAGAGTCATTCCCAGGTTGGTGCCAAGCTTGCTGAGATCCGGGCATAGGAATGCAACAGTGGCGGGGACGACGGCCTGGATGGAGCCGTTGGCCAAGCCCAAGAAGATGGAGACGATGATTAGGCCAGCCTCGGACGTGACGGCCATCCAGGCAATGGTAATGACACCGGAGAAGAAGACGGCAGGGATCAGAATCGACATGTTTCCGATCCTGTCGGCCAGGATGGAGGGGATAATACGGCCGGGGATGGAGGCTGCATTGATGATGATCAGCATGTAGGCGCTGGTGTTGGCATCGACGCCAATGTTGCGGGCGTACTGCTCGATGTAGAACAGGGGCACATAGAGGCCAATAAAGGTGAAGAAGATGGCAATGAGCCAGCCGCCAATAACGGGGTCGCGCAGAGACTCGTAATTGATGAGGGGGCCAGACTTGCGCGGCGGCAGGCGGGGCTTCATGACAAAGATGGAGACGATGAGGGTGGCGAGCATGATGAAGCCAGTAACGCGGACGGCCCAGCCAAAGCCGACTTCGTCAATAAGGCGGCGGACGGCAATGGGGTAGACAATACCGCCAATGCAAGATCCCGTAGCGGCAAGGCCAAGCGCGGTCGAGCGGCGCGTCGAGAAGTAGGTGCCGACAATGGCCACGCCCGGGATGAACACCATGCCGGCGCCGATGCCGACAACAATGCCCTGGGCCAGGAATACTTGGTAGTACTCCTTGCAGATAGAGGTCACTGGTTTGTTAGTTTTCCGGTATATAAGGTGGCTCATTGGACAAGACATTTCAAAACTTACTCATGGTGCCAAAGACAATGAGGATCGTGCCAGTGATAATGTCGGTGTAGTAGTAGCCGGCATCGAGGGCGCGCCCGCAGATGACACCGACGAAGAGCATCAAAAAGGCCTGAATACTGCCAATCCAAGAGATAGCTGACTCGGACGATGAGGACAGCAGCTCTGTCGAATAGTATGCCTGGAAGACGCCGTAGGTGTTGATGATGCCCCAAGTGTTGAAGTTGAGGAAGAAGGCGCCGAGGACCTGCATCCAAGCCTTGGTGCCTCCATTGGGAGGCGGTCCTACTGCAGGAGGCGCAGGTGCTGCAGCAGGCACAGAAGTTACCTTCTCGGTGTCTGTATCCTGGGTAACCGTGGCTGCGTGAGGCTGGCCAGACTCGAGGTCGGTGTCCTTTATGAGGATTGAACTCTGTGGAGACGCCATGGTATGGAAGACCTTTGAGAGTATCGATGTAGTTGAAACAATAACGACAAGCTATAAGAGGTGGGAGGTAAGAAGGTCGAGACGAGAAATGGAAGGTGAAAGATGGTCGATGATGGGTGACTATGATGGGCCGATGTCAGATGCTACTCAGAAAGCTCTTACTCGGATCGAGCTATGGGTGTGAAGGAAAGCTGATATATAGACAAGAAGGAAGGCACGTTGAGCTACGAGACCGATCCTCAGTATTCGAAATCCTCAAGATCCTGCGAGACATTCTATGAGAAATCCTAGGAGAAACCATTTCTCCTTGAGGATGTGTGATTGCATCGAGGAGAGTCGGCGTGGAAAGCATGAGAGAAAGGAGTAAGACGGGCGGATCTTCAGTTTGCCCAGTCATTTTCCATACGGTCTGTTGAGGCGTTTGATTGTACATCATGGGTCCATGTATCTCCTCATACAAAGGCATGGGAGCAGTACAAGAGAAGATGGACAAACCGTGGCCTGCTGTTGACAAAAAAAAAGACGTTGAAGATATGGGCCAATCACGTAACACCGTGACGGATTGTTGCCCCATTGGGAAGTGCGTTGCGGGCTTTATATTCCGGATTGGGAACACCGCAAGACTGCTAAGTAAGCATGATATTCCCAATGGCACGCTGCACAACGGACATAATGTGCTCGTTTAAGATACTAAAGCCAGTTCACGATGATAGACGGTTATGACTTATGGGTTCTTGAGAAGGGCACAAACGGATGAGTGATGTAGTATCAGAAATAGCGTTCGGCAGTACTGTTTCCCGAAAACTGACGATCTTCTGCCGAAACATGTCAAGTCATGCCGGCATCGTCGCAAAGCCCGAAATGCAAGTAAGTGATTGGAATGATTTGATATGACGTAGGTATCGAGGTAAATAACGTTTGAATTTTGCAGTTCTTGAAGCGTAGTACATATATTTTTGTGCGTGTTGGGGACTGTGTCGAATATATTAAAACTCTACAAAATAGTTTATTTATTTTAATTAAACCTATTTTATGTTGACAATTTGCAAAAAAAAAAACTATATATTTAGAAAACACTTTAATTTTACTGAATTTATTATAGCTCCAGAAAATAATGGCAAGCATCCATCAGAATACAGAATGCCGAGTTCATCCCAGCCGGTAGTTGGATATATACGACGCTGGTTTGCCTGTTACTTCGTAAAGCACATCGATCTCTACAGCCCTGTACAGCAGAACAACAACTAGTTTAGGTCCGGGATTCCCATTGCAGAGAAACCACTACATAAGCCTGTGCTCGGCCACACGGTGGTTCTTGTTTGACTCGCTCGGCCATTGATGCCAGCAGACCAATCGTATGCGTGTACGCGTATATGAGCCGCAAAATAGTGTGCGTATGTAGCCGTCCAGACAAGATGCTGATTGCGCCCATAGGGCTGAGCTGAACGGACACTCCCGTCGTTGTGGTAGAGATCTAGAGTGTAGGTGCATAAAGTGATTACATAAACATTGTTTATATCCGACTGTTTGGGTGTTGAGCACGGTCACGGGACTAGGCGCACGGACCACGATAGAGGGGCATGTCAACAACAGGAAAATAGAGGGGCGAGTCGCGCTGTTGCAGGGGCGACCAGAGTCGAGGATAGGGGAGGACTAGCTGGCAGCAAAAGTAAATAAGCAAATAAATTAATCAGCAGAACAAATGGTTAATTACAAACGACAGGGAGGGAAAGAGGGAAAGAGGGAAAGAGCTACCCAGGGGACGACAGCCCGCCCACCCAAAGCGACCCAAATGGAAGGCAGCAGAAAATCAAGTCACAATCATAAAAACACCAGAGAACCCGCCCAACCCCACTCCCCCAAGCTGGCTTGTTTTGTTGATTGGACCGCGGCGAGACCACATTGGAAATTCGAAGGCAGGAGCAACAGGGGGGGGAACAGCCGTGCCCCGTAGGCAATCGTAATAGACAGTAATAGTAGACAGTTCTCGCTCACCAGGGGTGGTGCCTGTAATTTCTCTCCCTTTCCCAAAAGGAATTCTTTTCGGTGACATTCTACGTGCATCTTCACATCCTCACATCTCGAGCATACTTTCAACTTGCGACAGCATTACGATACCCCCTTTCGCAGACATCAACCCTCACCGCCATAGCACCCGATACCCCTCCCGTTTGGCCGTGAACCCCCCCTTTCCGTTGCTATCTTTCCGTCTTGCCGTCTTCTTCGACCGACACTTTTCGACCATCACCACCACCCTCGCCCGATCGCATCAGATCTCCAGCCGCCAAAATGGGTGAATCAAGGTACGACCCTTGCCTGGGCGATGCTGTGCCTGCGTCTTGTTGCCCGGTCCCGATCCCGATACTGCGCGTCATCGTTTCCTCGGCGACGCGGCGACGCGGGGTGGCCGCTGCATGGCTGGTTTGCATCATGGGCGCAGCCGGAGCCGAAACCAACTTATTGCCTCTTGGCTATTCGACTACACCTGAAAGTATAGACTGCTGACAGTCGTTTTTCATAGACAGGAACTTGTGCAGTGGCTGAACAGCCTCCTGCAGCTGAACATCACAAAGGTTGAGCAATGCGGTACAGGGTAAGCAACCATCATAATATCGTCTACCTGCAGACAGCCAGTCAACTGCCAGTTGGCCGGACCGCCAGTCTCGGTTACAGTGTCTAGCTAACCACAGCATACAGAGCCGCCCTGTGCCAGGTCTTCGACAGCATCTTCATGGACATCCCCATGTCCCGCGTCAAATTCAACGTCAACTCCGAATATGCCTACATACAAAACTTCAAGGTCCTGCAAAGTGAGTCTTGTCAAGTGAATACTGCAGACATGCAAAAAGAAAGCTCAAACGACTAATGACTTAGATTGCTTTGCAAAGCACCAGGTCGAAAAGCCGGTCCACGTCGAGGCCCTCGTCAAGTGCAAGATGCAGGACAACCTCGAGTTCCTGCAGTGGGCCAAGCGGTACTGGGACCAGCACTACCCCGGCGGCGACTACGATGCTGTTGCAAGGAGAAAGGGTGCTCCCACACCCGTAGGCGGTGGCGCCGGACGGTCGATGGGTTCTTCCGGTGCCGTGCGGCGAGGCACCACCCCCACGACTGGTCCCCGGATCGGCAAGACAGTCGGTGCTGGCGGCGGTGCGGCCAGCGCGGCCCTGCAGCAGGAGAACAACACCCTGAAGGAGACAGTTGTCGGCCTTGAGCGTGAACGCGACTTCTACTTTAGCAAACTCCGCGACATTGAGCTTCTGATCCAGCAGGCTGTTGAGGAGGACCCCGAGCTGGAGAAGCAGGAGGACGGCCTTGTCAAGCACATCCAGACCATCCTGTACTCGACCGAGGAGGGCTTCGAGATCCCTGCCGAGGAGGCTGGCCTGGACGACCAGGAGACGTTCTAAGCAGCTCTCCCCGCTCCAAATCACGAGCACTCTCTCTAGGATCGCTAGGGTGGCGACGACGATGGCGGCCTCTATTTCATGCATGTAATTTCCTTACAAAAAGGAGTGACGAGACCTTTTTCTATTTTTGCAAAGTCCTTGTTGGGTTGTAGGAGCAGCATGTTCCTCTTGGCTTTTGGCTTTTGGCTTTAAGCCTTTCGGTTTCCGGTTTCCTTTCCTTTTGACTGGAAAGTTGGCATTGCGTTTGGGAGGCACTGGGAGGACAGGCCGTCAGAGAAGAGTAATGAGGTGATCATAAGTGGCGGCAGAAGATACACCAGGCACGGTATGAACCAGTAATGATAAAGATGAAGCCATTCGTTGACATACTTGTGACAATTCACAATGATGAAAGTGATGATTATGTAAGCACCAAAGTCCAGCTGGGGCATTGATGTCATCCAAACAGATGGTACATTTGTACATACATAGCAGCGATCGCCTATTTCGTCAGTGCGTGCACCTGATGAGTGACAGTGTTCAGTTGGTATGTGTGCAAGTACTGTCCATAGTTAATTGTAGCATTCCAAAGCACCCAAGCTCAGACCCCAGCGCTAAACCGCTTGCAACGGGTGGAAATAGCAATCAGACCCACTTCTACAGAAGTTCGGGCGCCTGACGCCAATGAAAGGCGAAGGTGACCTGCTGCGCCAGGCTGGGCCTATGCCTCTTTCACCATCCATCACTGCAAGATCTACGGCCTGACATCGTCACACTGAACTCTCCTGCTGCCTTGACTCTATTCGACACAAAGAGATTTCTGACTCTGCCGTCTAGCTTGAGCATTTTGCTTCTTTGTTCATCTCGGTTGTTCTCCCCCAGACCTTGCCTGTCATCTCTAGCAGCTGCTCTACGACGTCGTCGACCTCTGAATCTACTCGGTCTTATCTATCACCTACTTCACGGTGTCGACAGCCAACGACCGGACAACTTGACAGCTATTCGATACATTCTTTCCCCCGAATATGGCGCCGCCCGTCGAGATTTGCATTCCGTCTACGACGCAGGTGCCGGGATCTGGCGGCGACAAGGCGCACACCCTCTACAACATTACGCTTCGGTTGCCGCTGCGCTCGTTTGTCGTGCAAAAGCGGTACTCCGACTTTGACGCCCTGCACACTGCCCTGACCAACCTTGTCGGCGAAGCGCCGCCGACACCCCTACCGAGCAAAACCTGGTTCCGTTCGACTCTGCGGTCGCCGGACCTGACAGAGTCTCGCCGCGAAGGCTTCGAGTCGTACCTGCGCGAGATTGCCGAATCGCCCGACCGGCGGTGGCGTGACACGACGGCATGGCGCGCATTCCTCAACCTGCCCAGCACGAGCGCATCGTCTGCAGCTAGTGGCCGCAGCCAGGGCGGTATTTCAGCCGTGTCCCGGTCTGGCGCCGCTAGCGACGGGGCGTTGGAGAGCCGGATGCCGGCCATCGGCCTGGCTACCGCTAATGCTGCGGCTGCAAGCGATCCGGGCACGTGGATTGACCTGCACAAGGAGATGAAGCGCTCGCTCCATGATGCACGCCTGCACCTTGCGCGGCGCGATGCAGCGTTCACGGCTGCCAATGGAGGATCGGGGTCAGGCGTTGGGCCGTCAACAGCAGCAGAGGCCGGCGTGGCCGCGAAGACGGAACTCGTCAAGGTCGGCAACCTGCTGTCTGCCCTGACAGCTGGCCTCGAGTCTCTCCAGAAGTCGAAGAGACTGGGCGAGGGCGAGCTGCGGCGGCGGCGCGACTTGCTGGCGGCGGCGCGGGTGGAGCGTGACGGCCTCGAGACGCTAAGCACGAGCATAGCAAGTGCACGAGTGACCGGGTCGGGATCTGCAGGCCAAGGCAGCGGCTCTGCGCCCCTGTCGGGCGACAAGGCGGCGCTGTTTGGCAGTGCGGCAGCGAGCAGCAGCCGGTCGTTCGGTGGCGGACGGGTGCTGGGAGCGCCGCTGCCGGAGACGGAACGCACGCGCGAGCTGGCGAATGCAGACGTGCTGCAGCTGCAGAAGCAGATGGTGTCGGAGCAGGACGAGGAGGTCGACGCGCTGGCCAAGATTGTGCAACGGCAGCGGCAGCTCGGCCTGGCGCTGAAGCACGAGGTGGACATGCAGTCGTCGCTTCTGGATCAGATGCACGAGGACGTGGACAGGGTGCAGGGCAAGGTCAAGGTGGCCCGCGAGCGCACGAAGAAGCTCAATCAGTAGGTGCTGAGCTGAATTCGGGGGTTCGGTTACGACGGAACGTTATTGTTTCGTCTGCCGTTTGTTGCTTTTTTTCAGTTCATTTTCCATAGCATAGCCTCATCTGTCGTGCATCACGATGTGGCTTCGAGCATACTTGTCTTGTTGCCTTCGTTGTTGTGTTTGTCGTCTTTTCGACAGTCGTTTCTTTTTGTTATATACCAGCTTCTAATTTACGTCGTTTAATATTTTTTGGCACTTTGCGTTTTGCACTTCGCTTCACGGTATCCCATCATGCCGGCATTACATGATGGTCCTTGGACGCCGATGCTCTTTCTCACACGTTGAGAATTCACTATGTCTGGCATGTGGACGTTGTGGCCGTTATTCTTGCATTCCAACCTCGTCTGCTACATATATCAGCTGCAATATACCGGCCATGGACGCGGCCAGTCCAATGCATGAACATGATAATACATAGTATAAAACCTTTGAGAGGACCCTGAATTGCTAGACCCTGAGTTGTTCATCTGCAGCCTGCCATCGCCAAAGTGCCGGCACGATTTTAAGAAATACATCGGCCTCGATGCAAGAGTATCTGCGTACCCTCACTATTGAAACTCTACAGCATATATGAGCAGTAGAGTACAGGCTTCCGGCTAAGAACTACGGTAGAGGGGGGGGCAAAAGTACTCACTATGTTTGCTACTAAAGCAAGTGCCGCGGCTTTGACAGGGCGGATATGCCGGGACGGGCTCGGGACGACGGCCGTTGTCTTTCCAAACCGTTCTGATCCAGTCTTGGCTGTTGGTAGTTTTTCTATTTCGTCACTGTTTACTTGTTTGCGAGCATTTGTCATTTTCGTTTTTTCTTCGTTCTGTTTTTTTCTCTTTCCTCTTTTTCATTTTGTTCGCTACGTCACAAACATTATGTAAAAAGTGCATTGACGCGTTGCTGGGCAACGTCCATTTTGGGTGTGGGTGGGTCGGATTCGTCTTGGCGCGTTGACCAATTTCGCCCATCACCAGGCCTGTCAGGAGGATTGAACTACTATGTTATATTACACTGGGCAATTAGTTGCAGAATTTGTACTCTCTGTAGACTTGCGAGTTAAGTGTAGCCACTCTATTACAGAGTGATTGCGCAGAAATTGCTGTGACGAGATTGATAGGTTGTCTCCTTGTCACTCTACATCCAGAGAGTTCCAAGTGATGTGCGGCCAAAGGCAAAATGTGTTTGATTCTTTGCATGCTCCGATACTCTATTTACTGGATCACCTGCTAAGATATCTTGCATCAAGGTTGCAATTCCTGTAAAGCGGTTGCAGAAGAGACCAGTCCTGATCCTTGGTTGCCTGGGAGGGCACGGCCATGGCGGGGGATGACGACGAGTCGGCCAATCTCCTCTAATATTGATGGCTGTCTACATAGTATCCTGTCTGCGTACTGTCTATTCAAAGACAGGCCATGTGCTTGGCTGTTCCTTCTGCTTCTCTTTTCTTCTATTGTTCTCTGGCGTCTCAGCCCTGGTCGGAGCTGGGTTACATTGTGACCAAGTTAAATTGCTTGCAGCGGCTTCTTGTGATGGCAGTGACTACGCTGCAATTACATAGTATTATCGTGAACAGCCGCTGTCTTCCGCAGAATCTCCTCTATATACGGAGTGGTCCTCGGTTTTGTTTACTTGTTTAATCTACGCGCCGGGCATCACCATCGCAACTCTGGCCGCTGCTGCACGATGTGCTGTTATTGTTGGTTTTCTGCAGCCGGCAAGTCTGAACGTGCATCGGATAACGCGGTTAACGTGCACCTTTCAAGGCACACTAGCCTGGGGCATGCATGGGATGAAGCGAGGCAAAAGGAAGAATTGGATAGATTACCAAGACCAGATTCTGACTTGTTTGGTGTCGTTCTTGATGTGATGACAAACGGAAACAACTACGGGAAAGAGCCCTCGTCTCGCCTTCCGAATTGACGTCAGAACATGCACAGTCATCACTTGTTGGCGATGTACCATATACAGCATATTACACCGTACTATGTACAATCAGGATATGAAACCGCAGAAGATCGACAGCAAGACAGCAGGCCAAACAAGAACAGGGCACAACCATGTCTGAGCTTGGCTGATCCTCTGTGTCCTGCTCGTCTCGTGCGCAAAACCAGCACAGCAGCTGTCGGCATCGGAACAGGGCAGACGAGAAACAAAACAGGCCCGGCCTTGACAGCTTCTGTTGTCGCAGCTGCCTACGTCGTATGATATCTGTACCTCTGCGTCTCTGGTGTTCATCGCTCTTCGCTCTTCTCTTCGCCCAACTGTCCGTTCTTGCCCTCCTCGCCTTCTTCTCTCCGTCCTCCAGCCGGGCTCGTCCCGACATGCGCCCTGGTCAATAGCAAGACACCTATGGTCCCAAAATATCGGTAAGAATCTCACAATGCAATGCGGCATAGTCGTCGTTGCACCACGAAAGATATAGAAAAACAACACCAAGGGTCTTGTTGGCGTGTTTTACATCTGCCAGCCTATATCAGTATCTGTAAGATATCAATCAGCCTCTGTAATAGTACAGGCTAGTGTACATACAGTACAGTTCAGAGCACTTACATAGTACAATACAATAGGCTCCTTCCTAAACCCCTTTTATTAGTGGTGGTTGCCCAGCTTCACTCTTGACTAGACCCAGCTAGAGCCTAGTGCGACCCGCTTTTCATGTGTACAGAGTGCTCCTGCCTCTCTTCGGCTGCCCAACTTTCCTTTTTTTTTTCTTTTTTTTTTGGTGAGCTATTACCAAAAGTAAACAATGAAACCCACACACAAATGAGACTGCAGGAAGGAGCGATCGTCTACCCGTACCGCGTACCTGCCACTTTATCCCGCCCTCCACCTCACCACTTTACTGTGCAACTGCATAGTACATACATACATAGTAAGTAATTACTGTACCAATTCTTCATCCCCTGGAATTCCAATTTCTGCCGTTGAATCCACCTCAAACTCCACGACTTTGCTTCCCCCCCCCCTTCGATATCCTCAACCAGCTCTATCCCCATCGTGTCCTATTCATTCACTCGGTAAGATATACTACCATCCTCTCCCGTTCTCCTGGCACTCGTAGTTACGCTGCCACTCCAGGTAAGGCCATATTTACCCCCTCCTCCTCGAGCTTCATCCTCCGTCTTCACTCGACCGTCCACGGAGTGGTACTCTCTACGAGTCTCTACACCACTCGTTGTTGCCTCTTCTGTAGAGCATTCATAAATCCTTTGCCTGCTTTGCCGCTCCTCACCGGCCCGCCCCTCGTCGTTGCGCGACCCAATCCGCATCCCCCGACAACGCAGAAAGTGGTCCTTCTCCTTCTCCTCGTCCCACACTGCAAACGAATCTCCAATAGAACGACAACGTCCCTCGCCCACCCCAGCCATATTCCGGACGGTCCACATGTCGACGGTCTTTGGTCTCTGCCTCTTGTCTTGTCTCTTCTCTCTTCGTGTCTCTCCCGCCTCTCGTCCCTCGACTCTCAGACTGTCCTCCCCACCCATTGTTTTCCTTCTTCTTCTTTCGTCTGACCATCATCCTCCGTCTCCCCCTTTCCCTTCCTCTATTCTTCTGCCTCTTCCGAGCTCACATTCCTCCTCGAATCTGACTTCGATTCTGAACTCTTTCCCATTTTAACGACTCTAGATCGAACGACCATCTGCCATATTAGCGATCTGGATTTTTTGTTTATTTTTCTTCCGTTCTTGTTTATCTCGTCTTGTTCATACTCACCTTTAATCCTCCAGGCACCTGCCCGCCTTTGTCGTTTACTCTACATCTGCCCGGCGTTTGTTTCGGCTCGATTTTGCTTGTTCTCTTCATTTGTGAGTTCACTGCCTCCCTCTCCCTCCCTACGACATCATCCCTACCACAGTCACTCGGATATCACCTGCATCCGAAACCGCTGCTTGTCTTTGAGCCTCGACCGCACATGGCATATCCGGGCCTCATCGGGCCTGCAGCCGAACAGTGCTGTGAGACCACACCACTAACGCCTCTTCCTTGCTCCTCTGCCTCTAGCTCTCACGTCTTCTTTCATCACGACCGTCACGATACCAATGCGCCTCGTCTCTGCATGACCTTCCATAAATACCTTTAGACTTGCGTTCTGTTCCTTGCGTGTTTCTCAATCGTGATATCTCGACCTCGCTTTCGCCTCCCTGCTTTCTACGCTCTTCTCCCACCTTTATCCCAATTGGGACTCGGCATAACTCTCGGCTGCTCGCCTGCATCGCGTCCATTCTTCACCGCCAGCAGAGCCACTACCAGCGCTACTCGGCAAACTCGTTCGGTGTATCTTGGCCTCCAAGTCAAGCACTTGCTTCACTTCTCCGATATCACGAACAAGGGACTAAAGTCAACCGCCGTGCTGGATTGGTTGCTCTCAAAGTCCGAATATGAGCACTCCGCCCCCGCCTCCGCCACATGGCGAGGCGCCCAAAACAACGGGCGGGAGCGGACTGCCACCTGGCAACTATGACATCTTTGTCATCCCGGAGCACTCGGCTGGTGCCGGCTTCCTCTACCTTCCGTCTCTAAAGCCAAACATCAACAGCTTTGTTGCCGGCTTTGCCAGTGCACTTGCAATGGTTGCTTTGGGCAGCAGTATGGCCCCAGCTTTCAAGGCCTGGTGGGCCAACTTTCAGGGCATGGGAAATGTTGGAATGGTAATGCTGGTCATCGCCGTCGGTCTAGGTGCGTGGTCGCTGGGACGCATACAGTATGAGGCCCCAGGGTCCGGACCCGGGACACCCAAGGGGTCTCCTCGACGAGGCTCTCCTGACCCACGAGACGGTGCTTCGAATCAGAGATCGAGCCCCGGCGGCAGCAGCAGGACCGAAGGTGCACAAGGTGGCTACGACCACGCCTCCAGCGGGTCCTATCCCGGCTACAACTCGGGTCCTCCTCCGCACCAGCAGCACCAGCAGCAACACCAGCATCGCCAACAGCATGCTCCGCCACCTCCTCCACCGCCTCCGCCGCCTCCTCCGCCGCCGCCTCCTCCGCCGCCGCCTCCACCTGAACCCCAACAAGCACCACCACCTCCACCGCCTCCACAGGCAGCACCTCCACCTCCTCCGCAACCGACACCTCAGCCTACTCCACAGGCAGCTCCTCAGCCTCCTCCTCAGCCTCCACCTCAACCAACACCTCAACCTCCCCCGCCGCCTCATCCTCCAACGCCGCCTCCTGAAGAGTCCACACCAAAACCTCCCCCGCCTCAGCCGCAAGCTCAGCCAAAGCCTCAACCTCCGCCTCAGCAGGCGCCTCCACCGCAACAGGCACCGCCGCTTCGGCAGCCAGAGGAGCGGCCAAAATCGTCCTGGCCAAAAACGCAACCGCAACCAGCGCAAAAAGAAGCGGCCCCACCAAAGCCAGCTACTCCAAAGGCAGACACAAAGGGTGCTTGGCAGAAGGCACGCGAGGAGACCCGGCGAAAAGAGGAAGAGCGAAAGGCCCAAGAGGCCGAGAAGAAGCGCAGAGAAGATGCAGCAAACAGGCTTCGCGAAATTCGCGAGCGTGAGGTACGCGATCGTCTCGAGCGTGAAAAGCGTGAGCGTGAAGAAAAGGAGCGCCACGAGCGAGAGCTCAAGGATAAGCGCGACAGAGAACTGCGTGAGCGCATTGAGCGCGAGAGGCGTGAACGCGAGCTCAAAGAACAACGTGAGCGGGATCTCAAGGAGCAACGGGACCGCATTGAGAAAGAACTCCGCGAGAAGATTGAAAGAGAGCAACGCGAACGCGAACAACGGGAAAGAGCCGTGCGGGAGAAGCGTGAACGCGAGATCCGAGAGAAGTACGAACGCGAAGCACGAGAACAGGCCGAAAAGGACCGTATCCAGAAAGCCAAGGAAGAGGAGGAGCGGCAAAAAGAGCTCGACCGGATTAACAGAAAGGGCAGCTCGTATGCCTATTCTACAGTCAACGAGCGGACTAACCCGTGGCCAAACGGCAAGCCTCCCGCAGCGGCTGCCGCCGCCACTGCAGCACCCCCTCCCGCGGCCTCTTCAGCGCCACCTCCTCCGTCCCACGGCAGCCAAGTTCCTCCGACAACACCGCGCTCTTCAGCACCACCACCATATAGTGGCAGTGGTGCAGGCAGCGCGGCTGGTGCTGGTGGAGCTAGTGGTCCTCGTCCATATGGCGGTGCTAGTAGCACAGGTCCATCGGCATCGCCCCGGAAGCCCCCGACGGCCACTCCATCTTCGACTGGCGGACCCTCAAGAAAAGCACACGTGCAAGACGACGATGAGACATACTCGTACCGTCCCTACGACAAGCCGAAGCGACCACAGCCGGCCCGCAAGAATTCCGTTTCTGATCAGTCCGAGTCGTCGTGGGCACCGTCCCATTCCACGGCACACACGAGCCCTCCCCCTTCGATGAGACAGCCGTACACGACAAACGACCCTGACAAGATTGTCATCCGGGCTGTTTACGGCTTCCTTAACCAATTCGCCAAGACGCCCTCGTCGCAGCTGTTGTCGGGTATGGGTACTGTCACTGACGGGCTCATCCTGCGCATCACGACCGAGGGCCTCTTTATCGATGACGACGTCCGCGGCGTTCCCCAGCGCGAGTGGGACGTGAAAGCGTGGACGCTCAAGCTGGTAGAGGTATGGTGCCCCACCCATGCGGTTGTGATTGCGAATTCCCCCGGGAGCGATAGTGTGGCAAAGCCCTCGAGTACACCACGTTCATCGTGGCGAAAGACATTCCTCGGCAGTGGCGTGCGCGGCGAGGCACGCTCGTTGACCGACGAGAACGCAGACGCGTATCTGGCGGACATGCTGCGCGAGTGTAAGGCGCTGTGTGGCCTGGGGCTGTGTGACACTGGCGTTTCCCCCTCTGCATTTGGTGCATTTGACGAGTCCGCTTCTGCTTCTGGATCCTCTCGATCAGGCTTTGCTAAACCCCCACAGATGGGCGAGTTCAAGACGGGCGGCCTGCACCTACTGCGCGCCACCGTGCGTGACCAGGAGGGCAAGCGCTTTCTCTTTGTGCTCGACCAGGAGGAGGCGTGGAAGGTGTCCATTGGCCTGCAGCGGCTGCGCCGGGGTACCCAGGTGCGGTCGTTGGGCGTGGCCGGAATGGGCAGTGGTGATGTGCGGACGACGCTGCAGCTCCTTGGGTGGGCTTAAGGGATGGCTAATTTAGTGTAGCGGTTTGTTTGTTTGTTCATGCCAGCGCCTGTTATCTTGTTAGTGTTCTTGGTGGTTGGTTTGTTTCGAATTTCGTTTGTTGCTCGACGGCATGTCGTTGTGGTGTCACGGTGTCGTCGCCGTCGTCGAGGTCGAGGATGGATACTGAAAATGGAGTGATGAAGAAAGCGTTGATGATATTGGCCCATATACCCAGGAGATGGAAAGACAAATGATGAAAGTGTTTTAACCCAAACGATGCCCCCGTGGCCCTTTTATATATGCATTGTTTACTTCTAATAACGTGGTGTGGAATGTGTCGTAACGAAGCATAGGACATGGGCAAGTGTGCGTCCATTCCAGTGATTGCACTAGGCGTCTTGAATAGATAGTTCCTTCCTATTAGAGAGGAAACAAATTTGAAAAAGCTAGCTTACTAAGAAGCATATGAATTCACCGTGTGGTGATGCAATCGTCAAGATGTGAAGAAGTCGAGTATAGTATGAGGTTATGTATGGGTAGACCATTGATTCAAAGCACACATCTGAAGGTTGTGCAATCTCTCCAATGTGAAATCTGCAAATAGATGCTGGAGCATATTAACAACGAGGAAGGATAATCGGTGGAAGTATTCAATAATATTCTAAAAACATTCTAAAAACATTTTGATTCAAGATAGAATAAATGAAAGCATCTACTCAAAATAAAAAACAAAGCCTATCTAATTATTTTCGGAAGACTAAACCAACAGGCTGGAGGTATCAACAGATGTCGAGAGCGCATGATTAGTCATGTATTTGGATGCGGTGGAGCACTGCGCTGGGCGCTTTTGCATACACCGCCTTGGTATGTACGGCAGAAAAAAGTTTTGGAAAGCTCCCGTAAATTTTCTGAATAGCGACACCAGTCCCCGCAAAAAAAACTCAGGAACGAGAGGAGCGTTTGATTACATGCAACAACATCACAAACGATTTGTTGTTTTGCATATACATACATTCATACGACAAGCTCGCAAGTCATAATAAAAATGGCGCCCCAAAAAAGAAAGGCGCAACAGCCTGTCACCTATACCATCGAGGATGACGAATACGTTTCCGACGAGAAGACCGACTCGGACGACGAACTGCCGCCGAGCAAACGCCAGCACTTTGACTCGACCTTTGTGTGGGATGACGACGACGGATTCGGCTCGGGTTTTGACGAAGACCAGGAGATTGCGAGAGAAAAGGCTGACCTGGAGTGGATTGGTGCCGAGCGCATTATCGACCTGGATGCCATTATCAAGCGGCGGCGTGAGAAGAAGGAGGCAGCTGCTGCGGCCAAGGCCGTGAAGAGCAGCGAGAAGGAGAAGAAGGTAGAGGAGGAAGGTGACGATGAGGAGGAGGAGGAGGAGGATGATGTCGAGGAAGACGAGGAAGACGAAGAGGAGAAGGAGGAGGAGCAGGAGGAGGAGGAGGAGGACGACGACGACGACGAAGAGGCTGTCGACATTGATCTGGACGACGAGGTGCTGGCCGATGACGGATTCGGCATGGGCGCAGACTCCGACGAGAACTCTGACGACGGAAACGGCGACGACGCATCAGAGAACGGCGAAGATGACGATGACGCAGCGTCGGACAACGACTCTGTTGCCACCCCGATTGGCCACCCCGACGACGACGACCGGGGTGACTCGAGCGACGAAGAGGAGCGGGCAAAGAACTCGGACGACTCTGACTCGGAAGACAACGACGAGAAGGCCCGGCAAGTTGCCTTCTTTGCCGATGGCGAGAAGGAGAAGCTCAAGGCAGCCAAGAAGAACAAGAAGGGCGGCAAGGGCGGAGACGACGACGAAGAGGACGAGGGTGCAGACGGCAACTCGCTGCTCTCGGTGCCTTCGTTCGAGTCTATGCGTATCTTCTCGCGGCCCATTCTGCGTGCTGTCGCCGCCGCGGGCTTCAACCGCCCCACCAAGATTCAGGCCAAGACCATGCCCTTTGCCGTTGGTGGCAAGGATGTAGTCGGCCAGGCCGTTACCGGTTCCGGTAAGACTGCCGCCTTCTTACTGCCCATTTTTGAGCGTATGCTGCATCGTCCCAGCAAGATCCCCAAGACCCGTGTCGTCATCCTCACACCGACACGTGAGTTGGCCCTGCAGTGCCATCAGGTCGCTGTCAAGCTGGCCAAGTTCACAAACATCACCATGGTCCTGACCGTCGGTGGTACCTCGTTCAAGGCCACCGAGCCTAAGCTGCGCGAGCGCCCGGATATCGTCATCGGTACGCCCGGCCGTTTTATTGATCACATGCGCAACACCCCCGGTTTCGCTGTCGATGCTGTCGAGATTCTTGTTCTCGATGAGGCCGATCGTATGTTGCAGGATGGTTTCGCCGACGAGCTCGACGAGATTGTGAAGTTCTTGCCGCGGTCGCGCCAGACCATGCTGTTCTCGGCCACCATGAGTGCACCTGTCGACCAGCTGATCCGCGTCGGCATGCTGCGGCCTGTACGCGTTGTTGCCGATGCCAACTCACGCACTGCCGGAACACTGACGCAGGAGTTTGTGCGTCTGCGCCAGGGCCGTGAGGGCTCTCGCATGGGCTACCTGCTGCACCTGTGCACGACGCTGTACCGCGACCACACCATTATTTTCTTCCGCGAGAAGAAGTACATCCACGAGGCTCGCATCGTCTTTGGTCTTATGGGCCTGACATGTGAGGAGTTGCACGGTAACATCAAGCAGGCTGAGCGTACGGCCAGTTTGGACTCGTTCCGTAAGGGCGCTGTGTCGTTCTTGCTGGCCAGTGACCTGGCGTCCCGTGGTCTTGATATCAAGGGCGTGCAGACCGTCATTAACTTCGAGGTGCCCAAGACTCTCGAGGACTACATCCATCGTATTGGTCGTACTGCTCGTGCGGGTAACCGCGGTGTGGCTGTAACGCTTGTGGCCGAGGACGACCGCAAGTTTGTGCGTGCGGCTACCAAGGCGATGCGCAAGGACGACGGCGCCAAGGGTATGAAGTACCTCATCAAGAGCCGGCCCGTCGACCCTGCTTCCGCCAAGGAGTGGCAGACCAAGATTGACGAGCTCGACGGCGACATCAACGAGATTGTTGCAGAGGAGCGCGAGGCGCGCAAGCTGGCCATGGCCGATATGGAGATCACGCGCGGCGAGAATATGCTGAAGCACCGTGACGAGATCCTGTCGCGGCCCAAGAAGACCTGGTTCGAGACACCCCGCGAAAAGGAGGCCAAGAAGCAGCTGCAGCGCCGCAACGGCCCCGTCGGCGCGGATGCCAAGAACAGCAGTGTCGACAAGCTCCGCGACCAGCTCAAGCACAAGCGCTCCGGCGGCGACCTGAGCCGCAAGGACCAAAAGAAGCTGGACAACAAGCAAGACCGTCTGTCGGGCATGGGCGGCCAGAAGCTGAAGCAGGAGAAGAAGACACTGGTGGCCAACAAGGGCAAGCCGGCAGCCAAGAGCGGTGCTGGCAGCGGCAGTGGCTCGCGGCCGATGAAGGCTGCCAATGGAGCCAAAGGTTTCAAAGGCGGCAAGGGCAAGGGCGGTAAGCGGTAAAGCAAAGCTTGACGATCTGTGAAGAAAAACAAAAGCCGGGGTATCTTTCTTTTTCATCGGGCATTGGAGCATATATATATACTTGTCATTTTCTGTAATATCCTGTACATTTCCTTGTAATTCACTTCATTTTCTTAGTGCTCGCTTGCTGTTTTCTTTGATTTGTTTTCTCGTTACCTAGCATCTAGACAAGCATCTAGACAATCATGACCTGGATGAAATTAAGCTGAAAAAAAAGACAAGCACATTTCTATATTGTCGGCTGAGCGAGAATAGGACACGAGCAAAACGAGCAGCATCTTCTATTGCACAAATAAAGAAACAAAAAGAAAACGTACAGCAGAGGGTATTCGCTGGTCGTCACCGACCCAACTACTAATCCGCCGATTACTGGTTTAACTAGGGGAGAGCGGACGGGATCCCGTGCTTTCCAGTATCTATGGCCGTACGTGGAAGATGACTTTGTGCAAACTGGTTTTATAGGTAATGCTTTCCGAAAAGGTATAACAGACGCCAACAGTTGACAAGTCTACAGTTAACAACCGCCAGTTGACAACTCCAGGAAAGACATAATCACATAATCTTTGTCTTGACAACGATGGCACCTTCCCTTTACGGCACACTGAAGTTGTTGATGACGAAGTTGTTGTCGTCATTGATGTCACGTGCACTATAATCACCTTGAACGGCACATTTGGCAAATAAATTTGAAGAAAGACAAAAAGTCGAAGATATCTTGCAAACTCTCAATATGAAGCAGCCGTCCTGTCACTGAATATCAACCACTAAGATCGCCTTCACCACATTTGTATGCACGTTGCGAAGTCGGTTCTTCCCGCAAGGCTGGCTTCAGCTAAAGTGGGTCTTCTAAACGCTGGGCGCCAGGGCGCACATGCTGAACGGCGCAGCTGCCCTGGCAAACTGCCACTAGCTGCCCACTAGCCTGCCACCAGCCTGAGACCTTCACTTCTCACTGCTCTT
The DNA here is from genome assembly GCA_022392945.1 of Ophiostoma australiae. NCBI lineage: Eukaryota > Fungi > Ascomycota > Sordariomycetes > Ophiostomatales > Ophiostomataceae > Ophiostoma > Ophiostoma australiae. Next base: position 705,804 of record JAKRGJ010000002.1, on the reverse strand, counting down.
CTCACCACCGCCCCTCCTTTCCCACGGCTTCCGCCTCTCGCAACGTTATCGTTATTCGGCAGCCTTACCTGTGAGAGATCTCTCGCCTATCTCCTGCTGGCGCGAAGCAGATTTACATGGGAATGACTCTTTTAGCGTGGTGACACAATCATCAGCCTCTTTTCTCTCTCCTCGACCTCCTCTCGACCTCCTCTCGACCTCCTCCTCTCGGCTCGCCTCTTTCTACGTTGGCCACTGACGATCGTTCCGCCTTGAACCAGTGGCATACGCCCGTCATTCGTCTGTGGCCACTTGCCACTCTACCACTCCAACTCCTATAACACATAATATTCAAAAGAAGGTAAAGTGGCTCCCTTCTGGCGGAGTCGCCTCTTCCTGCGTTCGCGGTCTTCGCGCGCAACGGTGCCCTGGAAGCAGCACATACTGCCGCGACCCCAGCAACAGAAACAACAGCTGCAACAGCAGCCACAATCCTCACGCATTCTTCGGCACCTCTCTGGATATAAGGCATCTTTTCTGGCCGGCTACCACGCGACGAGAACTCCCCTAGACCCCAGCCCCAGCTTCAACTACCGATCCTACCTCCGCGATAAATACCTTCGGTTCCGTCTCGAAACAGTTCCCCGTTACCGCCAGCGGGCTCACTCCCGGCTCTACCGCTTTGTCGTCGACCGTGTCAGTTCTCGACGCCAGATTCGACAGCGCCAGTTGACTCTTCGTCTTCTTCCGCTGGGACTGAAGTCGCCTTTGTTGACAGACAAGACGGCATCTGAAGTGGCGAACACTCGCGCAAGAGAACTGATTGCAAAGTTACCCAAAATGTCGTACGACTACCAAAATAGCGATCGCGGGTCCCGCCGCCGCCGCTTCGCTGCCATGGCCAACAACGTTTACCGTGCAGGCGTGGCAGCCGCCAGCGAGATCCGCGACCAGTACAACACATCACGAGCACGCGACAGCGATGGATCTGGGTCGGAGTTGGAAGAAGATCGGCCACCCCATATCCCGGGCGCATTCCCAGATGTGGCCTTTGCAACGGGCGGTGATGCGCAGATGGTTCTGTTTCCCATGTATGCCAAACGACATGTTCGCAAACTCAAGCCGCCAGGCGCACAGCAAAGCGCCGCAGGAGGCTACTCGTCAGAAGACTCAGAAAAGCCAGGAGAGCCCCCTAATTGGCACCAAGAATTTGCGCGCCTCGAAGATGAAAAGGCAGTGGTCGACGTCAACGTGCATGGCTGGCTGTACCTTGCGAACCGAGGCCCATTAACACGCAAGAATCGGTTATTGATTGGCCTTGCGCGGCGGCTAAGTGGTATCCCTGCACCCGAGCAGGCAGCATCAACAGCTGATGCTTTCGGCATGCCTGCAGGCGCGGACGGAACCATAAAAGATGCACACGAGGCACGGAAGATCCAGCGTGCAGCCGAAGAGATCGAGAGACGTGGCCAAGGCGAGAAGGATGCAGCAGCGCGTGGAGAATACAGCGAGACCCCGGACCAGGCCGCAAGGTACGACGATAGTAGTTCTGACGAAGGCTACGGTCGCCACCGGAGGCCGCCACCACCAGCACCCGGACCGGGAAAGCTCACACCCAAGTCATCATGGGCGGCATCTTCCGTCAGCAGCACTGCGACCACCCCCGAAATGACAGAGGCAGAGATGATAGCTGCCAACACCAACCTGCTATCACGGCTGGGGCCTTTTTTGACAACGCCTGTCGTCCAGCAGCCGGTCACCCTGTTCTTTTACAACGAAGATCGGTCACAGTCTAGAACGGTCTTGACTAACGACTCTGGCCACTTTGTCACCTGTGCTTCGCTGGATTTTGTGCCGACACACGTCCGTATCTTGGTTGCTAGCGGCTCTGGAAACGGCGGGCTCAATCCCCAGGGAGGAGCCGGCGTAGGCGGTTATTCTGCCGCGAGTGAGACTGCTCTAGTCAACAGTTTGACACACCCTCTGTCAGCTGTAGCACCTATCCAGCTCGTCGAGGATCGCGGCATCAGTCTCATAAGCGACATTGACGATACTATCAAGACGTCCAATATCGCCCTGGGCACGCGCGAGATTTTCCGCAACACGTTTGTGCGAGACCTTGGCGACATGACAGTTGATGGCGCGCGAGAGTGGTACACAGCATTGCATGACCTGGGCGTGCAGTTCCACTACTGCTCGAACAGCCCATGGCAGCTGTTCCCTGTCCTGACCACGTTCTTCAAACGCGCAGGCTTGCCCAAGGGACCCCTGCATCTGAAGCAGTACAGCGGCATGCTGCAGGGCATCTTTGAGCCCGTAGCTGAGCGCAAGCGCGGCACTCTGGAGAAGATCCTGCACGATTTTCCCAACCGTCGCTTCCTCCTCGTGGGCGACAGTGGCGAGGCTGACCTCGAGGTGTACACGGAACTGGTTCTAGCACACCCAGGCCGGGTCTTGGCCATTTTCATCCGCGACGTCACAACACCCCAGCAACAGGGATACTTTGACTCATCGACATCCTCGCGGACACTAGATCCAAACTACGGGCCCTCGTTTCCTGGCCCGGAACGACGCCCAACCCTGCCTGCCCGGATTGCAACGGCACCACCCCAGCAGCAGCAGCAACAGCAGCAGCGGCAGAGAGAGCCCGCCCCTATGCAGGGCCCGGTAATGGGAACGCTGATTGATCTTGACGATGCCCCTGCCGACACGCCCCCTCCAGTAAAGACGTCTACTTCTGCAGATCATGTTCCTACCCTGCCGCCGAGAAAACCACTTCCACCACCTCGTCCAACCAAACCATTAGCTCTGCGGGGCTCTGCTGCCGCGACAGCCTCCGCTGCTGCGTCGTCGGCTGCAACAGCTGCCACATCAGTAGCATCGACTGCAGCCACCGCAGCATCGGTAGTCACAGCAGTTGCCGGAACGGCGGCAACTACAGCAGCCAGTGCCCTCTCGTCAGCCCGCAGTACACCCCCTCCGCCACCGCCGGCGCATCGTCGAAGGGCTGTTGGCTCTGCCTCCTCAACCCCCACCGAGAGAAGCAGTCCAGACTTGGGTGGCCCTCCGCCGCCTCCGCCGCCCCCACGACGCTCGCAACCTACAGGGCTCGACGGCAGCAGTGGCGGTGCCGACAATGCACGTCAGCAGCAGCAGCACCCATACCAGAGACCACCAGTCTCACCCCAGACGCAACAACAGCAGCAGTTGCCGCCGAACAAGAAGGTTGACCTGTGGCACCGCCGGCTCGCCCATGCACAGGATATATTGGCTCCACATGGCGTTGCCCTCTACACGTGGCGACGTGGCCAAGATGTCGCAGTCGAGGCAGTCGGCATTGTCAAGCGGGCGATGCGTCGCGAGTAGGCCATCGAACCTCAAGTTTTGTATATCATAGCAAGCATATTTCAACAAAGCCAAAAACAACAGTTTAATCCGTTGTAGGATATGACTGAATTAATCCAAAAGAGAAGCTCATTGCAAAAGTGAATCCAACACAAATCAAAATCAAATGACACGATTCAACTCCCCACGCCGACGCATTACACCAGAAGCCTTGTCGACAAACTTGTCTTCATCCTTGGAAATAACGTCGATGTAATAAGGATCGCGGAAAGCTGCTTCAAATGCCTCGATGCTTTCCAGCTCAAACGTGGTACAGTCGTCCCAATTTTCGAGCTCCTTGTTTGCGCTATTTTCGGGCCCGACAGACATCCGATCTGCGTTGATCAGAGGAAGGAGATGTATCTGCCTATATTCGAGAAAGCCGTGCTTGATGGCCCAGGGCTTCACAAGAGGGCCATGCACATTGAGCCAGTGGTGGTAGAACTTGCCATGCAAAAGACCAGGCTTGCGCTTGAGGAAAGCGACAATGCTGACTGTCTTTTTGCTGTTAGATGCCATTCTGCATATTTGTTGATGTACGACCTGTAGTGATGTAGATAGACTGCCGAAAAGAACGAACTATAAAATATTACAGACCATGAACGAGCGAGGGTACAAGGTGAAAGAAATGGCGTCGGAAAAGAGTACCCGGGTTGGCCAGATATTAGTGTTGTGTTTAAAAGCATCATGAGTCAGCTCAGTAACAAAATATTTAAACTGATACCAAAACACAAAATATTTGCCAGCCAAGATTGATATTCAAAAACATTATAAATATTATAAAATAGTCAAAAGGTATATGGTATCAACATATCAAATCCAGAGAGAAGATTAGAAGAAAAGACTCTGTCCGGAGTAGGATATAATGTATTCACACCCCAGCGGGTTGCGCGCCTCGTAAGCCTGCAGCTGGTCCAAAATAATATCGCCAGCTGGTGGTCCATCTCGAAGCTTTTCTTTGATGTGTATAATGACCACCTGGAGGCCAGCGAGGGGTAGCTGAGGCTCCTCAGTTTCAGGCATGGTGTCGGTAGGCAGAATAGACGGCTGTGGCAGGTCCACACCCACCGTCACAGGATGAGGAGTGTCGGGATGCGACCCGCTGACAGCCTCGGATTCGCTGTGAGATGCAATCGCCAGACGAGCTGGCTTGACAGTCCTTGGCGACACGGGGTCGTCTGGTAATCCAGACGAGCTGTGAACGACAGGGCCGGCGTCGCCAGTGTTGATTATTGCAATATCTGTTTTGCGACGACTGTGGCTGTCCGTCCGCGGTAAATCGGCATTGCTTGCACGATCTTCATCGCCGCCATGACGCTTGCGTTTCCGGCCGTCCCGCTCGCGTTGCTGCTGCTGCGTTTGAAGCTCTTGTTGCTTATATATGACCCGCGCATGTGCGACTTCTGCCGCCAGGTTGGCCATCTCTTCGACTACAAACCTTGGTGTAAGATGACCGTAGAGTCTGTCAAGAGGCTGGGAGTCGTCGTAGCTGCACTCGACAAATATGGCGGCGAGTTTTCCTGCGGCAATCTTGGGCGCTGCTTCCTGCCAGATAAGGCAGTTTCGTGGTGATAGGGAGATGGAGTCTGGCTCAACGTCACCAAACATCAACACCTCGCGACCGGTCTTCACATCGCGAATAAAGTAGGCACTAGAGTCGTAGACGCAAACACTCTCACTCGTGGTCACTTGAGGTGGGAGCCCCAAGCTGCCGCGGCGTGCTGCCGCGACACTTCCAGGGCCAGATAGTAGCGCGAGACTGTCCCTGCGTTGTGGCCCAAGCTGCGGTGTTCCTTGTGCAGACGGCAGGGCAGGCGGTGGCTGAATAGATTGTGCTTGTGCTTGTGCTTGTGTCTGTGCCTGTTGAGCTGGTTGAGGAGCTGCTGCCGAGTTCGAGGGAGATTGTGTGAGAGTGGTACTTGTGGTACCGTGGTGTGTATGGCCATGAGGACCCAAAAAGCTGGATCCAAGAGGCAGGCTGCTGCCATCCATGCTGCTGAAGCGTGTGCCTGCTCCGCTGCCACGGTGGCTATGACGTTCAATACAATGGCCATGGCTGACGCCCCAGATTTTCACAGCCAGACCATCACTGATCTCGACATAGCCTCGGCCATCGCCGTCTCCCAGCGCGGGCGAGCCACCCTCCACTAGACGCATGTAGGTGACCAGACCTGCACCGTTGTTTTCATCTGACAGATTCGGCCAGATGACATTATTGAAAATGTGTGCTTTGAATGCGGCGATAGTTGACGGCAGTCCAGCAAGTCTTTTTGGCCGTGTCCCAGGGAGGCCGGCCGTGTTAATGACGAAGCCAGAGATGTGGTCAAGGTGAGGATGCGTGATAAGGTACGTATCAATCAGTGCGCTCTGCACAAATGAAGCGTTTGCGCCGGCTGTCGCATAGGGTACCTCAAGACCAGCAAATGGCCCAGTTGTGAGTGTGTATGGTAGGGACAGCTCTGATGATTCGGGGGTGCTGCCTTCTTCACTTGGAGAGCTGTTGGCTTCTGCTAGGCCCGGAGGTAATGTTTTCTCCAGGATGCGTGTTATTGAGCTCATGAGGACACCAGCGTCCAAGGACACAATCGAGCCCCGGCGCCATCCCTCGGCCGTTGACCGCACCAGAAATGCAGTGGTATTGAACTCCTGGGGTCCGCCACCAGAGCCCTATGGTCATATTCGTTAGCATGATTATGCACGGGGTATGAAATGCAAGATGTTGAGAGATGAGAGATGTGAGTGGATTCTGGACATCTGGGGCAGTTTTTCTTTTTGGAACACGGTAGCTCTGACAATCGCATCCAGTGATGCAACGAGAGATTGTTTCAGAGATCAGACGATCGCGCCCCCTGCTGTTCAGGCAAATAAATGACGAAACGTCTAGATGACGAAATGGCGAAACTTTAAAACGACAGAACGATATAAAGGTTCACCGGCTTGGCATGATAGGGCTGTAGAATAAGAGATGTATCTTACAAGAACAATGACCTGCAGCGCCGGAGAGCTGGGCCCGGCCGACGCATCGGCCGTGCTGCCGCTCATTGCTGTATGAAAAGGCTCGTCGTTTCGGCTCTTTGGCGAGGAATCGGCTGTGCAAGAGTTAAGCGGCTGTGTTGCGATGCAGTGATGCGGCTGTGAGATGCAATGACTTGCCGGGGAGCAGTAAAGCGCAGAAACGCAGAGGCTGTGGACAGTTCAGTGCCGGTGTAGAGTTGCACGATGTATGGCACGAAACCCTTTTTTGCTCCTAGTTTCTAATCGGAATGGATTGCGGATTGCGGCTTCAAGATTGCGACCGGTATGATCGCAAGCTCGTGCAAGTACAATGTGTACAATGTGTGGGTCGGAAGAGCAGGAGTGAGGCCACCAGCAAGGGTTATTGCGTTGCACGGCCAGTGGAATGCAACTAGGGCGATCAGTTTAGGAGGCTGGGGGGGACTTGATAAAGATGAAAAATGAGTGTCCTGTAGCAAGAAAGTGAAGCCATTCGGGGCGAGGGAAGAGGAGGAGGATACAACGGGCACGCCGATGCAAGAACAGGGACTCGATAGATTAAGTGTCTTGGATGGGTATGGGAAGGCACGACCGGCGTTCAGTTGTTAAAAAGGACAGTAACGGTGAGTGGGTGTTTCAAAGGAGAAGGAGCCTTGGGAGACAGGGGGCAGTCCACAACGCTCAGGTACCCTGCATGCAATGTTGTATGCTGAGGTACCTGGGATGGATGGTAGGATAAAGATGTGCTGCGGCTGAGGCGAATATAAAAGCCGAAGTAGAAGGAGCGATCGAGGACAAGAAACGCGTGAAACGGGCACCTGCTTTAATATCTGAGTTCTGAGGGAGGAGCGACGAGAACGGCTCCTCAAGGGTAGTGGGATTAGCCGTTTGACGAAATGATGGAAGTGGAAATGGGCGGCGTCAATACTATGTAGGCGGCGTGGCCGCGTCGGGGATGAAGGTTGATTTTTACACTTTGCTTTATGGCTTTATCAGCGTTCTTTGTGATGCGCATTGCACAACTGCAGTAGTTTCTTTGACTCGACAGCATGCACTGGTCCGCGCGCGTAGGTTCTGTATATTATGGTGTTTTAAGCAAGAGCAAGCACGTGACTAAGAATCTGTTGGCATCTAGAGCGGCAGGAGGCAGTCAACCCTTAACAAGGCAAATAGTCACCAGATGTGCATGTTGGATCTTTTTTTAAAAGGACGTGCGCTTGTGCTATCGTGTACATCTGGTTTATCTGTGTCTCGACAAGTAACGTCAAACCACGCAGGTACGTACAAATATACGGGTTTTACGCATTTACGCACCGTGCAGCGCGTCGGCCATAGCTGCTGTCCTCCCTATGGCCACTCCCCGGAAGTGCTTTATTACCAGCAAGGCATCCCGTGAGAGGACTATGTAGACCCTCTGGCCAGCGCTCAAAGCCAGGCTGATCCTCTTTTGCTCGAAGAAACAGTGGCAACAACTATTTTAAAGGCACGTGCGTGCCCAGTCTAGGCCCGTGTATGCGCGCCGCGATGCCCGGCATGGCCTGGCCTGCATATCGGCTTGGCCGAGTCGTAATACTGCCTATTAACCTGGCTCCAATAACTGGTCTAGCTCGCCCGCCCATATTGATACTACTGTCCCTTGCCTGCAAGTATGCACGGCATGCTTACACTTGTCAGCCTAAGTGGATTTCCCAGATGTCTGGGGAAGCCAGCACACTTGTGAGAGGTGTCGTCGAGAGTTCAAATCTTGGTTAGTACAGTCCAGAAACATGCATAAACCAGGCGACGATGCTGACTTTCAAGCCCTACAGGCTAGAACTGTTGGGGCGTGTAGTATACATGTGTCTCTTTCTGTCACGGGCCAGGCCGGTCTACGTATCTTAGTTCTATACGGTAAGCATTTGTTTTATCTGTATGGAATACATACTTGTCAATGTATATGGTATCGCACAGCAAAATCGAATTGTACACGAGGACTATGCACTGGGCTGAAAATCTCAAAGATATGTATTATAAATAAAGCGGTTCATCTCTTCGCGAGTTTCGATGTCTGCCTGGGGACTTGAAAGACGTAGAGCAGCCAAACATAGTCTTCCGAATCAATAAACATCACCTAGAATGAGGGCTATTAAAGATGCAGGCGTCTTTTACCGCCTCGTTCCTCTGGAGTGTCCGCGCCGTTCTCCTGCAGCGCAATTTTGCGATTGTCTCTCCAGTATACGGCCATAATGACCAGCGTCATAACAATGCTTGCAGAAAATAGACCAAGGACCGCAGCAAAACCATGTCGGTAGGCCGGCTTGTCCGACGATCGGAAGAGGGTTGGGCCGATAATACCGCCGAGGTTGCTACCGATCACGACAAAGGCCAGACCGAGACTCCGCTTCACCGGGTCTCTGGCGTTGACGCTCAGCCAAGCATCATTGAGTCCCTGGGCCAGTGCATTACCACCTGCGAGCAGGGTAAACAGGGAGAAACGCAGCCAGCGACCAGAATTGACGCCAATGCCTAACAATGCGGCCGAAAACGCAATCGACCAGATAAAGGCGACTATGCACCAGGGGCCGCGGAGCCGCGTGCGGTCCGAAGCCAAGGATATCAAAAAGGACAGCACCACAACAATGTAGCTGCTGACAGAGTTTAGGAGGTTGGCTTTGATCTTGCTGAAACCGAGCGACGAAATGATGGTCGGTCCGTAGAGCTGCAGACCGGCTTTGGGCGACAGTGCCAGAATGTTGAGGATCATGTGCAGCCAGAGCCGGAAGTCGGACACGGCGCCGACAAAGCCAGACCATGTGATGCGTGCCTTTGCAACGCCTTTTGAAGCGTCTTGAAGGACGACGCGCGCCTGCATAATCTCACGGTCGCGGTCACTGAAGAAATCAAATAGTCCGTGGATCGGGCGAGTCTGTGCCGGCGATGACGGAATAAAAACGACAAAAACTACAAACACGGCGAGCGTGATCGCTCCCTCGACTAAGCCAGGTTAGTAATAGTTGCTTGTCCAAGAAGCTCCAATACGGGACTCACTGATGAATAGCCACTGCCAACCTGCCAGCCCGTTGATGCCTCCCATCGTCAAGATACCAGCTGCGATGAGAGAGCCAGTGGCGGTGGAGAAGTAGTTGCCAAAATAGAAAATGGCCGTACGCATGGCTAGTTCGTCTTCCTTGTAAAAGAGCGCAAGCACATACTGGGCGCCCGGGATGTAGCCACCCTCGAAAACACCCAGCAGAAAACGTGTGGCGTAAAACGAGTGGATGTTTGTGACATAGGCCTGTGTCAGCGAGATGGTGCCCCAGACACACAGGATGAATGTGAGCCACACAGATGCGCCCAGCTTTTGTAGGATCAGGTTCGAAGGGATTTCGGCAATGACGATACCGGCAGACAGGAGCTGGGCGCCTGAGCTAACCTGGTCGGTTGTGATACCAAGGTCTGTCGTGATGGTGTCTGTAAGTGCGTTGCTGATGTTGGACCGGTCGAGCTGCAAGGCGAAGAAGCCCAGTACAAGCACAGGCATCAGATACATGTCAAGTCTAGGACCAGGTCGTTAGCAATGCCTTGTCACAACAATGTTCAGAAAGGGGAGAAACAGCAGCACTTACTTCCAGCGGACAGCTCTCTCTTCCTTCTCTGTCCACGACACCGTAGTGCTGGGCTCGCTGGACTCTATCTCGCCGGACACCGAGTCCACGGCTTTCCCGAGCTCCGCCAGCGACCTCTTCTCACCACTTTTAGCATCAGCCGTGGGATTCATGGTGTAGTCGTCCATCTTGTTGCTTTGATAGGCGATCGCGACTTGAGTGATCTCCTCCTTGGTCTAGAGCGCATGGTAGAAGTTCCCCAGGTCGACAAGATATATATAGAGCATATTATTTAAGTGAACTCATATCTCCCCATCACAGACCCGATGGTGGCATTGTATTGATAGTGTCTTCCCTGTTGTGATTTGCCGGATAAGTAACAGGTATGGACATACAGGGCCGACAATGGGGCTAGCCGATCGGAGGTGAGCGTCGGCAGTGAGCGATGTCGTCCACCGGCTCGCGTACAGACGCGTATAGTTATCTCAAGGACAGGGAGCACGCATAATAGTCACGACGCAACCGCAGAGTTAAAAAGATGCTTCTGGTAAGACAGCGGGAACATATCTCATGGCAGACAAGAAGATACGGATGTATAGTACACCACAGATATAGCTGCTCTATATCGTTTATCGATGTGGGGATCTGCTTACTAGTTTACTAGTATGCGAATAGTTTCACTTATAATATCAACTTTCAAACTGATAAAATGCTCCGCCAAAATCAATATAACTTTACAGAATGTCTACAGTATAGTATTTGACAATAGAGATAATAGAGATAATAAAAGTAAAGAAGATAGAATGCTGATTTCTAGACTCCAGTGTGCTGCATGCAAGATCAGCCAGATGTGCAGCATAAAATGTTAACGATTTACGGAGATGGTGCAAAAAGTAAAAGCAAAGACACGACATATGTACAAGAAATGTACAAGAAAATGCAAACCAAAAAGGGGAATCAACTAGAAAAGTAAAAATGCAACAAGAATCAGGAAAATGAATCCAGGTTAAAGAAGCCGTCTTGGAATTCGTCAAGACCACCTGGATACAGCATACCGAGCTGAAAATCGTAATCCTGCCCATACGGCTGCTCAATGGCAGAGACATTACGGCTCATGCTCCGCGTTACACGCCGCGCGGGCGACGACAGAGGATCTGCGTTGAATCCGCTTTGCTGTGACACAGGCTGGACTGTTTGACTAGTGCGGGGGAGAACAGTTGGCGTCTTCATCGGAAGGCCGGGGCTCTTGATGGCCTCGATAAGCTTCTTCTCATCGCAGCGGATGCCCTCTGTCAGTGAGATTCGGGCCGATGTTTGCTTGATGGCGGTCTCGCGCCGAGCAGGCGTTGCCCGCAGACCATATGGAACCGGTGTGGTTGTAACTCCATAAGTACCACTGGGCGTTGAAACCTGCCCAAAATGCAGGAAGTGGGCGGCGTTGGCGACAGTGTTGCCGGCGGCGTTGGCACTGCCGCTGCCGATATTGTTAGGGGAACCTGTACTGCCATTGGCAGCACGAGTAATTTTCCCTAGCTCCTGGTCAAGATACTGGTCGTATGCATTGTCTGTAAAGTCATAGACAAGCCCGTCAATGTTAGGAGTGTAGTTGATCTTGTCCAAGGAGAGCGACACGTTGTCAGTCCGCACATTGAGGCTGCTGCGGACACCACGGGAGGTCCGCAGCCCGGGAGTGAGCCCCGTCCGGAATCTGGGAGTGTAGCCTGTTCGGTAGTTTGTGAATGCAGACGAAGGCGGAATGATGATGTTGTCAATTGCGTGTGCACCCGACAGGCGCCGCGAGCGACGAAGAGGCGACGGCAGCACAGCAGATGACTGAGACTGCAAGGAATGGGCAGCAGCTGTCTGCAAAGTTGGCCGATAAGCACCCGATAGACGCTGTCTTTTGGGGCTCGGAGGTGGCATGGGATTGAAGGAAAAGTCCTGCAAAGAGCCAAGGTTCCCAGCATCCCCAATCTCAACAACGGAGCTGCTGTCGCTGCAGAAGCGGGCCTGCTTGCGCTTTCTCTTGGAGGCATTCCGGTTGGCCTCCTCCTTGCGAAGGTTACCATAATGCTTGGAGATGTCATTTCCGTTCCGCTTATCGCGTGTCTTTTGGCGCGTGCTTGGCTGCGACTCAAGCTTCTTCTTTGTCATGTTGTAATAGAGACAGTCGTTGTCCCGCTTGCGAGGAGCCTTGCTGATGGGAAAGCCCGTCTTAACGTATGAGTCGTGGTGTGTTGTTTTCCACTCGTAAAAGAGTTTCTCAATCACATGCGACCCGTCGCGCCGCAGACTCATGGGGTTGCGCTCCTCCAGGGGAAGCTCGCGCACATCGGGCTGCACATCTGCAATCTCCATGAGATGGGCCATGGGAATCAGCTCCTCTAGACAGAACAGATGTATGTAGGCAGTGACATGAAATGGATCGTACCGGCCATTGGTCGTTTCTGTTGGGTGCTCGTCAAAGCAAACCTGATACGCGCCACGGCCAAGAGTTCCTTTCGCAGCGCAGTCCTTGACCCGGCACTTGTGGTGGTCTGCATGATGGTAGCGATCTGTGTGGATAGTCGGGATATTTTGGATCCAAAGCCGCAATGGAATGCCGCGCTCGGCACACCCGCGAATGTAGGCCTCGATGTCACCACGAGTGAGGCTGGCCGGATGCCTCAGCTCGCCCTTTTTTGTGTACTTGATAGGAACTTGTCTGCCTCCGTCGTTGGCCATCCAGCTTTTCCGAACCGGGGGCGTGTCGTACCAGTCAAACTGGCCAATGCGGTGGCCTCCTTTTTTGTTGCGAGAATGGCTAATCTTTGCACCTGCTGGTGGCGGATTGGCCTTTGGCTGAAGCTGTGCCGGGAGAGCAACTTTGGAGGTGGTGTAAGGTGACGACACTGGTGCCGTTCCCATGGCTTGCTGTTTCAGGAACTGCTGGAAAAGAGCAGAAATATTTCTCTGTTTCTCCTGATCCTGGCCTGCAGTAGACTGAACAGCCTTGAACACATCTTGCCACTGATCGCCGGCTGTATCAGGTACATGGCTGGTGTCTTGGGTTGCCTGTGGTTGCTGAAAAGTCTGGCAGTACTTGTAGTCGGTATCTTTCAACGCTTCCGTCATAGGCATGGGCATGAGCATGGGCATGGGCATAAGAGAGAGACCCGTAGAAGGCTGCTCCAGCACAGTTATATGCGTCGGCATAGGCATAGGCAAGGGAAGATGGACCGGATCCGAGGGTGGTTGAGGCATAGGCATGTGCTCGGGCATTGGTGGATAGATAGTCGAGAATGCTTTGTTGTTGGTGGTCAAGGGGGACTCGGGGTAGTGACTGGAGATGTCCTCGCCACCAAATAGGTCATCCAAGTCGCCGTCGTAGTCATTGCCATGTTTGGGCATTGTAATCAACGGAGAGAAGACGTGAACACAGAGCAGAAAGAATGGTTGTAGAATGGGGATAAGATGTAAACAAAAAATGATGTGATAGAAATGAAAAAATAATAAAAATGATAAAATGGAAGAATAGTATAAGTCTGTAGCAGCACTGCTGAACTACTGCGAGAGATGATAATTTGTTTGGTGGTTATGCTCCGTCTTCTTTCCAAAGCTCGAAACATGAAGACCTCGAAGGGAGCGAGGAGGTGTCCATCATTTATACCCTGAACAAGACTCATGATGCAGGGGCATCTATTTCTTTGAAGCCTCTGATGAGATGCATAGATATAAAACGCAAAGAGTTGTGTTAAGTCAAGATGAAGGCAGGCAAACACAAGCCAACAAAGAGTCGCTGTAGGTTCATTGTCTCGGTCTGTTTTCTTCGACTGTCACGGTGGCCGCAAAGAGAACAACCAGGGGCACACTCGAGCTATATTTTAAATTATTCTAAATCGACAACAGATAAACTTAGCTAGACGAGTTTCAGGGTCGATCTGTCAAAGAAGGGCATCATCACAGATTTGAAGGATCAAAGAGCCAAGTATCCAAAGGCAGAAAGAGGCTAGACCTCGGAGACAAAGAGCTGTCTTTCAAAGACGTCGTGGTTTTAAAATAGAAGCAGCCGCACTAAGCTTTATCTCGTTACTTTAGCTAACAACACCCGGGAGCAGACATACTATATACCTGATCGAGGACCAGACGAGGGACAATAGAATGGTTCGGGTATGGCGATGCAAGACTGCTCACATTGTGGTGCGTATCTGAATAGTTACGCAGACTCTCTAGTACCAGAACTATAATTATGCGAGAGATGAGGCTTCTCCCCCAACCTCGGATGCCGAATGCATGCCCATGATAGCCTGAAATAGCAGTATTCAAAGAAGGCACATGCCGCATGCTGTGCGAGAGGCCTCGAGAATCTGAGATTTGAGGGCCGACTGGATATGTGACCAATGTGAGGGACTAGCGAACATACAGACCGACAGTCGAGGTGAGGTTTTATGAAGAGGATGCAGCCATGGCTGGTGGCTGGGTGGACGCATTGACTCCGTGCAGGACAGCCTGTGCAACACTGCACAAACGAGGGCAGAGCAGACGAGAACGACACAAGTAAAGACGAGTGTAGAGCGGGCGCACAAGGAGGATCAGGCTGGGCAGCAAGGCGCTGCAGGGGCAAAATACATGCGAAAGATGAGATGAGGTCAAAGACGAGAAATCGTGGATGCACGTATTGCGGAATCTGGAAGGAGGTCATCAACCGCCACACATGGGGGTGGCCGAAAAGGGCAACTGCAAAAGAAAACTTGAAACATGAAACAAGGAAGGCGCAATGGGTGTAGTTGCCCATCAAAGAAGCCCTACGAACTATATATAACTCAGATATCGATCAAGTGGTAATGGGAACAAAAAAAAAAGAAACTCAAGGACAAAAAAACCAAAGAAGCAGGAGCCCGTGGATAGGATACTAGGATACGAGAATTGAAAATGAAAGAACGATCGGCTGCGAACACGAGCCAGAAGGAGCGACCGGCTGCAGCATTGACTGACGGTAAAACGGTCACGATCCCGTATTTACCCCACCTTCAGGCCTAGGAATACAGAGTTTAGCGCTGGGTAGCGCCTTCCCGCCAAGTTTACAGAGTCCGTGACGAGTTTCTGCTTAAGAGATGTGCACAGTGCACTTGCTTAACACACACCGTGATATACTCGTAGTTCCGGACCACCCATCCCGTGAAACGTAGAGCCCGCACTGTCCACACTGTCCACACCTGACAATGTCCCCACCTGGGGCGACCCGTCCCAGCATCATCATTACCGCCGCACTCCAACGACACCACGTTGCGCAGCTTCGACAGCAGCACAACCGACGGCCACAGCGTCAGGTCCAGGACACACTTATCGATCTATTCAATTTATCCGGCGCCCACTCCTCGTTTCTGTGCTGCGTCACGATATTAATATCGCAGCAACTGGCTGCTATTCCCGTTCATCCTCTTGCTGTCGACGAAGCTGACCATCCTCGAGCCTCGCTTCTTCACCTTCTCACCTTCTCGTGCGATACCTCGACAACATCCGAAATACGAAGTATATCCTGAATACAACTTTGGTTATCAACTCGGCAGCTTCGTTCAAGCTTATTGGGCCCGACTCTAGATTGGCATCCGGGCCAGCTTGATACTTCCGCCACTCTCGTTTTTGTCTCTTTGGCGACGAGCTCACGGCAGCTTCGATTCCGCACCACGACAGTTTACCACTCTTGCCAGACCTTAATCTTGACAGCGCGCCTTGAAAAATGGCCGGGCTTGCCCCCGAGCTGCAGGTGCAGCTCAACGAGCTGGAGAAAGAGCTCGAGGTACGTCTCCGGGTTGGATGTAGTCCAGATAACAAGGGAGATGACAAGAAGAAAGAAAACGGCATTGAGAGAAACAAAAAGAGAAGACTCATCACACCCTGACACTGACACTGACATTCTACCACAGGAAGGCGATATCACACAGAAAGGGTAAGCCAGCCCCATTTGCACCTTGTCCCGATACCAGAGGTCGCGTGCTAACACTGCATCTCATCTAGTTACCAGAAGCGTCGGACACAGCTGTTTTCGCAGTATGGAATGCCCCCGAACCTCAGCATTGGCGACCCACGAGCGTCTGTCTATATCCAGTCCCCGGTCGGGTCAGACGGAGGGGGAGGAGGACAGCAGGACCACCGCGCAGCGTCTTTTGCTGCCCTGAGTGGCGGCCCTTCCCAAGGACAACCTGCGGCACCAGCGGGCCTTCGCATCCAGTCGCCGACATATCCCACGAACCTGCTCGCTCCCGGCGGCCCTATTGCCGAACAGCGCACAAACCTCAGCAACCATGACTCGCTCTTCCTCTCTCTCCCATCACAGGGCGGAAACGACAGCCGGCTGTCGATTGTTGGAGGCAATGGCATCGACCCGATGCGCGCTGGGACAGACCCGTCACGCTCGGCGACTATGGTTTCGACCGACTACGCTTTCAACCCGGACAACCAGCACCAGCAGTACAACCAATACAACAACCCCAACGGCGGCGCACTGAGCATGACCCAGAGCTCACAGAATCCATACGACAGCCGGACAGGCACTATGCTCGACCAGAACTACTTCTCCGACTTTGCAGGCCAGCAGTCCTACGAACAGGGGACTATGCCTGGCGACCAGTACGGCGGCGGTCATCGGTACTCTGGCGGCGGCGGCGACGCATTCTCCTCCAATGTGGGCCAGCGCTATTCCATGGGCGACGCGTTCTCCCCGACGGCAGCAACAGCACCACCAATGCTCACGGCAAGCGACCTCCCGCCCCCTGCCGCGCTCGAGTACCAGCTGCCGCTCGAGCCGCGCGATGTCCCCTTTGCCATCCACGACCCCCATGACGGCAACACCCCCATGTCCAAATTTGACAATATTGCGGCTGTCCTGCGCCATCGTGGCAGAACAACTTCCAAGATGCCCGCATACTGGGTGCTCGATAGTCGTGGCAAGGAGATTGCTTCCATCACCTGGGAGAAGCTGGCTTCACGCGCCGAAAAGGTTGCCCAGGTCATCCGCGACAAAAGCTCGCTGTACAGAGGCGATCGCGTGGCGCTTGTCTACCGCGACTCGGAGATTATCGAGTTTGCAATTGCTCTGCTCGGCTGCTTTATTGCTGGTGTCGTGGCCGTGCCCATCAACGACTTCAACGACTACCAAAAACTCAACCTGATCCTCACCTCGACCCAGGCGCACTTGGCTCTCACCACGGAAAACAACCTCAAGACGTTTCAGCGTGATATCGCCACGCATAAACTCACGTGGCCCAAGGGTGTCGAGTGGTGGAAGACCAACGAGTTTGGCAGCTTCCACCCAAAGAAAAAAGATGACGTGCCGCCCCTTACCGTGCCTGATCTTGCATACATTGAATTCTCCCGAGCCCCGACGGGCGACCTGCGTGGTGTTGTGCTTAGTCATCGCACTATCATGCACCAGCTGGCCTGCCTCAGCGCCGTTGTCTCGACTGTTCCTGGAAACCGTCCTGGCGACTCCTTTACCGGCTCCTCGCTGCGTGACAAAAACGGCCGGCTCATTGGCGGCGCTGCAAGCAGTGAAATCCTGCTATCTTACCTCGACCCACGCCAGGGTATCGGTATGATCCTCGCCGTGCTCTTTGCTGTCTATGGCGGCCATACCGTTGTCTGGCTCGAACACAAGACGACCGAGGTGCCTGGTCTCTATGCACACCTTATCTCCAAGTACAAGGCAACGCTCATGGCTGCCGACTACCCCGGACTAAAGCGCTCCGTCTACAACTACCAGCAAGACCCCATGACGACACGCAACTATAAAAAGGGCATGGAGCCCAACTTCCAGTCTGTCAAGCTGTGTCTCATTGATACCCTGACGGTTGATGCCGAGTTCCATGAAGTGTTGGCTGATCGCTGGCTGCGCCCGCTACGGAACCCACGCGCCCGTGAAGTCGTCTCCCCCATGCTGTGCCTGCCTGAGCACGGCGGTATGGTGATCAGCATACGAGACTGGCTCGGTGGTGAGGAGCGCATGGGCTGCCCGCTCAAACTCGACATTCGCGAAGGAGAAGATACAGAGGAGGCCAACTCCGATGAAAAGGATGTCGCCGCCCCTGATGCAGCGGGTGCTGAAGACACAACCAGTGGATTCGGCTCCCTGCTCGGTGGAGGTACAACGAGTAAGAAGGAACAGCATGCCTCTAACGAGCTGAGCGAGGTCTTGCTCGACAGTGAAGCGCTCAAGACCAACGAGGTTGTCGTGCTGGCGGTGGGTGCAGAGGCCCGCAAGCGGCAGAACGAGGCCGGCACAGTCCGTATCGGCGCCTTTGGCTACCCTATTCCTGATGCCACAATGGCTATTGTTGACCCGGAGACTTGTCTGTTGTCATCGCCGCACACGGTCGGTGAGATCTGGGTCGACTCACCTTCGCTCTCGGGCGGCTTCTGGGCGCTTCCCAAGCACACAGAGCAGATCTTCCACGCCCGGCCGTACAAGTTCGAGCCTGGCGATCCGACCCCGACTCCCGTCGAGCCCGAGTTTCTCCGGACGGGCCTCCTGGGAACGATTATTGAGGGCAAGATCTTTGTGCTTGGCTTGTACGAAGACCGTATCCGTCAAAAGGTGGAATGGGTGGAACCGGAGAACGAGATCATTGAGTACAGGTACTTTTTTGTGCAGCACATTGTTTTCACCATCCTCCGGACGATCCCCAAGATCTTTGACTGCTCGGCATTTGATGTCTTCGTCAACGAGGAGCACCTCCCCATTGTTCTCTTGGAAACGACGGCCGCATCGACAGCGCCGGCAACCCAGGGTGGCCCGCCACGCCAGCTGGACACGGCCTTGCTTGACTCGCTCGCTCAGCGCTGCATGGATGTGCTGCAACAGGTTCACCGTCTGCGTGTCTACTGCGTTATGATTACTGCTCCCAACGCCTTGCCGCGCGTTCTCAAGAACGGCCGTCGTGAGATCGGCAACATGCTCTGCCGTCGCGAGTTTGACAATGGCAATCTGGCTTGCGTCCATGTCAAGTTCGGCGTGGAGCATGCCGTCCTAAACCTTCCGTTTGGTGTCGACCCTATGGGCGGCATCTGGTCGCGCATTGCCTCCGACTCGCGTGGCCAGATTCTGGCAGGTGCAGACAACCAGTACTCTGGAATCGACAGACGCGAAGTTGTTATTGACGACAAGACATCGACTGCACTCAACAACTTTACGAGCATCACGGATTTGATTCAGTGGCGTGTCGCACGCCAGCCCGAAGAGTTGTCCTACTGCACCATTGATGGGCGCGGAAAAGAAGGCAAGGGTATAACGTGGAAGAAATTCGACACCCGCGTTGCTGCGGTGGCTGTCTATCTTAAAAACAAGGTGCGCCTCAGGGCCGGCGACCATGCTGTACTCATGTACACACACTCGGAGGACTTTGTGTTTGCCGTGCATGCCTGTCTCAATCTGGGTATTGTCGTCATCCCTATGGCCCCCATGGACCAGAACCGCCTGTCCGAGGATGTCCCCGCTTTCCTCCACCTTGTGGCCGATTTCCGTGTCAAGGCAGTGCTGGTCAACAACGAGATTGACCATCTGCTCAAGATGAAGACCGTGTCGCAGCACATCAAGCAGTCTGCGCAGGTGCTGAAGCTGGCCCTGCCCAGTATCTACAATACATCTCGCCCGCCCAAGCAGAACCAAGGTCTCCGTGACCTTAACATCACAATGGACCCCAGCTGGGTGCAGTCAAGCTATCCGGCATTGATTTGGACATACTGGACGCCTGACCAGCGCCGTATTGCGGTACAGCTGAGTCACAGCACCATTCTCGGAATGTGCAAGGTGCAAAAGGAGACGTG
The DNA here is from genome assembly GCA_022392945.1 of Ophiostoma australiae. Taxonomy (NCBI): domain Eukaryota; kingdom Fungi; phylum Ascomycota; class Sordariomycetes; order Ophiostomatales; family Ophiostomataceae; genus Ophiostoma; species Ophiostoma australiae. The sequence continues at coordinate 686,062 of JAKRGJ010000002.1, read as the reverse complement.
CCAGATGACAAGCTCTCGCCCTGTGCTGGGATGTGTGCGTAGTACTACGGGTCTAGGCTTTGTGCATACCTGCCTCATGGGCATCTACATTGGCACGCCGACGTATCTACTGTCCCCAGTCGAGTTTGCGCAGAACCCGCTGTCGCTGTTCCTCATTCTGTCGCGCTACAAGATCAAGGACACGTACGCGACGCCCCAGATGCTGGACCACGCAATGTCGACCATGCCGGGCAAGGGGTTCACTCTCCATGAGCTGAAAAACATGATGATCACGGCAGAAAGCCGTCCGCGCGTGGATGTCTTCCAGAAGGTGCGGCTGCATTTCGCTGCCACGGGCCTTGATCGCACGGCCATCAACACAGTCTACTCGCATGTCCTCAACCCCATGATTGCGTCGCGCTCGTACATGTGTATAGAGCCCATTGAGCTATGGCTCGACACCAAGGCTCTGCGTCGCGGCCTGATCCTGCCCGTCGACCCGGACACTAATCCCCGCGCACTGCTAGTGCAGGACTCGGGCATGGTGCCAGTGTCGACACAAATCGCCATTGTCAACCCGGAAAGCCGCCTGCTGTGTCTCGATGGCGAATTTGGTGAAATTTGGGTGGACTCAGAGGCATGTGTCAAGTCATTTTACGGCTCGCGTGATGCGTTTGATGCTGAGCGGTTTGATGGGCGCACAGTGGACGGCGACCCGAACATTCGCTACGTGCGCACGGGTGATTTGGGATTCCTGCATAGCGTGAGCCGGCCTATCGGTCCTAGCGGTGCCCTGGTGGACATGCAGGTGCTGTTCGTGCTGGGTAATATTGGCGAGACCTTTGAGATCAATGGCCTGAGCCACTTCCCTATGGACATAGAGAACTCGGTCGAGCGCTGCCACCGAATCATTGTCCCCGGCGGATGGTAAGTTGCAGGCTGATTTGAACTGATGGCTTTCCACGATACAAGTTGCTAACATTTTTTACAGTGCCGTGTTCCAGGCCGGCGGCCTTGTGGTCGTTTTGGTTGAGGTTGCACGCAAAGCCTACCTGGCGTCGATTGTGCCTGTTATTGTCAATGCTATTCTCAACGAGCATCAAGTCGTTGTCGATATTGTTGCGTTTGTCAACCGCGGCGACTTCCCGCGGTCTCGTCTGGGCGAGAAGCAGCGCGGAAAGATTCTTGTGGGATGGGTCTCGCGCAAGATGCGGACAATGGCGCAATTTGCCATCCGCGACATGTCTTCCATGGAGGGTGGCGGCGGTCCCGACTCTGGACCTTCGAGCCAGCTCGATCCTAACCGTGCCAGCCTCAGTAGCATGCGCAGCGGTGGAAACGGTGGCGGCAGCATCCGCAACCCCGACAGCATGTCTATCCAAGCTCCTCCCCAGATTCTGGAACAGCGCGAGCTAGAACAGCAGCACGATCTAGACTTTGGCTTCGGCAACAGCAATGAAGATCGGCCGCCACCGCCGCTTTTTGGGGCTGTCGAAATGCCTGCCGATGACAGTACAGTCATGGCACGGCCTCTGACATCATCAGGCGACGGCAATGGACCATTTGACACTCCTACGATCACGACGACGAGTGCCAACAACAACACAAGCCAGTATGGTCTCGATGACTATGGCGAATACGACCCATACAGGACCGAACCCGACGCTGTGACGCCGACACAGGGCCGCGCAGGCGTTCTCTCAGTCCGCAATGCCGACAATGTGGACAGCTCAGACGAGGACGATGCACGTGGCCCACCGGCAGTACCGGTTGGCCGCAAGCCCGTTGCACGCAAGAGTGTGCACTCACCCCCGCCTCCGCCCCCTTCTGGCGGTCCTCCCGACACCAGCGGTACCTTGTCTAGTTCATCTCAGATATTTTTGCCTGGTGTCGACGGACGGCCGTCTACCAGCGAAGACTGGCGTTTGAACACGGCCATGTACACAGGCGGCAGTGGTGTGCCTGGGTCGGCAAGGCAAGGTGACCACAGTCGCACGTCGTCTTCTGCCAATGCTGATGATGACTGGGCGCGTGACGCCATGCGCGGCCTGAGCCTTGCTGATAACAACGACCCAAGACTGCAGTAGCCTGGACGACTCGATATTCCGATATTTTTATAATGCGTGTGCACAGTCTCGGGCTCGCAACATTTTGTTTTCGTTTGAATAGTTGCTCTGCTTTTATTTTCATATCACTCTCTGCTTTTTCTGTCTTATCTGGTATAAATAGCGCAATATCCTTGTTTCTGGGTTTTGCCATGTTGGTAAATTGATTGATAGCATGCCTTCAGTTTTGCCGACTTTGCTTGCTCCGCCTAGGTGCACACCCATCTGGTCTGCTGTACTAGTAGCTATGATCTCGACGGTGTCTTGACATCTAGTGCTGGTGAGTGACCCTTTGCATAGCCAATTTTGATTTCCGCTGATTTACTTCTTTTGCTAGCAAAGAGAGCGAGTGTTCTGCATGGCCCGATTTGGTGACTGCCCAGAATAGAAATGGCATAACGACGATATTGATAACTGATACTGATACTGATAACAACCTCGCATTGTCTGGGCTATCTGTCGGCCCAAGGCTGTGTTATCTTATCGTGATAGACGATATAAAGAGGGCACTTATATGGGACAGTTCAACGTCATGTCGTCTTTTGGGAGGGCGGCCACGCAACTGGCCCGAAAACAAGCCCAGTAGAGTCGAATGCCAAATTTTTACTTCTCTATCTTGTATTGAAAGCTGCCGGTTGTCAAAAGGGCCGTATTTGGCGTAGATTCGGCCATGAGCTCGAATTCGCACATTATCGTACAGTGGTCACATGACCTGAAGAGACATTTTTAGAGGATTCTCCCAGGCTCCTGTTTTCGCAGTATATCGTGTCGATAAATCATAGAATTAAAACATCGGCAAGCATAGTCGACGAATTACAAGGCGGATTCACACATCCACTGCCTCTTGTTGCAGTGCTACCACAGTGAGCAGTCGGAGACAGAGTGGTCGGCTTGTACGTAATAGCGCCGGTTGCTCCCCTCTTTGTGTGCTGGGCTTGTTTCTCTTTGAGCTCTTCTCGCTTTTTCTTTCTCTTTTGCGTGCATTTTCTATTTATGCTTGCTTCGACTCTGCAAACTGTACAAAGTACTACTATCCACGTGGGTCCTTTGCTGTTTCTCTCCACAGCAGCCTACACCGTTTCTCTGACCTTTTCGCAACCACTTTTATTACCGAGAATACATAGCACAGTATAGATGTGCAAAGAGCAGCTCTATATTATGTAGTCTTTGTTGCCCGTCTTCTCTCTTTCAACCTACAAAGGACAACAGCCAAAGCACTGCCATTGGCGCTTGTACTTCACCAGCTGCATTCGTGTATATTAGTATGAGCCTTTGCATCTCGGGATTTGCTCTCCGTTACCCCTGATCGGAATATCGATTCAAGCCATGACCAAATCCCTAAAGCCATGCAGTCTTTACGCTGTTCACGTCCTTGCCATCCCGCAGTTGCCGTCCATCGATACAACACCGGCCGGCACGGAATCTTTGATCCTGGTCTGAAATATAGTGTATTCGCTTGCCAGCAATGGCACGTAGAGCAGGCAGATAGATACATAGTAGATTGTTCTCCCCGGTTTCAAAGGGCTACAAGACTATAATACTCTATTTGGCAGTGGTCACTTATTCATACTATCCCTCAACTAGCCGAGCAGCAGAAATATCAGAAGATCAGTCCCTACAGCTACCAGATCTTCTCCACACATGTTGTCAGAAAATGCGTATGTCGCCTGCTGCCGTACCTAGGGGCTGCGAATGTGAACCTCTCTGTACTCTTACATAGTACATTATTGCATATTGGGGAGGCTGAAGAATGCTGGATGGAGCAAGGAGGCGCCCTGGTGTTTTGGTCTTGCCCGCCCCCGCTTCTCGTGATCCACGTCCCGAGTACCTTCTGACCGATAATCTGTTGGGAGCGGTCACGGAGGTATTGGCTAGCAAGATGCCGATGTTTGGCGACATAGCAACTAGTACCTCCTCTAGACACTGTCTGCTCACGATGGTTGTTTTGTCGTCACATGAGACATAGGTAAGGAGCCGCGGAAAAGTTTGAAGGTGGAAAAGGTGGAAAAGGTGGAAAAGGTGTCAAAATTTCCCTTGAGCTACACAACGGAAATGAACGTCGACAGAAAGGAGCTTAAACAATAGGGGAATACAAGCATCAACCAAAAAGGCAAAATAAAGAGAGTTGCTCGTGCTTGCTCTTGACCAAAAGCCTCGCGCCAAGTATATGTAATCCAACCAGTCCGGCATAAAAATGAGAGAAAAAATACCGAAAAGAAAACAGAAACAAGAAATAAGAGCAAAGTTGAAATGAATAAACTTTTAGGTCCAACCCAGTATACCGATAAAGAAAATTAAGATGGCCAACAACCGAAAATCGCGTCTGCGAATGCATGCCCTTCCGCCCATATGTATTTTTTCCGTTTCGTGCCAGTTAAACCAAAACCTGATACAGCGCCATTTTACATGTAAAAGTGAAAGAAAGAAGAAAAACGAAACATGAACAAATATATCAGTAATAAACCGCAGTTGCGTTAGTACAAAAGCCCATCCAAGTCCCTATACAGAGAGGAACTTGCCCAACATGATGTATTCAAACCCGCCATCCCGCTACCTTGCACTCCTTGTGAAAGGATGAGTGGAATGGGAGACTTGAAACAATAGGGCAAGAAGCTCGGGGGTATCAAAAATATATGGGAAACAAATGCAAAGAAAAGAAGAAGACATAGCAATAAGATATAAGCAATGCTGATGGTAGTAGGTGGCAAGAACCGCATGCAAATGACCCACTCCGTGCTCTGGATGGGAGGGGAGGGGAAAGTAACCGAAATGTAAGTGTATTCCAAACAAAAAGGCCAGGTGGCGGGCGGCTGGGTTGTGGTTCGATTCGATGCCATCGAAGTGGGAAAATGGCCAGTGGGGAGCCGACGCCCCGAATATGTGCTGCAGCTCGACGCTGTGTCCTGCGTTGTGCTGTTGATAATGACCATCGCCCATATGAGGCGTATTAAGTATTAGTGCCGTTGTCAACGTATCGGCTGTTGAGCCTTTGAACAAGGCCATAGTTTATCTGGTGTTGCTGGTGTCAAACGAGAACTGCGTCGGAAATTGCATGCTAGCGCTCAGGCCAAACGGGTCCCAGTCCAGTGCAGGATCCAGGAGTTGGGTCATGGATGGGTATCCATTTTGACCAGTGGGGGCTGGGGCGCCCATCATCGAGGATGCTGAAGAGGGGCCCACGCTCGTGGCTGGGCTTGCCAGGCTGATCGGAGCAGGTGCATTTGAATAGGCGTTGGCCGGGTACGGGCTTGGTCCCGAGGGTGTGTCAGGGTTTTCGGCGTGTTCGTCCATGATATCGTCAACGGCATCATATTCTTGTTCTAGTGATTGGTTAGTGGTCTGAGTTCTAGCCAGTAAGAGGTGTGAGACCTACCCAGCTGTTCAATATGGTTCTGGAACCCCGGCACAGCATAGTACGTAGCTCCTCCAGCGCCACCTGCAGACCGCGGTGTCGGGGGTTGCGGTGAGGGCAATGGGTGCTGATTTGAACCCGAAGAGTGCTGTGGGTGTTGTTGTTGAGAGTGTTGGAGGTGCGACTGCATGTGAGGCTGTCGAGGGCGCTGCTGCTGCTGCTGCTGCGAGTGGTGTTGTTGTTGCTGTTGTTGCTGCTGTAACTGCTGTTGTTGGTGTTGCTGCGTGTGCTGGTGCTGTGACTGTTGGTGCTGCTGGTGTTGTTGATGTTGCTGGACGGCTCTTGGCAAAACACTGCCACTCATTCCTGGCATAGGACCGCCAAGCTGCCCTGCCTTCATTGAAGAGGCCGTGATGGGCACATTGTGGCCCTGGTGGCCTTGCTGGCCGTGCTGCATCTGTGGCGGTGGTGGTGCAGGGGCGGTGAGGATAGGGCGAAGCGATGCAGATGGGTCGGTGTTCGAGGCCGCAGGCGACTGGCCGTAGGCGGAGGTTGAGGCGGCAGGAGACGCAGAGTGGGACGATGGTGTGGGACGGCTCTTGGGCGAAGCGACAACAGATGTAGGAGTTGGGTGGCCGGGATTCATACCGCCAATGTTTGGCGGCGGAAGGGAAGAGCTTCCAATGTCAAGCTTCGGTGCAATGCTTGAGCCGGAACGGCGAGCGTGATGGCGGTTAAGAATTGCTCTGGGCAAAGGAGGCGGTTGCACCATGTTTTGTGGCATGTGAGTAGGTCCCAGGCTCGGGCTGCCGGTCTTGGCGCGCAGTTCAGCTTGCACGTCGATTCCTAGAATGTTAGCGGGCCAAGGCCACGACGCGGGAGGGAGATCAGAAATTATGCGTACCTTTCTCAAGAAGGATGCGCTCAAGCAGCGAGTTCTTGTAGCGCAGCATCAGGCATTCATCGGCGGCATGGCGGTGCGCAGTCTGCAGGTTGTGGAGGTTTTGTTCATGGACGCGAATAGTCTCTTCGAGCTGCTTGATGTATTCGGTGCGGCGTTCACGGAAGGCGGCCTGCGCCTGGCGGTTTCTTTGCTTGCGCTCCTCCGATGTCGCGTAGATCTAGAAGTTGGTTAGACGATATGCGACTCGTAAAAATAGTGCGAATAAATGCGAGAAGCAACGTTTGCGCGCCCTGTGCATGATACAAGACGACAAGAAGAAGCTTCAGCTTGGTTCGACAAGATAAATATAAACAAGGACGTACTGGCTTGCGGCCACCCTTGCGCTTGATGGGCTGGTCCTGGGCATTGCTCATGCCACCGTCTAGGCCACCGCCGTTGAGAGGCATGTCGCCCTCTCCACCGGAGTCGAGGGAGTCGTCTGAATCATGCTTGATATCATTTCTGTCGACGGACATAGTATCTGCCATATCCTCTGATTTGAAGGTCAAGACACCTCGGCCGATAGGCGGCGGGCGCCTCGCGTAGAGAGTGATGGAAAGGTGTAAAGAGAGTGGGGGATGGGAGTAAAAGGGAAGGACGACAGGCAACACGGGAAAGCAAAAGCCGGCAGAGCAGACAGCGGGGAAATCGATGCAGGTTGCCGTAAGAGATAATGAGAAACGATGAATAACAGGAATGAGTGACTGGAAGAAGGGGAGACAGAAAGATGATGCAAGATCACGAAATTATCAAACTGTTAGGAGAGAAAAAAGAAAAAGAATTGGATTTTTTTTCCTTGTCCCTTTTTTTCTTTGCCACGGGAAGTACTGAGTAGTCTACGTAGTCTGCGTAGTTTGCGTAGTCTGCGGGGTGGGTCTGCTGGCCGTATAATTAGGAGAGGGGAGCGAGAGGAGAAGCGATGAGGAGAAACGAAGAAGAAAAAAGGGCCGTGGAGAGGTCGAGCGAGGGAATAATAAAGGGAGAGAGAGCGTGAGGAACTACTCCGTAGGGAGGAGAACAAGAGGAGAAACAAGAGGAGAAACAAGGGCAGGGCCAAGGCAATGCAAAGCAATAGGAAAAAAAGAAGAAAGAGTCCACGAGGCTGTTTAGAAGCGTTGTATTGCGGTCGACAGCTGAGGACGGCGGCAATGCGAGGCTCTGTTTGAAAAAGATTGTCGAGTTCTTCAGTAGCGCAGGCGTAGTCGGTTTTACCGTTCCTGGCGATGGGCTGGTTTTTGAGTCGACTAACACCGACACCGGGAAATGGCCGTTGCTGGGCTAAATCAAGATGCTGTACAATGTACTCGACGCAATTATGGTGTTCGAGGTGGTGGACTAGGGGTCTCGGGGCAAAAGCCGATCTCCATAAATATTGTACTGTCGTCTATGTCGTCGAGTATCGTCGAGTATCGTCGAGTATCGTCGAGAATTAAACGTATCGTCTTTTGTCTTGTTTTCAAAGCGATATTTATAGGCGTGAAATGGTGAACTTGACGACAGAAACAATGAGACTGTAAAATAAAATAAAAACTCAATGATCCTGGCGATCTGTGCCTTTGCGCGGAAAGACCGAAAGACCGAAGGTGAGGCTGTCAAAGTGTGGTGAGGCAGTTTATTGAGTGACAGGCTGGAGATGCAGCCGAGAGACTGCAGCTGGCGCAAGATGTCCCGAGGGCCTGGAAACGGGCGTCGGGGGAAAGCAGATCGAAACAGGAAAAAGGAACGAGGAACAATAGAACATTCAAAGAAGGCTCGAGGAAGGCACAGGGCAATCAGTAAAGCAACAGCAGAAGGACGAAGAGACAAGAGATGATGGGGGAGGGGGGTGTGCAAAGCGAGATTGTGTGGTGACTCCAGGGGAAGGGAAGAGATAGAGATAGAGATAAACGGAATCTGTGTATGTAATGGTATGTAATAGTAAAAGGGAAGAGCCGCGCCGTTACAATGGTGTAATCAAAGGAACGGAAAGTATCTTTTTTCAGACTGATAGCGAGAGAAGGCTGAGAGGATCGGATTCAGGGACGGACGATTGTGAGCTCTGTGCTTGTTTGGCAAGAGGTTTCGAGAGATAAGAGAAGAAACGATGACAGGTAGAGTACGGGCTAGAAAAGGGCGAAAAGGTTTGGTTTTATGTAATGTGAATTGGAGGAGGAGGAGAAGGTCGAAGGGGGAGGGGGGGCTGCTGTCAGGTGCAGGACCAGCAGCGAATGCGGACGGAGGCAAAAGAGGAGTCGACGTATTAGATGTAAGTGGTAACGGGCTGGAATGCAAAGAAGACAGTCGAAGACGGGAACAGGCCGATCTGAACGGTAGTTCTGGGGGTGATTCTGTACCCTGGCCGAATTGTGGTGACGTTTGGATGAAGATGTTGAAGTCAGAAGAGAACAGAAAAGACAGGTTGGGAATATGTGGAAGGATATGGGAGGGGGGAGGTCCAAGGCAGGCCCGTTGAAGAAAAGGGTTCAAGCAAGAAGGAAAGAGCGATGGGCAAACAAAGCGCGACTATGATGAACTGGGTGCATAATCACACGGTAGTATATAGAATGGGAAAGAGAACACGGTCATTCCTTCCTGCACGAGTCATTATCATCGAAAGAAGCTTAAGTGTGCCTGTCCCTCACCTCTGCTCCTTCCATAATGGCCATTGTCGATGCCCTTTTCTTGTAGTAGTGTGTTAACAGCGACGGAAAATAAATTCAGAAGGAGTGACCTGAGCATGGACCGCTCCTACCAGAGCTGGCGGCAACCGAGGGCCCTGATACCTTTAGGTTTTGTGTTTCTACATAGTATTATTGAAGAGAACTTACTTTGATGTTGGCATTCCCCACAGCAAGGAGTAGGCTCACTGCTACTGCGTATATTTACACTGCAACTCATAAGCTAGCATATTCTGTATTTGAAAACTCCGTACTACTATGTATGTATGCATGTACTCAGTAAGAATCTTACGTGTGAAGTGGCATTACTATGTAGGACTAACACCCAGACCAGCAGGAGGCCCGTGTAGCCCTGCTCGCCTGGTCGTTCCTTCCTCAGAAACGAGAAACTCAGAAACGAGAAACGGAGCATCTGACGGTGTGGAACGCAAAAGGACAAGAGCAGCAATACGCGGAGAAGAACGCGGCAGTCCGAATGCGGCAAGTGCAACCCGCGCGCTACTGTGTCTGTTTATAACGGCGAGGCAAGAGCCAGGCAGAGGCAGGCAAACATGCAGGCAAACAGGTAACGGTGCTGTACGGTGTATGTATCCTAAGCAAGCTGCCAGCAGGATGGAACTGTTTGAATAGAACAAAGTAAAGTTTAGAACGGCAATACAAATTAAAGGGTAGATCGAGGCAGGAGACGGCAAAGCTTGCGAAATAGGCTGAAAATTTTTCTGGGCGAGCGCGATGATCGCCCTCTAGTGTTCTCTTTTTCAATTCTTCTTCGTCTTCTAGAACTGCTGTAATTGCTGGCAGTTGCGATCAACTTGAAATACTATACTGGCCGGCCGCTATAACAGTAAATTACTATGTACATAACCAACTCGAAACAAAAGTGAAATGAACCCAAGCCGAATCGTCAGACAGATGGCGCAATGCGCACGGAGTATTTATCACAGCAGCCCAGGCAGCACAACGGTTGACAAGACGGAGAATTTCCTGCGGCTAGCTCGCCAGCAACACTGTGCTGTAGAATAATACAGATAGGGCTTCTCAGTAGATCAATACCGTACCTACAAAGTTGCGTCACGGTGCTAGGAGTGCAGATTCAAAGTATAACAAGTTAAAACCAAATGGGCAGATGGAGAAATCAGAAATCAAAGAGGTGAAAGGGAAGGGACGACGGAGGACACCATGTGGCTAGAGCATGCTCTTGCCGTGAAAATTCTGCTGGCTGCCATGACCACGGTCTTTGTTGTGGTAGTGTTTATAGTATATGCTCAAGTGTTCAATCTAAATTTAAAAATAAACGATCAGACTCTGTACACTTGAAAAGAATTGCCTGCCCGCCCGCCCGTTTCAGCGCAGTAATATACAACAAAGCAAGCAATAAGCGTTGGTCAGTCTGGTGTCTGATGGGTCTTTGCAGACTTTTGCTAGCCTTTCCGTATTAGTGCCAGGCTTGCCGAAATCGGGGCTTCTCCACAGCCATGCACGTCGCATTTTGCACAGTTCAGATTTTACAGGGAAGGCACGATGGGCCGTTTGGCAACTGCATTGGAACAGCTGCATCTTGCACTTGCCTACCACAATGTACAGTGTGTACAATTGCAGTAAGATAAGTCCGAACTTGGGTTATATAAGCGACAGTGCAAATAGCTAAGACGATAGAATTACTTGGCAAAAAATAAGGAATTATTGAGGACGACGTTTATACTTTATGGCGGCGCCTTTTCAATAACAAGAGGTAAATCGGAAAGGCTTGAGAACACACGTTTGAGACTTCGCGATCATTACAGTATTGAGTTAAAAAAGAGAAACAGCTGATTGTAATGCTGCACGCGTCACAGCGACAGTCCAGTTCCCACCATAGAAAGATTACTGAGTACAAAGAGGAGAAGGGCAAAGGCGCCAGACGCTGGCTCAGTGAAAAATTTTCGTCGCCATTCGCGCTCAATGTTGCCAGGGATGGACTGGATGGTGCTATTGTTGCGCGAGCCATGGCACCAGCAATGCTGCGTGGGCTGGCAGCTAAAGAACTACTGGGCGGCGCTCGGGTGCTATGGCGTTATTACGGGAATTAAGCTGGAGAAGGAGGAGAGAAAGAGAAAATTAAATATGGAAAATGTATGGGCAAGGCCGTAGACCAATCACATCCTGCCAAAGGGGGACGAGGGAGGGGGAGAAGGTCGGGAAAGGAGCGCTACGGAGGCATGCCGTTTTCACTGGCCAGGGACCGCCAGTGTTCGTTTCTTTCTTTTTTCCTCTTTTCTTTTCATGTCACCTGAGCGCCTTTGCTGACGAGGGGAGAGCAGGGTCTTGGCGCTCTGGTCGGAATCTAGCCAAGATGGTGTTTACGATGTACAAAATATTGTTTGAATGTCAATGCGTTTACGAATGACAGAATCCATACTGAATTAAAATTGATGCGAATCATATAGTCGGGTGTCAAGTAGGTGTCAAGAGCTGGAAGAAAATTGCAAATTGGTGGCTTCAAGAAATAACGGAAAATTCCCATGAGTATGTCAATGTACAATATAAACATCAATATCGTGAAGAAGACAAGTATGGCTGGCAGAAAACACAGGCGACAGGGACAGGTGGTGACAGACCGCTTACATGGCCAGTTTGGGCAAGCTTGGGATCTTGCATCTCCGAGGAACCAGGGCTGAGACAGAGTGTGGAGATGAGAGCATCCAAGAGCCAAGTAAGACGAAAAGCATGCACGGAAGCCTTAAGTGAGACTGGTTTTCAGGGGCTGCAAAGAAACGGGACATACAGCATGGAGAAGCGATGGCGGAGGGGGAACATTAACGGGTAAATAGGAATGCATTAGAGTAAGAAGATATGGATATGAATCCCGGCATGGACAAGAAAACACTGCACTGGACTGGCAAAAGACGGAAGAGAAGTATGCGGTGTATAATTGAAGGAGCAAAAGCAAAGAGCAAACATCAATGGCTCGCCCGGCTTCAAAGCTCGTCCGGATGCTACGGCGCTGACGACGGGATTATGGAATAAAAGTGCAAGGCAATCATTCAGTTGAGCCGACTCGGGCTTGCAACAAGCCGTCGTGCACAGAGAATATCAGGTGCCATCATTTCTTTACTCCGTGTGCTATAGTAATACTGGCTATTGTCGTCATCGGTCGAATAGGCATGGAATATGCCTACGGAGTACTCTTGTACAAGCTTGTTAGTCTAGCCCAGACACTACTGCAGCCGTGCGCCGCGAGTACTCGAAAGTATGTAGCCAGATTAGGCTCGTCAAATACTGGGTGTGGCCAAACAAAGGCGGATCGAACTCTCCGCTACCTCGAGTGAAGACCATTGGATTTATGATATTCATCCCTCAAGCATCCCGCTCACATTCTATCGTATGCCGAATAGCTACCCGCCTATCCTACTCCGTACACGGTACTATCAGTCTCTGCCTCCCACCCCTGATGCTACCCGGTGCCAACTGCTGTCATTCTATGATTCTGCAAAGGAGAAAAAATTGAAGAGGATAATGATAAAATAGAGATGTGACAGAACTAGAGGAAATTACCATGTACATAAAAGCGTAAAATGAGAATAGAGAAACGAAATGACGCGCCACATCTTCTAGAAAACTTCTAGCGTGCAAATGTGCTGCAAGAATATGCCTCGTTTCAGCCGTCGTCGTCGATCGCTGGGGCACGCTGGCACGGAAGGGACAACAGGAGCGGGGGGCAGAGCAAAAGACAAAAGGGTCAACAGGGTGGTGTGGGTGGGCATCAGGTACTTAGTATGTAAGTAGTGGAATTACTACATCAGCAAGGAAAGAGAAGGTCGAATCAACCCGCAAGATGTACCACAGAGCAAGCGGTAAAGAGGTTTAAATCACAATAATAAAAACAAATAAAAACAAAAGGAACTATGGCAGGGCGAGGTTAAGATGCGTGCATGATATGCTCCGTACAAAGTTATCACGAGCTGTGGGGAGATGGGATGCGGTAGAATGAAAAGGTGAAAAAGAAGCGAGGCCGGGGGTAGATGGATGGGCAGATGCGTCACTAAGGAGGGTGCTATCTTGCGTCGTATGGAGAGTCGTATAAAGAATAGACTGAGAAGTTTTGACCAGGGAGGAGGGTGGCATTGAAGAAAAATTCAATGCATGGTCCTATGACCCTCTGATCTGGTTCTCTGATCCTTTACTATGTACCTAATGGCCCTGCTTCGTATGGGGTGGTACCAGATGTGCCAACACAGCAACACTTGTCTGGATGAGACGGAAGATTTCCTGTCACCTCGCATTTGTTGACCATTAGATATATATTAGATGTATGCGCATGTGAAATATCACTCTGCAAGTACATTTCAGCCCGGTTGTCGGCTTTGCCATCTGCATCCTATTTTCCGATCAATACATGCATGGGCCTCTGTCTTTACTTGCCAGCAGCTTGGTGCATCCATACATCTGCGCATAGATGCAGCGCCTTGAAGGCTGCAGGTGGCCAATCTGACTCAGACTGTGGCTTTCCTCTTGCATCCTGTATGCAACTAGAATGGTGTGTGCAATAGCTAGCATCGCCCATACTATTGCATCTTCACAGCTCATCTGACCAGGTCCGTGTTGCTTCGGCGCAGGCTTATTCGTGATGCGGTGTGTCATCCTCGACTCCAGGTTGTATGCGAAGAAAACGACAAGAAAGATTCTAATCCTCTGTATTGTTATTGACCTCGTAGCCGCCCACACCGCCAGCACAGAGGCGCATTGGCCATTTGTGATTATCCTCCATGCTAACTTGGGTGGCTTTCTTCTGTCTTCTTATTTAATGTTTTCTTGAACTGTCCCCACGCTCGTCCACATTGAGTTTCGCGCAGGATGCACGAGCCAGGCCATCCTTCCACCACACCAGCCATACGGACTCGCCGAAGTATCTACTCTATTGTAACTAATGACGACAGGCTATCATGGTCACCATCTTGATTACCAACTTGATTTTCAAACTCCGTACGGGGGTATAACACCCCTTGCACATTAGGGCAGATGGATATATGAGAATGTGATAAGACAACACGACACTACCACACCCTACAATAGACAATGAAGCAATTATGAGAGGAACATCAGATGGGTGGTTCTGGCATTGCAAATGCGATGTTGATAGACTACTTCATAGAGCATCCTTGGCTTTGACCCCCCACACTAACAGGACGGCCATAAGTTGTGTTCCTGAACATGATGATACCCTCCCCCCATATTTCATGCCGTCGCGTATGTCGGATAGAGCAATGCTCAGGCAAGCAGCACCAAACAGCTCAACGTCAAAAGAAGCAGAAGAATCAGGAACACCAGCTCTGGCCTGTGCTTTGGGTCTACTGCTAATGCTGCCCGTCGGGGTCCCCGGAAACGCTTTCGTATGAGTCTGTAACAGTCAAGCAGATGTAAGGACTCATAACACTCGCAAAGCTATGACTGGCCGGCTTCGGGCAGCCATACCAACATACAGGCAGGATATCGAGCTCGTAAGTATAACTCCGTATGCAGCTGTAGGCTGGACCTGCATATCCTGTAGCTTGCAGCGAAGGCTCATAGAACTTGAGTTAGCTTGAGAGTTGCGATTACAAAATATACGTGCATAGTAAGCCCACTCTGCCAAAGCCATTGTAAGCGAAGAGCATAAGTGCACACCCGCATATCTAGGATCCAAGGCTGCGTCTGGGCTTGTCCTCTTCTAAGCTAATCTTGGCCCGCCTGTCATTCTTGGCCCAGTGCCGTTCTTCCGTGATCACGGCCTGTGATCACCAACGCCATCCTTCGCCGTACGTCTCGTCCAAACGATCACACGATGACCAACACCACCCCACCAAGTACATCCTTAATATTTGCACCAGCATCGACCAGCACGACTACCCGACTGCCAATGTACATCGTTGAAGCCTTCAATATTGGCACTTGCGCTGTATGGCCCGTGCTATCTTCGCGGTCTCAATATTCACGTAACTGAACATTGTGATGACCAGTCTTTATCTTTCAGCTTGGCATTACAAAGTAATTTCTCTTTCCCAACGACACGGCATCTTTACCGTTGATAGAATGCTTATCAAGTTGAGGCACCTCCTACATGACTATCCTAGTCCTGCTGCATGATGTGCTCGCTCCCTGAGAAAGCAACAACAGCCTCTATAGATATCACTGCTGGAGCTGCCGTCAACATCGGTGTCGTTTATAGCCCGTCAGGTGGAATGGAATGCTGTCGTTAAAGAGCCTCGAGCCTTTCGTTAAGACCTTGTCTCACGGCATGGACCATGCCAGCTCTAATCAATCCGCATTACCAGACGTTTTTTCCAAGTCGTAGATCGATGTTCAGCTCCAAGCCGGGCCTCATAAGTACACCAGCTCCAAGAGCCACAAAGCTGTTGAGTGCTGAGGCTCTATGCGCCTCTGCTCTCGCCGTTTGTTGACTTTGGACTGTGACGTCTGCCGTCCACCATTTGGTGTCGCATGGTCACGTGGGGTCCACTTAGGCCGTTGCTAGCACACGGGAAGGAGCTTGGGCCACCCTGGAAGTAAACAAACCCCATTGCGCCAGCCAAACAAACGACGCGCCCATCGCAGCTTCCTCTATTTCCATTGTTTTTGTCTGCTTCCTTCCCTCGCAGGTGCCACACAATTGTCTCCTCACCCTCCTGTTTTTTCTTCGATTTTCACCTATTTCCCCGTCCTGATGTCCTTTGGCATTCCTTGACTCTCTTCTTCCATTTCCCTTCACCCACAACTCTCCCTAGCGACAAGGAATGCAAAGACAGTCAACGCGTGTTCCAGGATCATCTTTGCCACTATTGTGACGTCTTTCGTTATTATTTTTTCCCTCTCCTCTTGCTGGCATGAGTAGCGTGATATTCGATCTCATGATATAGACAGGGACCAAGGAGCGATACTACGACGACGACGACGACGACGACGACAAGCCCTCTTCGCTCTCATTTTTTGCTCAGTACTTTGCCTGCCTTCAACTCTGCTTACCGCTCTTTGCGTTTGTCTACTTTTGTCATCCGCATCATCGTCCCTCTCCTCAAGGTCACGGTCCACCATCTACTTCGACCCTCTACAACGACAACCATCCCAACCAGTCACATCTTGCAATCATGCCGCCGTTGACGCGACGTCGTTCGGCACGGTTGGCAAGCAACTCAAAGGTACGTTGTCGCCATGAAGAATGCCGCAAAAGCTGCGAATGTGGACGCGCAGCTAACATCACAGCCAACCGGCTCTGCCGCCACGCCCGGCCTCGACTCACTGGCCGAGCAAAATGAAACTGGTGCAGACCAGCCCGCATCGCCCAATGTCAGCACCCCCAAGACCCCGGCTGGCTCGTCTCCGGTGAAGCCGTCTGTGTCGGAAATGCGGCCCGGAAAGGCCACTGGTCCCAAAGAGCCGCCTTCGTCTGCCCTCCGCCTGGGCTTTGCCGATATTAGATCCACGAGAATCGAAAGCCCGACAACGGCTAAGAGCAACAAGATTGCCGCTTCCACCCTCCCGACAACTCTGCCCGACGACACCCCCTCGAAGCGCCGGTCGCCCCTATCGGCCGTGTCTCCCTTTACCTTCCGCTATTCACGTCGCAACGGCGACACTCCCGTCAAGGACGCGCCTGACTACGAGGAGGCTCCCGTGAGCACAAAGAAGGCAGCCGCCACCATTGGTGTCGGTCTCAGCGAAGATGCGCGCCGTATGATGGAGGAGCTGCGCGGCGAGGCCCAGAAGATTCGCACCGGTCTTGAGGTCGAGCGTCAGAAGGAAAGAGCTGCGGAGGAAGAGCTTGGCCGCAAAATTGCCCAGCCCAAGAGCCGTGCTGGCCGTTTCAGCGCCGCTCACTCTGCACAGTTTGACAAGATGGACTCCATCGCAAACCACCCGTCTGCCTACCGCGCGTCCAAGTTCACGCCTGTTAAGTCCAAGGCCCTAACCACGGCATCTGCTACACCGGCCACCTCTGGCCCAACTCGTGGTCTTAAGCGGACCCAGTCCAAGGCGAATCTGGACGACACACCAAATGCAAAGTCGGCAAGAACCCCCTGCGGCCCTACGCCCGGATCGGCCGTTGCATCGACTGCAAAGAAGTACAACCCGTTGTTTGGCAACAGCACTGCTAGTACTGAATTCAAAGCCCCCCCATCAGTACGCAAAGGCAACCTTTTATTTCCTCCCGCACACGAGCAGCAGCAGCCCATACCGGCAGCCAAGCGTTTCAAGCAAAACATTGGCGATGACGCGTCAAGCAGCCGGCCAATGTCCCGTGATGGTGCTGGCAGCTCACTGCCCATTCCATCCGGTCTCACTGGCACCGGCAGCGTATCGGGACTGACACGTTCTCACACGACGGCGTCTATTGTCACGCCAACAAAGCCGGTCCTGTTTCGGCCAGCAATCACCAAAACGCCCACCAGCACGAGCCAGCAGCCTCAGACGCCAAGTAAGACGCCCACAAGACTGCCTTCGGCTCTGAAGAAGTCGGTCTCAACAAACAGCCTCTATGCAACGGCCCGTGCCGCAGCCACTGCCACTGTCGCAAAGCTTTCAACTGGCGAGGCGTCCACCAAGGCGGCCACCAAATCCCAGCCGCAGGCGCAGTCGGCCCGCAAGCCAGAGCCTCGCAAGATGGCAACATTGGTCCCTCCGTCTGCCGGCCGTGCTATGGCTAATTCCAGCGCTGTGCGGAGCACACTGCCCGTATCTGTAGCTCCGGTTGTAAAGGTCTTTGCGTCCAAGACCCCTGCGCCACCACGCGTTGCCAATCGGGCTTTGCCGCGCTTCCCTGCCACCACACCGCGCCGCAAGGTGTCAAAGCATGTGTCTTTTACCCCGACCACCGAGCAGGCCCTCATGTCCGAGAAGTCACCGTCTGTGATCCGGTCGGGGATTCCTCGCTCGGCACTCAAGTCTCACCAGCAGCTCAAGCCCGCTGATATGGATGTTGACTCGGCAGGCAGGGCGGCCGATTTTGCAAATGGCTCGCCTAGCATTCGCCGTCGCTTCGGTGCCACTGTGTTCTACCCGGACCTGACTGGACATGAACTGCTGGTTGGTTCGGAAGAAACGTCCGATTCTACAGACGTCGGAATGCTATCTCCATCGACCAAGCTTGTGGCACCACCTCCGTCGGTTCCTGGGTCCTTTACCTTCCGCAGCGATAAGACTATCAGTTTCTCTGAAAAGCCTTCCAAGGGATTTGGCTCGTCGCCGGGCCAGTCCAGTATTCGTCAGGTGCGGTCGTCTGCGTCCACGTCTACGGAGCCCAAGATCCCCGGTAGCTTCCCAGAAATCGCCCCGGTCATCAAAGCGTTTACAGCCCTTGTCCCTACCGTCGGTGCAAACAAGGAAAATGCGCGCCCAGTTACTGTCAGCATCCCGCACGGTATTACCAACAAGAAGCGCCAGCGGATCAGTGAGGCCGAGGAAGAGGCCGAGCAGGAAGCATCGGAGCGTGCGGCAAAGAAGCGCAAGAACGAGCGTGTGCCCGAGGGTGAGGCCCTTCTCGCACCTCGCCTAGCTGGCAAGACCATGCCCGCCGCACGCGGTTTGGGCGGCTTTAGAGGCACACCTCAAAAGGCCAGCCCGCGAAAGGCAGCTGCTCCCACTCCATCTGCATCTAGCGCAAAGACACCTGCATCGTCGAAGAAGCGCCCTATGATCAGCATGAGCCGTCTGAACAGCCTTGCTCGGCCGAAGCTTCGGAAGTGAGCTGTTATTGTTATTGGGTTTGTTTGTTTTTATATGTTTATTTGTGTTAGGTGTTTACTTTTGTACGATATAGGTTGGTGTTCATAATTTTGGCGTTGGTTCCATGGATTGGGACTACATTTTGGTGTTTTTGGTTTGCTTTTATTTCTTTGTTTTTGTGTTTCGTTTTATTTGATGCCGCTTCGACCTGTTGACAGCCAGTCCCATCCACAAGTGTGCTACTCTGGTACTGATCACTTGTATAATACTATGGCGCAAACTATGGGCAGTGCTAGGCCCAGTGGATACATATGGTTGTCCAACAAGGACAACTCATCACGGAGTAATTTATCTTGATATTGGCTCTATCTATTGTATGTTTATTCTCAGTGGTGTATCCTGCTCTAACCACGATACTATCCTGTGACGCAGATGGCTTCTGCCACTTACGCCTCTTTCGTTCTCCTGCGGCGGCTTTCGGCTTCTGGATGCAAGCATCTCAATGCCAATAAAGGCGTATTTGGTAGTTCCGTGCCCAAGTTCTACCCATGACAGGATCGTTTGGCAGCTCTTCGGCACTAACATCACCACATCTCGCCATCCCAGCACCTCCAATCAGCAGAGGGCCACACACTGCCGAGCGTTAGCTTGTAGTGACAAGGGTGAACCTGCCTCAAGGCCTCGTGCTTTTATACAACAGTCCGGGCTCTTCACAGTCACTTGATAAGTGCTTGATGGCTGCTTGATGTGGCATGCCATCTTCACGTAAAAAAGTATATAAACCCCATGGCACCCTGGAAAATTTGAATGTAGATTGGTATCATCCTCATCGACTTCAGCAACACAGAACATCCGGCCTCCCTGTGCTCAGCTCGTCCCAGCCATCCCGCCAAATAAGCCAAATAAGCAGTCATCATGTCTATAACACTTGAAGGTGATATTCAATCCTCATACTGCCTTATTGGCATAGAGAATACGAGTAATGAGCCACACGGCAACACAGATATCGACACAACTTCTAATGCCAAGCCACCCCAGCTAACATTGCTGGGGTACTTTTCATTAGGAAGTCGGCGGCGTGGTAGAAATGGCATTTCAAGACTTTTTCCAAGAGGTAAGTAAGTACAGACATTTGCCAGACCTCAGCGAGTGTTGCTAACATTTGCTCGGTAGGACACGGAGGGACACATACATCACGCTGGAATTTGAGCTGGCCCAGTAGATATTGGCCAGGCTCCGTCCGGGGTGATGAAAAAACACCCGAAATTGAGGATAAGATAGTCTTCCGTCCAACCATTGAGAATATGCATTTCTTTAATATTAGTGGTTGGGCGCCACCATGGACAGGCGACAACGAAAACGCTTCCATCGCTGCAGTCTCTCCGGCCTTTCCGGGCTCGACCGTCTCTGTGTCTTCCTGCGACGGTTCACTATCTACACAACGCAGCTACCCGTCAACAGAATACCTCACGTCGGTCGACGATGGCGAGTCTGTGACAGCTAGTGAGAGTGTGGCCGGGTCGGATCTGGGCAGTGCATACGAGCAAATGTCAATGGGTGTTATCCTGCAACCCTTTGCGTCTGGGTCCTAGGACAGATTCTACTTCGAAATCCACCATCCCACATAGATCTTGACTTTTAGAAATGCATCTTAGAAATCAAATATGTTCTCAAGTTCTCTCCTGGCATAATCTTGCATTCAACTCGTGCGCTCGACGGTGTGAGAGGCAAGCATCGTTGACATTGTTTCGTTTACAACTTGCAATGTCTCTGTCTCAAAGCTTCTCTGATATTGGTCTGTCCACTGTAGATTGTTTTAAACGTTCTCTGCATTATACAGAGGACAGAGTCAGTCTCATGAGGACGGCTGCGATTTATAGTCTTTTGAGGAGGCGAGTCAACGTTCAGCGGCGACGCCCCTGGTAGTCCCCAAGCTCAACAACACCCACTGTTGTGTATATGCTTCATTTTCTTATATGATTTAGTTCTGAATCGAATACAAAATACAAAAGGCAGTTTGTGCTCTGGCTGTCGCGATGCCGACCTCGTCACTGTCGTGGTTCGACGTCGTGATGCTCCACGTGACCGAACGTGATACAGCGCTCTACACAGTCCTTTCCGACTTTCCACTGTGCGCAAGATCGTTGTAATAAGCCCTAACAACTAGCAATTATGCGCCCACACAAAATATTAATTATGGGGCCAGTGTATCGGAAGCGGCTTAGCGCTGGAATGGAGCTCGGCTGGATGCGTCTCAGACAAAAGGACAAGCATATTCTTCTGTTTCCATGAGCTCCGAGGAGTCCATATGTTTGGGGTGCCGGAGCTCTACAGAGTATATACTAACAGAGATTATGATAGTCTGAGTCTCACATCTTGTCTCTGGGCAATTACATGGCATTGGCTGCTCTGTGTAGTTTGCGACGGCGTTCCGCACGTAATAATACACCTTTACGAGGCAACAGGGTCTCCTACGCGAGAGCGAGGCAGGGGCATTGGCCGGCGCAAGTACAAGTAGAGAAGTTGTAAGAAAAGGCAAAAAGAGCCGAGATGTCACCAGGGAAGGAGCAACCCGACAAGTCAGTATGGGTCTCGTAAAGGAAAACAAGAGGAAAGAGGGGAAGCAGTGGAAGGAACTCTCGACCAACGGCGGCTTGAGAGCACGAAAGCGGAAGGACCGTACGAATAGAATACAACAGCACCTGGGCATGCCATAACCGACGAGGTCGCGTATTGGCACTGCATTATTTTTCATCTTGCAAGTGACTAAGCTGCCTTCGACTTTTTGACTTTTTTTTCCCCCCCTCCAAGACACCAGCACGTCCTCCCTTCAGCCCATTTTCGCAATTATTCTGTACGCCAGATTAATTCAAAAGTCTCCACTTTTTGGCTATTTTTCTTTTTCCTCCACCAAACTTTTTCCTACCACCACATCCTCCGTCTTTTTCCAATCTCTTCCCACACACCACGCTCGTCTCTCGATCTTCACATCCTCACCACGTCAACAACACAAACATTTGTGTCTGCACATTCGCCCGCCCCAATCCCATTGTTGCCAATTAGTTCTCGCCTTTTTTGAAAGGCGAATAAAGCCCGGGTGACGCCATGTCTGTTGTTACCAAGGTACGTCGAGATTTTTGCCTTTTTTTTCTTGTGTTCTTGCGGCTGTTTTGGCCGGATTGTATTGCTTGGATCTGTCTGTTTGGCTTTGTTTTTTTGTCGATTTTTGTCGGTTTTTGCCTCGTTTTCGTCTGTTCTCCAACACTGCCCGACTTTCGTCCCGCGGCCTCGGTGGCTTTTTCGCTGCGCCTGAGCCCGCACTCGACTCGGCTATTTCTCCGACATGCATGTGCCCACAATCGTCGCTATCCGGCCTCCTTGCGCCTCGGCAGCAGCTCTCCTGGCACAGGCAAGGGCAATGCTTACGGCTGTTCTTCCGTGCTTTGCCTCTTCTCGCCCCGGGCATGGATACCCCGCTCTTCGGTGCATTCGCGACACCAACCTCACTCCCGGCGCGCGATGCCGAGGCCTCGACGGGCAGCAACACATGGGAAACGGGATGACACGGCAGAAGACACGCATTGCTTTGCCCGCCAATACATTTTATCTTTGCGCGCATGTTCTTTTCACATATACCGGTTCAATACTAACTGCAACTATAGAACCCCTTTGACCTCCTCGGTAAGAAGATACCCGCCACCGTCTCGACCGATCGCTCTTTCGAGAGCCACATACACCCACAACGAACGACGACCGATTCATATGTCTGCGCCGAATATGTACTAACCTGCCGTCAATAGGTGCCGAGGATGGTGATGCTCCCAAGCAGGTGAAGGCTGTTGCCAAGCCCGCTGAGACCAAGGCCCCTGCCCCCAAGCGCTCGGGTAACGACGCTGGTATGTCTTTCAAAATCAAACAGTCTCTTCAAAAACCCAAGCCATGTTTCTAACAAGACGTAGCCTTCCGTGACCGCAACGCCGGCTCGGATCGCAACCGTGGCAAGGCCACTGACGAGGCTCCCCGTGGCGGTGCCCGTGGCGGCGCCGGTGCCCGTGTTCGTGGCGGTAAGTCTACACCTCATCTCACATCATGAAGTTGAATAGAGCCAAACTAACACTCCCAGGCCGTGGTGGCCGTTTCCCCCGCGAGCGTGACGACCGTCACTCCAAGGGCCTTCCCAACTCTGGCGAGAAGCACGCCAGCGGCAACGTCGAGGGCGATGCCGAGAAGCGCGACGAGGAGGCCGGTGAGGCCATCGCCAAGAGCGACGAGACCGCTGCCGTCGTCGAGGAGGCTACCGCTGAGGAGGAGGCTGAGGCCGAGGAGGTCCAGATCTCCTACGATGCCTACCTCGCCCAGCAGGCCGAGAAGAAGCTGGCCATTGAGAGCTCTCTCGCCGTCCGCCAGGCCAACGAGGGCACCAAGGCTAACAAGCAGTGGGCCGCCGCCAAGCCCCTGGTCAAGGAGGAGACTGAGGAGTTCATCGCTGCCGGTGCTGGCAAGGCCAAGCGCGAGCGTGAGCGCAAGGTCAAGCAGGTCGTCGAGATCGACCAGCGCTTTGTCGAGCAGGCCGAGCGCCCCCGCGGCGGTGCCCCCCGTGGCGGCCGTGGTGGCGCCCCCCGTGGCGACCGCCCTGAGCGTGGCAGCCGCCCCGAGCGCGGTGACCGCCCCGAGCGTGGTGAGCGCAGCGAGCGCGGTGAGCGCAGCGAGCGTGGCCGTGGCGGTCCCCGTGGCGGTGCCCGCGGCCGTGGCGAGCCCCGTGGTGCTCCCCGTGGTGGTGCCCCCGCTCCCCGCGGTGCCGCTGCTCCCCGCAGCGCTGCCCCCCGTGCTACCATCAACCCCAAGGATGAGAGCGCCTTCCCCAGCCTGGGCGCTTAAATGTGTTGCAATCGTCGCATGATTGCAGCATGGACCCCGGCCACATTGCAAGACGCAGGCTTTTGCTCTTTGTGAGGAAGACAACCCACATATATCAACCTATCCCCTTTCTCTCGGGAGCATTTGTCTTCCTGCGGTCTGCATGTGGCATGAAGCTCAACAGGGTTTAAAACAAACACACAACACACACAATAGGGGGTCCTCCTTCGACAAGAAGGACAATGATTTTTTTTTGAATTTCAAAAAACATCATCTTAAAAAGAACGCACTCGGTCGTTGGGCAAAGCAGGCATTACTAGGGGGGCGCACCATAGTTGTCCTATATTGTCTGGATTTGTTGAGAAAAAGAGGGTGCAAAAGGAGGGATGGGCTTGCATGTTATCTAGCTCAGAAATATGGTTTCATTGTTTTTATTTCTTGTTTTTGTCTGTTTTCACTTTTTCTTTTTTTTTTTTTTATACAGGATGTGTATCATGCAGTATATACTAGCTTCTGCATTGGCATGGATGGAAACGGTTGAAAAAAAAGAAAGAAAAGTACATTATAAGATTGTCCGATTTTCTGTTTGATTTTGTTTGATCTTGTCTGCTTCCTGTTACTTCTGGGTGTTTAAGGGGTTTGCAAAAGACATGGCCTCGCGGTGCTGAAAAAAGACATACCTGTCCTACAATTTAATCATCTCACAAATTTCTATCCTTGTGTTTGTGTCTTGTTTCTTCTCAGACTTGGAATGTCTTGTATTTTCGCAAATTTAAAATGTAAATCTTTGAATAATACGTGAAATGATGAATGTAAATCAAATAAATCAAATTTCTCCTTTTATTATTTGATAAATAAATACTGATCATAATGACATATCACCACGATATGGACACATCTATTCTTTCAAAAGCTAAAGTGAACATGTTACGATGCTCTTTGTCTGATATCACTGCATTATCAGACAGAAGACAACATCGACATGCTGCTGAACAGCTTTTGCTTCGGTTCAGATAATAAAATGGCCTCTCAATCTGTGTTCTATTTTCTGTCACTCGCTTGATATTCTTTTTTATTTTTACAGGCATAAGGCATCTTTGCAGACGGCGTGTTATTATTGGATATGGATCTAGACAATCCAGAGCAGGCTGCCGGACTACCGCGACACCTGATGATATATACAGTGTTCCTCTGGATTGTCTTCAGCGTCTTATACTATAGGACTGTCTATGCCGTTGCGGCTGGTGCCGGCCTTGCCACTCAAAGCCAGGAGGAGGCCAAGCACGAGGACGTCACGATCACCAGCGACACGGCGACGACACCTCCTGTGAGAGCAGCCCTCCCTGATGTTGGCACGTTGGCCCGAATTTGGGCAGACGAGCAAGCTTCCCAGAAGGCTGACCGGCTAGCCCACGACATCCTGTCCCGGCCTCTTAAGATCGATGATATAAACGAACGCGATACTGGGATTGGCGGGCATCCATCCTGGGGGACCGTGCTGCTGGCAGCGGTGTCCTCGTCAAAAGACGACAACGAGAATGAGAGCGTCCGGCTGCGCGAGCCCTGGCCTGAGGGTGTCGTTGATGACGGCGGACAGGGTTGGCAATGGCACAAGAAATGCACGAGGAGAGAAAAGACGGATAAAGAAAAGCCAAAAAAATATATAGCAGCAGCGTGACAACTTTTATATACAGGTAGCAAAGCAAGTGCCAGTTGAGACGATAGCTCATGAGACAACAATTAGAGCAGATGCTCAGAAAGAAGCCTATTCATGAATACAAGAAAAAAACATATAATAACAACAGATGGCAATAGCAAGTTCATAAAACAACGCTTCCGTGACACATAACTAAATCAAAGAGACCAGGCAGACACCCAGGGTCCCCCTTCAGTGCCAAAGGGTATCTAGCGCTTCAGCTTCTTGAGGGTCCGGCGGGCATCGATGCTCAGGCTTGCGACCAGCAGGAGACCGTTGAACACCGCCATCATGTAGAATGGTGCGCCCTTGGACAGGTGGTCAAAGAGGTAGCCTCCAAGCTTGGTCAGAAGCAGAATGGCAGCACCGCCGCACCACGAGTACACGCCGGCGACTGAGCCCTTGAGACGGATACGCGAGGCGTTGTCTGCAGCAGGCCCCCCGACAACCGTGGATGCATTGGCTGCGGACGACGTGCCAGTGTTGGTGTTGAGCCAAGACGGGGGACGGGACGAGTTGAGCGCAGAGAAGGCGCGCGAGCGGGCTGCAGCCCTTGGCGATGACACAAGCTCGTGGATCGTGTCCGCATCCTCGTTGTCGTCATTGTCGGCGTCGCTGTCCAGGCTGTCGCGGGCATCGGCAACCAAGAGCGGCGCGCCCTCGCGAGCATCGTCGTCCGTGTTGGGGGCTGCGTAGTCAAAGCCCGAGCTGGACATGAGACCGGGGCTGTTGCTGCCGGACGTGACGCTCGGGCGGTCCGCAGACAGCACACCTTTGCCGAGAGCACCAAGACTGCAGACAATAGCACCAATCTGGCTGATGCCGATCAGCGTGGCCGCAAGGAACACGACGGGTGTACCGCCACGGCCATCGACATTCTTGGGCTCGGGGCTGGGTAGCAGTGGGAACACAATGTAGCCCACAATGCCAAACGTTGTGGACACGACAATGGGGATGTTGATGCGGCCGGGACGGCTGGACAGATAGCCAAACACGGGCGCACAAATCAGGCCCATAAGCTGGGCAACACCCGTCAGGATTGACGAGAGCACATACGCAGAGCGGCATTCCTTCTTCAGCTCGGGGGACGGGTCGTTGGGCGAGCCCTGGCAGAAGCCGTTGCTGATAAAGAAGGAGTTGATAAACAGTGGCATGAACAGCGATATGGCAACAGTCGAGGCGCGGGCCACAAAACCGCCGAGGTAGCCAATGGTGATGTTGGAGTCGGTAAAGCCCAGCTCGACCGAGTCGCGCAGCAGGCGCCAGTACGACAGCGAAGACGATGCAGATGCCGACTGGTCTGCCGGGCCCTCGGCAATCACATCCTCCATACGGACCACCTCGGACGATGCCAACTCGATGTTGAAAAGCATGCGCCAACCCTTGCCATCCTCGCCGCGCAGACCGCGCAGACCGACAAAGACAAAGGCAGCGACAAAGAGAGCCACGACAGCAACGACATAGAAGCTGTCGGCAACAGCCTCGGCCATGGTGACACCGTCCTTGCGGCCAAACTCGGCGGGCAGCGGCAGGAACATGGTGAGTGCCACCAGGGCACCACAGCCCGTGAACAGCCCGACAAAGCCGGCCAGCTTGGAGGGCTTGCCCGAGTTGTGATTGCGGTTCTGCACACAGTCCTCGCCGTCGCCGCCAAACTCGCCACCCTCGACATCAGCAGACGACGAGGCATTATTGTGGGTGTCGATGGACAGACGGTTTGCGGCCCGGCTCGACAGGTCGGGGGAGTTGACGCGGGAGCGGAGCAGGCTCTCGGCGAAGCGCTCGGGCGTGATGGTGAGCTGAGACTCGATGGAGAGAGTGGAATCGCGCTGGTTGCCCCGGGGGTTGGCAGCAGCTGGCTTGGGCAAGCCGGCATCGGTGTTGACACCCGTGGCGGGCTCGGAGTCGTCGGTCAACGATGGCAGAATTGCCGTGACCATTGTTGCACTAAGTTGTTAGAATATATCATGTACCTTTAAAGAAGGAAAAATTAGAAGAAAAGGGGGGAAATAACTCACGATGCGGTGGCGCCCACGGCAAAGAGGATGCGGGCGAGCAGCAGCTGCGGGTAGATGTTGGTGGCCTGGACGGACAGCGCGAGGGCCAGGGCAATGACAATGTAGCCGATGACGGCGACGAGGCGGACACCGAGACGGTCGGAGACGAGGCCCCATGCCGGGCAGGCGACAAGAGCAACGAGCTCATCGACGAAGCCGAGCGTGCCGACAATGTTGCCGACACCATCCTTGACACCGATGCGGTCGGTAATGACAAAGGAGATGCTGCTGTTGAGGAAGACGAGGAACGAGATGGAGAAGAGCGAGATGCCGAGCAGGTACGTGACGGCTTGCAGCGGCGTGGTGACACGCGCAAACGGCAGCCGCTGCATGATGGCCCTGGCGAAGGAGGGCGCCATGGTGGTGATGGCTATGGTGGTGGTGGTGGTGGCCAAAAGAGTATCCAAAAGTGAAGCCGAGATAGGGCAGAACCCGCCAAAGTCAGAGGATGTCTGATCACGAGGTGTCGGAGTCCGAGAAGAGGAGGGAAGAGGAAGGAGCGATCGCCGAGCAGCCGTTACTGCCAAAAGTGTGTCTGACGTCCGAGCTGAGCCGCTTCCAATTTCCACTGTCCAAATTTCCAACAGCCACGAAGCAATTGGCCAGAGTGAGAAGATGCCTCTTGTCTCTTCTGAACTGTGTCTTACCAAGGGATAGAGAATAGAACAATAGAACTGCAAGTAAACACAAAACCAGTGCAAGGGCTCCAGGGTCAGGTTCGCGTCTCATGAGCTCCCTTGCGTTGCGTCGCTCGCTCCTGCCCTGTGTAAGTCCCTCCCACTAAATTAGGCCGAGCACCTTCCCGCCGAACGGAGCTACGAAGCTTAGTCAGCATTGCTGATGCGCACAAAGATCTAATCTCGGATCAGATGGGGTGAGATTGGGCAGATGAGGCCGGCATACAGCAGGTGGTGCCCCTGGAAGGGCCATAGCGGCCGCTGGAAGCAAAATGACTTTCATGCTGCATCGCAGGGTGTTTGGCCGAGGTCGGACAGCGCTGGGCAGACGAGAGCAGACGGGCACAGCGTGGCTGGGCGCATGTGTGTTGATTACATAACTTATTGAGGCAGATGGGGAAATTCGACTCAATTCGAGGAAGGAGCGGCCAGGCCACGGCGGCAGTGGATTATATTATGTACGGGAGAATATGTTCTGGATATTTTCCATCTTTTAGCGCCCACGCGCAGCTGTAAGGGTAGGAACAGTGGTGGAGGAGGTCGGGAGGGAAGCCGTTTCGAAGCGTCGTTTGAAGCGCTTTCGAGCAGTTAGTGAGCGCGACGGAAGGAAAAAGAAGCAGACGATTTGCATAATAAAATAGCGAAAATAAATAGAAAAGTGGCAGAATTAAGGCCTAAATTCAAAAAATAAATAGAAAAACACGCCAAAGATGATGAAAATTAAGCCGATGATAGACACGGAATCAATCCCGAGATAAAGGCCTGATTACACCGCTTTGATAACGACGAGACACGATTGACCGCATTGCCATTGGGTGCCATACATCAAAGAGGCGCTTTCTTGAGAACATTGACGACATTGACGACAGGCAAGCAAGAATCTCCGTCAAGAGGGCGTCGAGGGCACCAGACATCAGACATCACGACGTCCACGCCAGCACGGTCAAGGACACACCCACCAGTACCAGTCACGCCGTGACCTCACATCAAGCATCATGTCGTCGTCATTGCCAGGGAGCCGCGAGCTGCCGGCATCCCAGTTCGACCTCAACACATACTGGGGCCGCGTGCAGCACACTGCCGGCATCACTGACCCGAGGTGTGTGGCTAGCAGATTCGAGACGTGATCATGATCATATGAAGATATAAGAAGATATATGAAGATATATGAAGATATATGATACTAGTTGATACTATACAAGACTCGAGATGTCAAATCAAAGACTAACATATCAGAACCCTTCTGGCTGGCAAGACCGGCCTCGAGCAGGCCAAGCAGGCCATCATCGCCTACAAGCAGGGCCAGACCAAGGAGATGACGCCCGAGCTGTGGCACGCCAAGAAGATTGTGGACTCGACCCTGCACCCGGACACGGGCGAGCCGGTCCTGATGCCGTTCCGCATGTCGTGCTTTGTGCTGTCCAACCTGGTCGTGACCGCCGGCATGCTGACCCCCAACCTCAGCACGCGCGGTACCATCCTGTGGCAGATTGCCAACCAGTCGCTCAACGTTGCCATCAACAACGCCAATGCCAACAAGTCGTCGCCGCTGTCGTACAGCAAGCTGGCCCAGTCGTACTTTATGGCCGTTGGTGCGTCGTGCTCCGTGGCTGTCGGCCTCAACAGCCTGGTGCCGCGCCTCACCAGCCTGTCGGCTTCGACACGCTTGATCCTGGGCCGTCTGGTGCCCTTTGCCGCCGTCGCCAGTGCCGGTGCGCTCAACGTCTTCCTGATGCGCGGCGAGGAGATCCGCACGGGCATTGACGTGTACCCCGTTTCGGGCGAGGGCGCCGATGTGGACTCGTCGACATCGCTGGGCCGCAGCAAGAAGGCGGCCACGATTGCCGTTGGCGAGACGGCCGTGTCGCGCGTGCTCAACAGCTCGCCCATCATGGTCATTCCACCGCTGGTGCTGGTGCGTCTGCAGGCGACCAACTGGCTGAAGCAACGGCCGCACATGACGACGCCCGTCAACCTGGGTCTTGTGCTGCTGACGAGCTACGCCGTGCTGCCGCTGGCCCTGGCTGCATTCCCGCAGCGCCAGAAGATTGCCGCCGAGTCGCTGGAGCCCGAATTCCGCGGCCGCGGCGGTGCCGGTGGTCTTGTCGAGTTCAACCGTGGTATTTAAGGGTTGAAGCTATCTACGTTCACATCCGCGCGGCGTTGAAAAGGCTCTGCCATGTCGGCAGCTTGTGTTTTAGAAGCGTCACATCGATACAAGACGAGAACTACAAATGAAATCAAAACATATAGACCAAGCATTGCTTTAATGTCCCCTCAATTCGCAGCACTGTCTACGATGCTGTGCGAACGGAACTGGGTGATCGACGCTCCGGCCCAGACTCTGCTTTGACCAGCCGACAAGTCAAGACAAAAGACGAAAGTGGTACTCGGTAGATTTCATGTCCCCTTTCTTGCTGTACTATATAAATTGGCCATCCCGATTCTGCTGTGACACTACTGGCAGCTGGGTGTGATTGTGCTTATTGTCTATTGGCATCACGCAGACCGAGAGTGAGGGGTGATGTACACACCAAGCAGGCCCGCGTTATCATAGGCCATCACACGGCCGTGTGAATCCGAGTATCTGGATATAGAGTCAGAAGTCGGCAGTCAACAGTATGGAAAGATGGAACGAGAAATATACGCATAAAAAAAGAAGGACATGTATAGCGGCGAGGCAAGGGGCCAGTGTGCCCATCTTCAACTGCCAAAGCAGTCACGAGCCGTCAGTACATAATAAATCTACATGCAGTCTTGGGCACAGATCTACAAGCCTCAGTGCCATCCGAGTGTGATCCGTATCACAGTGTTCCAGTGCCAGTGTTTACAGCGTGCCTTGGCTATGCTGTCGCCTGTCTTTGTCGTTGCCTTTGCCTCTCCTTTTCCATTTCCTTTGGCGTTTCCCTTTAGCATGTCCGTTCTTTGTTTCATATTTTATTTCCATCGACGTCTCTTCTCTCATTCTACCATGCCCATCACGCCGCGTCGTGCCCTGTCCGGCACGGCACAGCCAGGTACATCCGTATAACATATATACACTGTACTCTGCGAATGTAGCTGATAGATGGATTATCGAGAATAGCAGTTGCAAGCCCTTGTATATCGTTATGCCTATTAATAACCATGTCTATACAACCGTCTCGTCTGCAACTAGAAACAGAGCACGTTCTCCTCGTACTTTTGAGTGTGCCTGCAGATGCAGATGAAAAGCGGCAGGAGCTGGGCCCGAGAACCCCCCTTTGCCTATCTATCAAGGATTGTTTCCTTTCTTCCTTTCACTTTAATTGTCTTCGCGTCTCCTCTCCTCTCTCTGCCCGTCGTTATGGTGTCTATTTCTTCCCTCCTCTCTCAGCCGTGACCTGCTTGCACACAAACCTGCTCGCTTCCACACGCGTCCACCCACAAGTCATTAAACCCCCGGCTGGTTGTTTCCATCATCCTCCCTCCCTGTCCAGCCTGTCTTCCTCACTCCTCACTCCTTCTCCCCTCTCCCGCACTTCTACTTCCTGCAGCACTAGCACAGGCCATGGAACCACTTTTGCGGAGCCAGTGATACCTTTGGTCGGTCTTGTCTTTGGTCTGAGGCGGATGGCGGCTCCTGTCTTTTACTCGGTATTACTATGCAGAGGACTCTTTGTTTCTCTTCACGTCGTTCTGTAGTAAACTGCCACTGGCAGTGCGTTGCATTGCTGTTGTTTGCATTCTCATTGCCTGTCTACAGAAGAGCAAGACTGTCATGTTTCTTTTCGAACTCGCGAGAAGACCTGTTGTCTAAATCAGAGCTGTATGCCAATCAGCAGTACATTGTGCGACAGTGCGACACCTCGAGGAAGGGGGACTCAGCCCATGCAAAGGCAGGATGGTCAAGGCAATTAAAGAAAAGAGACCAGAGACAAGATGTGATAAGACCCCAGAGTTGCAGAGTTGGTGTTCTACTAATGGGCAGCGAGTAAGCCGTCTTACCGCAGCAAAGAGACTCCGAAAATCGACGAATTCTACTATTTTATAGCGTCTTGCAGTATTTTCCAGCACTGATAGTCGGCGGACAACCAGACCAGTACTTGCAGAGTATTTTGTAAGATATTACCTTACATAGTATGTATGTATTACAG
Organism: Ophiostoma australiae; assembly: GCA_022392945.1. Lineage (NCBI taxonomy): Eukaryota > Fungi > Ascomycota > Sordariomycetes > Ophiostomatales > Ophiostomataceae > Ophiostoma > Ophiostoma australiae. Next base: position 653,949 of record JAKRGJ010000002.1, on the reverse strand, counting down.
TATCTCTTCTGGTGCTTTTTGCCTTGCTTGTGTTTGGCTTTTTGTGGCTTTGTGCCCCAATACCGGTAGTCAATAATGATTATAATGGACCAAAATCTCTGTCGATGGGGCTGCTGGGCTGCCGGAAAGAAGTCGGAGTATGGAGTAAAGTGGACGGCCGAGGAAGACGAGAGAAGAAGAGGGAAAAGAAAGAGGAAAAAACGTATAGAAAACGCAGAAAAACACGACAAAACACAAAAATCCGAGTGAACGGAATAGTGAGGAAAACAAGGTTAAACAAACATGCCCGTGGACGCAATACACCGTACACACAGTGCAAGCAGTACTGTATATATGCTGCCAATACTCGGACAATTCACATTCGTACACATTCGGTGGCGAGATGATATGCCGATTAAGGGATTAAATATGGCCTGTGGCCCAGTGCATTCGTGCTCAGATGATGAGGATGCCGTCTACGTAAGATACAGTATGTATTTAGTAAACCGTGCCTACAGACTATTTACTCACTGCTGATGCTTGTCGTGGACATCTCATCTCTGACCGCCCATCCAGAGCAATCACAGAGCCCGAAACACCTACGCAGTCTCTACTGAGCATTATCCGAACATTAGCAACACGGCCTGTGGCCAGCTCGATATCTTGGACGTGTCTGTAGTGGCTGCGGTTGCAGCGCGTCGGTCACTCTACCGCACGACTCACACTTTGGTGTCTTGTACCAGCATCCAAGCAGCTGTTTATCTGTGTTATTTGTTTATATGTTATTTCTCTTATTTGTGCTGTCTATCCTACGATGCAATAATAAAGTGCAGTAATGCACCGCCAGCTGAATCGGAGTCTCGTTGTGCGGCCAGTCATCCTCGACGGTTGCTGCATATATCGAGAGCATGCTCTGTGGTTGTGTTTTCCTGCATCCCTCTCCCTCTGCTTTCTTTTTCTGTCTCTCTTCTGTCTTTTAGTGTTTCTTTTCTGTCCTGTCCTGTGCGTTTCGCCTCTCTTGTGCTTGTATTCTCGTCATGACGCTGTTAAAACCAGGACGACACCGATCGGCTTCGGATCAAGGTCACTCTGCGCTGCCACTCCAGGGGTCCCGTGTTTCTACATGCTGGCACTGATACCGCTTCTCTTTCTCTCTTCTCTTTCTCTCTTCTCTTTCTCTCTTCTCTTTCCTAATAGTAATACAGCACAGTACTTTTCTTCCGTTTCTCATCCCTCTTCAAAGAGATCACAGCCCGAAGATCAACAGATCAGATACGACGCTGGGCGACTCCTTTGACTCCTTGCTCCTTGCTCCTTACTCCGACTTGTTAGATATCTTATCCTTCTTGTGAGGACCTGTAAGATAACGCTCTGCAGGCTCCCAGAGTGTCGTATGTGGTGCCGTACCCCTGCTGCCATGGCGATGCTCTACTGTAACCACTCAGTATTATCTGCCCGTTTCCCTCTCACTTTGACACATGTCACCCCTGCCATTGCTCCTACAATCTCAATGTCGACTTGTTTGGTATCCGTGGTCTGCTCAGGGTCTCGATACAGCTGGCTCTGGCTGACTCTGGCTGATACGGCTGATACGGCTGGTATTACTGGCAGATATTGGCCGGTTTATTGCCCTATATCCAGCCAATAGTCCGCGCATCTGTTCAAGGCGCTGCCTTTGTTCTGTCTCTCTCGTGTCACCTCTCGACTCTACCACCCCAGAGATCTTAATATACTTCCGCCACTGTCCCATCTTGTCACAACGCGTGCTGCTCTTCCCAACATCCTCAACGTCGGCACCAATCACCATGTCACACGCATCCAGCCATGCTTTGTGTGTAGAAAAGATGCATTGTGTATACTCATAGAGACGGCAATGAAATGCGAAGAAATGTCTGATCAAACACAACATACTGCTGCCATCTAGTCGCGGCAGAATGCGAATACATGTGCATCGCAGAGTTTCGTTGAATAGCCACTACTGGCAAAGCCCACCAGCCAATGAGCCAAACCAACTCTCGGCGCTGAGATAAGGGGGCAATAGCCCAATATTCCCGCCGCTCCCGTGTTGCCGGCACAGTGCAGGCACGGACTGGTCTTTCTGTCTCTCTCGTTCCTTCCCCTCTTCCCATGTCGTCTTTCGCTTCCATTCCCTCGCTCCTCTCTCTCTTGTTTGTGTTCTGCCTCGCTCTTGCCTTTTTTTTTGGTTGCTTTTGCTCTTTCCGTTTTCTCTCATTCTCTCATACATGTTGCCTAATCTGTCAACTATCCTCGTTTTGTTTCTCTTGTCTGCTTGTTATGAAAATGAAGAAAATGAGTCGCTCTTGCCGGTTTCATCGAGTTCCTGCTTCCTCATTCCTGCCTCTTGTGCTATGCCTAGCCCGTACTCAGAGTAGTTCTGTAATTATTAGTGGTTCTAGTACTAAGTAGTGCCAGTGTCCCCGTAGCGTTCAAAAGCGACAAGGGAAGGACCACCTAACTGGGGCGCCCGTGCAGAAATACTCGTGCCAGGAAATACGCACCTGCCCGTCCAAGTGTAGAATCGGTCCCGTATTGATACGTACCACAGCCTATACAGTGTATTACTTACTGTCTGTGCACGGCCTGTCCATCACGCCTGCTGCCACACCACCCTGAGACTGAGTTGTCGTGCCCTTTGCTGCCGTGCTGGACGCCCTGCGCTCCTTCCCTCTTGGATTTACATCGTTCTTTTGCTCGCTCGCTCTCCATCGCTCTTGCCCGCTTCGCCTGATTAAGTTGCCATTCTCATTTGTGCCTTCTTTCCCTCTGTTTCCTCCTTCGTTTATTTTTGTTTTCGCTCTTTTTTTTGCCCCTCGTATCTTCCCTCTTTCCTCCCTTTTCGCCCGTCTTTTCCCTGTCAAAATCCCTTTACAAACACTTATTATTCATGTATTTTTGGCCCTGCTAGTCCGCCACCCACAGACCGCCAAAACACACCAAACACACCAAACACACCAAACACACCAGACACACAAGACACACCAAGACCCCCAACAACCGCCCACTGCGGAGCTACAGTAGATACTGCCCACAACTGCCCTAGCCCTGTCTCGCTCCAGCGCCCCAAGATATCCTACACTGCCTCGCTGCCTTGTTCGTCCTCGCCCACCCGCACGCCGACCGCCGACCCGCTGCTGCTCTTTGTTGGTGTCTACTATTGTGTCTACTATACTGTGTCTACTGTAACTGCATATACTGTCTACTGTCTACTGTCTCCTGTCTACTGCGCCTATACCAGCAAATGCCGTCTCCAGCATCCTTCACGCCTGGCTCCACGCCGTAAGACGTCGCGACTCGATCACTCGCTCATCTTTGCTTTCATCGTCCTTCGTCGCCTCGGTTCCATCCTCGAGATTGTTGTCTTCTTTCCACTCTTCGTTATCTTCTTCTCCTTGCTCTCTTCTTGACGGTCTCACTCTCGCCTCGATTTTCTCTCTCCAACACATCCCATCTCAAGATTTCCCAAAACACATCTTCGACACGACTTCGATTCACCACTAGTCCTCTGTGCACACTGTTCTGAACGTGCAACGCTCCAGCACTCGTTGACATCACCACACGCCTGTGCCTAGCCGCTTCTCGCTCTCGACCCAGTTATTACCCAGTCACCCAGTCACCCACTACCCACTACCCACTATCCACTGGCACGACACACGCAAGACACTCGTCACCCACTCACCATTCGAGCCTTTGCACAGTGCCTGGTCCTGGCAGTGTCAAATCGGATACACCCACAAAGGCCAGCCAGTCAGGCCCAGTCTATCCAGATCACCGCCCGTTGGTCTGCACTTGCACTTGCTCGTGGTCCTGTATTCTCGGGATACCCTTGAGACCGTCATTGACCTCGAATATCCTCTCTGCCCTCTCTACCCTCTCAATCTCCTCTCACTTCCTCCTCCTCTCCTCCATCTGCAACATCCCATCAACCACCTCGGTCACCCTGAGATCGATCCAGACTGTCCAAACCACCCTCACTACAGGCCGTCTCCGAGAGACGCCTTTTCTCGCTATTCCAACGTCCCCCACAATGTCGACACCTACCACGGCCACTGCGACGCTTCCACCTTACGCCGCTGGCTATCCCTTTGCTCACCAGTCTTCATATCGCCCGACTCTCTCTGGCCCCAACTCTAGCCGTTTGGGCCCGGTATCCGTGTCATCACCATCTTCGACAAACACATACGCTCCCTACTCCCCGTCCGCCGTCGCCGTCGCCTCACCGTTGTCACACTTGCCCCTGGCTCCCGTCTACGGCCACGCTGCTAGCCACTCGAACAACACGAGCCATAGCCACCACAACCCCCCAAACCACCAGAATAACCTAGCCCAAACACACTCCAGGCAGGCCCCAACACACTACCACAGTGCCTCCAGCACTGCCAGTTCCAGTGCCACCACCCAAAACTACCCCCAAATCCATTCCACATATTCACACGGTCACGACCGCGGCCACGGCTTCACCCAGCAAAGTCAGCAGCATCATCAACAACAACAACAGTCGCAGACGCACACCCTCCCTCAATCCGGTGGTCTTCACCACCACCAGCAAACTCTCGACACGGCCGCCTCGCCCCCGAGTTTCTCGACCGTGACCTCGTCGACCACTCTCCCTCCTCCCAGACACTCTCACTCACATTCTCACTCTCGCGGCACCCCCCCGTCTGCAGCCCCGATAGACACAGCCTCCATGCACGCTGCAATGGGCTCACAAAACACAGACTCGCCGTCTGCTTCATTGCCACCGCGAAAGAGACGCCGCTCTGGCCCTCCAGACTGGGAAACGTTCTACAAGAATGGCCTACCCCATGAGGTTATCGTGATTGAGGATAGCCCCGAACGCGATAACCACGCGAACGGCAACCACGCAGGATCTTCTGCTTCTGCTGGTGTCTCATACGCAAATGGCAATGCTGCCGCCGTTGCAAGCAACAATGCCACTGCTGTCGCCTACCACTACGACCAGACCACTGGCGCTGCGGCGCCGGTCTCCGCGTCAGACAGCAGCGACCATCATGTCGCCAAAAAGCGCAGAAGGCAAGATCCCGAGCCTCTGCCACCAGCGAGCTCCCTGATTGCCTCCGCACGCACCTCTGACAGCTACGATTCGCAACCGTACCTGATCAATGACAAATCAACATCGAGCGAGCGGACCAACGCGCACTCCAACTCCTCACTCTACACAACGACGGGCACAGTCGCGTCAAACACAGCGGGCACCTCGCTCGCATCCAATGGCACCAGCCAGTACGAGTATGAAACAGCCACCCAAAAACGCAAGCGGCCAACGCGGCAGCAGGTCGCAAACGACTCCAAAAAGCGCGACCGCGATCCTGCTGTTCAAGGCCACGCCTTTGCAAATTATCGGCCACCACCACTGCCGCCGGTCAAGGCACCCGATGTTGAGGTCAAGGTCATTCGCGATGTAAGTCATTTGTTATGCCATTTATCGTTTCTTTCCCCCCTCTTTTGGCCAGCTGCTAACTCATGGCTCAGTCAGCACACAACAAGAACGTCAAAGTCGACGACGACGACGGCCACTATCTTGTTGCCCCCGACGCGGACCTCACCAAGAGATGTAAGTGAATATGCATGCATCCGACACTCGTGCCAGTTTGGTGGCCAGTGACTAACAATCGCAGACCAAATCGTCAAACTCCTCGGCCAAGGCACCTTTGGCAAGGTCGTTCAAGCCCGCGACCGCGAGCGGAGCCAGCTTGTGGCTATCAAGATCATCCGTTCCGTACAAAAGTACCGTGATGCTTCGCGGATAGAACTGCGGGTGCTTGAAACACTCAAGGCCAACGACAGGGAAAACCGCAACAGATGCATCCACTTGCGCGAGTGCTTCGACTATCGCAACCACATTTGCATCGTCATGGATCTTCTCGGCCAGAGTGTCTTTGATTTTCTCAAGGGCAACGGCTTTGTGCCATTCCCCAACAGCCAGATCCAGAACTTTGCACGTCAGCTCTTTACTAGTGTTGCTTGTAAGTTCAGCTACCTACTCCGATCATTGTCCATATATATTTGATATTGGCTACATTTGCTGACATACTTTTCTTCTTCTACAGTCCTGCACGACCTCCAGCTCATTCACACCGATCTCAAGCCCGAGAACATCCTGCTTGTGCACTCAACCTATCAGACGTTTACGTACAACCGCAAAATCCCCTCCTCGTCCACCACTGTTGCTCGCCAGGCGACCCAACGGCGAGTTCTGCTAGACACAGAGATTCGGTTGATCGACTTTGGGTCTGCCACATTCCAGGATGAATATCACTCATCAGTAGTGTCCACGCGGCACTACCGAGCCCCCGAGATCATTTTGGGACTCGGCTGGTCGTTCCCCTGCGATATCTGGAGTATTGGCTGTATTCTCGTGGAGTTCTTCACCGGAGATGCACTGTTTCAGACTCACGACAACCTGGAACACCTGGCAATGATGGAGGCCGTCTGTGATGCACGCATCGACACACACCTTGTCCAGCAGGTGGTTAAGTCCACACGGCTCGGCGGCAACCCTGCATCCAAGTAAGTCGACAGCCATAAAAAAACAAAGAAAGAAACTACCGGATTAGACGATTCTAACAGGATAACAGGTACTTCAAGCGCTCGAGGCTCGAGTACCCCAACGAAGACACATCGCGGGCATCACGGCGATTTGTCAAAGCAATGAAGAAGCTCCAAGTATGTCCACACCTGCTTTATGCTACAATTGTGTAGTCGTGCATCAGCTAACCACTTTGAACAGGATATATTCCCTAATAACAGCCCTTTCTTGCGCAACTTTCTCGATCTTCTAAAGCGGATATTCGTCTACGATCCTAGCCAGCGCATCACGGCGAAGGAGGCCCTGCAGCACCCTTGGTTCCGCGAGATTGCCGTGCAGGATGACGGCACTGAGGCTGCCAAGATCCGCATACAGCGTGAGCGTGCTCGGAATGCGCTACGCAACTAACTTGCACACGGATGCGTTGTGTCGGTCTGACGCCCGCTGTTGCCCTTTTCGTTTTCCTTGGTTCTCCTCGTCCTCGTTTGATAGCATTGCCGGCATGTGACAGGGGTACACGTCCTTTTCTATCTTTTTCTTGTTTAAATCTCACTGATACCACATTTCATGGCCACAAAGGAGGATTTGCTTAGTTGGCCTTTTGCTGTTTTTTTATTATATCACTCCATGCTCTCTCCCACGACCAAAGCATTCCATCCTTTCTCTATCAACTCTCCGGAATTCATTCTTCGCCTCTTTTACGTTTCCTCTATACTCTCGGGGTCAGAATCACTATCTACAGAATTTCATTGCATGACGCACACGGATTTGGGGCATCGGAAACATGGGTGGCGTACTTCTGTGTCACCCACGACATCTAGCGGGCTGTATTATCTTGTTCCTTGTACATTTCTACGCATGTTTAATACTTTCCTCATCTTTCCATTTTGTGCAAACATACCAGCGTTTATTTCCACCCGCCTTAGCAGCACCGCTGTCTATCTTCTTGGGCACCCGTGCCGTCTACTTTGCAAAGGACGGGGCACAACTACCATTGTTAGCTCCGCTCAGGGCGGGGTGATACTGATCCCGCCCATCTGTCTTTGGCATCTCTAGATGGTGTCTCTAGATGGTGGCAACGCGCTGATTATTTTATATCGACCGACCGGCGCAGGCCTCGATCTAGCCCAGAGACGCCGAGAGGCCGCGGGATGCCTTGTTGTCCATGAGCATCAAAGTGTCTCGGCTCATACCTGTCTGCCTGTGTCGACAACAAGGATGAAAAAAGCAGCTTCACTTTTGATACCTGATCATTTTGGATGCACTCCTTTTCTTTAACCACATTCTACTATATGCTTCTCGTGACAACCATAACACACTTAGATGCCCAAGAAAACAGCACTTAAGCCACAGGTACGTTTTCCCCCTTTGATTCTTTGTTTCCGAAGCTGTTCAGTACGGCTGTCTGCTTTAGTCTTTTTGTTGCTGCGCTTCTGTTTCCGGTTCTGGCTCTAGATTTCCTGCTGTCTTTGACTTCTTTGATCTGCCACAGCCAGTTTCGCTATTGTCGTTCTGTTGCTGCCAACCGCCATTCTATAGATCTGTTTGTTTGCTAACAATGCCTAGTATCGCCAGTTTGAACAGCGTAAAGGAAACAAGCATCTCGCTGTCCATCGACAAAGAGCCCATAAAGAGTATTGTTTACTTTCTCTGCCCCTGGTTTCTTTGTTCTGCGTCCTCTGTCCACCAGCACCACCATATCCAACCGCAACAAAGAGGATGGCATCGATCGAACAAACCACTGTTATGAACAAGACGCACCGCTGCAGCTGATGCACATGGAGGCAAAGCTGTACATATATCCCAGTGTCGCAATGTTCTTCCCTTCTGGATACCTCTCAATCTAATCAATTTCACATCGACTCCCGTTTGGTGCATCATCAGCATCACTTATTCTCTCCTTTGTTCTTTCATTTTCTCTGCCTTTTCCTCCATTTTCATTTTTCATATCTCGTCATTTACAGAGCCGGCCTCTGCTTGGTTTGTTTGCCCTTTTGTTTGAGAATTAATCCACGTTTAGGTTGTCGCTCTGTTCACCGCGAACAGGAAAGGTCTCGAGTCCACGACGAACAGCTTCAGCAAGCTGTGCAAGACTACACGATACCGATCGTATCCTTAAGTATAAGTATGTTCCTTGCCTGGTAAGCAAACGGCGATATTCCTTCTTGCAATCTCCATCAGCACTTGACACCAGTTTGCTTTCTTTAACCTTTGCTCTTTGTCCCATCTGCAAACGAATATCAAGTGTCCTCTACTTCAGCAGACAGATATAACCATACTTATAGTGCGTTTGTTCTCCCAACACACTTTATCCAGTACTCAAAATGGGTGTCGCTCTCCGCGATTTCACAGAGGCGAAACTCTACCCCATCGCGGTTCTCATCAGACTCAACAAGTCTGAACTTCACATCACCTCCGGCACCAACAAGGCCACACCACCTAACGAATGGCTCACCGATCAATATAGACGGGTCCCCGGCCTGCCACAACATCTTCTGGTCCCCCCCATTCTTCCCACAGGCGCCACTATCAGAGCTTCACAGATGGTCAAGCGTGTAATTATGGCCGCATCAGGCGGTGCCGATGTAGTTGCTGCCAAGGCAGCCGCCAACGGTATCCCATTAAGCGACCTGCTTCAGCCTCACACGACACCAACCGTCCTCTGTCACGCTCACAAGAAGCTGCACCCGACTCTCATTCGCGAAATTTTCCACTACATCACCAAGGAGGTTGCCGACTATGCAGACCCAATCCGCCGGCACCCACGACACGCTCACCCCGGAGCTGACGCCAGCTCAAAGTGCCAATCTAAGGAGGTTCGTGACTGGAGCTATCGCATGATGGGTCTCAGCGCATTGTGGTCGACTCGTCAAACTTTTCGCTGTCTGGAGAAGGGCCGCCAGGCGCCGGTGCCCGGCCATGCCGCCTCCAAGTCCAAAAGCAGCAGCCACCGCCGCAAGCATTCTACTACCAAAGCAGCCACCGAGAGCGAGGGCGCTTCTCGCTCGCACTCATCCTCTCGCCATCGCGTCCGCAGCCTTATGCGCATGCCTCACATGAAATTTCCCTGCGAAGCCTGCATCGTGGCTATCATCGGCACCCACAGCCAGGCTCTGATCGACCTGCGGGCTGGCATGCTGAGCCGTATGTGCGCAGATAATGCAGACGGTGTTTTGCGCGCTAAACGTCACAGCAAGGAGGACAAGAAGCCAAGCAGTCGCCGCCAAAACGCTTCCACTGCAACAACTGCGTCCGATACAACGACTTCCAGCTCTTCATCCTTCAAGCCCAAGACGTTTCCTCACCTGTGGGCTCTTCTGGACGTATACATCAATGCCTTTGGCCACGAGGATGCAGACGAGATCCGCTCCAGGAGCGAGAAACTGGCCATGATGCTGCTCGTGGTCCGCATCTGCGAAACCAAACGCCGCCGCGACCAGCGCGACGACGATAGCCGCATTCGGGATAGCCGCCGCCACCGCAGCCATCGCAGCCATTCCCACTCGCATCGCCACCGTGACAATGAGCCCGAGTCTTCTAGCGTGTCTCCTTTTGTCAGAGTAAAGCAGCCGCCGCGCATGGTCACTAAGAATGGCCACCGCCTGCCGCTTCCTCTACTGCCGCCCAAGCTCGACCCCTGGGCAAAGCACCACGGTGCCGAGTGTGGGGCGGCCACCCAGGTCGACAAGGGTCCTGCCGAGGACAACTATGAGGGCTACGCCGACGGCTACATTGACGCCGACGGTGCTTTCTACGCCGCCAACCAAGATCTAGAGCAATCTGCTTCGATTGCTGCTGGTGGTAGCCAGATCATGGCCGGTGGCCCCAACGAGGACGGAGAGGCTGAATACTTTTATGTTGCTCCTGACGACGAGGATGACGACGACGACGAGGACCACTCAGCTTTCCTGGTTGATGAGCGGTGTGACCTCGCTGCTGCCATGCAGGGCTCTGTCCCGGCATGGGAGGACGATTATCAGCACCATGTCATTGACACCCAGAGTGAGATGGCCTACTCTGCCGCGCCTGCCCAGGCACAGACGGCATCGAGCAGACTACAGTCCTTTGTGTCCGTCACGGTTCACTCGGAGGTCGACGTGGGGACTGACTCGGAGGCTGAGCTAGATCCCTTCCACTACGACTACGGCTCCTTTGGCCGGTATGGCGCTGCTGCACCGGCTCGTCTGTCCACCATCAAGGATGACCCTGTGTCTGAAGTGTCTGCCGCTTCGGCTTCGCAATTCCCTATCTCATCCGTGGTTTCTGCTTCTGAATCGTACCAATCTTCCACGGCCTCTCGTCAGACGGGGCGGTCTCGCCCGGACCCCTACCCTCGTCCTTCCAACCCTGAACCCCCGTCTCCAACGGTGTCAAGGGCCTCGAGAAGCTCAAGGGTGTCCTCGCACGCAACGCAGCGCACTGCCTCCACGGCGATTCCTTCTGTGGCTCGTAAGCCGGTACCCTCCAGGGCAACTCCTCCCAAGACGAATTCTACCGCGTCTCGCAAGCCGCTTCCCACCACACCAGCTACTCCTCTAGCCCGCAAGCCCGTCCCTTCCAGGGCAACTTCATCAGTGCCCCGCAAGCCCGTGTCCTCTGCGCCAAAGTCTCCCATGGCCCGCAAACCCGTCCCCTCAGCCGCCTCTTCGCGCCCTCCTAGTACTCGCCACGAGCAGCGCCCGCCCTCGTCTATATATTCTATGTCGAGTTCGCGCCATTCAAGCCGCTTGACATCGACGCCTTCCTCCCCTACGAGCCGCACTACAACCACATCAAGCTCATCACGTCGTACCCCGTCATCGGCCACCAGCGCTTCAAATGCATCCGCATCGACTATCAAGGCCCCGTCTGCTTTCAAGATACTTCCGTCCACACCGCCTTCCTCTTCTTCCTCGGTGTCCAGCCGCCTTACACGCCCCACACAGTCGTCTTCCCGCCGGCAATCAGCAGCTTCCACCAGCTTTGACTCGCCTTCTCACCGCCGGCCCTCTGCCCCCGAGTCGTATGTGGCCATGCAAAACAGCATGTCCAGAGCATCTGCTTCGTCGGTCAATGGCAGCCGCTACAGCAAGACCACCTCGTCGGTGACTGTCCAGGCCAAGGCCAGTGGGCCGCGTGCTCCCCCCTCAGAGGTGTCAGCTTGTTCGACTCTGTCGTCTCTGTACTCGGGCTATGCCGGCAACGGTATTTCCGATGAGATCTACAACTGCAGAGGCTCGGGCGCGGATTCGGTTGTCCCCGACGACTCCATCAGCGTGGTCATGACCAAGAAGCTTCTCGACGAAGAGCAGGCGAATTGGGAGGAAGCGCAGCGCGAGAAGATGACGCCGACAAGCCATCTTGAAGGCGACGGGACTACTCGCTCTCCAGAGGAGATCAAGTGGCTGCAGAACCTGCTCAAATACGCAGAACCCCAGCGTTCCAGGGCTCCTTCGGTGGCTTCCAAGATGGCCCCTTCGGCCATGCCGCCGCCTCTCTTCACCGAGAAGTCCTCTCTGGCCAGCGAGCAGCGCAACCTTAATCACTACAAGCCCAGCATCAAGCGTCGGCCCGTCGGTGCACCAAGCAGCCGGGCAGCAGAGCCAGCCCCAAGCCAGGCGTCTCAGTCCAAGCCTTCCCAATCCAAGCCGTCTCGGTCAAAGCCTTCTCGGTCAAAGCCGTCTCAGCCGAAGCCACCTCAGCCGAAGCCGGCTGAGCCCAAGCCTCAGCGAGCACGGCACCGTCATCCATCCCGTCTCAGCGACCAATCTAATTTGACAGTGTGGCCTCCGGTAGTGTGGAAATAATATCATCCCATCCCACTACACATGGCCATCTGTCCAGCCTAATATTTGTAATTCATTTGGGTGTTTATTGTCTTCCATTTTTTATCATTTCTTTTCTATACCCGTAGACTCGTAAGTATTTGCACGGCGTTTGCAACACAGCATTTCTTCCCTATACAATATTTTTTTTTGAATATCATTCTATCATTACGCCGTGACATCCTTATTAGGAGAAAATATTATCATGAGATTTCATTGGTGAATATAAGCTTTTGTCTATGTGATTTTCCTTTTTTTTTTATTCCTTTGTTTCTTTCTTTGCTCATGCCGTCTCGTCTTCCTCATACATCTTCTGGAAGGCTGGCAAAAAGGCTGCTGCCGTCTTAAAGTCACACAGCTTGACGCTCATCTGGTCAAAGGCAACCAGAATTTGCATTGCACCCTCCTTGTTGCCCGGCTCTTCCGTGTTGAAAGAGGCGATCTTGGGGTACCGCTGAGAAAAGTGTGTCAACAGCAGCCGCCGTGCGCCCATCTTGCGGCCGACTTCGATGGCTTCGCCCATTGTGCTGTGCTTCTTTGCCACGGCCTCGCCAGCCAGATCGTCGTCAAAAGTGCTCTCGTGAATAAGCAGCGTCGTATTGCGTCCAATCTCGGCAAAGTCGTCAGACGGCCGGCAGTCGCCCGAGTACGACACCTTGAGCGGCTGCACGTCGGGCGTTTCAGCAGGCCACGTGAAAACAACGGCCAGTGCGCCGTGGCAGTGCGCGACAGCACAGGCATCAATGCGGGACAGACCAAACTCGGCAACGTCGTCGCTGTTGAAGACGACGGGCGGACAAATACGAGAGTTTCTCAAGTCACGGCAGCCGACGTCGATCATGTGCAACCGCTCAATGCCAAAGGTCTCAATCTCAGAGTACTCGCGCAGCCAGTGCAGCATGTTGACGTGCGACGCAAACAACAAGCGCGGCTTGGCTCCCGAGGCAGTCGTCACGTTCTCAGTCGCATCGCGCCACGCCCGGATCACGCTGACAGTGCCGAGATGGTGATCGGCGTGCAGGTGGCTGATCCACACAGCACGCAGCTCTTTGAGCACCTCATCGAGCTTGGCATCGCCAAAGAGCCGGCGCATCGATCCCAGCGTGTTCTCGCCTGCGTCAAAAAGATAGCTTCCGACACCGGGCACGCGGACAAGTGTTGCTGAGACATTGCGGTACTTTGACGGCATAGCCGATCCGGTTCCCAACGGAATCACCTCGACATCAGGGCGCGGCAGACTGCGGTTTCCAGCGACAGCAGACTCCTGGAACTCGGTCTCAGCAACCTTGGCGCGGGCAGTTTCGGCAAGGTCAGAGACCTGCTTTTCGAGCTGGCAGCTTTCGGTGACGTTGAGCAGGGGATATATCTTTTGCTCCTCGACAATGATCTGGGGCGCAAGGCGGATAGACCAGCCTGCCTTTGCAGCCTCCCGTCCCGGCTTGTTCTGGACGTTCTTGTCTGCCGTAACTTCGGCAGCGGGCAGAATATGGGGTGCAGTGTTGTTGAAGCTCTGGATGGGGAAACGGTCGGGGTCAACGCGATTGTGCTTCATCTGCACGGCGGCCGCGGACGTCAGAGCCAGGTTGTTTGGGCACGTGTCTTTGGACGAGATGGTGTGTCGAATGTCACTGTGTTTGGCCATGAATTCCGCTAGACGCTGGTCGGCAACGACGCCGGGGCCCAGGATCCATAAGATGGTATTGATGGCACTCATCAAGCCCGTGTTGGCCCATTCGGGCTTGGCCAAAAATGCATCAATGTATGAAACATCGGGCAGGTCGACGACGGCAAAAGAAGCACCCTCGACCGTCGCACCCACAACCATTTCGGGCGTGACTGTAGAGCCATCGGCAGCAGTAACGTTCTTGCCTTCAACGAGGCAGCGAATATCGGTCTTCTTGACGCCAAGACGCGCGCACTCGGCTGCATTGACCTTGCCACGACGAGGGTGGTTGCGCACAATATAGCTCATGGACTGGCGAACCTCGTGAGTCCGAGGCAGGGCCTGGATCATGGCGGCCGGCCAGGGCTCGCGCACAAAGACGGGAATATCCGGCACGTCTGGCTGGTCGCCCGGCAGGGGGCCTTTGTAGACTTTGAGGTGACCCTTTTCGTCCTTGACAAACAGCTTTGCCGGCAGCTTGACAGTATGCAGGGTGGACTCGGTGAGCGCATCGAACCTCCAGTCAGAGTCGAACATGTGATGGACAACAGACTCGATCATCTGGCGGTCGACCTTGTCCTGGCCTTCAGGCGAGACAGCCTTGCCGTTGTTGACCACGTTGCCGTCCGATTCCAAGTCCTCGAAGCTTCTCTTACGAGACGAGGTCTCTGTTGCAGCAGCAGGCTTGCCTCCAGTCCCATCAGCAAATACCGGGACATACCACACCATTATGTTGTCATCGGACCAGTCTGCCTTTCGCAACGAGTCCATGTCGGCTCCGTCGGCGGGTCTGCTGTTGTCTTCGCAGATCTCGTGTGGCCGGATGGGCAGGCCTTTGCGGAAGACAAATCGACGGGCCGTGGCCAACAGCTGACTCAAGTTTTTGCCGCCGTGGAGGCTGAGGGGCCTAGGCTTGCTTGTCATTGCTGCAGCAATGGCCTCTTCGGCACGGGCCACTGCTGCCTCCGAGTTCTTCTGGTTGCTGCTCTTGAGCCGGGCCGCCTTGTTCTTGGCATCATCCAGCGACGCAGCTCTTGCCGATTGAAGGACCTCTGCGACAGTCAGGATCATGCCGATCAGTCCGCCCGTTGTGTGCCAGTTGATGGGCCCTGTCAAGAAGATCTCTTCTGTGCGTGCAAGGGCGACTTTCTGCTGGACAAATGTGCGCTGTGTGCCTTCGGAGATGTTTCCAAAGAGGTAGCGGCGGTTGTCATGGTGCACCAGCAGACACGTGCCCGGCGTGTCTGCTGTTGGCGTGCTGATGATCTGGACGTAGTTGAGCATTCCCTTGGAGAGAGAGGATGGACGTTGTGATGTGTTTTCGAGGGGGAGAGGTCGAGTGTCGGCGGAAGCAGCCGTTTTGTAGAAGACAAAGTACCGCGAACTGGAGTATTTTGTCCGGGTGTAGCGGTACGACGGGATCACAACAGAGCCGTTGCCGAAGAGGCCGGAGGGGATCCGAGGCAGGTTGGAACGGCGCGCGCCGTTGGCCTTGTCGTGGTTCGGCGGCAGCTGTGAAGAAGAGATGCGCTTGGGTCTAAGATTGGGGCTGTGTATTCGCGGGCTCTTGGTGTTGCGTGTGTTACGCTTTGACTGCGAGCGCAGTGTGTAGAAGGGATCGTATACCCTGGGCGCGCTGGGAGCAGTGGAATATGCCAAGCTGCAAAGAGCCCAAGGAAGACGAAGAAGACGAGGAGGAGGGCGAAGAGAGGAGAGGTAAAGTCGGGATGTATTGAGCTGAGAGTTGCAGACAGACCGCACAGTGCTTCTTGTAATAGTACACATGAGTGTTCCTCGTGGCTGTGATGAGGGCTGTAGTTCAGGCAGGCTGCACAGACGGGAGCATGGCCGCAGGTTGAAGCTGTGGTGAGTCTTGCGGAGGGGTGTTGGCTAGCTGGATGGGGGCACAAGGCTGGCAGGCCGAGTTTGGCTGTGATTTTTTCTTATCTAATCGGCCATGTGGGGCGCTATTTGAAGTACAATGACGGCCGAGTTCTCGCTGAAAATTGCAGTGTGCTTAGTAGCTTGTATTCCACCTTACTGTCGACTCCTTCCCGAAGTGGACGGCAATTCAGGAAAAAGTGTGCAGTCAGACAATGGTTAAAGGCAGGAGGTGCGATCGTAATGCATGAACTATTTAGATCCAAAGTAAGAAAGAAGGCAAAATCTGTACAGGAAAGAGCGTGTCGCAAGCAATGCTTATATAAGTTAGGCGGTGAGAGCAGAGTACTAGAAAGGATGAGCGGTGGAGCCCGGCAGAAAAGGACCAGGAGCAGAGGACGGCAAAAAAAAAAAGTTAGCGGCTTCCTGTTACGAATCGAATTTGCAGCAAATTGCGATCAGATTGCAGCTTCACTTTGTAGCCTCACCACTGTCTGCACAGCATTCGCAGCCAACCACGACAGACGACAGAACGACAGAGCAACTGGCTTTATGGAGAGGAGGCAGACATTCCAGATCACGATTCACGGTTCACGACTAGGTTCTTCCTAGAATAATCTTTTAAACCCCAATTCAGCCCCCCCAAAAAAGACACCAACAAACAACAAACGGCAACGGCATCGCCAACCGCCTTCAGGGCCACCGACCGCCAAGATGGATATTCACCGTTGTCGATTTATCAACTATGAGGCGTCGGGAATCAACACGGTTGCCTTCTCGCACCCGCATCTCCCCACAAACCAGAAGCACAGCCGCACCGCCCCCGTGCGGATGGCCATTGGCCGCGAAAACGGCGACATTGAGATTTGGAACCCGATGCAGGGCACATGGCTGCAGGAGATGACGATCAAGGGTGGCCAGGGCCGCAGTGTGGAGTCGCTCGCATGGGTTGTGGGCGATGACGAGGAGCTGGACGACGCCGGCACAAACAAGGGCAAGCCGATTCTGAGCCACGGCCAGCTGCGCCTGTTCAGCATCGGCTTCACCAACACAATCACCGAGTGGGATCTGGAAAAGGGCTGTGTCAAGCGCAATGCCAGCGGCCAGCACGGCGACCTGTGGTGTCTCGCGACACAGCCCAAGCCTGCGGCCGGCACGGCTGCTGCCGAGGCTGCAACGACGACGCAGCGTCTGGTGGGCGGCACGATCGACGGCTGCCTTGCGCTGTACAGCACCGACGACGACGACCTGCGGTTCCAGCGCCTGTGCCGCCTGCCCAAGAAGAACATCAAGGTTGTCAGCATTGCGTTCCAGACGCGCCAGCTGGCGGTTGCCGGCTGCTCGGACGGCACGATCCGCGTCTTTGATGTCCGCAACGGCGCGATCCTGCACTCGATGACGATTGGCCGCGATCTGGCGGGCGAGAAGTCCATTGGCCAGGGCGCCAAGAACGTGATTGTGTGGTCTGTCCGCTGCCTGCCCAACGGCGATATTGTTTCGGGCGACTCGACTGGCCAGATCTGCATCTGGGACGGCAAGACATACACACAGGCACAGCGCATCCAGAGCCACACGCAGGACGTGCTCAGCCTGACGATCAGTGCAGACGGCTCCGACATTATCAGCGGCGGCATGGACCGCCGCGTTGTGCTGTACCGCGAGATTCCTGGCCAGGCTCTGCGCTGGGCCAAGGTGTGGCACCGGCGCTACCACCAGCACGACGTCAAGGCACTGGCGGCGTTTGAGGCCAAGGGCATGAGCGTTGTTGTGGCGGGCGGCCCCGACGCTGCACCGATTGTGCTGCCGCTGGAGAAGTCGGGCATGGAGCACCACCGCACGCTGTCGCACCTCCCGCAGAGTGTGCCGATTGCGAGTGCGCCTGCTGCGCGCCTGATGATCTGCTGGTGGCAGCGCCAGGTGCAGATCTGGGCATTCGATGCGCCGATTGAGCAGATGCTGAACGACGGCGAGTCGGAGGCGGACCTGGAGCGCAACCGCCGGCAGGTGGGATGCATTATCATCAAGGGCGACAACGACATTGTAGCAGCGGACATCAGCGCGGACGGCACGTTTGTTGTTGTGACTACGACGGTTGGCATCAAGGCGTTCCAGCTGCGCAAGCTGGCATCTGGCGAAGTGACGGTGTCCAAGATCAACGTGCCGGCATCGGTTGCCAGCAAGGGTGGCGCGGACAGCGTGGCCATCTCGCCCAACGGCAAGTGGGTGTGCTTATCTAGCGGTGCTGAGGAGCGCGTGAACCTTGTTGAGGTTGTCCACCCCGAGGCGGGCGAGGCCGGCAAGATTGCCATTCGCCCCAAGGTGACCCGGGTTGCCAGACTGAGACGCAACATTCCGCGCCACGAGCTGTTTAGCGGACTCGGCCGCTACGAGAGACGCATTACGCAGATTGCATTCTCTCCCGACAGCAAGCTTCTGGCGACGGCGGACCTTGCTGGCTACATCGACACGTGGGTGCTGCAGGGCCCCGACGGCGCGTCGAGCGCTGCGGCCGAGGCCGACGAGGGCGAGCAGCTGGCTGATGTGGACTCGGAGGACTCTGACTCGTCGTCGGATGAGGACTCTGATGCTGAAGTGGAGGGGGATGCCGCTGCTGCTGCTGCTGCTGCTGCTACTGCTGGGCACAAGTGGGTGCGCAACCCGCGTGCCAAGCAGCTGCCCAAGCTGCCATCAGCGCCGACGACACTCACATTCTCGCCGGATGTTCCCGGTGCACCTGCGGTTGCCGGTGCGGCGGTGTCTACGTCTTCATCGTCTGCGGGCGCTGTGGCACGCGACTACGTGTTGTTTGCGATTACTGCGTCGCACCGCCTGTTTGCCTTCCACCCTCTGCAGGCTCGCCTGGTGCCGTGGATGCGGCGCCTGAGCCCGGCCAACCTGCCGGTGGAGTACCGCAACATCCGCGACGTGGCCAAGGGTGTGCTCTGGCAGGGTCCCCGCGTGTGGATCTACGGTGCGTCGTTCCTGTTTATGGTGGACACGTCTGTCGAGCCGACATCTACAGCATCTGGATCCGGAAACGGCGAGGACGCGGCGGCGGCGGCGGCGTCGTCGTTGTCGTCGTCGTCGAAGACGGCCGTGGCTACACAGCAGGACCTGGCGCTGCGCAAGCGGAAACGCAGCGATGACACTGGCGCCGGCAACCGCATGGAGCTGGGCCGGATAGCGCCGCAGCGCGTGCAGATGGCGGTAGACAAGGCGGAGGGCGGCGGGCGCGAATGGGTGGATGTGGACATGGAGGATGCGCACGACGACAGCAAGTCAAAGGCCGATGAGGACGATGACGAGGACGATGACGAGACGGACTCGGAGGCCGAGGCGGCCGAGGCGGCACAGCAGGCGCAGCAGGCACAGCTGGAGGGTTCCAAGGCGGCGGTGAAGAAGGCAGGCAGAACACAGCGGAAACGGTCTGGCGACGCAGGCAACGGACAGCAGGTGCAGGTGCAGGCGCCACAGGCGCAGCAGCCGCGGTGGTGGCACACGTTCAAGTACCGGCCTATTCTCGGTGTGGTGCCACTGGCGTCGTCGGCGTCGTCGTCGACGAGCTCTACTGCTGCCGCCTACCCGCAGCTGGAGGTGGCTCTTGTCGAGCGTCCTGGCTGGGAGATTGACCTGCCTGTGCGCTACGACGAGTAGGTTGCCGAGGTGTGTGTGTGTGCAGACGGAGAGGAGGCGAATGTACGATGGCATGTCAGCATCAGTATATAATTGTGTTGTTTTATATTTTCTGCATTTTTGGTTTCTGCTTTGTGGTTTCTGTTCTTCTTTCTGCACTGTTCGGTATTAGAGGCATGTAAAAGTTTGGGAAGCATTAAAGAGTCTTTATCACGCTGTATCTATTTGGCTGTGATTCGCGAGTGCCCGAGGTGTGTTGATGTCTGTCGAGGGAGAAGTCATCAAGTGAAAAACAGTGAAAATCAAGTATAAAAACGAAGCAAACGAGGCAAAGAATCTTTCTTGGTGATTTTCCTTCTTTGCTTTTTCTTTTTCGATTTTCACGGGCACAACTCGTCCACATCGGCATCCTGCTGTCTTCCATACTCTCTTCGATATCCAAATACCAAATATCCAATTCCAAGACATACGTAGACGTGCTACGTCAAGATGATGCATAGCAGCCAGGAGGTGCTGTGACTTCTGCTGTGCAACGGGCGACATACGTGGCTCTCCAGTCACCAATGCCGTAGCGTCCTCTTATAAACGGCCAAGTTGATCTGCTGTGTCTCTTCAGATACTGTCCCTCTTCCACAGACGAGCACCATTGTCCATCCGGGCCGCCGTCTACAAGACGGTCGACGGGCAAATGAAAGACCGACTGCTGGGCTGCGCTCTGCTCTGCAACCTCTACAGCATACACACGTAACTACGGTGGACTAAAAAGAGCCTGCAGTGCAGTGCGCCAGCGGAAAAACGCATGGTCTGGTGATGGAGACCGATGACGAGTCACTCGACTTGGCCCATTTGTCGGAAGAGCCGCCCGACGGGAGCGATCGCAAGACCCTCTATGAAAGTTTTCTTGGGCTTGGAGTATCTATCTATTATGTATACCCAAATCACATGCTCCTACGCCGTGCACGTATTTTCACTCACGTTAAAATCCGCGCAAAGCCGTTGTGGGCGCGGCGATGGGTCTGTGGGATGAAAGCTTAGACGAGCATGTGACGGCAGAGAGGGCACGGAGGGGAAGAAAGATTAAGAGACTGCAAGATCGACCACGCTCTTTGTTCTTCGCAGAGTAGTATGTGGTATCTTACATAGCAGACAGCGGTGCGTAATACATCACTGCCCTGTGCAGGAGAAGTCGCGATGGTGGACAGCCTGCGGGATGTGGGCAGCGGGAGTCGCCGACGAATCAGACGCCGGGCAAGGCAAGTCGTCATACCGCCTGTTGCTGTCTTTACTCGGTCGCTGCTTGCATGTGCAGAGTACGCGACGCAGCTGTAGAGACGTTGCAGCGAGTCTGTCTTGTGGTTGCGGTCTTGTCTTGGCACGTCGAAGTCATGGCGAGGCCTGTTGCGTCTGGTGATGTCTGGCGCGTCGATATGGCCATCTCTTGCGGTTTCTTGCTGGCAGCTGTATCCGTACAAACCTGCTCCTGCTGCTGCTGCTGCTGCTGCTGTCCGTGCCTGTGTCTTTCTAGTGGGCATATACCTGCCCCTACTCAATACCGCCAGTGGCATCGGACGCGCGTTCGTCTGTCATCGACACCGGCTACTTTGAGCTATAGAGCCTCACTGTCTAGTCCTATTCGACTGCCGACTGCTATCGACTAGCATCCATGCCATCTTGTCCATCTCTATCGGACTCCGGGTCGTGATCTTGCACAGTTTTCAGGGTGCTGGGTCCTGGGCCCCTGTCCGCCTCGTCACCACGGGGTAGACGACGTTCGGACGAACACTGTCCAGCCTAGCTCCGTGTACGCTACCACGACAGTAACAAGAAGGAGACCACAATGCTACCCTGGCCACTGTCTTTTGTCCATGCATTGCCGTCTAGTATACTAGTCTGTTTGGTCCGCGATGCTGCGATGTCGATGCACAGCAGTGTCCTCGCACCGCCATCTACCCTTCCTCGTGATGATTGCATCTTGTATATTACTCCGGCCTGCTTGGTCTTTGGAACAGATTTCTCCGTGTTTGCCGTGCCGGGTATTCCTCTATGCATTTGTATCTGTCTGTGTCTGTATCTGTATATCCGGATAGCAGGGTCGCATGCGAGCCGATGCACCAGCATCCATAGTACAGCCACAGCCACAGCACAACATCCATGTATTGCCTGTGATTACAGCACAACCACGGCACAGTATGGGCAGCGCCGCGAGGCTAGGTAGAAGAGGGCAAGAGACAAGGGAATACGACCGCCTGTCAGGAGATAAAAACAGAGCGTTGCAGGGAGCCACTTGGCCTGCAATGGCATACGGAGATAGCTTGCGTGTCTGCTGTGTACTATGTATATTGTGTGTTCATATTTGCGTGTATGCTCCGTATTATCTATGATCCCCTTATTGTTGCCTATACTTCTTCTATTCTGTGCATTCTCTTTACTACATTCTGCCTCCAACAAATAAGGTTCTAGGCCGGCTTCGCTCGTGGATTGGGCCAGCATAAAGCAATTTGCTAGCATGCCGTGCTCGTCTTGCTCCGTATTTAGACTGCTCTAGCTTCCCATAGCCAATATTAGACTGCAACTCTCTCAGATGGCCTGTGTGCAGTTGCAAGTAGATGTAAGGCCGCTGCAATGTCCAGCTGCTCGATGCATGTCGATGAGAATAAGCTTCTTTGCTCTCCTTGCTTCATTCCGGCTGCAATTATATTTCTTATTCTATATTTATCAGGTGGCCATCCCTACCTACTCTTTGCTCACCATGTCCAATGCTTCTACAGAGTAGCCTCGAAGATAAAAACTCAAAATAAAAACCAACACCGTCTCCTTTGTGACGTGCTCGCAATCTCTCGTCGCGGCCCGTTTGTCTTATGTGCTGTAATATTGTCTTGGTTGACGTTGCGTTGTTATGTAAGCCGCTCTTTCCTTATTAGATCGACTCTGCGGGCTAATCTCACTCTGATATACATAGTCGTATGTAACAGCTGCACCAGGCTAGACCAGCGGCACAGTAGCAACGTCGTCTACATAGTACTCTGTAAAGCGACCAAGAGTTACCCTTGCCCGGACAGATAGTTGCACCTGCCGCTGTTGTACAGAGTGTTTGCCCGGTCAGTCGTTCTTTCTTGATTCAGAGTGCAGCTCTACATGTAAAAGACCTTTGATCGCCAGATGCCCAGTGCCTCTACAGAATAGGCAGCGCAGGGGGCAGCGTCCAAAGCACCTTCCGTATCTGTGTTCTGAAGTGCTTCGTTTTGCGCCGTTTCGGAAAGAGTGAACAACACGACAACACGAGGAAGGAGCGATAGCCAGTGAACCTGGAACGGCTTCTGGGTAATTGGCCGACAGACGCGCAAGCTTGGTCCAGCACAGGGCAGGCCGAGAATTAAAACAAGTGTCGAATAAAAATGCTTAACTCCTTTAACTCGAATTATAGTTCAAAATATAACTCAAAATAAATTCCTAAAATCAAAAGGGCCACGCAAGCCCACCCACCAAAACGGAAACAGCGATGGAGACACACGCCCCTGCTTTTACCACTCTTTTCTTCCCCGTTCTTCGCACTGGCACTGCACTGGCACTTTGCCTTATTTCAAGCCTCGACTCTTGGCATTGAAAGGCCCCCTATTGACCCTCATACGCTCTTGCCTCTTGCCTTGTGCAGTGGCCTCAAACGTCTTACGTACTGCTTATGTACTCTGTGTGTTTTCCCCCTTTTACAGCCCTCGCCTATGTCATTGTAGATGCCTGCCGTCTAAGTCTATTGGTGTCACGTGATCGTGTTACTCTGGCAGATATCTGAAATCACAATGGATGACTTTGATATCACGATGTATATGACTTTGCAGTCTTTAAATTGTAGTCTTTAACATTTGGTTCGCATTCATTGATCTCATTTTGGCATTGGAATTCATATGTGTATTTTTGTAGCTATTGGTTTGTATCTCTTTATTTCATATGATTTTGTTTGTTTGTTTATTTTAAATTGTTTCGTTGATTTTGGTTTAAATTTCATAACTCGATTTACAACATGCAGGCAAAAGAACAAAGTCACAATAATTGTGTGTGCTTTCAAGAAGCAAATAAAGAACAAATAAAATGCAAGCCATAGACCATTCTCAACTTAACTCTATTTACTTCATCTACATCGTCATGTTATTTACGCAGCATCTTCCTTGCTAGCTCACCCTTATTGACATTAAACATTGACAAAGCACGTCTCTCGCTCTCGTCTCGTCTCTTGTTACTACATAGTAGATGAACTGTTTAATCTACATAGTACTGCGTTGTACATCAACGTCTGCCACAGCTTGCGCTTAGACACAGGCAGCGACATTCTTGCCATTGTCCCTGCCTACCGCATTCAAAACTCTTAATCAACGTCTGCCTCGAGGCTTCAGCTCTCATTCGCCTCTTGTCGTCAGCTGCATGACGTCTGGCTGCTTTGGCCGCTTGTCACCCCCTTCCCCTACCATATCCCACCATATCCCACTCTCCATCTCAAAATTAGAGGCATCTGCAAATATGCCGATCGCCAGAAATCTCAACGATACCGAGACAGAGAGTCGTCGTCCCTCTTGCACGATTTGATGTTTCTGGTTTGATTAGACCACGTCTGTTCTCAATGCAACTGCCTGACAGGCGTTGTTCTACATACTATGACCCCGTATTACAGATGTTTAGTGGCAACATGCTCATGGCCCCGTGTCAGCTGTATCAACTGTATCAATTGTGTCAAGCTTTCCTGTACGTCTACTCTGTACGTGTGCACGGTTTTATTGCACGACGTAGAGCATTGTCTACATTGTCCACATTATCCACATTGTCCACATCGTACACTCTGCAATGTACGTGTAGTCCACGATAGCCAAGATGCAGGGCCAAGACAAAAGGTGACGGCCTGGACGGATCTGGACAGATCGGAATCTGCGACAAGAAAACGACCCTGATGACGATGGACCCGAGTCGCAGCCGTATCTCCATGACCGTGCCGTCTTGTCGTCTTGTCGTTGTCTCTGTATAAAGTACTTTGTATATATGCCACTGATCAAATCAGTCTACAAAAGACTTGTCAAGATATAGTGTATTACTATGTAAATGAACACAAACTTCGGCTTGGACACGGGATGTAACAATCCAGCTCTCCGCGGACGCGTGATAAAGAGGCTGAGCTGTATGAGTTCGAGGTAAAACTAAATAAACTTAAAGTCAAGTTTAAAGACAAAACGAGTGGCAATGAAGCGGTATCATAGATACAGTCTTAACACGTTACGGCTGATGTCGGACGTCGCGCCAGTTCCTTGCATGTACTCGGCAAATCTATTACAGAGTATAAAATCTACTAGACAAGACGACGGAGGACATATGCTTATGTTGGTTCCTCTGCGGAGTATCTGTAAATACGATTAGCATTCTCAGATGAACCTCGACATATATTTGTTGCATTGTCGCTGTTGGTATATCAGGCCGACGTCTTTTGTTTGTGCTGAATCACCCAGCTTGGCCGGTGCTGCGTCTCACAGCCGTGCCCCTAATGAATACAGAGCAATGGACAGACATGGACGGTCGAGTTGAATACGGAATACCGAACACTGTCTAAACACATAGTGACGCGCCAGATCCAAACCAGTTCATCATGATAAGGACATCGTCGACACTAGAGCCGGCTATGCAAGTGGCCTCCCCTGACTACGGCAAAAATACCCCGAATTTGCAAAGGGCAAATTTCTGATCTTCCGTACATACCGTATCATAGTAGCCGAGTCGTTACAGAGGATATGTTCCGTCCTCGACTTACACACTGCGTGCTGCGCATCGATACAGCCACAGCCACCCCGGCCATCATGCAAGGCCATCCAATCATATGTACTGTATGTGTGACAGCTAGCCAATCATACACAGACAGATACAATATAGTGGAGACAATGGAGTCTAGCAGATCAAAAGGGCAACTACGCCTCGTCATCGCCCTCCACATGGCCCAGCTGAACCCTGTCCGTCGACCGCAGGCTTGTTATGAGAGCAGGCGACCGACGACAGAGCATTTCGCCATGAGTCTAATGGGGATTACATACTATCATTGCAGCCTGTACAGAGTAAATGTATATCCGAAGACGAAGACGAACACTGGTTAGATAGGCATCGGTACATATAATAACCAGGGCATTAATACTGAGCAAAGGCCTTGGCAGTGTGCGAAAAGGGAAAGAGTGACGGACGGCTTACAGCCTCAAACGGTAGGTACCGTGCTGCAATGAGTGGGCTGTCCCCTCTATGTAGTTATCGTCGTGATCTGGAGAAGTCGGGCGCTGTACATAGTAACCTTCCAGCAAAACCATACTACATAGCAGTCCCTATCTGTAAAACATAGTACGTACGAATGTGAGAACAAAAGAATCAAATTACAAAGAATTAAGAGTAGTCGGTAGAAGAATCTGCTGCGAGAAGAAAGGAAACAGACGACACTACTGCTTAAATTAAATATCATTAATAAATACTATATCCAGATCCGACTAGTGCGGCTTGGCATTTTCGTCGTCGTGGAGCTCTTTACAGAGCCTACCCACGCAACTTCCACGTTGTGTCCGCTGTTGTCCGTACTGTACAGGGCACTGACTGGCAAGCCAGGCTGCCGCAGCCGCCAAGCCTCTCTTCCATTGGCCAACCGCCCCAGAAGTGACGCGCGTTCACTGCCCCTTCCCCTTCTTTTTTCTGCTGTTGCGCTCACACCCCTCCCACTGTCTGTCACTCTGCCTCTTCTGTTTCCTCTTTCCTTTCTGGTATTTCCTTCTTTTCTCTCCCTCTCGCCTGGACTGAGTAGTCTGCTGAATCGCTCTTTCTCATTTTGCCTGTGACGACCGCAGTGCACTTTCCTTTGAGAACTAGTCATGGCTAGTGATAATTTGAAAGCTGTAACGTTGTCACGGGCACTCAATTCATATGGGTAAAAAACAAGTCGAAAGACTCGTCTGGCAAGACCGCAGAAACCGAGTAGACAACTACATAGTACAGAGTACGGAGCACAATGTATACATACAGTATTAAGATACCTCTGCATGCAAGGCATTGATTAGGGATCTATCAATCAACGAGGCCTTTCCTGGAGAAGTACCCCTGCACCGACCGGTGCCTGGACGGTACCTGCGAAAGCTAGGCAGAGGCAGTCGCGACCGGTAGACACCTGCACCTTCCTCTAAGATCTCTGTACATACTTGCGAAGCAATGTGATAATAAGGAAAGTGCACTGGGCACTCGAGCAGACCCTTTTCAGGGCATCTTTTCATCTAGTTCATGTCACTGTAGCATACACCGTATATACACACGTAGCGTTACTGCCCATAATAAGACTCGAAACGAAATAAGAATTAGAAGAAAAGTCTCTTAGAAGAGAGAAATGGAGAAATAAGGACAGGAAGCGGAAAAAGGAAAAAGTCCACCAAGACCCTTTGAACAGGAAATCCGTCGTTGCACACTACTAGCTTTGTACCCTTACTATGGCGTGGTGCAGCAGCAGAGACAACGAGAGCCACGCAAGCCTGCCCGTCGCTCTTTCCTTGAAGAGGCGCATACGTACGCTTGTTCGCCATCCGTCGCCATCGGCCGCCTTCATCGTACACGCCCCCCCCTTCCCCGTCGCTCTTTCCCCATCGAAATGCTATTCTGCTGCGTATGCCTTTTGTGCCGCCTGTCGTACACTCTGTAGCCTGTAGAAGCCCATACATTACATACTGAATTCCATTGCTCGACTAGTTACTGGAAAGCCTAGCCAGGCTCCAGACCCAGAACTGTTGCTATTGCTGGCGGATACAGGCGACACGCAAGTCTGTATTAGGGGCCGTTGTCCGTCTCTTTTTGCTTTCTACCGGTCGCTCCTTCTGTAGTGTTCACCCTGCACTTGCCTATTTGGTGCCTGTGCTGGGCCTGTCCCTCTTCTTTCTTTCTTCGTCTCTGCCCTCTTTCCTTCCCGCACTTTCTTATTAGCACCCCCCCCATCGCCCTCTTTCCACATCCAGTATCCACGCCCTGTAAGCGTAAAGCGTATCTCTCTATTCCTTTTTCCTCTACTACACGGGCTCTCTCTTTTCCCTCTCCATTCTCTCTTCTCTTACTTGCCTGCCTCGTACACCTTTCGTCGTTCTTGTCGTAGACCTCGAATCTTCCTTTTGACAATCGACTATCGACATCTCGTCCTCCTCTTTACCTACCCCATACGCTCCTCTTCTTTCGTCTTTCGTCTCTCGTCTATCACACTTGCTTTAATTCTGCACAACCCTCTGCGACCTCTCGACTTGACGACGTCTCTCCGGCTCGTCTCTCTTCTATTCTCCTCCTCTCCTCCACCTCTTCATATCCTCCCTCTTCACCTTGGCCTGTCGCCAACAACTACGACATACCGACCTCGACAAACATCACGATAATAATACGTGCTGCCGCCTAATAACCCTTGACTCTCTTACCGCGCTTGACGGTGTCCGCTCGCTTCTCGACTGCTCTCGATAATCGCTTCCGATATATAGATCCGATTTACACCATAGCCGCCAAGTGACAAGCTAGCTACACACTGCACGCAGCCATTCAACCCAGTCTACTCGACCGCCATCCACACGACGCATCTCTTGCGCAACTGGAACATTGATTCGTGCTCTGTTGCCACCTGGACCGCTGACGAGGCAATCTACGAAGCAACGCATTCGGCATTCATAGTCGAAACGCTTCGCGCCTTTTCTTCTCACCTATAACCACAATACATTCAACACATACACACACACACACGCTCTCTCACATTACACATCACAATGGATGCCAACCAGCCAAGAACACCTGGTGGTGCTGAGGACGACTACGGCGAGGAGTGGGCTCACGATCTGCGTATGCGGTTCGAGCAGCTTCTGCGCACCCGGAGACTAAACCATATCACAGAGTCGCGCTCGCGCCGTGGATCGCCATCACCAAGAGAAGCCGCTTCCCCCAGCAGCCTTCGCGATCTCTCTGCAAGCTCTCCGGGCCGCCCACCAACATCCCAGAGCAACGACCGCTTCGGCTCGCCATCACCTGGCCCCAGCAGCAGCTTTGCTTCGTCCTCTTCCTCCTCCAACACACAATCGACCCCCCCTTCATACTCTTCATTACGCAACCTGCCCGTGGTTCCTCGGCCACCAGCAGCCAACGACAAGGAGCAGCAGTTCCGCAGCCTCCTGGTGACTCTTTCGACAACACCACTAAAGTACGAGAACCCTGGTCTGCTGGACGAGGCTCTGCAGGTTATCCCACTCGACCGGATTTACAGCGAAGCCGACGAAGAATGCCAAGTGTTCCGTGCCGAGGCTGAGAGCCTGGGTGATGGCCGGAAACCTGTCTGGGGATACCAGGACTGCGTTGTTCGTGCTCTGTTGAGGTGCGTAATTTTCTTTCATTCTCATGGGATAGACAAACCCCGTAATAACTCTTACTAACTGGTGCAGATGGTTTAAGCGGTCATTCTTCACATGGGTGAACAACCCGGCATGCCCGGTTTGCTTCTCCCTCACAGTCGGCCAGGGTAACGTCCGGCCCACACCCGAGGAGAGTGCTTGCGGTGCCCTTCTTGTCGAGTCTTACCGGTGCTCGAACCCCCAATGCGGCGCCTACGAGCGCTTCCCTCGTTACAGTGATGTCTGGCGGCTACTGCAGACACGCCGGGGTCGCTGTGGCGAGTGGGCCAACTGCTTCAGCATGCTGTGCCGTGCTGTCGGTGCCCGTGTGCGGTGGGTGTGGAATGCCGAGGACCACGTCTGGACCGAGGTGTACTCTACCCACCAGAAGCGCTGGGTGCACGTCGACGCTTGCGAAGAGTCGTGGGACAACCCGCGGCTGTACACCGAGGGCTGGGGTAAGAAGATGTCATACTGCGTTGCCTTTTCCATTGACGGCGCAACGGATGTCACGCGCCGCTACGTCCGCAAGAGCGAGTATTCCATGGAGCGCACAAAGTGCCCAGATGCCGTTCTCCTGTACATTATGCAGGAGATCAAGAACCTTCGCCGCGCGAACCTGGACAAGGACCAGCGGTTCCGCCTGGAGAAGGAAGACTCGAACGAGGACCGCGAGCTGCGCCAGTACGTTGTCAACTCGATTGCCCAGGCCGTCACCCGCCTGGTGCCTGGCTCTGTTAGTGGCCCCAGCGGCACCAACCGGCCATCGGCTTCGGACGACCAGAAGCTTGCTGCTGAGGTCCAAGGCCGCCAGAGCGGCAACGCCGAATGGGTGACTGCCCGTGGCGAGAACGGTCGTCGCCAACAGCAGCACAACCCTAACGAGGATCCCAACCACCGTGGCTTCCCTTGAATGGGTTTAATTGCACAGCATCGACCAATACCACCAACCCACACAGTTAAGCCAAGTCGGCTCTGTTGCATTTGACTGTACCGACTGCATCGACCATACGCAACATTTTAAATGCCACGTCGGCCATGCCGCTGTATCGCGCCAAAAAAACATGCGGCTGGCCTCGACGAATGCATACTTGTGCATTGCTGATGATGAACACACTCATCTCGCAGGCATTATTCGTTACTACTACCACCACCACTACTACCAACGGCGTCTCACGATGCCAGCCATACCCTTGTATATCTAATTTAGCCACTGCAGTGCTCATCGCCTCAGCGTCGCCCACATCTCACGTCTACATTTCCTTTCTGTAATCCTTTCTTGACCATTCTTTTTGGATTTTTTTCTACATACATTTCATTTGTCAGCATACTCTTTCATGTCCGCCACTTGCAGCTTTGTTTATATCTTTTTTTCTTCTTATTTTCCTTATTTTCTCTTCACTTCTTGTTGCATACTTAGTTGGCTATGTTTATTTCTTATTTCTTATGTCTCTTGTCTTTGTATTTTCTCTCACTTTCTTGTCTATTATCTTTACGGGGTTCGCACCGGCGCACAGCATGGGGGAAGATATATATCCTTGTGCAAGACTTTCACTTTGAAGACCGGCTTTACGGCTTCATGATGGGAACGGGAAACGGGCACATGACTGGGAAGCTTTACAGGAGGTTTAATTTCAACTATTCACCACATCTACATCTGCGTATTCGTTATCGTCGTGATCCGGCATGTTTAGAAAGCAGTATTGGCAGCGGCCGTCACTACTAATCTACCCGGGTATCGCTTGTCAGTGTACTTTTGACAAGGCTTTACTCGTGGGAAAGGAAAGTTCAGAAATGGAAAGACAGAAAAGGGAAAGAGAGCATAACGCCTGCCGTTACGAGGACTACGTACTGTACTCTGTATTACTGTATTTGCTGTCGCTTAAATGTGGACCTCTTTCGTAGTCACCTGACGCTTCTGGTCCCTAAACTCCCTACAATAACTCTATCTACAGGGGCGTTTCAGCCAAACAGAAGCCTGCAAATGAGCATACACAGGTAGGCGCTGGCACAATAAGGCAAGAGCGACCGCCAGGCGACGCCAGCCAACCGAACATGCGAGAAAGCGGGAAAACAGGCCACCCAACCCCCCATAGAGTGAGTCCCCCCCCATAAAGTCCCCATAATTAGGAGGATGAGGCAGGCCGACAGCCAAAGGCGGCCAGAGAGTGCAAAAAAATTAGTCACCCGCCTAACGGGCCCGACAGCATTAGCAATTTTCACCCAGGTTTTCCCGTTCTCGTATCTCACCGGAAGGCCGACGCACTGCCACGCCACCACCACGACGACATCCCCGCCTCCCTCCGTGCGCGGCATACCTCCTCCTCTCACCTGCCATTGATCTTGTCCGACAGATCGAGTGCTAGAGAGACAAAACCATCTATCGACGGCACCCGAGACCGCCCTCTTTGATCGCGGCCCTCGTCATATCTGCCACCACCTCCCTCCCGGCCGCTTATCTCGACCCCGACCACCCTCGGACTTGTCTGAGCCCGACCGACCCCCTACTCCGGCCACCGTCCTGATTTAGCTATATCTTCCCGCTCGCCATGCTTCCTACAGTCCGCCGCGTGGTCGCATCGTCGACTGCTGTGCCTCCAGCGGCTGCTGTCGCGGCCGCCCTCGTGTGGTCGTCGTCGGCTGTCAACGGTCAAATACAGCTGACCCAGCCCGTCCGGGGAAACCAACAGCAACAGCGCCGCTACTCATCGTCCAAGCCGTCTAGCCCCGACAACGGCTCCAAGGCTCTGCCCGGCGTCCCCTCCAACTCTTCTTCTTCCTCCTCATCTTCGTCTACGACCACGTCCTCCACTTCCACTTCCACTTCTACTTCCGCCTCCGCCTCATCCAAGACCGCCTCTTCCTCCTCCTCCTCCAAGTCACCCTCGCCTAAGCGTAAGCGCAGGGCCAAGGACACTACTGTCTCTTCTGCTTCGGCCAGCAACAGCAATGCCGCCGCACCAAGCAGCAGGACCGCCAGCGGCAACAGCCGCAGCAGCAGCGCCGCCGCCGCCAGCCTGCCCCGTGCATCGACGATCAAGCAGAAGCTGCCCAGCGTCCCCTCGACGCAGCACCTGCCGATGGAGAGCGTTGCCCTGTCGGCCTTTTTCTCGCAGCACCGCCCCATCTCCATCACGCACAGCCTGCCCAAGATTATCACAGAAGACGCTTTTGCCGCCATTTTTGCACCCCGCACAGCCCGCGGCAAGACATCGGATGTGATCCGCACGCTGTCGCGCGCTGTTGGTGATCTGGAGGGTCCCCTGGCCGCGCTGTCTGTCAACGATGGCAACCACACGCCACAAGTCAAGTCTCGCCGCCAGACCAAGGAGTCGGCTGCCCATGCGCGCCAGCAGCTGCAGCTGCAGCTCGAGGAGGATGCCGATGCCGGCGCTGCTTCTGCTGAGGAGGACCCTCTGGCCAGCAAGGTCGCATTCAAGAACGCCGATGGTACGGACTCGGACTACTACTTCCAGGTCAACAGCATGCCCGATGCATACCTGCCCTTCCACCCGCCACCGCCGCCTATGCCCGAGATGACCGAGGCACAAGCTGCGGAGGCTGCGGAGGCCGAGGCCGAGTCAGCTGCCGCCGCGGACATGGAGAGCACTGTCGAGGGCATTGTCAATGCCAACGACATGAAGGTCGATCTCGACGTTGTGTTCAACCCTGCCGAGGCCGCCACTCCCGGCACATCGCGTATCTTCAAGGCCGTGCTGACCATTGAGGAGAAGGTTGACGAGAACGGCGAGGTCCAGCTTGTTGCCCACACGCCGCAGATCCTGGACGAGAACACATCTGCATCTGCCGAGGCCACGGAGGAGATTCCGCGGTCGTTTTTTGAGCGCATGGCCCTCCGCCAGATGCGTTTCGACGATGCCCGCCAGCACCAGCGCATGGTCCGCCAGCTGCAGCGCTACCAGCTGCCGTCTGCGCTGGAGAAGGCCCCGGCCATGTCGGCGATCAGCGTGAAGCGCCAGCGCAAGATCAAGATGAAGAAGAAGAAGTACAAGAAGCTGATGAAGCGGACACGCACTCTGCGCCGGAAGCTCGACCGCACATGAGCCTGCGTTGCTGGGGAGGTGTTGTCCCTTATGTCCTTTTCCTATTTGTCATGTACAGTATTATCATACGCTAGATCCTCTATCTCTTTATTCTCTATTCACTATTCTCTTTTTTCTTTCTCTCTTCTCTCTCTCTCTCTTCTATTCTTGCCGTCTCATCTTCTCATCTTTGTCTTTTCGTTTCATGACGCCATTTCCTGGATGCCGCATATATTTGACTACAACCCCGTAAACACAACAAACCAATACACTCGTCTTCTATCTCTTTGATGCTAGTATCCATGAACTGATTCACTATGTCTCTTTCTTTCTTTTCCTTTCCTGTTTTTTTTTTCTCTTTAGTTCTCTTGTCACTTTGTTTTCTTTCTGACTTCAAATGCTGGTATACTCTGTCTTACCGTAAAACTGCAGCCCTAGCCATGTGCATCTGCACAAATGAATTAGATAAGTACAGAATTCAATCCTACACAAATTCAAATCAAACAAATGAACACTGTCAACGCCTGCTTGAGTGATCGCATTGCTAGATTGTACGCCAGGATTTGGGTGCCCCACTTATGCACATCAATCTGCCGCCTCCCACCGCCCGGCAGAATAGCCTTGTCCGCCAAAATTTTGCTAGGGAAGAGCCGTTCTCCAAGAGGAAAATTTGTTTAGTACAGAGCACTCTCGACACGGCGCATCTTGAGTGAGGATTCTCGTTTCCGTGCCCAATTCGCACCTCTTCTCTACCCCGTCACCCTCTCAATACCCCCTACAACCTACAACATGTCTCGAAAAGCGGTGGACGCCCGCATCCCGACGCTGATCCGCAATGGCGTGCAGTCCAAGAAGCGCAGCATCTTCGTCGTCGTCGGCGACCGCGCCAAGGACGTGATTGTGCACCTGCACTACATCATGTCGAGCATGGACGTGGCCAGCGGCGCATCGGCGTCGTCGACACAGGCTGCCAAGAACAAGAGCGTGCTGTGGGCATACAAGAAGAAGCTGCTCGACTTCACCAGCCACCGCAAGAAGCGCGAGGCCAAGATCAAGAGCGAGATCAAGCGCGGCGTCCGCGAGGCCAACCAGAGCGACCCCTTTGAGCTGTTTGTCACGCTGCACGACATCCGCTATGTGTTCTACAAGGAGACGGAGAAGATTCTGGGCAACACCTACGGCATGTGCATCCTGCAGGACTTTGAGGCCCTGACCCCCAACATGCTGGCCCGCACCGTCGAGACCGTCGAGGGCGGCGGCATTGTCATCCTGCTGCTCAAGAGCATGACCAGTCTGCGCCAGCTGTACACCATGAGCATGGATGTGCACTCGCGCTACCGCACCGAGGCCCACTCCGATGTCGTGCCGCGCTTCAACGAGCGCTTCATTCTGTCGCTCGGCGGCTGCGACTCGTGCCTGTTCATCGACGACGAGCTCAACGTGCTGCCCATCTCGCAGGGCAAGGAGGTCAAGGCCCTGCCGCCACCCAGCGACGAGGACGACGAGGGCGACGACAGTGGAAAGTCTGAGAACATCCGCAAGCTGGCCGACCTCAAGGACTCGCTCCAGGACACCCCACCCATTGGCAGCCTCGTGCCGCTGGCCCGCACACTCGACCAGGCACAGGCCCTGCTCACCTTTACCGACGCCCTCGCCGAGAAGTCGCTGTCGGGCACTGTTGCTCTGACAGCAGCCCGTGGTCGTGGCAAGTCTGCTGCCATGGGTGTGGCCGTTGCTGCCGCCGTTGCGCACGGCTATGCCAACATCTTTATCACATCCCCCTCGCCCGAGAACTTGAAGACGCTGTTCGAGTTTGTCTTCCGCGGCTTCGATGCGCTCGGCTACATGGACCACGTCGACTACACCATCATCCAGTCCACCAACCCTGATCTTGCCAACAAGCCTGTTGTTCGTGTCAACATCCACCGCAACCACCGTCAGACCATCCAGTACATCCGCCCCCAGGATGCCCACGTCCTGGGCCAGGCCGAACTGCTGGTCATTGACGAGGCGGCTGCCATCCCCCTGCCCCTTGTGCGCAAGCTGATGGGCCCCTACCTCGTCTTTATGGCTTCGACCATCAACGGTTACGAGGGTACCGGCCGTTCGCTGTCTCTCAAGCTGATCAAGCAGCTGCGTGAGCAGTCGCGCACTGCCTCTGCCTCCGCCTCCAAGGTGGCCGATGCCAAGACCATGGTCACCGACCGCTCAACAGGCCGTGCCGCCAAGGTCCAGGACGACTTCCAGGCCACCGGCCTTGGTGGCTCGCGCTCCCTCCGCGAGATCACCCTGTCGGAGCCCATCCGTTACGCCGAGGGCGACACTGTCGAGAAGTGGCTCAACAACGTGCTGTGCCTGGACGCCAAGCTGCCGCGTGCACAGGGCGGCAGCCCTGCCCCTTCGTCCTGCGAGCTTCTGCAGGTCAACCGCGATACCCTCTTCTCCTACCACGCCGTGTCGGAGCGCTTCCTCCAGCAGATGGTTGCCCTCTACGTCTCCAGCCACTACAAGAACACCCCCGACGACCTGCAGTTGATGAGCGACGCCCCTGCCCACGAGCTGTTTGTGCTGGTGCCTCCCGTCTCTGACGACAGCAGCCGCCTGCCCGAGCCTCTGTGTGTCATCCAGGTCGCCCTCGAAGGCCGCATCAGCCGCTCGAGTGTTCTTAGTGCCCTGAGCCGTGGCACACGCCCTGCCGGTGATCTGATCCCGTGGCTCGTCAGCCAGCAGTTCCAGGATGATGGCTTTGCCTCGCTGTCCGGTGCCCGTGTCGTTCGTATCGCCACCAACCCCAACTACACCCGCAGCGGCTACGGTGCTCGTGCCCTGGAGCTGCTGACCGACTACTACGGCGGCAAGTTTACCAACCTGTCCGAGTCGGACATGGACACGCTCCCCGACAGCGAGCCCACCATGATGCGTGTCACCCAGTCCGAGCTGGCCAAGGCCTCTCTGCTCGAGGATGACGACGTCAAGGTCCGCGACATCAAGGCCATGCCTCCTCTGTTCTCGCGCCTCTCAGAGCGCCGCCCCCCTGCACTCGAATATGTCGGTGTCAGCTACGGCGTTACTGCGGAGCTGCTCAAGTTCTGGAAGCGCGCCTCGTTTTCCCCTGTCTACTTGCGCCAGACGGCCAACGAGCTGACAGGCGAGCACACTTGTGTTATGCTGCGGCCGCTGGAGAACGGCGCCAACGGGGACAGCTCGTGGCTCGGCGCCTTCTCTCGCGATTTCCACCGCCGCTACCTGTCGCTCCTGTCATACCAGTTCCGCGACTTTGCTTCCGTGTTTGCACTGAGCGTCAGCGATGCTGCTCGCCAAGGCACCATCAAGTTCGCTGATGCTGCTGACGGCAGCGCCAAGTCCCAGAGCCTGACCAAGGCGGAGCTGGATGCTCTTCTGACTCCCTTTGACCTGAAGCGTCTCGAGTCGTACGCCAACAACATGCTGGACTACCACCTGATTCTGGATCTGATCCCGACCATTGCCGTCCTCTACTTTACGGGCAAGCTGGGTGCGCCGCGCAAGGCTGCCGGCTCTGCCGTTGCCAGTGGCGAGGGTGTCGGCAAGACGGGCGTCGAGCTGACCGGTGTGATGCAGGGCATCCTGCTGGGCATTGGTCTGCAGCGCAAGGATATGGACCAGGTCGCCGCCGACCTGACGCTGCCCGTTACGCAGCTGCTGGCCATGTTCATCAAGATCCTCCGCAAGGTCACTGCCTACTTTGCCACGATTGTTGCTGCCGCCGTCGATGCCGAGCTGCCGCAAGCCCGCCGCGGCGCGCCCCGTGGCGTGTCTCTGGCCAACGCCAGCGGTGTGCACGATGACGAGGAGGTGGACCTCAAGTACAAGCCCCTCGCACAGTCGATTGGCGACGAGCTCAAGGAGGAGGTTGCCAAGGCCAAGGTCAAGGCAGCTGAGAAGAAGGGCCTCATTATCGACGACGAGGATGACGATGAGGATGACTACGAGGTCGGCGACGACGACGACGAGCACCGCAAGGTCATCCGCCAAAAGCAGCGCGAGCTTATCAACGCACTGCCGCTGGACCAGTACGAGGTCGAGGAGGGCGACACACCGGGCTGGGTCGAGGCCGAGAAACAGGTTGCTGCCGCGACAGGAAACGGCAAGAAGAAGGGCAGCGTCAGCACAACCGTGAGCATCAAGAGCGCCAAGCCCACATCTGCGGTCAAGCGCAAGGGCGACACGACTGTGGCCGAGGAGTACGAGAAGGTCTACGGCGAGAAGGACAAGAAGCGGAAGAAGCCCAAGCACTAGAGGGAGAGCTTGAGGGTTGTGCTTGAGTGGTAGACAAAAGCGGTCTTGTTCTGTGATTTTCATTTGATAATGGTGCATAAAAGGATCTTGTACATATAGTTTTAAGTTGGCTGTTAATTTTCTGTCTATTTTTGTTTATAGGTTTACACATGGTTGATTTGCATTCGTTAATTCCAGGGATTATTATCATTACTCATCATCTTCGCCACTTGCATTATGTCATCCACGTCTGCTTTATTCTTGCCAGGTAGGTACGACTGGCACATAAGATAACTACTGTACATACTGCACGATGATGGCCACGAGGCATAAAGTGTAAATTAATTAAAATCACCAAAAAGGAAGGCGCGGAGTGGGCCCGTAGGCACGCGTTCCGATTTATCAAGGAAGGATCGAGGAATGCTCGGGAAGGTGTGGCTATAGTGTCCCTGGGGTGGCTCCTTCCCTAATTGAGTAATTAAGTAATCAAGCAATCAGGGATCGCGTCTTCTTCCTCCTGTCTTTTTGCCTCCTCGTCTTCCCGTCTCTGTTGTCTCTGTTCACGCCCTTTTACACGACGCTCGTTTAGTTATCCCTTTCCTCTTTACACTCCTTTAGTCCCTGGTTTAGTCCCGCTGCCACTTACTCGCGCGCTCTTTGCTTCGCTGGTGAAAACTCGTCAGCATTGGCGTTGGCCCGATTCGCTTCGATCCAACGAGTATCTTTGCAGCCTCTCTTTCTTTCATGCGCCATTGACTCTTCCAAGTCCCTCAATCGCCGCCGGAGAGCCCCAGCTGTGGCTCTTGTGCTGTCAGCGCCCCATTTGTAATACATATCGGCATCCTTTCTTTACGAGCGCGCGCCGCTTGACTCGACTCCCATCGGCCTCTATCGACCTCCATCGACCTCCATCGGCTTTCGT
Source organism: Ophiostoma australiae (assembly GCA_022392945.1). Lineage (NCBI taxonomy): Eukaryota > Fungi > Ascomycota > Sordariomycetes > Ophiostomatales > Ophiostomataceae > Ophiostoma > Ophiostoma australiae. The sequence continues at coordinate 615,801 of JAKRGJ010000002.1, read as the reverse complement.
CAACCTCGACGACCAATTCTATTCACCTCCTCAACTACACAATGTTCTCGCATCGTCTGCTAGCGGTGCTGCTGGCTGCGGCCGGTGCAGTCCGCGCTTCGCCCACACCAGTAGCCGCTGCCGCCCCGGCAGATGCCACCACATCCTCGACTTACAACACCGACGCCTGGATCACAGTCGGCTCTGACGGCATTGCCAAGACGGTAACGCCTGTCCTGACGACAGTCAGCGGCGTTCCAACTGTGGCCGATGCCTCGCCTACTACATCGGGCACGGCTACGACGACCGCACAACCCGAGGCAACTGCTACCAATGGTGGCGGCTCATTCCCCGTGTGCTCCAATGTCAACGGCTCCCTGGCACCTTTCTGTGCACCCTCGGACCATAGCACTCTCAACCCGGGCGAGACCTACTATAGTCAGTCTTCTGGGTCTTGAAGAGCACCGAACAATGAGAATATAGTATACTAACAGGACAGTCACCTGGGACACCAAGTTCTTCTCGTCATACCCCAACTCGACTGTTATCCTGACCGGCAACCTCTACAACGAATCGACCGGCGAAGTCACTACCCAGGCGTTCCAGTCCAACACTCTGGCTTCGGCCTGGTCTTTTTACGCATGGAGCGTGGACAAGGCCCTGCTGACCGGCGCCACGTCCAAGGGTGTCAACGTCAGCATCTCCATGTCCTACCTCTCCGGCGGCAACAGCAGCACACATGTCCAGGGCCCAATTGTCCGCGTTGCCAAGAAGGAGCGCTACCACCAGCCGCCCGCTGAGCTCCCCGAAGGCGCTGCTCTCTACATTGGCCTGCCGGCTGTTTTCTTGTTTGTCGTTGTCATGGTGCTCGGCACCTGCTACTACAACAAGCGTCATCGCTACATTGACATTGCCAGCATCCGGCCGCGCTCGCGCTTCAGCAGAAAGGGCTACGGTGCTGGACGGTCACGCCGGCAGCGGACGGGCGCTGTCAACCTGGACAGTAAGGATGCCATTCTTCTGCAGAGCCGGGGCGACCGCAGTGGCGGCAGCAGCAGCCATGACGACGATGAGGACTACGACGACTATGGCATGTCGCGGTCGACTCAGTACAAGGACACGCCGACCGAGGCCGAAGCTAGACACCAGAACGAGTACCTCAAGAGCAGCAAGTCGAGAGCCCATCCTACGCTCGATCTGCCCGACGACGGCTGGGCTGCCCCAGAGCGGCCTCGTCGCGACAGCGATGCGCTGGGCAGCCTGGCTGGAACGCCGACAGAGGACCACTTCAACAGTGAGACGCGGCGACGGACGGCACAGGGCGAGGGTGCATCTTCGGGCAATGCGTTCCGGGACGAGCTGCGGCGGCAGAACGACAACCTTATTTAGTCTATATAGATGTTTTATTCTGGAGAATGGAATGGAACTAGTATGGATTTTATTGTAATGCAGGCTTGTAAGATAAGGGGTATTCACAATGTAATAAAATTACTGGCACGATACGCATTCGAAGTTCAAATTGAATATTAAACAATACGGATTAAATTTGAATAGAAGGTAAATAAGTATGTACGAGAAGCGAAAGGATAGCCATGTAAGCCCCTTGATAGATTACCAAAAAAAAGAGTAAAAACTCCGGCATCTTTACCACAATAAAGTTCCGTTTTCTTTTTTAACGCATTTTACTTTCCCACCAATACTCCCCGTTGGTTGTGGGCTTTAGCCGACAGCCGAGCAAATTTACTTCCAGGACACAGTCCACTTGCTGTCCCAGGCACCGCTGCTCGTCTTAGCGTCGAGGCCGGTGACGTGCAGACGCTCAGAGGCATACGTCCAGTCGCTGCTGTCCAGGGCGGCACCGTTGAAGGAGACGCTGCTGGGTTTGTGGGCAACACCGAGAACGGTGACGTTGGCCAGGGCCGGCGGCGAGTCGGGGGAGTAGTTGCCCTGGGGGGTGGCAACGAGGGAGCCCGACGAGGCAGAGAGTTCGACCCAGCTCGAGGTGGCAGGAGTGACACTCTCGCCGTCGTCCAGGTACAGCTCGCCCGAAGCGGCACCGGTGCTGTCCAGAGCAGCCAGAACGTTCCAGGGGTTTGCGCGCGACTCCTGGGTGGTCATGCCGGGCTGCTGCAGAGGAAGGACGTAGCCACCACGGACGTACACGGGAATGTGGCCGAGAGGGGCCTCAATAGTGGCGTTCTTGCCGGCAGCCAGCCAAGACTTGTCCACGGCAGTCTGGTTGTACCAGTCGTACCACAGCGTGTTGCTCTCAGCGCCAGGGAAGACACCATTGACGGAAGTGGCACCCTGCTCAAGAACAGGAGTGACCAGCAGAGCAGGGCCCAGCAGGAACTGGTGGTCGGCGTTGGCCAGCCAGGGCTCGTTGGGGAACTCCCAGGCCAGAGCGCGCATGACAGTCGAGCCGGTGCTGTGAGCCTCGGCGAACAGGGTGTACATGTAAGGCAGCAGGCTGTAGCGGATGGCCATGGCCGTACGCGAGGCCTCCGCAACGTTGCTCCAGACGTACGGCTCCTGGGGAATGGCAGCCAGGACGTTGTGGTTGCGGTAGAAGGGGAAGAAGGCAGACAGCTGCATCCAGCGAGAGCAGAGCTCCATGTCAGTGTTGCCGTTGAAGCCGCAAGTGTCGACGCCAAACATGGGCACACCAAAGACGGAGAAGGACAACGCCTGCGAGATGGAGAAGACCATGTAGGCCCACAGACTGGTGTTGTCACCACCCCAGTGACCAGCCCACTTGCCGGAGCCGGCAAAGGTCGAGCGACCGATGATAAAGGGGCGCTTCTCGGGCATGACGGCCAGCAGAGCGTGGTAGGTGGCGTTGAGGATCTGGTGGCCAAACAGGTTGTGGGTGTCGTACTCGACGAAGCCGCCGTGGTGTGTAGCGTTGGGGCTCACGGCGTGGACAGCCAGGTCAATGCCTTGGTTGTTGTTGATGACGTACGGCGGGTAGTTGATGTCACGGCCACCGGCAGTGGGCGTAGTGCGCAGGTACTCAGTCGAGGTGGACGTGGTGGAAGTGCTGTTGGAAACAGGAGTGGGGGTGGCCTGGGCAGACATAACAGACGACGCAGAGGCGGCCTCGGTGCTGTTGGTGCTGTTGAAGCCCTCGGGGTAGTTGGTAATAAGGTTGCCGGGCTCGCCGGGCAGCTGGAAGCCGGGATGGACGGGGTTCAGGGTCAGGTTGTTGCTGCCGCAGGAGCCAACACAGAAGGAGGAGACCTCGGACATGTCGATCCAGATACCATCAAAGGCAATGTTCTTGTAGTACTCGACAAACTCGTTTGCCCACCACTTGAAGGCACCAGTGCCGTTCATAACGGCGCCGATCCAGTCGGGGAAGACGGTGTAGCCGGGCCAGACCTCACCAATGTAGAGCGAGCCATCAGGGTTAAGCATGAAAGCGTCAGCGGCGACACCGCGGTCATAGGGAGGGTAGGCATCGCTGGCGTTCTCCGGGTTGGGGGCGTAGATGGCCGAGTCGACGATGGGGACGTAGTGCTGGCCGTTGGCGTGGAGCTTGGTCAGGAATTCAGCACCCTCCTCGTAGCTAAAGGTGTTGTTGTCGTTCTCAAAGTCACGGTACTGGTTCATGTAGTCGATGTCGGCTGTTTTGTTAGTATGACTTTCTGTACATAATCAGATTCACTAGGCCAAGATAGATGAACTCACTCCAGATGGTCTCGAGGGGGATGTTGGCAGCCTTGAAGTTATCGACAACCTCCTGCAGTTCAGTCCAGTTTCTGTAACCCCAGCGGCTCTGGTGGAACCCAAAGGTAAAGTACTGCTGCATAGCGGGCAGACCGGTTGTGGTCTGGTGGTAGGACTGCATGACGTCGGGGGCGCTGGGGCCGGAGTAGAAGTACAGGTCAATGCTGCCACCAATTGTGCGCCAGGTGATGCCCTCAGCCGTCAGCACGATCTCCTGGGGGTGGGCGTTGCGAAGGAAGACACCGTGGGTGGACGACGTGTACGAGCCAGTGGCCTTGCAGGCAGACTTGCCCGTGGAGGCGTCGACGGCGTCGGCGACGTACTTGCCGGTGGCCTTGTCGTAGTAGCGGGTGTCCAGGTAGAAGGGGTGGTGGCCGTAGATGTTGGCATCAATGTTGTCGCCGACATCAGCAGCGTAGATGGTACGGGTGAGGTTGTTGCCGAGGCGGAAGCCGTGGATGACCTCGCCCAGGCCGTAGAGGTTGTAGTTCTCGGGCAGAGGCGAAACAAACTCAATGAACTGGTCCTCAAAGACAAGCTTCTTGCCAGCAGTGGAGAAGAGAACATCACCGGACGACTTGCGGGTCACGGTGAAGCCAAAGGAGGGGGAGTTGGACCAGGAGAAGACGAGGTCAGACTCCGACGACGAGCCGCTGCCGGGCTTGGTGGAGCCGGTGCGTCTCTCCTTGGCGGAGATCTTCTTGGTGGTGGTCGGGGTGGCAGCAGCAGCAGAGACAGACAGCGTAGCACTGCCAGAGGGCTTGGGGACCAGCTCTTCGGGCAGGACGAACCAGGTGGTGTTCTCGGCGCCGAGGTAGCGGGGCACAATGCCGACGTGCAGACGGTCCGAGGTCTGGTAGTCGACAGTCAGAGTGAGGTGCTCGACATCGTTACCAAAGACGTTGCAGGCAGTGCCGGCGAGGTCAAGGTCGGCAGTGAACGAGGTGCCCACGGCCGAGCCGGCACTGTCGCCGCGCTTGCCACCGGTCACGATAGTGGCCTTGTAGCCGGGGCACAGCGCCTGAGGGTCCTTGGCCGCAGGGTCGACGACCCAGGGCAGCAGGTTCTGGCCCAGGTCGGCAGCAGCAGGCACGGTGAAGATGGCGCGCTCGGAGGTGGCCGTGGTGTTGGCAGATGCAGCCAACGCCGGGACGGCCAGCATGGCAGCAGCCGCGACAGCCTTTGCGATTGCAGCCATCGTGGAGGGAAGCAGGCTAGATGAGGTGGTGCAGGAGAGGGGGTGACAGTAGATCAAGCCTCACTGAGAGCTGGCCATGTAGCACGACTGGCAAGCAGATTCAAGAGATTGGCACGAGATTGGCAAGAGACTGTCCAGAGACCGTCAAGAGATTGGCAAGAGATTGTCGTGAGATGCAGATCGAGTCGAGCCGCTGCCAGAGAGGGCCAGACGGCTGGTATTTAAGCTCGGCCAGCACTGCAGCTGTAGAGGCACAAAGACCGGGGTATCTCGATGTCTGGCTTTGTCAGTCGTCATTATTCCTCTTTCTCTATTTCTTTTCTTTCTTCTGTCTTCTTGCTGTCTTTCTTTTTTTCCTTTTTTCTTCCTTTTCTTTTTCTTTTTTTGTCTCTCGTCTCTCTTCTCGCCGCCTGTTGGTCCGGACTTCCCTGCAACTCACCTACTTCCATCGTGTTGATTCCTTTCCAAGTTCATGACTGCTCTCAACAGACAAAGAGCGCATAGCAGCGGGTATCTCACTGTGCTTTGACTGCTGGCTGGTTGGTGGTCCATCGTGGGAGCTAGGTTCGTGAAGCTACAAAGTAACTACGGGGAAGTATGGAGCATGGAGATGGAGATGTGGAGCGAGACCCGATTTCCCCATCATTGTGTCGTTGTATTATTCTGATTATTCTGCAGCTGCCATTAATTGCTTTAATAATTGTTTTAATCCAGCTGTGCCTGCCCTACTGTGTAATTCTCGCTGAAAAGAAATTAAAGGAATGGGGAAAGAGCGACCCTCTGCGCAAACTATGACGGCGTTGACGACGATCCTTGGTCGCTTTGAGGTCTTTTTAGCCGTTTTTGAGGTTTTGGTGTCGGTCGCGGCTGCCAAGTCGGAGCTGCAGCAGTGGTGACTCGGCCGCTCTTTCTTCGTTCTTTGCCCAATTCTCACTCTTGCCTGTTAGGGTCTGTAATCTTTTCACCTCGTCCTCTCCCTCCTTGTTTGCCTGCCTGTCTGCCAATTCCTGCGGCAGAATCGTCGGCTAGACTCTGTCGACGACTGCACGATAAGATGAGTAAGACAGAGTTTAAATTGCACAGGGAAGGCACGATCCTGAGCCGTCTCTCGCGTGCATGCGCCTCAGACGACGACGTCTTATGTAATACGCGGCCATGGCATTAGCGCCAACACTCTGAATGTGAATACTCTGTAATGTGTGGTGATGTCGATGCAGCAAACATGGTTTTCCATGTAATAAAATGCTCTGGTTTTTGGGGTTGTTTTCATATAAAGCACTGTTTAGCACACACTACTACCGTGCCACTGCAATACAAATCACACCTGCAGCGGGTTTAAATTAGCATCTGTATGGCCGTGATCCCAGCTGGCCATCCATGTCCGTCAATGACCATCCCACGGGAATAACTGCTTGGGATGTATCGCTGCTTGCCTGTTGACGCGAGGCACAGACCGAGACCGAAGTAAAGCAAGGTTTGGGTAGTGGCACAGCAATTGCAAAAGACGACAACGCAGCTCCAGCCGAGCGGCTTGTGCAATGGTGGGATATTTCTTGTGGTTATACTTTTGTGTAAAATGGGTACATAGCTTTGGCCGGACTCAAGAATCCTCCGACTTTATGTAGAGCTACTTTGCTTCTTGATCCGATGACCTAGGAATATATCACTTTCCCCACGGGCATGGCTCTACGTTGTACGGAGTATGGGGAGTCGCAGCGAAAGCAGCCAAAGAAGTTGGAGTCCAACGAAAGCGTGAGAGACAACAGGAAACTCTAAAGAAGCTCATAGCAGCTCATAGCACAACACCCCATGCTTTAACAAGAAGGCAATCGAATAGAACCGCCGAGACGGCGTGGGCATGCTCCACTGCGAGTGCCGATCCATCACGAGATACTCTCCGTAGACAAGCATGTTTCGACGGCGGCAGGGCCACTTTGGGATAGCTTGGCAGCAAATAAGAGTTGCTGAGCCTGCTCTTCCCATATCTTACCATCATAGTATGTATGCATGACTCTGGTAGTATCTTGCTTGGTATCTCTTGTCCTTCTTATGCTCGGATGTTTCCGAGAAAACATTTCGTAAGCCAAGTCGATTGACTTTGCGAGCACACTAAACAAGGCCTGTCAGGTTGGCAAGTCGCAAGTAGAAATAGTAATCAACAAATTAAGAATACGAGAGATGAAAGAATGAAAGACGAAATAGGGTGTATTACCGAGTAGAAAAAGAACAGATGAGAGCATGAAAGCTCTAGACTCTAAGCTCGGATGGGATGGTGGCAAAACAAGCCTGGTGATGGCGGATGTAGGCCGATGCTTGAGCCCGGGGCCTGGGCCGTTGCGAGATCCGACTTGCAGTATTCACTCTATATTGAGATTTGAGCATGCATGTAGAGACACAACTTGGCGGCACATGATTGCCCCGTCAATGCTTTGATGCCAGCAGATGCTTGAAGAAAGTACATAGTAAATGTCGTGTTGGCTGTGATACAAGTGCGTGTCCAACAGCGTCGCAGATCATATGACCCGACAAGACAAGGGGGAAAAACTGAAGAAGGACGTGGCGTAGCAGAAGGTTGGTAAAACTCTGTCAACCATGCTCAACCACGAGACGATTTACTTCTCGTGATGAGATGTTCTTGTGGAATCCAAGCTTGATGACTAAGTCATTTCCTATCAAGGCAAGCCGGTTGATTCCAAGCACAAGGAAGGCGCTGATGACCTCTTTCCAACTCAACACGATGCTACCCCGCAGATGGAGATGTATGGGGTAGGCACTGTTGGAGAGTCCGGAAAGTTCCAGGCACACGTAGACAAGTCTTGGGTGCCATGGTTGTGCAAAAATCAACGAGAAAAACAGCGAGGCTATATCGAGAGAAAAATCTATGAAGGGAAAGAAAAGAATGCCGGTATTATTTACCACTACTATGTATGTAGAGTTGATTAAGCTACAAATAAGCGTAAAACCCTCGTAGCCCATGGGGAACCACAAGCGTGACTGGGGTATGGAGGTGGAGAGGTAGGGGTTGAGGAGAATATAATTAAATAAAATATTAACTTTAAACAAAGGGCCGATCAGAAAAGGAGGGGATGCTCCACTTTCGTCCACTTACACCCACACTCTCCAATTGGCCTCCACCAAGGCAGGCACACATGCCAGGTCGGTGCCGTCTACTCTGTGTATTACGATGTCTGCATGCATCATACTATGTAGTTACGGAGTGTCGTAAAGATGTGTACTATGTATACCTTGGGCGCCGAAGGAGAATGCACAAAGTCGGACACCGTGGAGAGCATCCTTTGACGGATGGACATACAAGATGGACATACAAGAGTCGAATGGGGGGTTAATGCGGCATCCGAGTACATATGTATGTGTGTATGTATGTATGTAGTAGCATCCAAGTGCTATGTAAATGCAGACTGCTTTTACTTATGCAAAAACAGTCACGCCGAATACCTGCATCACGCATATCACATCGAGGCCAGTGCTGGTTTTCATGTGAATATGCATCGTCATCACGGTCACCAAGGCTGTCACATCTTGACTGAGTAGAGCCTTTGGAGGCTCGCTGCGGCTCGCTGCAGCTTGCTGCTTGCCCCCCTGGAGGCGACAGCCCACCATTAATCCCGTCAAGAATCCCCAGAGCGCCGCACTTCGGGTAGACGGTAGGAGCACGGTTCAAGTGTTTGGCACTGAGTCAACCATAGATCAGAGCAATCAATGTAAGTAGGGGGGCAGCAGCAAATCACACAACGGTGGCAATAAGATGTGCACGGGGCATTTATCTATACAGTATGCACAACACATGGCCAGGCACCAGTGGCTGTCAGCCTGTTCAGCCCAGCTAAATTACCTCATCGCGCTTAGACAAGCAGAGAGTCTATCAACATGGTGCAGAATATGGGCGATGCCTAGGTAGCGATAGAAATGCATCATGAGTGTGGCGATCAAAGCAGGAGAATCTGGGGAAAGGGAATAATCAGGCAAGGGCAGAATCCGGGGGCGGCACACGCATACTTACGGAGCAGGAGACCTACAGAGTAGAAGGTTGGAACAGCGATTCTGACTCGGTCATGGCTGTATGTCACCGGACCCAAGAATGGACGCAGAAGGGACGCAGAAGGGACGCAGGAAGGCCGCTCAGTACTGGTGATGCGTCAAATCAAAGATAAACATATAAGCATAGACAATGTCGAAAAACAAAGACAGGCCAGCGAGGTGGTGTGAGCAGGGGTCATAATCTGTCAAGGTATGCTCTCTGGTAGCGAGATATGACATATGAGATACATGAGACCTTCTTGCAGGCCCCTACCTCGCACACAGCCTTGAAGATATTGCAAAGGCGTGCACAGCTTGGTCTATCTAGCAAAATAGAAGTACGCAAATAGGCTAAGAATAGGACCGATGAGCACAGAAGCGTGTGCAAGCGAGACAAAGAGTAGAAAGTATAATAAAGCAAGGGTTATTCAAACAGGATACTACTATGTATGTATGGTCTGGGAGAGTTGGGGTAGCGGGCTGGGTGGCTGGTAGACGTGCATTAGACTTATGAAGGAGTCCAAGAGGAGTCAAAGTCGAGAGAGAGTCCACGATATGCTTCACAACTCCTACCATGTACACAACTATCACACACTCGTCCAACAGACATACCACCCTGGAATCATCCCGAACCAGGTTGATAAAAGAGCCGATACGCAGAGCTCATGCAGAGAAGCACAGAATTTGCACAAGATCCAAAGAGTGCCTGCAGCAGAGGGTGTGGAGGATCGAGGGTCTGTACCTGTACACCGGAAGGAGCAAGCTGGAGAGGACACCACGAGCCAGCAAAGACTCAATCAAGGTCATTGTACAACGCACTCGTAAATACACCCCCTCCCCCCATGCATCATCATGCCATATAGGCCCGTTTAATGGGGTCAAGCCACGACGATGGACTGAATCTGACTGGGCTAGAGGCCAGAGGCGGGCCGAAGTCATCCTCGGAGGGTCTTGGATTAGGCGGCTGTCGGTAAATTGGTGATTTATCTAAAATTTGACCTAATATAGGCCATCCAGAGCCTAGGACTCGTTATGACCTTGCCAGTCGCGGCAGTAAGCATTCCATCTCGACTTGCTTCCTAGCACTCCGGAGAATACTGGTGATCATGTTCCATGGGCTCCAGAGACACGGACTTGGCGATCTGTGGCAGAAAGGTCTTCGCTGCCAAGTATGTAATGCAAATATGTGTCTGACATTTTTCTTAAAATCAAAGTTATAAAAAAGCACATGCGCATTGCGTACACATGGTGTAGCATCTGTCCATTGCCATTGCCGGCATAGCGGCCGCAGTTGCACCGCAATCAGTGCACTCATTGGCCATTGCAAGCGATGCTGTGCCGGCCATACGAGCCAAAAAGACCCTGACAGTGATAGATTTTCAATATTCTCCAATATGTCCCAGGCTGACGATGAAGATACAGCACGGGATAGAAGAATGCCGGAATAGCCGTACGTGCAGTGCAGCATCCCCCAGATCATGTCACCGGCAGCAAACAGCGGGCGAGTTTTTCTGTTCTTGTACCAGGAACTGTCGATCTCGGCGCTCAAGGAAAGATATAAGCTGGCAGAGGCAGAGGCAGAGGCAAAACAAACAGCAAGAGACAAGAGTGAATGATTGATAACAAAAATCTGGGCTTATTTAGTATGTAGCTCAATAATCCGAGATGCCCAGAAAGCCTCCAACGCTCGGTATAAAAACTAATGAAAAGGCCAAAACCAGATACGAGTAGTGGTAGACGGAGCAGGAGGGTAGGGGTGTGAATAGTCTTAAGAATTGTGCGAGAGAGCCGGCGAGGGCAATCTTGGTGCACTGGTGCCGTAGCAGTGGCATGGCCGTGGCGTAGACGTAGGCGAAGGAGGGAAGGAGGTAATTCCTGCTCCTTGATCCTGCCCGCCTTGGGTGGCGATGTGTTGTCCTCTCGTTGTGGCTATCAAAATGGCCATCTGATGAGGGGACATGGCTGGAAAGCGGCTTCTTGCTCTTCTTGTTCTTCTCGCTACTGCTGTGCTTTGGAGACTGCCCTGCTGACTCTTGGTGTCGACATACAACTGCCACAGCATAAGTAACCCAACAAAATGAAGCAAGCAAGCAAGCAATAAACACCAAACAGACAACGGCTGGTAATGATGATAGACAATAGATATAGAAAATAGCTGGTAGTTGTGATGATGTAGTATAACATAGGCAACGTAAAGGCAACGTTGATATCCAGGCCTTGGAGATATGCAAACATGAAAGTGAAACCAAAAGGGGGAATATGAAATAAAAGGGGCCAGAAAACAACCAACGCATTGACGGTAGCAAATATCGAATATCGGGTATGTTCGTAAATGGTCGCATATAAACAGAAAGATAAAGCAAGAAAAATCAGAAACAAGAATACAACTCGTAGAATAGCCCAAGATAACCCAAAATAGCCCAAAATAGATAAAATAACCCCTGGTGATATCAAAAAGACACATGATATTTTTTGTGTTTCGCCGGTCCCGAGTATGAGCAATAAAACCCCCAAGTCCGATAGTGAAGCCCGTAAAACGTATGAAGCAAAGAAGCAAAGAAACAAATAGACAAATATACAAATAGAGAAATAGAGAAACAGCACGCTTGGTTGTAGTGAATAAATGAAAAGCAAGTATTAGGCGTAAAGGGGGTATGGTCGACAGTGATATGACAGCATAGCGATCGAAAAAGACTAGTACGACAGATCGACATTGCCCATCATTGCCAGCATCTTGTTGTCAGCTACAGATGACGACGACGACGCCGATGTCGATGCTGCTGATGATATGGTTGATGATGGTGCAGCCGATGTCACTGTCCCTCTGCTGTTTGTGTCAGGGCGTGCTGCTGCTGAGGTGGGCGCTTGTTGTTGGCGTGCTCGTGGTCGATTCCGGCCATTGTTATATGGCGCTATTGTAGAGGAGGCATCGGTTGATGCTGGAGGTGTGGTAGTCCCTGCCTCCGTCGCCGCTGCTGCAGCACTTGCTGCAGGTGCATGGGGTGTGTACTGTGGCGGCGGGCCTGTGTGGCCATCTAGGCTGTCACCAGACCGCTGGCTGGAGCCGTCTGCTGCTTCTATGCCTGGGATGCCACTCTCAGAGAAGCCGAAGTCGCGCATCTGCTGGAAACTCCAGCTGGGCTCAAACGACTTGCTATTCCATGCATGAGGCACCCGCTCGTACATCTCATCAATCTGCTCCAGACTGATCTTGCTCGTCTCATAGATCATAAAGTAGACAAACACGGCGGCAACAATGCAGAAAGAGCCCCACACAAAGAAAACGCGCGTGCCCAGCTGTGCAGAGCCCTTGCCCTCGCCTGCCATGAAAGGCGAGCCGTAGGCAATGCCAAAGTTCAGCACCCAGTTCGCCGCCGTAGAGATCGACATGGACTTTGCACGAACTTTGAGCGGGAAGATCTCGGACGTCACAACCCATGTGACGGGGCCCCAAGAAGCTGCAAAGAAGAAGATGTAGATGGAAATGAATATGACCAGGATCTGCATCGAAGTTTGGGCCATGGTGACAGGAGCCGCCGTAGCAAAGGCTGCAATGAGTATTTGGCAAACGCCCATACCGGCGGCACCAATCATCAGCAGATTACGCCGGCCCCAAGACTCGACCACGAACAGGCCCGGGATAGTCGACACGACATTGACGACGTTGATGATCAGCGAGACTGAAAAGGCGTTGCCGAGCCCGGCTTGGCGGAAGAAGGTGGTGCCGTAGTACATGATAAAGTTGACACCCGTCAGCTGCTGAAGGACCTGTAAGCAACAGCCCGTGAGGGTGCGCCGGCCCAGGTGTGGCGAGCCGAAAAAGATATCCTTGTACGTGTCCGGGCCGAGGGCCAGTTCGTACTCGTGGTTTGCAATGATCTCGGCCAGCTCTTCGATGAGGGCCGGGTGTGTGATATCGAGACGCCGCAAACGACTGAGCGACAGTGCTGCAGCTTCTTTCTGGCCACGCTTCACCAGGTAGCGCGGTGTTTCTGGGAGCACAAGCAGACCCAGAGAGAGAATGCAGGCCCAGCTCAGCTGCAGACCCATGGGGATGCGATATGCAGCAGGGCCGTGCATCTTGTAGGTTAATATGTTGACGATGGAAGCGGCCAGCAATCCTAAAGTGATGAATAGCTGATAGGCACACACAAGTGTACCGCGAATCCATTTGGGTGCCATCTCAGACTGGTAGAGAGGCACCAAGACAGACACAGTGCCTACACCAACACCGGCAAAGAACCTAGAGCCCAGTTAGATTTTACTTTATTTTCCCTCTAGGATACGACAATGCAGTGGCTGCCCTGGGCTGTTACATACCGTCCTACTAGTAATATAGGAATGTTGGTTGAGCAGATCTGGAAGATGACGCCAAAGACGAAGACGCCGATGGACGCAATCAGTGATTTCCGACGGCCCCAAAGGTCGCCCGAGGGGGCCGCAAATAGGGCACCCAAGACTGTGCCAGCACTCAGCATGGAGATGATGGTTGCTTGTTGGCTGACTGTGAGTGTTGGTGTTGGTTCTGTGAGGGGGTTTGTCTTGCCGTCGCCAGCGAATTTGTAGAGAAAAGAGTCCATGGCAAGGATGCCGTTGATGGTGCCGGTGTCGTAGCCGAAGAGGAGGCCGCCGGTTGCGACAAAGAACCCGACCATGATTGCCTGTGCGGACGAGCCGGCAATATTGTCGGGCCTTCGCCATCCCATGGCAAAGACCGCCATGGTGAATGGAGAGGCTGGTTGGATTAGTCAGTCAATAAACCGACCAGATCAGCCTGATGAAGAAGCTGTGGTGAGACGGATGTGGCCCTTGGAGTTGAGTGTTGAGGGCGCGGCATCCAAAGCAAAAAGGTGACGGTTGACAAAGACACAGCAGACGGTACAACGTCTTGTTGTTGGTGGCAACCGAGCTATGGAAGTCGAAAGTCGACAGGTGACAGTTGACAGTTGACAGTTGACAGTTGACAGTTGACAGTTGACAGTTGACAGTTGACAATTGACAGTTGAAGCCGATAGCCCAGAGACGATTATGCTCGTATCACGAACGATGATGCCGTGGTCTAGACGAAGCGCAAGTCAAGACCCGATTCTGGTGAGTGCGCATCGGAGGGCGTAAAGGCACAGCTGCAAGATGTTGTCGGCCGTCGGATGTCGTTTCAATGTTGCCGGGTGGTGATGTGGCGTGACGAGGGTCGGGCTGTTGACGCGGGTACCCGTCTTATCGACGATGCTGTCTTTGCAACTGGCGTGATGTCTCTTCGTTTCTGGCCCGGGCTGATTGGATAAACTGTGAATAAGAAGTCGTCGTCGTCGCTGTCGGCGGCTTCCGGGCGTAACAGAATGGCTGATGCAAATAGCACAACTACTGCTCCAGATTTAAAGTGTTCCTATTGTAGTCGGCTTGGTGATCGACACGAGTTTCCAGAGAAGAATATGCCGTGATAAGAAGATGAGAAGATGAGAGCCGGCGATGGGGCGACACGGCGAGAATAAGAATCAAGAGAAGCACAAAACAAGACAAAATCAGTTGGCGGCGCAAATCAGTCCATGGCGAAAACGAGCTGTCGGGGCGAGGCTGTATGTATGTATGTCTGTGTGTGTGTGCATGTATGTCGAAAGTGGAAGTGGGAGTGAGGAATGAGAAGTGGATGTAAGAAGGAGAGGTTGACGATGGAGACGGGGAGTATTATGGGAGTGCGGGAGTCTTGAATGAGAGCCTAGGAGGTTAAAGTGTGGGAAGAAGGGAGAGAAAAGAGTGAGCGAAAGTGTGGAGAGTGTGGCGGGTACAGAAGGGTGTAGAGTGGTAGAGATGGCAAGTACTCTGTATTGCTGGGTAGAAAGGAAAGAGGAAGGAAAGACTGGGGACAGAGACAGAAGGAGGGAGGAAGAGAAAGAGGAGACGGGGCAATGGCAATTGTATGGGGAAGGCACGAGCAAGGGTGTCGGGAGTGTGAGGATCCAAGAAGCGAGAGAATAGGAAAGTACGGAGTCTGGAGAGAAGGACTGGAGAGACTGGAGAGACTGGAGAGACTGGAGAGACTGGAGGAAGGAAGGGGGAAGGGACCAAGAACACGAGAATGCTATGTACAGCCTCGGGGGGGGAGGAGCCTTGGGGGGGAGGGAGAAGACTCTCGGCTAGCAGTGGACACACACTTTCTGGGCGCCGGGCAGGCGTAGAGGCATGGCAGGTGCGTCTTGCGTGTAGTTTGGGGTGGTGCGTGCAGTTTTGTGGGTGGTTGTGTGGGTGGGTAATCAAAAGCGGGTCTGGCCCCGAAGGAGGAGAAGAGGAGGAGAGGACATAATAACACCCTGTATTCAGTAGAGGAGGAAAGAGAGGACGAGTACAGAGTATATATTACATGGTACTTTTACGCACGAAGTAACCAATAAACGGAAGGAACGGTGGGAAGAGCATAGACATAGCTGTATGAGAAGGGAAAGAGTCACACACTGGCAGAGAATGTCAAGTTGACAGCGCCACAATAGGAAAGCGCAACGGGCGTGGCCGACAAGAACGATAGGCTGGGGAAAGAGCGATCTCCAGCTAATGGCGACGTGAAGCCCTTCAAAGGAAAGAGCATCCGGTTTGGACAGATACTCTGTAATAGGTGCTGTAGCGCAGTGGCTCGCTAACAGCCGTACTCGAGTAGTAAGGTATGTATCTTACGATAATAACTTCTTACATACATACATACATACTAATCAGATGATCCCCTTGCTTCCCCCGGAAAATGTGCAATGTTGGCGTTGTGCACTAAAACCACCATGCAATTTCTCAACCGAGCTGGGGTCATGCAGGTGATGCGTATTACTACATATGTACAGTCACTGCACATGAGTGCGTCCACTGCGATTACAGAGGGTTGAAGGCACATTGCACTCTGTAATTTCAGCGACGGGGGTGTGGCATGGCTACAATATCCAAGGAAAGACAAGGAAAGGGCGACGGGGAAAGATTCAGCATGAAGAAGGAAGGGAGACAGAAGCACGAGGGTGGTGGTGGGGCGCTGCGCACTGCAAGGCCCATCTCTGTACGGGGTATTATTGCAATGTTCAGTATTACTCTCTATTGCTTGCTTGTCTTTTGTTCACAGTTTGATTTCTCATTTTGTTCTCTCGACGAGACAACCCGGGCCAGAGCGCTTGTGGTGTCACCTAGCCCCCAAAGAGTCAAGTGCGGAGGCTAGCCTAGTACGCATCCAGTATGCAGTGAGTCCTCCATCAATCAAAAGAGAGTTGAGAGGCGAAGAAGAAGGAAAAAAGGGAAAAGGCGGAGAGACGCACCGCAGCGGAAGTAGTGGATACTTTCAAATGAGCTGTATTTGCTGCGTATTTGGTGCTGTAAGCGCATCCACTCGTGTACACGGTACTTTTGGTCAACACAGCTACAGAAACGAGGCCAAAAAGACGAGGCAAAAGAAAAGGACAAGAGTAAAATACTGTGTGCTCTAAAATACTGCTAACGGTTCCCCAGATATCACATTGCCAAAAGGACCGTTGTCGGTTTAGTGAGTGAATGGCCTCCTTGGCCGGGGTCTTGGGTCTGATTCGCGTCCACGTCGTCGCCGTGATGCTCTGTTGCCAACAGCGAGCTGTAGAGAGAATGGCCAGTCTGCCGCCATGCTGGAGCTCTGCTCCGATTCTCTCCTCTCTGGGCACTGCTGGGCCTCTTGTGCTCTTGTGCTCTTGGTGTCTTGGTGCTCTTGGTGTCTTGGGTGTTGTCCAGCTTTCTTGTCCGGGGTCGTAACTCGGGGTTTTCGTTTATCAGCCAACCAGTATCCCCTCTTCCCCAGCGTGCTTGCTTTGTTTCTAGCTACATATGCACTGTTGTCTCTGTAGAGACTCTGGGTCGCTGTGGGCTTATCTCGGTGGCTGGCGCTTCCCCTCATTTTGCAATGTCGACTCACGGGTCTCACTGCCGAGCACAGGTCTTACGTGCCATACGACACTACTGTAGCTGACAGCCACTGCACGTCCAAAAGGCCATTGCAGCTAGACATGTCTCACTCGGTGGTTGTCTAGAGTTGGGAGACCCGGGTCTACAGTGTTGTGCAGAGTCTCGAGACGAGCAGCCAAGAACAGCCAACTTCGGAGGCAGATGAATCCGACGGCTCGCAATATGAGTATGGGTAGAATGGGAGCCGCGGAGCAGCGTGCCAAATTGGCGGCCCTTGATTCCGAGCGCCATTCATAGAGCGAGAGATATGCAGGGAAGAGGAGGCCTAGATACAATGTACAAAAACCTGCAGAGAAGAGCCCTCTCACCGTGGCTGATATGGCCTGTACGAAGCATTGTATAGCCCGAAGATGTGCAGCCGTGTGCAGAATAAAGAGACCTAATGCCTGAAACTTGGATGTATTGGCACCTGCGGGTAGAGCAGCCACTGATAGCACATGTTATTTACACTTGGTCCATGTGAGTGTTTGCCTTGTTGTACATAGTATTCTTGTCAGGCATTGTGAATATTCGATGACTAATCGGTGGATTATATAGATGTGGTTGTAGTATGACTAATATCTAACTAATATTGACTTGCCGAACTGTTGCCATCAGTAAGCATGGTGTCTCTCTCCAGTATTTTGAGCTCTTTCAAGCGGTCGTTACTTCGAAAGAGCACCTACTTAGTTCAGAGCAACAGAGTCAATAGCAAATAATCACCTTGTATCTGAGAGAGTACGAGTATTGCTACTCGTGTGCGCAAAGTATAGGTACACTGAGACGTACTGCAGCACATGTGCAAGGCATGTATCGGTACACCTGCCTCTTGTGCACGCTAGTCCCAAAGCAGATGGTGTCAAGTGTCTCCCGCGTCTCGATCCTTCACTCACACACTCTGGCCCCCTCCGTCTTTTGCGCCGTCTGGTTTCTTTTGATTTTCTTTCCATCTTGATTTCCTTGACACTGCGGATTTTGTAAAGGCCGGGACAGTAATTCTGTCTTCTTCTTATGATTTTGTTTTCACAAAGTGCCCTCAGCAAGCTGTACGTCGTGTACTAGAGCATGTACCACAGCCCCCCCCTCATGCACATCAAGGATCATCGCCGTTAAGCTGTTTATCACTGGCATTTATCCATAACTCTATTGCTCTACTACTCTATTTCTTCTCTTTTGCAGTGGCTCTGTGTGGATCGATCGGCCTTGAAGCTGCCTCTTGTCTTTTGTCATAAAACCAAGGTGCATTGTGTGCATAACTGCAGCCAGTCGATCGTTGCTAGCTATGTACACAGTCAAGGGTGTCCATCAACAGGATTCAGTGGCTAAGAGTCTTCTAACAGTATCGAGGTAGTACGGCCAGAGTTCGGCTCGGCCACCGACAGCCTTGGACTTCTTACTCTCACGGTCTGTATCGTGTTTCACATCACCACATCTGACATTGTACGACGCTCTGCATAAAACGTGCGACGGTTGTCTTAACTATGGTAGAACGAGCTCGGGCTCAGCCTTCTGCTATCAACTGTACAAACGGCTAAAGTAGAGCTCGCAGCGCCCTGTGCAACAAGTTCATGACAGCCGTCTGAGCACCGAAGAAGCCACATGCTATACAGCTCTGTTGGGCGCTTGCTTTGAATTTTACTCGATTTTCACTTTAATTTTCACATATGTGCACTCTATCCACTGCATACTGCAGAGTATATGCGTGATAAATGATCGTAAGTGCACAGCACATGCAAAGTAGGGGAGTAGTGCAAATGGAGCCTTGTGCTGTAGTTTGCTGGGAAAGGCCCGTTTTCACAGGAGGGCTTGCCAGGCTGCATTACTGGCGGGCCATTTCTGGTAAGGTCCGCAGGAAGAAATAGGGAAGGAGGAGGAGAGAACTGGGGAACAGGTGAGGGAGCTGGGGATCCTCAGGCTGGCTGCTCTATCTTACATATGCAGTATTACAGAGCATGCAGAGCAGTAATTGTACTCAGTCAGTCGACTGCCAATACGACGGCAGACAGGCTCAACGGGTGCAAGGGCAACCCGCTATGGATGTGACGAGAGGCACCGCGGTTAGAGCAGCCCTTGGCCGTGTAATACTCTATATTCACATGCACTGGGAGAGCAGGGAG
Organism: Ophiostoma australiae; assembly: GCA_022392945.1. NCBI lineage: Eukaryota > Fungi > Ascomycota > Sordariomycetes > Ophiostomatales > Ophiostomataceae > Ophiostoma > Ophiostoma australiae. Next base: position 596,805 of record JAKRGJ010000002.1, on the reverse strand, counting down.
GTAACAGGCGCTCAGGGTCGTGATTGGCCTGGTATTGGTTGCCATACATAGTAGTATAATTTACATTGAAATATAAATGTAAATGCAAATGCCGACCCTGTCTGCTTGTCGGCCTGTCTACCCTCTGCCCACGGTGAAGCAGCCCGGGCCGCCTGTTCGCTGCTGCGACTTGGCGTTCGTGCATGTTCTCTGTACAGAGTATCTAGTATTATAGTGTAGCTCCGGCCCCGGCTCGCTGGCCAGGCAAACAGGCCTCTCTCGCCTCGTACGAGCCCTCTACCATGTGCTTACTCTTCCCTCTTCATTCCGCATTTATATCGTTGCTGATATCACCACCACAAACCACATCATCTCCACTCTCCACTCTCCAGCGCGCTGTCTCCAGTCAATAATCCTCCGTATCCTCGGGTATGCCCTCCATCGCCCCGTCTTGGCCGATTCTTCCCATTGTTCTACTACTCTGTGTTGAGTTCATCGTGGGCCCAGACGGGCCAGTGGTTCCCTGGATGGTAGCCTCACCCTGCTATCACTATTGCCATAACTAAAACCAGAGACTCGGAAAACACCCTCTATGTATCTATCGTCCCAGCCTGATCATGTCCGTTCGCCGCCCAAACTCTATTACGGGGTGTTACAGAGTAGCAGAGTCGAGAGTAACAGAGCACGCCCACTGGGCCAAAGCTCGGTGCTGCAGCAAGACAAGGACAAGAGCAAGTAGCAGGTATCAAAGTGCCAATATTAGAGATCGATGATCCCTGCCACTTCTGTAAATACACAGGGCACACAACAGAAGACATCCCTCCGAGTCTCGACTGCCATCGACTCGACTCCTCTCGACTCTTTTGACTCCTCGTGACTCACGAGGCCTGTTTCACTTCAGCCTCTTGACGACGCCGTTTTCCTCTTCCATCCTTTCCCCTATCACTTGCATCTCAGCCCTCTCTGGGCTCGTATCCATGTCGTGGCAGCTTATTTTTGCACTCAATATATGCCGTCATATGGCCATGTCTCGGTGCGTGGCGTCGAGTATCATGCGCTGCTGTTTCCTCTTCTTTAATCTCGATCAATCATCACTACACCACCACCAAGTGACACCCGTCCGTCAACAGGGCACTGTCTTGGCAGCGGCTGGTATGCACATGTCTGGACGGCTCTCTGTCGGCTGGTACGACTCAATGTCACTGTTGATCTCTCGATCAAAACGTGGGAGAAGAAACGTAATGCCCATCTCCGACATCGACGTTGACGTAAAACACAGAGCACAAAAGTCGAAGAAGAAGAAAGGATTGAAATGAAATAAAGACGCAAGATGCAATAAGCGACACCCCAAGCCTGGCTCACCGCTCCTTGCTCCGCCATCTGCTGTTGGGGTATGTATGTAGTACTATGGACTTGTGAAGAAGGGGCGTGCAGTTGGACAGATTGCAAAAGGCAAATAAGAAACTCGAGAAAACGCCTCCGTTCTCACGCACTTTTTGCATTCTAGCAGCTCCTCAGTAATTAAATACTCTTTGACTAAACTAAAAACAAGAATGCTCGACCAGTCTGGGGTCGTGCATCAAAAAACGTTGACTGCATACATGCATAGTAGCACGCCACGGAGGTGATTCCATTTTGCAACATGCGGCGGCACTTCTTTTTTTCTTCGTGCTGATCTCGGCTCTTCTTTTCTTCTCCTCCTTTCTCCTCTCGGGTGGTCCTCCTTTCTGTCACAGTCCTCACCTCGCTCGGCAGTATTGTTGTTTCTTGGTTTGGTTGTCAGTTGTCTGCTCGTAGTCGTCAGCTTGCTCATTCTCTTCGGGTTTAGACCATCGCTCGGACGTTGCGCCTCTCACCTTACTCCGTGCTACCTGCGTCTGGGGTCGGCTCCCTTACCCCCCTGTCTCCGAGATCCCCTGGTACACACCATCATCATGTCGATGAATAACGGGGAGCCATAATAATGAGAGCGGTAGAACAAAAAGACTTTCTCTCATGCGTGTTCCAATTTGATGGTTTGGCTGTTTTTTTGCATAGCAGCAGCTTCGTGTTTTGTTTGCAAAGCGGCACAGCACCGGACGGCGACGGTCCCAAGCCAGCCGACGTCACGACACAAAGGGAACTCAGAGTACAGCAGGTGAGCATCTACCTGTACGGTCTTAGGTAGACTCCAAGTAAGTAGACTCTTCACAAGTAAAGCTGTCGATACTCAATACCTACTTAGATTACATTTAGCAGGCCATGATGCTGCTTAGGTGCAAGTCCTCGTCTCGACACGACGAGAATCCATCTCCCAGCACCGTCATATTGTCGCTTCACAATGGTTTTGTATTGTTGATTTATCTGCTCTAGAGAAAGTTCATCCCCCACTGTTGAGTGCCAGCACCGTCAATTTCGCTTCTCGAGTCAGGTTCACTACTGCCTCTCCTGTCCTTGTGTTGGTTGGATGATGGCATGATGTCTCTATCCCAAGATTGCTACGGCTGAATCCGCCTCGCATTTGCTCTCTTCGTGTGCAAAGAACATACTGACAGCATGTCTACGGTTTGTTTTCTGTCCATGGAGTGCCTCGCCTTTCAGCTTTGCAGTCCGTATGTCGTTTTTGCAAAACGCTGGCATGGACTCTTTGCCGGGCCCGAGATATCAGTAAGATAAAAAGGCTGGCTTTATTCACTTGAATAAAGCAAAAGTTAGGCTTGTCACACGACCCTGTATCTACTACCAAGGCGTGGACTCCAGAGGGCCATCGACACTCGACTAGAGGCCGTCCAAGGTCGTAGAGATAGCCCACGAACAGCAAGTATGGGCCTATTGCAGTACTCTGCCGCTCGCCTTGTGGTGAGATGCTTTGGATATACATTCACGTCTTTGACTCTTGACTCGAGACGTCTGAGCAAACAGTAGCAAGACGGTGCCAGTGATGCCTGTCAAGGGTTGCACATCCCACGAGTCCTCAGCATGTCCAGAGTCTCGTAGCTTCAGCATAGCTCATCTTGCAGTGCAGTTATTGCTGCCTCGTCGACAGTGTCGGCAGCTGTTGCTTTGGGATGACAAGCGACGATGCTTCCTCGTCGGGACAGCAGATATGTCGAGCATGGCCGACGGCCAGACTGGTTTGCGCGGCGTTGGCGGTATACTCGTGATGGACTCCATGCTCTCGCCCGGCATCTCTGGATTCGCGATACCCACTGCCATCTTTGGTTTGGAGGATGCCTTCCAGCCACCTCTCTCGTGCTGGGCTGTTGACTGATTATGGAATCCGCTGTAAAGCTAATGGCTGCAATGTGGAAAGCGGGGAATTGGCTTTTGTGGATACCATGGGGTCACAAGTGTGTTTCTGCACATCTCTCCACGGGGAAAGAACTCCTTTGTCTCCATCTCTACAGTGCTAGCTCCTGCCTTATTTGCATGCAGTACACGTGCATCATATGGCTTAGGATTTCACGTGTACACCATGCATCGACACTGCCGCTCTTGCCAACTGAGTGATCATCTTCTCACAGACAGTCTGACGTAAGCTTCGTTTTGCAATAAATAGTAGGAGTATTTGAGAGAGTAACTAAGTTGGATATGAAGAAACATTTACAAAATAGAGCAGTAGACAAAAAGTAAGAAAAAAAGTGAAAATAAAAATTCAAATACACCAAAACCAACTATCGTATCTCACAAATCCCAAAGTCGTTTTCATGCGCTCAAGTCTGCTGTTTGCTAAACTTGCTTAGAACTCAAGCGTGGGCTCAGCACCTGCCACCCGGCCAATGACCTGGCTGGGCGCGTACTTGGGAATGACCTCGTCGTCGTGCAGCATCTCAAACTCCTCAGTGGCATCACGGCCCATAAAGTTCATGATGGCCTGAGGGCCGCCCGGGTGCTCGTCCAGCCAGTTGGTCAGGTCCATGACAACACCCTTGACGACCACCCACAGGTCCTCCTTGGTGTTGTGCTTGGCAATCTCCTCCATGCTGTACTCCTTCTCGGGAATCTCAAAGGCCTTGGGAGCAGCCTTGGCAGCCGGGGCGGCGGCAACCGTGTTGCCGCCTGAGCCACCACCGGAACCGCTGCTGCCGGATCCACTGTCGTCGTCGTCGTCATTGGACGCAAACGAGGCCTTCTGGCCGTTGCCCCACTCGACGGAGATCTTGCCGGGCTGCGATGGATCGATGTGAAGGGAGATCTGGCCCAGACGCTGGGCAGCACTGCTGGTGCCGGAAGCCTTGAGGGCCTTCTGGAACAGGTAGTTGCTGGCAGAGTCACCGGCAACACGGCCGTAGACGACACAGCCCAGCAGAGACGAGCCACCAAGACGGTTGGCACCGTGAACACCGCCCGCCAGCTCACCACAAGCGTACAGGCCGTCAAACGGCTTCTCCTCGTGGTTCAGGACCTGGGCCTTGTCGTTGATCTCAACACCACCCATGGTGAAGTGCAGAACGGGCTCCATAACGGCAACGTGGAAATCGTCGTTGATGTCGAGGGGCAGGTTGTGGAAGAACTTCTTGCCCCAGGGATCCTTCTCCTTGCCATCGGCAATGGCGTTGTATGTCTTAAAGGTCTTTTGCAGGTGCTCGGGGGTGCAGCCAATATCCTTGGCCAGCTCCTTGCCGGTCATCTTCTTCATCAGGCCACGGCCCGAGTAGTGACGAGTGTGGAAGTCCAGGACGTTGGACGCCTTGGAGTTGAGAATGAGGCGGATGGGGAACTTGCCGTTGTCCTTCTCCTTCCACATCATGCCAGACACGTAGTCACGGTGGCCGAGCTCGTCACAGAACCGGTCGCCATCGGCGTTGAGCAGCAGGCCACCCTCGCCACGCAGGGCCTCAGCAGCCAGGAACTTGGTCTTGGCAGTAGGGTCCTTGGGATCGACCAGGCCAGTAGGGTGGACTTGGACCTTGTCGAGGTCAATGCCGTTACCGCCAATGGCCATGACCATCTTCTGGCCGTCACCAGTGGCATGGGCACCGTTTGTGGTGGACAGGTCGTAGGTGTCGGGACGGAACTTCTTAAGCAGCGACGACTCGGTGAAATCGGCTGCGTAACCGCCAGTGGCCAGGACAACGGGTCCGTTGAGCGAGGCAGACTCGCCGTTAGCCTCGTAGGTCACACCGCTAATCAAGTTGCCATCCTTCTTGAGGCCTGTGACACGAGCCTTCTTGATGATCTGAACACGCTCGGGCTCGGACTCGGCAAGCTCCTCCAGGCGCTGCATCAGGGCATAGGTGATGGCCATGCCGGGGAACTTTGCGTCGTGGCCACGGTGAGTCCGGGGCTGGGAGTGGCCACTATTTTGTTAGACTTGAAGTAGGCAATAGGCTAGGGGTGCTGGATAAAATTAAAATAAGTAGAATGAAACAAAAAAACTTACCCGAGACGGGAGACCAGGGTCAGGTCCAGGCCAAAGACATCCTGCAGCCACTCAATGGAGGAGGCCGAGTTGTATGTGAGAACACGGATGAGGTCGGGGCGGGCCTTGTCGCGAGCAGACTTGAGTGTGTCGTTGTAGAACTGCTGGACGCTGTCCTTGATGTCGAGCTCGACCTGTGTGCGGGTCAGGGCACCATTGATACCAGAGGTAGCCTTTGTGGAGTTGCCGCCGAAGAAGCCTGGGGTAGTTAGTATGCGCCCCAAGTGGAAATATTGGAAATGGCAGAAATGCAGAGCAGAAACGTAGAAACGCAGAAATGGGAGACGAATAAAACGGCCATGTGGAATCCGGAAGAATAGCGGAACCACGGAAATATTAATCATTCAGGAGCAATTTGTTGGGGATGCTTACTCTGCTTGTCGAGGACGACAACGTTGCCGCCGGCGAGGTAGATTGTGTGCGCAGCACTCAGGCCGGACACTAGACGGGAAAATGTTAGCGGGTGGTCTGATGCAGATGCAGATGCAGCTGGGCGACTGGAGCAGCCAGACGCTGGACGAGGCTGGATGAAGCCGAAGCCGAAGCTGTTTGTACTGAGCGTTTGGTGATGCGCCGCAATCACATGTCACAGGGGAAAACTTACGACCACCGCCGACAACAATCACTCTGGGGGCCATTGTGAGATGTGGGAGTGTGTGGGATTGTGTGGAAGAAAGATGGAGGGAGACAACGAGGTGGCGATGATGAAGCCTTGGAAGAGAAGGAGATGGGATGAAGATGGGAGATGGAGTAAAAAGAAGGAAGAAGGAGAGAATAAGAAAAGGGAAGGAGGAATGAGAATAAAAGGGGAAGAAGGAAGGAAGAAAGAAGAAAGACTGAAAGGGCAGGCTCCCAGAAATATGTAACGAGTTCAATGAAAGCGAGAGCACCAAAAAGCTGGAGAAAGCTGACAAGCCTGCCCGCGGAGCCCAAGGGGGAAAGTACCTGGCTCCCTGGAGGAGTATGTATTACTGTACATACACACATACATGTAGTACTACAATTCAATCACGCGCTATGCAGATGGAGCTGTCGCGGCTTACAACTACGGATACAGGACTGCATCTACAGGGCAGGAGCGTGGCAAACAGCATGGAATGGGGAAGCAGACGCTGCCATGCAGCCAGCCATGCTCTTGCTGTTTTCGGTGTTTGGCTTGTGCTTTGGAGAGAGGTAGTTGATAGGATATTTTTCCAGGCTCGCACATGCCCGTGCAGGCAAGTGCGACCGGCATAACCTCATTGTTGGGGTACGCACATACCAAGATGCTCTCACCATGACCTGTCCACGACCTGGCTCCTTCCTGACTCGCTCACCCATGACGAAGGACCACGCCAGAATGCGGAGCTAAGCTGATCTGCTGAGACGCTGATTCGTGGTGGACGCCCCGCATTGCCGAGGTCGAATTGGGGAAGCCTTCAGTAGATGATTCAGAGAGTTTCCTACTTCGTCAGCGCTCTTTCCACTGTATTACAGCGGCTATAGCGTGTGCTGTCTCAAATAGTCGCGATGCGACAGCCGTCTGTGGTCTGTGAACGGACAGCCAGTTTAAGACTTCTGGCCATTTACCCCAGCAACGAGCAACCCCAGACTTGCTAGACTCTCAGACGTCCTCGCTGCAACCGGCTGCATCGCATGCCAGCGTTTTGGCTGTGGTCGTATTCCCAAGCATCGTTCTTTCCTGTTTGGCTCTTTCTTGTGCTATCTGGCCTTACTTTTGAGGCGTGCCTTCCTTCTTGATGCAATTGCTCAAGTAGGCAATTTTTGTATGTTTATTGCCATCAAGTCTGTCTATCATACTCTGTACTGCATACGGCCAGTTATTCATATGCTGGTCGCACTATCGATGCAAGTACATAGACATTAGAAGATACTTACCCCGACCTTCGCGCGCGCTGCAACGCCAGCCGAGTAGCGCTGTATGCCAGCCACTTGTATCTGTGAACACGAATCTGTTGAGCCGAGGCCCACCTGCTCCCTTCCCCCCTTCCCAAAACGCAGCGATGGCCCCGAAAAGGACGCCCCGTTTGCGGCAAGTGCGACCTGGGGGACGAACGGCCGGTCGCAAAGATACAGCGAGAACGCAATGATATAGCGAGCAGGCCTATGCCGTGCTGGGCGTTCAAGGCTTGTCTTGATGATGGACAGTTCCTATTGACAAAGGCAACAAGAGTAAGTATCGATAAATCTACTATGTATGAATCCAGTAGTATAAATCCTAACAAAATAGCAAGTAGCAAATGTTTGTCTGACTGATTCACTCTCCTGTATGTACGTAAGATAGTATCTTACCCCAGGCTGTTTCCCTCTTGCCGGTTCTGGACCCACTGCGCTTCTCTGTTCCAGCGCGTGTAATAACTACAATCTGCTCTGTATGTGAGGACTAAAGTAAAGAGGAAGGAACTAACAGCGCCAGAAAGACGCTGTAAGCGGCCGTTTTTCCTGCTTCGTCACAGCCTAGTCTTCAGCCTGCACAGCAGTGTTCCATGTGGTCCAGTTGGATGACCATTGCAAGCCGCAGCATTCGTCTTTCACATGCCAGCCCGGCTCGATCAACTCAACTGGATCAGCTCGATCAGCTCGACACAAGTCCGGGGTCTCCGCAAATTCAATCAAAGCATCCAACCGAAGCACTTGTATTAAAACGCAAATCGTTGGTGTTTGAGGGGAAACTTGAGGGGAAATCCACATGATATTTCCTGGCCATTTGTCGACTTGAAAACCTGGAGAAATAGAATAATCAAGTACATTTCAGAGCGTACGTGGAAATACAAAGTAGAAAGTGAGAAAGGGAGAGGGCCTAAGCCGGTGGCCTCGAAGCATCTGCAATGCTTAGTCATTTGGCCTCCACCTCCCTACTCTTGCCCAACTAGGTGAATTTCTCCGTAGCAACGGCTTACTTAATCCAGCCAGCTCCCACCTCAGCAGACTACAAGTGAATGGCCAGCATTAACCAGCATATCCACCCTATTTTTCCGCCAGGCACAGGAATAGTTCCTCGAATGGGAGTGCTTGATTCTTTGCCAGCTCTCTGAGAGCCAGTCTGACGGGTCCGACCTTGAGGTCAAAAATCCCGGCGCCGTCAACGTTGACGATGCCCCGTTTCCCTGTCTGCTTGGAGGCGGTGTCATGGACGACGTATGCTTGTATTGGCGCAAAATGATATTGCTGAATGTTTCGGCTTTTTCTACGTCAAGGTCTTGAGTCATATATCGACCCTTTGTCGAGTCTAGCCTTGCCTCGCAGCTGCAGAGTGAGCTGCCTCTAGAGTCTGGTGGAACGGAATTGCCCGCCGGCTGTGAATTCTCCTAACACACGCATGCTGCCATTCCTCCGTATCTGCCGGCACTAAATATCACTGTGCGTTGGGTTATGATACTTTCTTTCTTTGACCACTCTGACTTGCACCAAAGTAAACGCATCGCCAACGGCGTCAAAGGATGTCAACGGGTTTCAGCGGGTCAGCATAAACACCATTCAGGTTGGCACTGGTAGCAAACTTAATGTTCATTGCGTCTAACACCGCTCATATCTACTATCAACCCAATTTTAATTAATGTCTCTTATCCAAAAGGTATTATATATTCAAGGGTAATCTCTGCCTCAGTCTGAATTTATGATGAAAAGGCGGGTTGAAAAGGAGTACATGGTCAAGGAATAAAACTTAAAACCAAATAAAATAAAGCCTAAGATGAAATTATCATTGATATACGAGTAGAATTTCAAAACAAAAAAAAAGCAAAACTATCTACCAATGAACGTATAGAGACAAAACATGTTGAACGACAAGCACAAGTCATTATTTATTGTCACGTGACGACATATAGCCGTGAAACGCTGCCTGACATCATCCGTTCCCCGCTCCACATGACGGCACTCATGCAAGCACCCATCGATCGACATCGCAACTTCTCATCGCTATCCTAATAACTATGCTATAGACTACTACCTGAGCGCTGGCTCTTCCTATTTCTATCTCAAATCCCGCCTCTTGCTCCGATACTTTCCTAGCATCATGAGACTGGCTCATCTGCCTGTCGTTGCATCGCTGAGCATCGCCGTCTCGTCACAGCTTCTGGTTCCCCAGAACTTCCACATCAATAGCAGACCCGATCTACAGAGGCACCGCCAGCAGCCGCTCGCCATGCCGCCCCCTCCCCCGCAAGCTCCGGCGGGCCCGCCCGTGCCCACCGATCCCAGCCAGCCCGGCTCGCAGCCCGAGTCCGGCACAATCATTCTCTCCGACGTCATGGGCCGCGATCGCAGCATCAATATCTTTGCTGGCTTCACGCGCGACTTTGCTACCATCTCCAATCGCTTTGACGACATTACGCAGAACTCGACCGTGCTGGCGCCGCTCAACTCGGCGATCGAGGCATTGCCGCGCAAGCCGTGGGAAGACCCGGAGGACTACCGCACACAGGGCGCAGACGTATACGAGGGCCCCGGCGGACAAGAGCGGGCGCAGGAAAACCTGCGGCGGTTTGTCGAGGCCCATATTGTGCCGGTCAGCCCGTGGCCGGAGCACTACAAGGCCAACGCGCTGGTGGGTGACGGCGAGATGTGGTGGGAGACCACAGCCGACGGCAAGCGTCTGGTGAGTGCTATCTATATTTGGCAAGCCATGTACATATGAGAGAAGTCGCAGACCAGACATGCTAACTTTCTAGCTACAACCTGGCAACATTGAAATCGCGAGCGTTGCTTCCACTGTCGCCAACGGCCAAGTCGTGAGTCCCAGCCCGCTGCCTCCCACAGATGTGACATTAATACTGACTGCTCTAGTGGATCATCAAGGGCGTACGCAACTATGCGACTTGAGTATTTCTTGCACTGTTTCTCCTTCCATTTCTTTTATTTGCTTTGTCTTTTGCACTTGCGACTGGGTTTGGTTGCCATGATGGGTGGTGGTTTGGCCGGGAATGGGAGCTTCGGCTCAGGCCGGGCTTGACTTATCGACGTTGGGAGGTGTACATAATGGCTTAATCAGCAACTTAACGAAACACGCATTTTCTTTATAGTTATCAGCTCTATTTACGATGTTTTGTGCATGTTCAGTCGGACAGCGTCGCACTGCTGACGTAGGATTAGTCATCGTATATTGATAGCACGCGATAAAACGCGATAAGGCCGGTATCGTCCTATCATAAGTCACGTGCTAGGACTACGTCTCTTATCGCTCGATAGCTTCCGGCGCTACGACTGATAGCGCAAGCGTCCCTGCCTTATCTGTTATCAGCGTCGGGCCGGCAAAAAATCCATCCCTCCCCCTTTGTGCCGTGACGCCAGTATTGGGGGAAAGGGCCAAAGCTGAGTACAGCCTGCTGTTTCGCTCTCCTCGCCCTCTCGCGCCGCAAAAGTCGCCATTTTCATTGCTTCACTCTGCATCGTCTACCAGCCCTTTCTGCCCCAAACAACCTGGGAGCATGCTCTGCAGTCTTTTTATTTTCCCATACATGCTATACAAACACACCACTTGCCCTTAAACAGGTCCCTTTTGGCACCAGTCTACACCACCTTCAAACCGCGTCTCGCCATCCTCGGCAGATCCAGGGCACACAGCCCCCGTCGAAGCGCAAACAACGCACGTCGCCCAACACCCTGTGTCCGCGATAGCTGATCCCAGCCATCCAGGACCAGCCGGCGCAGCTTTCAACAGGTTCGTCTATTCCTTTTTTGCTTGTTTCTTTTGCTCTTCTGCGCTCGCGAGAGCTTGCACCCCCCCTGGGCTGATCTTTGTTTATCGTGATATTTTCGCGTGCTTGACACCACCAGCCTCGGCTACTTCGTCGCCCTGCGTCCTGTTCCACGCCGCTAACATTGCCTGCCATCACCATATAGACTATACCCATCACTACGCGACACGAACTCCCCCCCATAAATGCGTCCCTATACTTCGGCCTCTCCTGCCGGCGAGTTATGAACAACGCTCCTCCTCCGCATCTCGGCCCCAGCTTCGTTCGCGATCGAGAGAGAGACCGCGGCCTCGACGCCCAGCGTACCAGTCGCGTTCTCCAGCAACAGATCATCGAACAACCCTTTCCACACAACCCACACTCCCAAGACGATACCATGGCCCATCGCGAACGTGAGCGCGACCCGCGCGACCATTCGCGGGACCCGTATCCCCCCCAGCCTTCGCAGCAGCAGCAGCAGGGCCCTCCTGGCGCGCCGCCGCATCACAGCTCCGCCGGATCCATCCCCATCCACCAGCCTGTCGCCTCGCGCATATCTGGCGCGATCCACAGCCCAAATGGTCTGCTCGCCAACCACGGCGCCGGTGCTGGTGGTGCACCACCACCCCAGATGGGCGGTCCTCCTCCCCAGCAGGGCCCTCCCTCCGGCTATGGCGGCCCGCCCCCTTCTATGCACAGCGGCCCTGGTGAGCCCGGCCGGCCACACCCCTCTATGCAGGAGCAACAGCAGCAGCAGCAGCAGCCCATGTACTCCATGATGCAGCAGCACAACGGGTCTTCAGGACCCCCCAACGGCTCTGGCCCGCCGCCTGGGTTTGGCGGTCCTCTACAGCCTGAACTCCGGGGAGGCCAGGGGCCTTTGAACTACGGCGGAAGCTCCATGGGTCCGGGCCACACAGGTCACGGGCATCCAGGCCAGTTGCACGCAGCTCAGGCTCAAGCAGCCCAAGAGCACGCAGCTCAGGCGCACGCAGCTCAGAGGCCTGCAGCTCAAGGGCCTGCAGCTCAAGGGCCTGCGGTCGGCGGCGGCGGCGGTAACGCTCCTCCTGGAGCCGCCCAGGGTCAACAGCCCATCCTAAACGTACGTTTGACAGCAACAGATGCTGCTCGGTCAGACGCCAGACATAACTAACCTCGATAGGACGCTCTGAGCTACCTCGACCAAGTCAAGGTCCAGTTCCACGAAATGCCGGACGTATATAACAGATTCCTCGATATTATGAAGGACTTCAAAAGCCAGACGTATGTTGAGACTGCTCTACAAGGCCATACGCACTCCAGAGTCTATGGGTAGCTTATGTGCAGCTTGCTAACAGGACTAGAATCGATACTCCTGGTGTCATTAGCCGTGTCTCCGACCTGTTTGCTGGCCACCCCAACCTCATTCAAGGCTTTAACACTTTCCTCCCCCCCGGCTACCGTATTGAGTGCGGCCTCGAAAACAACCCCAACAGCATCCGTGTCACTACCCCCTCAGGCTCGACCATACACTCCATCGGCGCAAGCCGCTCAGTGCCCCAGGACGGCCTTCACGCACCCTCCGGTCCTGGCGGCGGCGGCGCCATGCATATGAACCCTCGCTCGTGGCCTCACCAGCAGCAGCCTCAGCAACAGCAGCAGCACGTCCAGCACAGCGTCGAGGGACCCGAGGCTCCATACGGCGGCCCTGCCCAGCCATTCTCGCAGGGCCCCGGTGGTCCGTTCGGCCACGGCGGTGCAGGCTCGTCCATCTACGACGGCCCGCGGGGACACCAGGGAGGCCCCCACGGCGGTCCTAGCGGCGGTCCTCCTGGCCAGCCTGCGCAGCAAGCCCCGGTACCGCGCAACACACACACTCCTGCTCCTGGCGCCGGCTCCAACGGCAATGCTGCCCAGCAGGGCAGCGGCGAGAAGCGCGGCCCCGTCGAGTTCAACCACGCCATTTCTTACGTCAACAAAATCAAGGTGAGCGAATAATTGCCCTTTTATATCATATATGTTCAACATGCCATATATTCTTGTCCCGTTTGTCAGACACATGTAACTTATTTGTCACCTTGACAAATGGGCTTCCATCACCGACGTTGCCCGGCCCCATTCTGTTTGTCTTTACTTTTTTACCCTCTGTTTTACTGCTCTCTAGTCCGACATCTGTATGCTAACCATCTTTTCTTCTTTTTCTTCTTTTTGCTCAACAGAACCGCTTCCAGGACAAACCCGAAATTTACAAGCAGTTCCTTGAAATCCTGCAGACGTACCAGCGCGAGCAGAAGCCCATTCAGGAAGTATATGGCCAGGTTACCACCCTGTTTAGTGGCGCGCCCGACCTGCTCGAGGACTTTAAGCAATTCCTGCCTGAGACGGCAGCACACGCCCGCCCTGCCGGTGGCCGTCCCAGCGAGGATACACCTGCACCTCTCGCCTCGGTGCAGACCACACCGCCTAGTCAAACCGCCCGCGACGGCCCCAAGATGCCCCCCGTTGGCAACTTTGCACCCCCTTCGAGCACTACCAAGGAGAACAAGAAGCGGCCCCGCCAGGACAAGCAGACTCCCGCCCCTGTGCCGGCTCCCGTTGAGTTGGCCGCGGTCACTAGTTCCATCCGCGGTCCTCCCACCACTGCAGCTGCCACCAACAAGAGAGCAAAGCTTTCGCACCGCGGCGCCGATATTGGCGCGGCTCTCATTGAGCCCACTCTGACCCCCATGATGCCTGGTCCTCTGCCTCCTACCGGCACGGCGCAGGAGACGCAGGAAGCTCTGTCCTTCTTTGAGCGCGTCAAGAAGTTCTTGCCCAACAGAACGACTATGAATGAGTTCTTGAAGCTGATCAACATGTATCGCCTCGGACTCATTGAGCGTAATGTCCTTGTCACGAAAGCATACGCCTTCATCGGTGGCAACAGTGAGCTATTCAACTGGTTCAAGGAGTTTGTTGGCTACACAGGTGAGGATGAAATTGTCGACAACCAGCCGCAGCCCCCATCTGGCAAAATCTCTTTGAGCAACTGCCGTGGCTTCGGCCCCAGCTACCGCTTGCTCCCCCGCCGCGAGAGACTGAAGCGCTGCAGCGGCCGCGACGAGCTTTGCAACTCGGTTCTGAACGATGAGTGGGCGTCTCACCCGACCTGGGCTTCGGAGGACTCGGGTTTCGTTGCGCATCGCAAGAACGGCTATGAGGAGGGTCTCCACCGCATCGAGGAAGAGCGCCACGATTACGACTTTTATATTGAGGCCAATCAAAAGTTCATCCAGCTTCTGGAGCCGTTGGCCCAGCAGATGCTGACTCTTGCACCGTCCGAGAGAGAAAACTTCCGCATGCCTCCCGGTCTCGGTGGCCAGAGCACTTCCATCTATAAGCGTGTTCTGAAGAAGGTCTATGGCCCGGAGAAGGGAGCCGAGGTTGCCGCGGACATGTTTGCACACCCCTTTGCTGCCGTGCCAGTCATCATGACGCGGCTGAAGCAAAAGGACGAAGAGTGGCGCTTCTCCCAGCGCGAGTGGGAAAAGGTCTGGATGGCGCAGACAGAGGCTATGCACCTTAAGAGTTTGGACCACATGGGCATCCAGGTCAAGTCGAACGACAAGCGCAACCTGTCTGCAAAGCACCTTGTCGATGTCATCAAGACAAAACGGGAAGAGCAGCGTCGCGGTGTTGCTACCTACGACTCCAAGAGCACCCCCAGCGTGCACCAGTTCCTGTGGGAGTTCTCTGACCGCGAGGTACTGCTGGACCTGCTCCGCTTCATGGTTCTCTATGTTCTCAACAGCGGCCAGCACGGCACAAATGAAAAGGAGCGCATCACCGAGTTCTTTGAGACCTTTATCCCCCAGTTCTTTGACATTCCTGAAGAGCTTGTTGCCCAGCGCCTGGCGGATATCGACCGCGACTCTGGCGATGACGAGGGCGACGACTCGACCCCTACCGAGCTGACCAATGGCCGCAGCAGCCGCCGCAATGCCAAGAAGTCGGATCTCCTGCGTGGTGTCCTCGACCCTGGTCGCAACGGCGCCAAGTCGTCTTCTGCTTCCCGGAACCAAAAGGAGGACTCGGCGGGCTCTGGCTCCAAGGAGACAACGCCCGATGTGACCTCTGCCAACGAGGAGGACATGCCGGATGCCCCAGGGGCACAAGGTACACCTACTCCTGCAGCGTCTGCGCTGGAGCTGGCCAACGAGCGCTGGCTGCCATCGGCACCTCGTGCAACTGTGGTGGCGGGCAACGAGCCGCTGACCGAGACCGACAAGAAGGAGCTCAAGGCTGACGGCCCATTCAAGCGCCAGTGGTACAATCTGTTTTGCAACCAGACCATGTTTGTGTTCTTCAGCGTGTTCCAGACGCTGTACAGGCGTCTCAAGGAAGTCAAGGAGAGCACCGAGAGTGTGTTGGAGGAGCTGAAGCGCGAGAATGCCGACAAGGCGGGCCGCACGCTGGGCATGATGGCCGAGCGCATGGCCTACTTTGACGCCAAGCACCCGGAGACATTCTGGCCTCACACAATCGAGCTGATTGAGGACTTTATCACGGGCGAGATTGACGAGAACCGCTACTTTGACGTCCTGCGCCGCTACTACCTCAAGAAGGGCTGGACTCTGTACACAATCCAGGACCTGCTCAAGACGCTGTGTCGGCAGGCGCTGGTGTGCAGCACGGGCAGCGACAACAGCCGCGACAAGACGGCCGATCTCGTGCAGCAGTTCATGACGGGCCGGCAGCAGGAGGAGACGAGCTACGCGGCAGAGATCAGCGCGCGCAAGTTTGCGGAAAAGTGCATCAAGGACGGCGAGATGTTCCAGATCACCTGGTACCCCGGCAAGAACGAAGTGGCTATCCGCTGGCTGCAGCGCGACGAGCCCACGTTCAATGCAGACGCCATGGCCCGCCAAGAGCGGTGGCAGTACTACATCTCGTCGTACATGCGCGTCGAGCCGACCGAGGGTGTTAACACGGCCCGTCTGCGGAAACCCGTGCTATCCCGGTCTCTTGTCTTTGAGGACGGCAGCCACAGCGGCCCTGCCGACTCGGACAGCCACGGCGAAGGCCGCAAGGCTGCTGCATTCAGCGAGGACTTGGACCTGCGCATCTGCCTCAACTCTTCTGCGATTGTCTACGGCCCCAACACGTCCGAGTTCTTCTTGTACAACCACGACCGTGTTGCTGCCGACGACGAGGACGACGAGGATGCCGAGCAGGACGACGAGGCCGATGCCGAGGCTGGGCAGGGCGACAGTGCCACTGCCGACGAGCGCAAGCAGAAGAAGCAGGCCGCCCGTGCAGCGCGTCGTGCGGAACAGTACCGCGCGCGGAAATCCGAAAAGGAAGCCCAGACGACGCGGCGCCAGGCACGTCGCGAGCAGCGGTTCCGCGAGAAGTTTGTCATCAACAATGCATGGATGAAGAACAAGACGCAGGAGGAGGTGCGCACACAGACGGCCAAGTTTGCGCAGTGGGTCAAGGATGGCCTGCTGCCGAGCGGCGAGTCTGCCGCCGAGGATGCCGGCAACAGCGGCGCGGCGGCGACCAACGGCGACAAGAAGAACGCGGCAGACGGCGGCGAGATGGACACTGCTGCGTGATGGCAGTAGCCGGGGATGACTCAGATTGTAGTGTTACAAGTGTTTTATTTTGTCCTTTGTTTCCTGTGTTTTTAAATACTTTTTTTTGTTTTTGTTTGTTTTCTGCATCTTTCATCTCATCTCAGCCCCTATTAGTATCCGGATGAATCGGCGGCAGTGTTGTTATTTTGCTTTGGACCAACCTGGAGGAGGACTCTCTTATTGTTTTTGCTTACTCTTTCCTCTTTCTATTGCCTAATGTATCTTCTATGTTTTGATTCTTTTTCATCTTCATCTGTTTATCCATCGTCAATGCTCATCGGCATTGATTCTTTGCTAAGCTCTTTTCTTTGTGTATCTTTTATAAGCTTGCGTTTGCTTATATCTACTGGCACAATATGACTTTACTCCAGACCTGTTTTTAGTGAAATGAAATTTTTGTCGATGGAATTATGTCACACCGTGGTCGATAACGACAAATTTGATGTCGTGATATTATGTAATCATATTCACGAGGATTGGTAATAAATGACTAATCCGCCCTTAGGATCTCGATTTTCCACTGCATTATTCAATACATGCCATAAAATAGCTTATAGATTTGGCTTCAAGCTGTTTACTTGCGCCGATGGGAGCGATCTAAGAAAGAAACAACGTTACTTTTCAACATCCATAAGAAAAGGTACAAGACGCAGCCGCCCTCCGTGACCTCCTCATTACTCCGACACTGTCCCTTGTACTCCTGCTAGTGGTGTAAACAACCGTGTGTGCTCTCTCCATATGTGTGCCGCTGATGCCGATGCAAGTGCACGTGTGAATGCAGACATAAATGCAGATATAAATGCAGATATAAACGCAATGCAACGCAATGCAAGGCCGCTTTTGCCCGTAATCGCATAAAAGCCCATTTTCCCGCATTTGTTTTGCACAGTATATCATTTCTTATTCATCTCAAACGCCATTGCCGTCACATATGGTCCTCCCTGTAAAGATTGACTCACTGCAGGTTCTCAATGACCAGCGCCGAGGCACCGCCACCGCCGTTGCAAATACCGGCAACACCGATCTTACCCTTCTTCTCCTTGAGGACGGTCGTCAGGGTGGTGACGATGCGGGCACCAGAGGCACCCAGGGGGTGGCCAATGGCAACGGAACCGCCAAGAACGTTGACCTTCTCGGCATCCAGCCCCAGCAGCTTGATGTTGGCCAGGGCAACAACAGAGAAAGCCTCGTTGATCTCGTAGAAGTCGACGTCGGCGGGGGTCAGGCCGGCATGGGCAATGGCCTTGGGGACAGCCAGGGCAGGGGTAGTGGTGAACAGCTCAGGGGCCTGCTCGGCATCGCCCCAACCGCGGATGACGGCAAGGGGCTTCAGGTTCAGCTCCTTGAGCTTGGCCTCAGAAACCAGGACAACAGCGGCAGCGCCGTCGTTGATGGGGGCGGCGTTGGCAGCAGTGACAGTGCCGGCCTGGGGCTTGAAAGCAGGGCGGACCGACTTAAGCTTGTCAATGTTGAGGTTCTTGACCTCGTCGTCACGGTCGACGCGGGTGGCAGGCTTGCCACGGGGGCCGGGGACCTCAATGGGGGCAATCTCGACAAACAGGCCAGCCTCGGTGGAGGCCTGGGCGCGCTGGTAGGTTGCAATGGCGTAGGCGTCCTGCTCTTCGCGGGTGATGCCGTGGGTGGAGCTGCAGAGCTCGGCCTGGATGCCCATGTGCTCCTTGGAGTAGGCGTCGGTCAGACCGTCGTTGAGGACACCATCGATGACCTGGGTGTTGCCGTACTTGGTGCCGGCGCGCAGAGTAGGCAGGTAGTGGGGGGTGTTGGACATGGACTCAGTACCACCAGCGACGACAATGTCAGCAGTGCCGGTGATGATGGCCTGGGCACCGAAGATGATGGACTTCAGGCCCGAGGCGCAGACCTTGTTGACGGTGGTGCAGACGACGTTGGGGGAGAGGCCGGCGCCGATGGCACACTGGCGGGCAGGGGCCTGGCCAAGGCTGGACAAGGTTAGAGGTCTGTAAATTTCAGAGAGTCGTATGATCGGCACGACGGCTACTCACTTGGCAGACAGGACGTTGCCAAAGATGACCTCCTGGACATCCTCGGGCTTGATCTCGGGGACACGCTCAACGGCAGCTGGGAAGAGGGTAGATGTTAGTCGGTGCGGGGAGGACTGGAGGATGCGCCAGGGCCAGGGCACAGGAGGGGCACGGGGTAGGACATACACTTGATGGCGTGGGCACCCAGCTGGATAGCAGTGAGGCTGGACAGCGAGCTGCAGACGGCGAGTTAGCAATTGCGAGGCAGAGAAAGCTGGAGAAGCTGGCCGAGGGCGTCAATGGCTCAGGCGAGGTCGAGGCCGAAAAAGGAGGGGAGAAGGCAGAGCTGCGCACCCAAGGAACGAACCGACAGGGGTTCTGGCTGCCGAGACAATGTAGACGGGGGGCACGGAAGGCATTGTGGCGGTGGTGAAGCTTGTTGGAGGGTGAAGAGAAGACGGTTGAGATCGTGGTTGAAGGTTGAGGAGAGTCAGAGGAGACAGGAGAGAGGAGGGGAGACGAGATGTCGCGAGAAGAGGAGCGGAAAGGGAAGGAAGAAGAGGTAGTGCGGTCAGGCAAGTAGAAATAGTAGAGCGCACACTTAATAGTACTTGGCCGCTTTACCTCTACCTCTGTATATCAGCAGTTGTGTTCTGCCGAGCCAAGAGGTCGCTGGGCTGTTGTCTGCTGCTGCGAGGGAAGGTGTGTGCCCCACCCGAAAAATTGTTGAGCGTTGTCGCAGCGGTACCAGTACTGTATGTACCCCTCCTGCAGAGGTGACGGGAAGGTGCAATCCAGGGACAGGAACAATAGCAGTACATAGTACGGGTGCGCTTTCACACCGCCCTCGCACTTGCCCCTTTCTTACATAGGACAGCCGCGCCCATGCCGTTCTGGGAAAGAAGCGGTGGAGTGCACCAGTCGTCACTTCCCTGGAGGCCAGGATGCCGCGTCGGAGTGCGAGCTCGACATTGAGGTTCTTTCCATTTTGGTCCCAGTAATTTGCTGCCTATTTTGCTGCCTACATGGTACGATATTTTTTGCTTGTGAAAGTCCTACCGCCGGGGCCAGACTCCGTCTTGCCTTCTAATCACGGCGCGCTCTTACAAATCCAGAGGAAGGCCTTCTAATCACAGCGCGCTCTTACAAATCTAGAGGAAGGCCTTCTAATCACGGCGCGCTCTTACAAATCCAGAAAGCAAGAGGGAAGACACGTGACGCCTTATACTGTGTACCGTGGCTCGGACACATCTTGCAGCTTGGATGGTTGCAAGACCTCATGACGCGGTCGCCCAAAGCTCCAATATGGCTGCCACACAGCTTCGGCCGGACGCAGGATGTCGACGATTAATATTCAGCAGCGCAAAGTCCTCCGATGCTGTACAGATCGACCTTGGCGGCCGTCACATCAACCGTCACGAAAAGGTTAAGCTTGAGCAAGCAGAATCAGGACGGGCCAATCGAAGGGCTGGCACAAAGACTGGATGACAGGGTACTTCCAGCAAGTAGACACTGGCGGATTGTTATCAGATGTGGACGATTGGTGGCTGCCATATCATGTTCTTGTTCTTTTTCTGCTTAGTCAGCAAGCGACGCTGGATGGTCACAACTAGACAGGCCCCGTTTGTTATTTTGGTTACTGAAATAAGTGTTGGACTGCATACACTGATCAATTCAGCTACAAAAAGTAACTAATACTGTTACATTGATTTAATTTGGATTTAAAGCATGCAAATGCTGCTTCTATGGGCTCTTGCAGCAGCGGCAGCGTCAAATGGGCTAGCCGGCAAGGCTGGTTAAGAAGAGCTCAAGTCTACAGTTGTTCGAAATGATTATCTAATAAATATATGCCTGGCATTCATGCTTACATCTACAGGCCAAGTCAATAAAAGGGTTTATGACTGGGCCGGTCTTGGTGAGGGCATATCGCGGCTTGGCTTATCTGTGCTATTTCCAAATTAAGAAGGAGCCGTGTAGGAGGGGGAGACCCGGCGCCAGCCGCCCGCAGCCCGCAGCCAACACCACGTACTTTTGCATATCGTATACAAAGCAGCCTCGCCACGATCTCTACCAACTGCACTCCCTAGAACAGCACACCGCCGCCAATAGTGAACGGCTATTACTGCAAACGCACGAAAAATGGCACCCCTCGCACAGGCCGTAACCGTGTCCCTCAAAGACCTCGAGAATGGTGAGACTTTCACGCGGGCGCATCTCTGCTTCCAATCTTCAACTCCAGCCCTCTAACGTCCAAAGGAACCGTCGCGCTAGAAAAGCTGCAGGAGGCATTTGGCCCCGACTCGCTAGGCATTCTAGTCGTCAAGGACGTGCCCGCGACCTTTCCCGAAATGCGCCGGCGCCTGCTCTCGTACGCATCGTACCTCGGCAACCTATCGGATGAGCAGCTCACCAAGCTCGAGAACGAGCCGGCAAAATACCTGACCGGCTGGTCGTGTGGCAAGGAGATGCTCAAGAACGGGCAGGTCGACACGCTCAAAGGCTCGTACTATGCCAACTGCGCATTCTACGTCGACGCCAGCCTTGAGTGCGCCAAGCCGACGGCAGAGTTCTCGACGGCCAACTTCCCCGAGTACCTGTCGCCAAATGTGTGGCCAGCCGAGGCAAACGGCGTGCTCCCCGGCTTCAGGGCGTCGCTGGAAGAGCTGTGCAAGCTCATCATTGACGTCGCCGTGCTGGTGGCCCGCGCTTGCGACCGGTTTGCGGAGCAGGCCATCCCGGACTACCCGGCAGGCTATCTGGAGGGTGTCGTGAGCACATCCACAACCACCAAGGCGCGGCTGTTGCACTACTACCCGCAGGAGGCGTCTAGCGTGTCTACAGAATCGAAAGAAAGCGGCGGCGGCGACGTGGGTGACGACTGGTGCGCTACACATCTGGACCACGGCTGCCTCACAGGCCTCACATCCGCCATGTTTGTGGACGAGGCCACTGTCGACACCACGCCAGACGCATCCGGAAAGAGCACCCTGCCTACCCTTACCGAGCTCGACGCGTCGCCAGATCCTGCGGCCGGCCTGTATATCACGTCGCGTACCGGCACTGTCGTGCAGGTCAAGATCCCACGCGACTGCATTGCCTTCCAGACGGGCGAGGCGCTAGAGCGCATCACAGCGGGCCGTTTCAAGGCAGTGCCGCACTTTGTCAGGGGAGCCAAGCCGGGCTCTGGAGGAGTGTCCGGGCGGATTGCTCGCAACACACTGGCCGTCTTTACGCAGCCAAACCTGGGCGACGACGTCGACCGCGCGCAGCACATTACTTTCGGGGAATTTGCGCGCGGCATAGTTGCTAAGAACACTGTAGGATAGAGCATAAATTATGGAATAAAACAAATCAAATCAAATTGGCTTTCGCTTCAAATCATGGACAAATGCTTGCAAAATAGTAAAATCAAGAGACTATTTGCACCGTACTTAGCTAGCGTTTTTATAGTCATAGTATAGTGTAAGTAGTCATGGGCTTCTATACAAAATAAATGCGGGCGGTAGGGTGTCCCACTTTAAAGTTGAGAAATAGCCGGCAGAAAAAAAGATGGTTTTTTCCAGCGCCTACAGCCATAGCCAATATCGCGACGCTCTCCGCTCTCGTCCACCTCACCCCAATTCCAGCTTTATGAACGTCATTTCCGCAGCATCCATCCCATACATCATGATTAGCCAATAAAACAGCGGCAACCACACATTTCTCGATCTCTCGCTTCCCGAGCTCCCTCCAATCGCGCTGCACCAGCTGCAATGGACGCCAGCGGCCTCCTCAAGAAACAGGGCTGGCGCGGCCTCGGCCACACCCTCCACCCAACCGACGATTCCACCGGCCTTGCGCGCCCGCTGCTGCTGTCGCGCAAAGACGACCGCCAGGGCCTAGGCATCGACTCGATCCACCGCAAGGCCGCAGCGACAGACCAATGGTGGCTGGAGGCCTTTGATCAACAGTGCAAGAACATGAACGCGCCCGGCGGCGCCGTAGCCACATCGGCGGCCAAGGGCCCGACACGGCTGGAGATGATTGCAGGCAACCACGGCGCGAACAAGTACCGGGGCGCATACGGCCTATATGCTAGCTTTGTGCGCGGCGAGACGATTGGCGGCACATTGGGGCAGACCAAGGCGAGTTCCTTAAACACATCAAGCACATCCAGCAAATCCACATCAAGGTCAGGCAGCGCCGACGAGGCTAGCACGGCGGCGACGACGCCAGAGCTCGAGGACAGCAAGGACAAGAAGCGGAAACGGAGTGGCGATGACGAGTCGGAGCGGAGGGAGAAGAGGGGCAAGAATGGCAAAGCGGGCAAGGAGGGTAAGGAGGAGAAGCAGCTAAGAAAGGCCGAGGACAAGGCGGCAAAGAAGGAGGCAAAGAAGGAAGCAAAGAAGGCAGCCAAGAGAGCACAGAAAGACGAGGAAAAGGCCAAGAAAAAGGCCGAGAAGGCAGCTGCAAAAGCAGCCGTCAAGGCAGAGAAGAAACGAGCCGAGGCCGAGGCCAAGGCCAACGAGACAAAAGAAGAGCGCAAAGCAAGGAGGAAGCTGAAGGAGGACGGCAAGGCGCAGTAGAGGTGCCGGCGAGTGTGTTTGTTACTTGTTTTCTTCATCTTCTGCGTTTGTTGTTTTAGCGAAGCATCTGGGATTGGCATACAAAAGCGACATGGATATTTATCGATTAGCATGGTTATTGGGATATATAAAAGACCACCGACTAAGCGGCAGTATGACTGGTGCAGTGATGTGAGGCAAAGATATGTCAACGTCTGTCGACGACTGAAAAGAAGAGAGGGCAGAGAAAGACTGTATGCGCAGCACGGCTGTCTGGCATCCTGAACGCCATAACCAGGAAGAAAACAACAAAACGAAACAACAGCAGGAACAGCAACGACAACAGCAACAGCAGAAACACGGTATATAATAATCACAGCTGCTTGGGCAGTGTGCCGGGAACGCCAGTCAGCAGCCACGGCCGGCGCTCCCAAAACTCGTCCTTGATAATGTCAATGTGCTCGACGGTGATGCGTGCCTTGGACCGGCGCTTCTTGTCGCTCTCGGCCTTTGACTTGGACACGGCTGCCGGCTCGGCCTGGTCGTCGACGGCGGCGGCCACGCCTTCAGAGGATGCGGGATCGACCAGCTCGTACTAGAGTGTTAGCTGGCATAAATCTCTTGAAATCAACGGCAGGGAAGGCATCCATCCACTTACATCGCGAAACACAACGCTGCCCTTCTTGTTTATCTCCGGCTCGTTGTTGTAGTTGATCTTGAAGCGCGAAAACAGAATCTCGTTCTTATCGGCCGAGAACGTGCCCTTGAGCAGCTCCGTCGCGGCGACCGTGTCCATGCCGTCCTTGACGAGCGCCCAGAATGTCGTGTTGTACAGGTTGTTGATGTGGCAGTCGACCTGCCGCCAGCTGAGGTAGTCCCGCAGGTTCTGCACGCTCGGGTAGCACACGGCCCGGCCGTCAAACGTGGGCAGGTGCGGCGGTGCCAGCGGCTCGGTCGCCGGGATGGACATGCTGCTGAAGTCGACGATGGGCACGCCGTCCTCGTCGCGGCCGGCAACGACGACGCCATTGGACGGGCCCGCGGGGTTTCCGAAAAAGGTCGGCCACAGGTAGATGTAGAATGCGGTAAACGTCGACACGACGGTGGACACGAGCTTGCTGGAGCGGCGCTCAAACAGCTGGCAGCTCTTGTGAAACACGAAGCTGTACTCGTCGCTCACGCCGTAGGCCAGCACGATGTCGGGCAGGTCGGCCATGACGGCCTTGGCGGCGGCATTCATCAAGTCGAGGGCGCGCTTGTCGTTTGGCTTTTCAAAGCCGTACTTGGCGCAGAGCCTGGCTGTCAGCTGGGTGCTACGGGTCGTCCGGAGTTGGTGATACTCACTTTGTGAAGCCACGGCCGTCGATGCGCACAACAATCCAGGTGTTGGGCATCAGCGTGTCCTGCTGCTCAAACAGCCGTACATACTCGTACCTGGATAGTTAGTCATCTTTGTCCTTGTTTCTTGTGTCATCAATGATGCTGCCTTTGTCGTCGTCGTCGTCGTCGTCTTCAGTCGTTTGCTGACTTACTTTGAGTTTGCCATATTTCAAGTTTTCTCTTCTTTTTCAGTCCTCTTCTTAATATTCAAACGCTTGATGAGAATAATAAACAAAAAATGAGCACCGTCTTCAGCATCGGCCAAAGAAATCGAGCGAACAGAGCGAGATAATCGAGATCCTTTCGAGACGAGAGAATGAGGGGTGTCTTTGAGCCTTTGTCGCGTGATGACAAAGATGCACTGTGACGACAGCCTCGTGCGTCGGCAGGCGCTAGCTTCAGCGCCACATGGCATTCTGGCCAATCAGAAGCACGGACTGCACAAAGACTACGCCCTACAAAAACACGGCTAGCTGCCAAATACAGCAGGTGCAGCTCTCCCCACCACGATCCTCTGTTTTAGGCCTTCTCCTCTCGACCTCTCATCAGCGTCTCAACGTGCCAACGGGCTGTCCGTCCGTCAACAATGAACCTCCTCCTCTCCGAAGACTACCTGCTGCAGGACTACCCCGAACACATCACAAACACCATCCGGTCGGGCCATGCAACATGCCTGCGCTTCAACCGCAAAGGCGACTACCTCGCCTCGGGCCGCGTCGACGGCACCGTTGTCGTCTGGGACATTGACACTATGGGTGTTGCGCGCAAGCTCCGTGGCCACTCTAAGAGCATCTCGTCGCTGAGCTGGTCGCGCTGCGGCCGCTACCTGTTGTCTGCGTGCCAGGGCTGGAAGGCCATTCTGTGGGACCTGCACGACGGCCGCAAGCACCGCGAGGTCCGGTTTAAAGCGCCCGTGTACATTGCCGAGCTGCACCCATGGTGCGTGACACACTTTGTGGCCTCCATCTTTGAGGACCAGGCTCTCCTGGTTGACATCAGCGAGCCGGTCGACGTCAAACACGTGCTGCCGTCGCGGCCAAAACGCCCGCACACCGAAGACACGAATCAGCTAGACAAGTGGGCAAAGGAGGACGCCAAGCAGATGACTACGGTCACCATCTACTCAAACAACAGCGCGCACATTCTGTCGGCAACGAGTAAGGGCTGGATCAACATTATCGACGCTGCGACCTTTGAGGTCATCTTCTCGCGAAAGGCGAGCGGCAGCGTGATCACGACGCTGCGCCTGAACCACTCGGGCAAGATCCTGCTGGCCAACTCGCAGGACCGTATCGTGCGCTCGCTGCACATGCCCAACCTGGCGAGCCCCGACCTGGACGCGGATACGATCCAGCTGCCCGAGGAGCACAAGTTTCAGGACGTCGTCAACCGCCTGTCGTGGAACCACATTGCGCTCAGCCCGACGGCCGAGTACGTGGCGGCGTCGACGTACAACAACCACGAGCTCTACATCTGGGAGCGCAACCACGGCTCGCTGGTGCGCATGCTCGAGGGGCCCAAGGAAGAGCAGGGCGTGATCGAGTGGCACCCGCACCGCGCGCTGCTGGCGGCCTGCGGTCTCGAGACGGGCCGCATCAACATCTGGTCCGTCACCAGCCCGCAGAAATGGTCGGCACTGGCGCCAGATTTTGCCGAGGTCGAAGAGAACGAGATCTACGTCGAGCGCGAAGACGAGTTTGACGTGCACCCGCAAGAAGAAATCACCAAGCGGCGGCTGGACCTCGAGGACGAGGAGATTGACGTGCTCACCGTGCAGCAGACGGATGACGACATGGGCTCTATGCCTATGGGTGTCAGTACTGCTGGCGCCAAGGGCGTCTTCCACATGCCGATCCTCTATGACCTCGGCGAGTCCGACAGCGAGGAAGAGTTTATTGCCGTGTCAACAGGCACGATGCGGCGGCGCAGTCCAGGCGATGGCCAGAGTGTCGACCTGGATGCCGACAGCGCAATGGCAGACGACCGCGTCAGCACGAGCACAAGGAAGACGACAGCCGCCAGCAAGGGTGGACGGTCACGACGGCGGTAGTTGGTCTTTTGCCTCGCTCTTTTGCTCTTTTGCTTTTTTGCTTTTTTGTTCTTTTGCTCTTTTGGTGTGGCCGCATATATCCTTTTGTTTTATTTTCGGTTGCTTTCTTTGTTCTGTATCAGGAGGCATGGCATGGATGGTTGCATGGCGTATGGTGCTAGGTATCAAAAAGGGAATTTTGTTTCTTTATCCGGGTTTACTCCAACTGTCCTGAATTTATCTTGACTTTCTTATCTTATTTGGTTTGGAATTCTTGGTCTTGTTTTCCTTCTTCCGGCTTCAATTCTCATAAGATTTGGCTTTCGATGTACTGCTGTGGTATATTGCTTTGATGCTGATTTGTTGTGTGTTTGTGTGTGAAGCATTTGTTTGTTTTAGAAGGCATTTATTTTCATTCTTTTCTTTTTATTTCTGATTTCTAATTTATTTTCTCTCTCATATTTTAATATTTTGCTTCAATCATTAATAAATAATTTATTTTAGCCAATTTTCCAGTTAATTACCATCCAAATATTAATATTCAATACATCCCATCATATTTGCTTCACTTTACATCGTATCGTTTCTGCGTCTTTCATCACGTATTACCTGTGTCCATCTCATCCCATTACCAACACCCCATTGTCCAAACGCGGACATCAAAGCGTCGCAGACAAAGACGCGTCGGCCAGTCGTTTGACGTCTGTTTTAACTGTTGCATGCACAGTGGTGGGCTTGGCGCACTCTCGCACTATGGTGCGCTAAAGCCACCTGCCTCCCCTATGCGTTATGCCGTATGCCCCTATTAATAAGCTCCTGCAGCTTGTCGAGCGAGAGGTACCTCCCCCCGGTACTTGCCTCCCGCACGCAGTTCCAGCGTGGCAGCCGCACTGTATTACATCGAACTCGCGCAATATGCCGAAGCTTCGAGAACCAATCACAGCTTGTACCTCTGGCGTACACAAGCTTACACGTGATCTGGCCAGAGCTCTAGAGGCGAAAAGGAGTGGGACTAGGCTGCAACAAGCATAGCGCCACTTTTGGGACACGCTCAAGCCCCAAAGGGAGGCAGGAATGAGCAGAGGGAAGGAGCGACCTGCTAGGCAGAGAAGGGGAGCGAAGTTTTTCCTGCCCCTTGGAGTTGCCCAGAGGCGTTGGTTTTTCGGCCTCACTTTTCCTCCTACACAATCATCGCCACGCACCCTCCGCCGTCAACGCCCGCCCGAACTTCATCGTCCGGCTGTCGAAAACGCGTCTGACCTTTTCTTTCGGGGCTTCTTTTTGTTGATTTCGCCTTTGTTTTTTCTTTTTTGCACCACCAGCGTCGTGGCCTGCCCATCGCGCCGTCGCACCTCGACCGACCGGCCCAGAATCACGACATTTGGTTCCATCACCCACCATCTCCTGTCACGAATCACCGAGTCATCGACCAGTACCCGCACAGTCGCGTCTGCTTTACGACACTTTGGCGCCGTCCGCAGCTCTCCGTCGCCGTTGAGGCACGTCGCTCCCGTTGGGGATCCCGGGGGTTGTTTGCGATCTGTTGGTCGGAGCTCCAGCTCGGTTGCGCGTCTTCGAGTGAATTCGAGGACACTGAGAGACGGGAGATAGCATCAAAGAGCCGCCTTGTAGTGTCTCTTCACTGTCTCGTTGCTCTTCTGTGCTTGATTGATCTCTATCGCCATCGTTGTCGACTACGCGCACGCGCATATCGTCACCCTTTCGCTCCTTTCGGTCCCTTATTCTCTTCTCTTCTTTCTCTCATTTTCGTGTCATTTGTTTAATACTCTTGCTTGCTTTCAGCTTTACAACGATATCGACGACTTTTCTATTTTACAATTCGTCGACCACGCGTTTTCTCGACCATTTTCGATTTTCATTTTATCTCGATATTATCTCGACATCTCGACATCTCGGCATCACGACATCATCATCTCGACGTCATTCAACGCCAATACCTTTCACACATACTCATCACCAACTCCATCGCCAATAAACCGGCAACATGGCGAACCTCTACTTTGCGCACTCGAGTGCGCCCCTCAAGACCATTGAGGAGATCCAGTTCGGCATGATGTCTCCCGAGGAGATTAAGAACATGAGTGTCGCGCACATCATCTACCCAGAGGCAATGGATGAGAGCAAGACAAAACCCCGGGACGGCGGTGTCAACGACCCTTTGCTGGGCTCAGTCGACCGCGGCTTCAAGTGCAAGACCTGTACCGAGAGCATGTCCGAGTGCCCGGGCCATTTTGGCCACATTGAGCTGGCAAAGCCTGTCTACCACCCTGGCTTCATCAAGAAGACCAAAAAGGTCCTCGAGATTGTTTGCCACAACTGCAGCATGGTGCTTGCCGACAGGGTTAGTACTTGAGAGCAACTCCCGCCGTCTTTTTGATGGGATGCGTTCAAAGGTTCTTCACTTTTTCGTGTCTATGATCTGTGCTAACCTGACTTTTCATTTTTTTTTTGCATCGTTTTCTCTACATATAGAGTGATCCTGAGTATCTTGCTGCTGTCAGCACACGCGATCCCAAGGCCCGCTTCCAGCGTGTCTGGGAGTGCTGCAAGAAAAAGAAGCGCTGCGAGAACGAAGTCAAGGCCGAGAACGAGGACGAGTTTGACCCTAACCCAGTCAACAAGATTGGCAAGCAGGCACCGCACAACCACGGCGGCTGTGGTAACTCGCAGCCCGCCGTCCGCCAGACCGGTCTGCAGCTCTGGTCTCACTACGAGATCGAGCGCGACGAGGGCGGCAAGGTCAAGGAGAAGAAGATGCTCACCGCCGAAATGGCTCTCAACATCATGCGCCGCATCAGCACCGAGGACATCCGCGACATGGGCCTCAACGTCGACTATGCCCGTCCCGAGTGGATGGTCATCACCGTCTTGCCTGTTCCCCCGCCGCCTGTGCGTCCCTCCATCTCCATGGATGGCACTGGTACCGGCATGCGCAACGAGGATGATTTGACTTTCAAGCTCGGTGATATCATTCGCGCAAACGCAAACGTCAAGCAGGCCATCAACGAGGGCTCGCCCGCGCACATCTCCTCCGATTTTGAACAGCTGCTACAGTACCACGTGGCTACCTACATGGACAACGATATTGCCGCTATCCCCCGCGCTCTGCAAAAGAGTGGCCGTCCTGTCAAGGCCATCCGTGCCCGTCTCAAGGGAAAGGAGGGCCGTCTTCGTGGTAACTTGATGGGTAAGCGTGTCGACTTCTCGGCACGTACGGTCATCACGGGTGACGCCAACATTTCCCTCGACGAGGTCGGTGTGCCTCGGAGTATCGCTCGCACACTCACCTACCCCGAGACCGTCACCCCCTACAACATCAGCCGCCTGCACCAGCTGGTTCAGAACGGCCCCAACGAGCACCCCGGTGCCAAGTACGTCATCCGCTCCGACGGTACACGTATCGATCTGCGTCATCACCGTCGCGCTGGCCAGATCTCGCTCGAGTACGGCTGGAAGGTTGAGCGCCATCTGATTGACGGTGATTATATCATCTTCAACCGTCAGCCCTCGCTGCACAAGGAGTCTATGATGGGCCATCGTGTCCGTGTCATGCCCTACTCCACATTCCGCCTGAACCTGTCCGTGACGTCCCCCTACAACGCCGATTTCGACGGTGACGAGATGAACCTTCACGTTCCACAGACCGAAGAGACCCGTGCCGAGATTAAGGAGCTGTGCATGGTGCCCCTCAACATTGTCTCCCCCCAAAAGAACGGTCCCCTCATGGGTATCGTGCAGGATACGTTGGCCGGTGCCTACAAGATGTGCCGTCGTGATGTTTTTATGACCAAGGAGCAGGTCATGAACCTGATGCTCTGGGTTCCTGACTGGGACGGTGTCATCCCCCAGCCCGCCATCTTCAAGCCGCGTCCCCGCTGGACGGGTAAGCAGATTGTCAGCTTGATCATTCCCAAGACGGTCAGCTTGCAGATGGGCAACGATTCCAACCCGCTGAACGACGGCGGTCTACTAATCCAGACCGGTGAAGTCCTGTACGGTCTTTTGACAAAGAAGAGTGTCGGTGCCTCGGGTGGCGGTATTATCCATATTTGCTACAACGAGCTTGGCTCCGACGCCGCCATGGGCTTCCTGAACGGTTGTCAGCGTGTCGTCAACTACTGGCTGCTGCATAACGGCCACAGCATCGGTATCGGTGACACTATTCCCGACAAGGAGACCATTGAGAAGGTACAAAAGCACATTGACGACGAGAAGGAGGAGGTGCGCAACCTCACTGCCTTGGCTACCGCCAACAAGCTGGAGGCCCTGCCCGGTATGAACATTCGTGAGACGTTCGAGAACAAGGTGTCCAAGGCCCTGAACACGGCTCGTGACAAGGCCGGTACCACCACCCAGGAGTCGCTCAAGGACCACAACAACGCCGTCACCATGGCTCTGTCCGGTTCCAAGGGTTCGTCCATCAACATTTCCCAGATGACGGCGCTGGTCGGCCAGCAGATTGTCGAGGGTAGACGTATTCCTTTTGGTTTCAAGTACCGCACATTGCCTCATTTCACCAAGGACGACTACTCTCCCGAGGCCCGTGGTTTCGTCGAGAACTCGTATCTGCGTGGTCTGACGCCGACCGAGTTCTTCTTCCACGCCATGGCTGGTCGTGAGGGTCTGATTGACACGGCTGTCAAGACTGCCGAGACGGGTTACATCCAGCGTCGTCTGGTCAAGGCCCTGGAAGATGTCAGTGCCAAGTACGACGGTACTGTGCGCAACTCGCTGGGCGATGTCATCCAGTTCGTCTACGGCGAGGACGGTCTCGATGGTGCCAAGATTGAGGAGCAGCGCATGGACTTTATCAACATGTCTCTGCCCAAGTTTGAGAAACAGTACCGCCTGGATGTCATGGGCAACACACGCTCGCGCGACATTGACGCGCTCGAGTACGCCAACGAGATCACTGGCGACCCGGAGGCCCAGAGCCTGCTGGATGCCGAGTACGAGGCTCTTCTCGCAGCCCGTGAGCATATCCGGTCAATCAGCAAGAAGCGCCTGAACTCGATTCTGGGCAAGAAGGACGACGAGATGATGCAGCTGCCGCTCAACATTGTGCGCATCATCAACTCGGCGCAAAAGACATTCAAGGTCGACGACGTTCAGCGCAGTGATCTGCGCCCCCAGGACGTCGTCCCCGTGATCAAGAATATGCTGGACAGCATGATTGCCGTCCGCGGTAGCGACCCTATCTCGATCGAAGCCAACTACAGTGCCACGATTCTGATCAAGGCACAGCTTCGCTCGCGGCTGGCGTTCAAGCGTCTGGCTGTGGACATGCGCCTGTCGCGTCTGGCCTTTGAGCACATTGTTGGCGAGCTTAGCAGCCGCTGGGCCCGTGCCATGGTCAACCCCGGCGAGATGGTTGGTGTGCTGGCTGCGCAGTCGATTGGTGAGCCCGCGACGCAGATGACCCTGAACACGTTCCATTTCGCCGGTGTGTCGTCCAAGAACGTCACGCTGGGTGTGCCGCGTCTCAAAGAGATTCTTAACGTTGCTAGCAACATCAAGACGCCGTCTATGCTGGTGTACCTGGACGACGCCGATGGCCGGTCTGCAACGCAAGAGCGCGCCAAGGACCTGCGTAGTATTGTCGAGCATACAAACCTGCGTTCGGTCACAGCCGTGACTGAGATCTACTACGACCCCGACGTGCGGTGGACCAACATTGACGAGGATGAGAACATTCTGGAGTCGTACTTTTTGATTCCCGAGGATGTGGCCACCAACCTGGACCAGCAGTCGCGCTGGATGCTGCGCATCACCCTTGATCGCCAGAAGATGCTTGATAAGGGTCTGACGATTGAGGACGTTGCCACGCGCATCAAGGACGAGTACCCGAGCGACCTGGGAGTCGTGTTCAGTGACAACAACGCCGACAGCCAAGTTATCCGCATCCGGACTGTGCGCCAGGATGGCGAGAAGGAGGAGGAGGGTGCCCTGGAGGACGACGTGATGCTGAAGCGTCTGGAGACGCATCTGCTGGACACGCTGACTCTGCGCGGTGTGCCTGGCATTGAGCGTGCTTTCCTGAACAAGGACACCATTCTCATCCGCACCGCCGACGATGCCCTGCTGGCAGCCAAGGACAAGCCCGAGTGCACTGCGTGGTACCTGGACACTGAGGGTACGTCGCTGCGTGCTGTTCTGGCCGTGGACGGTGTCGACTGCAAGCGGACGTACACCAACGATCTTCACCAGGTTGTCGACGTGTTTGGTATCGAGGCCGCCCGGTCTGCGCTGCTGCGTGAGCTGACGCAGGTGCTGTCGTTTGATGGTTCTTATGTCAACCACCGCCATTTGGCACTGCTTGTCGATGTCATGACCTACCGTGGCAGCATCGCCGCCGTTACTCGACATGGTATCAACCGTGCTGACACTGGTGCGCTGATGCGTTGTTCCTTTGAGGAGACGGTCGAGATTCTGCTCGAGGCCGCTGCCGTGGGTGAGCTTGACGACTGCCGGGGTATCTCGGAGAACGTCATGCTGGGCCAGCTGGCGCCGATGGGCACTGGCCACTTTGAGGTGCTGCTGGACCCCAAGATGCTCGACACTGTGATTTCGGACAACTCGCGCATGGGCCTGATGCCTGGCCTCACCGTCAAGGGCAGCCAGATCGAGGGTGCCGCAACACCGTACGATTCTGGCTCGCCGATGGCCGACTCGGGCTACCTGAGCATGAGCTCGCCTGCCATGGGCAACTTCTCGCCAATTATGAGTGCTGGTTCGGAGACGCCTGCTGGCCTGGGCACGGAGTATGGTGGCAGTGGATTCGGCAGCATTGGCGGCTACTCTGGCGCCAGCCCCCGGCCCACAAGCCCCTTCAGCACGTCGCCGACGTCGCCGTTCAGCAGCGGGTATGGCAGCTACTCGCCGACGTCGCCGGCTGCGTACTCACCAACATCGCCGATGATGGACATGGGTGGTCGCTTCTCGACGTCGCCGCAGTTCAGCCCGTCGTCGCCATCGTTCTCGCCGACGTCGCCGTCGATGCGGCCTACGAGCCCCAACTACAGCCCGACGTCGCCCAGCTACTCGCCTGCATCGCCGTCGGCTGCACGGCACTACTCGCCGACGTCGCCTGCCCAGTTCAACTCGCCGACGTCTCCGTCGTACTCGCCAGCAAGCCCCAACTACAGCCCTGCGTCGCCCAACATCCACGCGACAAGCCCGTCGTACTCGCCAGCGTCGCCCACATGGTCGCCGACTTCGCCCGAGGCGTACTCGCCAACGAGCCCTACGTTCCAGCGGTCGCCTGGCCAGCAAGGCTCGCCGACAAGCCCGAGCTACTCACCGACGTCGCCGACGTTCTCGCCGAGAACACCTGGTCGCGCGCCGCCTGGCAATGGCTCGTACTCGCCGACGTCGCCGTCAAACAACTAAATTACGGCATACGACTAGTGTGTCTCTGTTCTACCACATTTCTGCATATTTTCTGTTTTCCACACATCACATGAAACTACTTATTAATATTGCGTGCGTGCTATTGCTTTTGCTGCTTTTCTTCTGCTTATATTCTTTCTGTTCAACTTGGTTTGGGGTATTGAAACTTTGCATCTTCTGTCTTGCTTGTCTTTCTTTTTGTCTTGAATGTGCTATTTCCCAAAATTTCGTCGTGCTCGGCGCCATGCAAAAAACTCCTGCATACTGCATCACAAACATAGATTACATACCTGTTTTGAAATTCCCACCTATTATTCACTTAAATTTGCCACCTCTTTCTCATACAAAAAAAATGTACAGAAGTTTTGATCCGACGCCGTTCCTTTGTCTTGCGTTGCTTGTTACTTCCTCGTCTTGTTCTGATCTGTCACTTGTACTTTCTTTTCTGTTTCTGTCTATGCCAGTGAGGGAGTAAGGGCCGAGTGTCTGGTGACATTATCCTGGAGAAGATGCAGGACAAGAGGACAACAAGACGGCCTAATCAACAAACGATGCAGTACCTTCTCAAGATCTTATACCGGTGATTACGCAAAACCGAGATGGAGTGACCGGCAGCCGGCCGGGACAAGAAGACAAACACCAACCAAAAAAATGAAAAAAAAAATATAAATATGAAACGGCTTAACAACCTAAACAAACAAACAAACAAACAGACGAGCAAATCAAACAACCAGACCCAAACAATAACTGAAAGAAGAGACACATATAAAGCAATAACGGTTGATGGTTATGGCGTGTCTGTCTCTGTCTATTCGGGCACTCCGCTCCAACATCACTTGAGCTTCCGGCCTGCCACTTTCTGCTCCTGCCCCATCTGCTTCGTCTACCGCTTTTTCTTATTTACTCTTTTGCGTTTCCTTATTCTGCTTGTTCTATTTCCCTTCTCTTATATACTGCTCTTCGTTTGCGCTGTGCACTTGCTCAAGGTGCACCGAGGCGATACACGAATAAAAGCCCGACCTACACCATCTGCTGCCCAACTGGCCGTGACCGTATAAAGGTGTGCATCCATGTTCTGTAGCATGTGTGTAGTGACAGTTCGAACATAAGACTGATAAATTTGATGACATAAGCACATTTTCCCGTGCATCGTGGCTTACTTTCAGCCTGTAAGATAACTACGTGTCGCGTGAGCGTACACAAATGCGGAAGGAATAGAACCAGGCTTTTCTTTCCGTCCTGCTTCCCTTTAGGATCAGGTAAAGGAGCAAATTTGCTGTGCATGGCAGGCACGCGTGTGTAGTCCGTAGTCCCTTCCGTTTTCATACCGTGCTGCCGCATGCTCCTGCCGTTTCTGTCTAGGAAGCCATACGCAGTCCTGGTTCTTCCCTCTCGCCGCCTTTTACCCTGGCCAAATTCTCATCCTACAACCTACAACCTACAATCTACACCTCTGCTTCCGTCAATAGCCTTGCACAGGTACAGCGATCAAGACAGTCCTGCATGCGCCCATCCACCACGGCGCTTCCGAGCCAGCACAACCGTTACGCTTGTGCACCGCTGTTCCATCCCAGAGAGCCGAAACGGGCCCCAAAAGGACAGTCCACGCGAGGGCACCAGAAGCAGAAAAGGCTGGAAAGACAAGGAAAGATATGCATCTTGTACTTACAGTAAGAATCATGCCATCCTCCTCATAAACCGGGCGGCAAAGCTGACTAAAACTGACAGACATCTGATATCACGGAGAGTCTCGCAGCGTTGAGCCGTGAATCCCCGAGCACACCTCTACTCTGCATGTTTCTTTCTGCCTCTGGCCCAAGCTGACTCCAATGGCGCGGCACGCAGATACTACCCGGTCCAGACTCTTGGAGAAGGCCATTGGACTGAGACTCTGAAACTCCGACTTTCTGCAATTCTTTGGGAGTAGTTGCAACCCAAGAAGAGTAGAGAATGCACCAGCCGGGCCAATCTGCGAGATGAATCTTGCAGCCGAGCTTACGAAGTAGCTAATTATTAGTCTTTCACGCCCAAAACGGTCATGCACAGGAGATGCACCACAGAGCAACACCACGCCGAGCCAACTGACTAGGCCTGATAGTGCCATCATTGCCGGCTGTCCTGCGGAACCGAAGCCCGAGATACCATGTTATGACCGTGTCGAAAAACATCACCGTGTTGTGGCGAAGCTCTGCAATCTATCGGCTGTCTTTGCCCCGTATTCCGTCACTCATGACTGAAGTATGTCAATACACGGAGATACTGTGAGCAACAAAGTAAGGCAGTGCATACGGGGTGTCGGTCATCTGACGAGATAAAGAAAAGAAATTACACATTCCTGTCTCTGCTAAGTGCAAGTTCGCCCCTCCCCCAGATTTGCTATGTAAGTATTAGCCTGCTCCGTGCTCCCTGGGTCAATCGGGCTGGGACTCAATGGGCTCAATGGCCTATTATTGTGCTGTGATAACGCTATCGATAGCTCAACCCGCGGCTACCCATGGTGCTGGCGTCGGCTTTGTTTCGTTATTATTGCAGAATGCAAATCGTTGCAGATGTCATTACGGGCTAATCGCAAAGTTGCCGACTAGCCTCGGGCTGTCTTGCTGTCTGCTGGATTTCATTATAATACCAAGCAGTCTTGAAGACGAAACGGAAAGAAAAAAGAAGAAGAAAATAAATACGGACAAACGAAACAAACCAAAATAGCAATGGCCAAAAAGGGACTCACAAGCCAGGAGCCGGGAGCACGAAAAATGAAGAGAGGAAACCGAATTATCCCCAGTCGCCTGCTTCAAAGTCCTCGTGACGGTACTGATCATGCGGTAGTGCCATTGCGGTCTCTTTGGCTGGCCAGCCTAGCCCGATATTTCACTTTGCTGTTTCCTCTTAGCATGGGGAGCCATTATTACCTGGCCTGGCCTGACCTGCACCCCGCAAGATAAGTTTGTTGCTTGCTGGCCCGAGCTCTGGCTGCCAGCAACATACATACAGTATGTATGTACATACTATCTATGTTGGATAGTGATCGTCCAGCTCTTGTTATCAGTCTAGGAGTCTATTGGTATCATATCAGTCTGCCTGCCTTTTGCGTCGTTGCGTCGTTCCCTTCGCCCATCCGGCACAGTCCATGCGTGCCCAAATTCTGATCCATCTCGTTATGTTTATGTTTTTCTTTTCTTTTTGTCATTTATGTATTCTACTTCCCCATTTCTTCCCATGGCTACTGTTGCCGTGTGTCGGGA
Source organism: Ophiostoma australiae (assembly GCA_022392945.1). Classification (NCBI taxonomy): domain Eukaryota; kingdom Fungi; phylum Ascomycota; class Sordariomycetes; order Ophiostomatales; family Ophiostomataceae; genus Ophiostoma; species Ophiostoma australiae. The sequence continues at coordinate 559,548 of JAKRGJ010000002.1, read as the reverse complement.
AACAATTGTTATCGAGAGTCCAACCACCATGGCTTGAAAGATTGCAGCCCGAACAACAACGATGCCATCCCGACATCGTACATCATAGACAGCTTAGGTCTGCTATGGTATGGCGTATCATCTATCAGAGCTATTGCGACTTACACTCACAAGCCCTATTGCACCATTGCACTGCAGCTCAGGGAGAAGTGATAGGCACTGCTCATGCCCACACACCCCTTATGCGTATGCCTCTCTTCCTTGTTTACTCGGATGGCATTTTTCAGTTCCTCTTCTTTCTCTTGTTTATTCACTTTATTGGTATTTCTTGATATCTTTTGTCGTTTCAAGTCGAGTCTACCCGTGTTCACATTGCCTCTCGTTTCTGTCCACCCCTTCCATGTCCATGCCTCGTACCAAAGACACCGTCGCGGGGGTCACCTTTGCACAAACCAAACCTAGGATGCAACTCACTCAGCGGTGAGCAGTGCTTCATGGAGCCATGGAGACGCTCCATGGCTGTCGTGGCTATCCGCCTGGTCCGCAATGATACTCTCTGAGCTGTTGTTGTTACACTGTATTTGTTATCTTTTTATTGAGTTTTTTTTTTGTTGTTTTGTCTGTTCTGTCTTCAGTTGCTTATGCTCTACCATGTACTCCCTCTACTCTCTGCTTCTTTTATCCATTTTATCTACTGTACCAGCTGGCTGCCACCAATGGCGAACCCCACGTGTGTGGGCGGCTAGGCCGGATTGTCCATTCACGTATCTTACTTTTGTCCCTCTTGTCTCTTTTTGTCCCTTTCACTTTTTTTTTGCTTTTTTTGCTTTTCCTGCTCTTTTTGTACGTCACAAGCACCTTCGTGCACAGAGGCAAAGCAAAGAGGGCCCAGGCTAGCCTGTGGTCAAACAACATACAACCCTATTTCCATTTACATTATTTCCCTCCTTTCCCTTCTTCCCTGCCTTTTCAGGGCCTGCTGAACGGATAGGTCATTTTCTTATTTGACTTTTCCTCGGTTTCTCGGGGTTCTTCTTTCGCAGTCACCCCTCTGACGACCCTGCTAAACGACCTACTTCATCCGTGGGTGTGTAATACAAGTATATTACAATGCCTGTACGTGCACCCGTCCTGTCCTCTGTACTCGCTGGCCATGCCTTGGCTGTCTTATCTGTGATCATAAAAGAGTTTGCAGAAAGTGACGGACAGAGTAAAAAGCTCAGGGGATGGAGGAAAGACAACGCAAGAGAAAGGCCAGGACACGGAGCTGAGGAACAAAAGTTGAAATGCGTGGTGGCATGTTTGTAAGATACACACCTGCACCAGTGGACTTGCACCCCCCCCCCCCCCCAAGCCAAGGACAAGAGGAACAAAGAATGGGAGCTACTGAGCCACTGCCACCAGTATCCCCTGACAGGCCAAGTGTAGCTTGTATTATTGTACTCTGTATGGAGAACCACGTAGTTCTTTTTCGGCTAGATGGGTAATACGATGTATGATGTCGACTGTCTACTTTGTATCCAAGCGTCTGGGGGAGGGGTCTGTCAGCAGCCCTCTTGATTTTGCTGTCTGTTTCCAGGAGAGAAGTGAGACAGTGGGATCTGCTGGTGTTTATGAATAAAGGATAAAGAAAAAGACTTTATATCAAAGACGAGAGTAGGCTAAGCAGCCTGGAGCCTGGCAGTCTGGACTTGTATAAAGTCTGTCGAGTCCCCCTTGGACTGGCCGTCGAGTCTGCTGCTCTGCATATCCATTCTACTTTCCATCTTTGCAGTTTTCGTTACAAACAACTCCAACTATCCCAACTCTGTCCTCTATCCTATCAACCCAACATCTACTCATCTACCATCACAATGTCTGCCAACGAGGAAATCATCACCCTTGCCAGCCAGGCCAAGAGCTTCACTCCCAACGCCAACGAGCGCCGCCCGTCGTTCTTCCTGTCGCTGGCCCCGGCCACGTCCAACTCGTACCCCAAGACCCAGCAGTCTGTCTCTGAGGCCTCTGCCTCTGCCGCCCCGGTCGAGGCTGATGCCGCCGCCCCTGCTGTCGAGGCCGATGCTAAGCAGCGCCGCAGCTCGAGCTTGAGCAGCACCAACAGCAACGCACCTGGCCTGCGTATCCTGAAGCTGGGCCCTGTCCACTGGGGCGAGCACCGCGACGAGCACAAGGGTGACTGGCACGAGGTTGCCATTGAGTAGACTGGTCTGCCAAAGCACTACTTGTCATTTCAATATCAGCATGCATCTGGGTTTCAAAATCATGAATACGGAATAGGAGAAACACGGTGATGGGCTGGGCATAAGCGGCCACCCACGGGCGCAGGATTTCATTTGTTTGTTTTTGTTTTTACTTTGTTTTTGTTTGTTCACTTTTCTACTGCATTATTTGCTTCCTGTTGACTGCCAGTCGATGACTGCAGCATTACCTCTCATAGATATGACCATATGATTGAGGCTTCATACCAGAATGGACCAAGGAGATGGCTCCTATTTTCTTATATTTTATTGGACATTTGCTCTTGATCGCATCTATGCTTTTTGTGTCTTGTCTCTTGTGTCTTTGTGCCAATGTGTCTGGCCTTTATCTGCTTTGTATTAACAGAGCCGTCCAGAGAAGAGGCTGCCAGGTCATGTGCGCAGTGGCCCCAGCACAGCACAGCCTTGGCGGTAGTCCACTCTGCACTGAGCAATATTGACAATGAGATACAGAACGGTGAATCTGGAGTGCAAATTGGTATTAAAAGCAAATGGGGCAAAGAGGAACAGAGAGGAGCAGACAGGAGAGGAATGCCTCCCCTCTCCCTCGACCCATCACTTGTTGAGACAGCTGGCGGCAGCCGCGCGTTGCAGGATAACCACAGTAGGATGTAATAAGAAAGAACGGAGACTGGACACGACGGGGACGCTCCTTCCTGTTTCTCTCAAATAGCTATTGCATTACCTCTTTCCTATTCAAATGCAATCAGAGTAGCCCAATCCGAGCTGTAAATGGAAAGAGTGTCCACCTGGCACGTTCCTTTCTTCTACTTGGGACTGGATGCAGCCATGCAATGCAAGCGGTTCTGTGCAAGTATTAAGACTCTGTTCCCAGATGAGGTATATGTCTGTTGGTGGGAGCTGTGTCCAGAGAGGGTTATCTAGATAATAACATACTATTTATATATGTACTTCCCCGTTGGCTGCGAGGATGATCATGTGCATAGTAGACAAAAGAAGATCAATTTCCCGCGAGAAATAAAGACAAGAAGGAAAGTGAGAGAAACAAAACAAGCACAGGAATAAAAACAGCCGTCTTTTTCTACTTGCCCCCACGTTACATCTATATTGTTTATGCTTTTCAGTGTATTTTTGCTGCTTTCCTTTCTTCTTTCTTCTTTTTCCTCTTTCCTTTCTTTTTATTTAGGCATTTTCCCTCCTTGGTAGCTCTTTCCCCAGATGGTATCTTACGAGGGTAGGTCTTGCCGTTTGCAACATGACACTCGAAATAGAAAATTACATAATCCACAGCAAGAGGAAGAATATATTTTTACGCCGTAGTCCATACATACTACAATAACAAACACTGCCAAGACAGCTCGGTCAATCTTGTGGCGAACGCCAAGGGAAACAGAAGCAGTCTCACAGATCTGAATATCAATAACCAATGTTTTAATCTACGCGTATGTGTTGTGTAGTGAAAGTAGTGCTCATAATATCTGCGCCCCTCGTGGTTTCCTTTGTTGGACTGGCTATCCATTCCTGCTCCTGCCTGTTGCTGCGCTTAGTTTCCAGTGCCGTGTTGTGCTGTACTTTGCTGAATAAGCATTCGCCTTCGAAGCAAGACAGCAGATGCGAGGGATGACGATGGATTGTTCAAAGCCTGCTTATCCTTGCCTATTCACTGGCCGCTCTTCTTGCTATTCATCTTACTCTTCTTGGCTGTCTCTCCTGTGGCTGCTCATCTCCTTGTTCAACCTTTGCTGGCGCTCATCAACGGACTCCAGCTCTTGGCCGTCTTGGCACGAGCATCGTCTTCATTCTATTCTGCATGTTTCTGTTTTTTTCTTTCTTTTTTTCTCTGTTATGTATGTTTGAGAGTGTGCCCACCAAGTGCTGGCTTGTTGTCCGCCCCTGCCTAGAACAAACGCGGGATGCTCGCACGGAGTGCAACGTATGTGAGATGTGAGATCTGTAGATCCGTCTTGGCCGTCTTTCCAGATCTTGGCTGTATCACAGCCAGAGAGCTAGAGAGGAAGAGGTTACAGAATAACTACTCTCTGCCGTCTCTGTTGTTGCACACCACTGAGACAACGACGCACCTGGTCCACAGGATAGACAAAAGCCAGCCTCACATCCTACACCTCTTACATCTGATCAGCCATCTTGTCACCGCAGGGACTTGGCATATGCTGTGGACTCGGTGCCAAGACCACTCTGGCGGTACTGTCTCTGGGACGATGCATGCTCAAGCTAAAGCACATGATGTCAGACACAAAACGAGACTGTTATTGGTATTGATGAGACAATGGGGCAATGAGACCAAAGTGTGGCAGTGAGAGAGAGAGTCCAGGCTGCATTCTCATTGATAAAGCAATACGTTTATGACAACTGCTTATGACAACTCCAATAAACCAATCAGTAAAATACCGCTGTGAGAATACTAAAGTCAAATGCACCAGTCGTAGAGTGGTGATGCTTCTCGCATATGTCTACAAATGATGACATAATACACCAAACTGCCGGGCCAGCCACTACTCTGTAAATGCTCTAGTAAACCACAGTAATCTCGTCACCTGACTACGCCCGTCAGACGCGTTGCACGCGCTCCTGCCCCGCGTCATACATTAAGTGCACGCGGTAGCTACTCTGTACTGTAATATACTGTATCTAATCCAGAATCAAAGACCAACCAATATGGACATCATGTCGGACGACTCAAGCAAGTCCTTCCACACGGCAAAGGAAGGCCATGACGAATCAGAGTCAGCACCGGCCACGCTGCGCAGCTCCCACCGCCGAGTCCAGCGCATTCCCTACGAGCTGCGCGACCACATCCGCGTCTTTCTCGAGGAGCGAATGTGTACGTTGCAAAAATCAAACGCTCAGACACTGAAGTACTGAGACTTAGAGTTAGAGAGAGAGAGGGACTGACAGCATAGATGGAGAGGCTGTCCAGCTGTTGACAAGTCTGCTGGCCTCGGGCGGCTCAAACCAAAAGTACGGCGCCCAGCCCTCAAGGGTGTCTCCCCTCTGGATCCCGCCACCGAGTCACCTAGCCGTGCTGGCCACGCTCGCGGTACATCCAGCCTACACCAGCCGGCCGCAAGACGGAAATGACCTGCGCGTTGCGGGACATGCACTGCAGTATCTGCGGCACATCCTAGCTGCTGCCGGGCCCGTGCAGGCGGGTATGGCCAGCGCATTCCAGTTCCGCGATGCCCAAGGCCGGCCCCTCGGCAGAGCAGCGACAAGAGAAAGGCCGGCAAAGAAGTCCAGTGGGGACACTGCCAGTGCCAGTGCACTGTCAAGGCGCAACTCGGGGCGGTCTGTGCGGTCGGAACGCAACTCTGGCGCTGGCCAGTCTGACCTTCATGGCAACGGTAGTGCCCCCGGCAGCCGTTCACAGTCGGTCCGCCCACGTCGCCGTCTTTTTCCTCAGGCGGCACGCAGATCAGGTGGCGGAGGCATCTCAAGCGAATACGTCGATAGTGGCTCGATTTCATATGATGATGATTTTGACAACAGCTACAATGGCGATGACCTGGTCGGTGCTGTGCACGCAGCAGCCGAGAAGATGGCCGTCGATGGCGACGACAACCGCGACGACTATGGCAGCAGCACACGCGAAAACAATAGCACCGCTTTTACAGAAGAGGACGACGAGGCTGTTGGCGGTCGCATGGCAACAAAGGACGGCGTGTGGGTGCGTGCCCAGGACTTTTGGCACATTGTCGCCTGGGCCATGGCCTGCAGTGTCAACGAGCCGGCCCGGTGGCGGTGCTGGCAGCCCTGGCTCGCGCTGGTCGTGGATGTCCTCGAGGCCGACTTTGCCGAGCGGTTAGAGAGCGGCCTTAGTGGCAATACCTACGAGACCCATGCGAGTGCCAGTGACAGTCTCGAGGACAGCTTGCTGTTCCAGTATCTCAGCGGCGGCAACGGAGCCAACAGCAGCAGCAGCAGCACCCAGCTCCGGCGCATAGCCCAGGCTATCCTGGCCGACGGCACGCAGCCGCCATCGCTCGTGCGCGAGGTCTTTGACAAGGAAACCGTGTCTGCCAACCTGCAGTCGGCCGCTGCAACAGCTGCAAAGGCGGCTGCCAACCCGGCGCGCACTCTCGACCTCGACAACAACAAGTTTGGCGACTACAGCGACGACGACGAGTCGGCACCCCCTACGCCTGACTCGGCACGGTCGCTGTCGCCGACACCATTCAGCCGTGACGGCAAGAAGCCCCAGAAGCAAAAGCAGCCTCACCGAGACGAGGACCCTTCCAAGAGCGACGGCCTTAACAACAACACCGGGTTCCTCGAGTCTGTCGCTATGCGCCAGCGTCTGCTGCATCTGGTCATGCTTGCTTCGGTCTACTTGCCGTCCGAGTTTGCTACGCCGGACAGCGTCTACCGCTCAATTTCCGAGGTGCTGCGCGACAGCGACATTTTTGTCTTTTCGTCCATTGTCTCGGCACCACTGCCGCCAGTGCACGACTCTCTGGCGTCTCTGGCCCCAGTGCCCAAGCCACACGACACGTTTGCCGGCCTGCTCCAGCACATTCTGTTTACCTACCTGCCCGCCTCGGCCCCCAAGCCCACCTCTGTCGACCCCGAGTCCTGCCGGTCAAATCGCCCGTCGGCCGCCACGTCGTTGTCGTCATGCGTGCTCGAGCGATGCTGTCTGCCGTTTGCCGCCAACACTGCCATGCTGGGCGCCAATCTGCGCATGGCGCTGACGGTTGAAAGCCTGTTCAGCATTGCGTGGGGTGTCAGCTCAGGTGACCGAGACGAAGCTGAAGAGATTAGCTCAAGTATATGGACACCAGAGCTGCAGGCGGCTACTGAGGACGGTATCAAGGCGCGCGAGGCTCGTGTTCTGCAGACCACCGGCAAGAATAGGGGCAGCAAGACGTTGGCGTCCAAGGGCTATGCGACCGGGGCCGAAGCACTGGGCAAAGCCATGCTGCAGCGGTCTGGCAAGCGGCTACTGGCCATGGTGCAGCTGGCCCAGATGGATGCCGAGATGTAGGAAAGGCGTTGTACTGGATGTACCGGCTGTGCTTTCTGTACTTGCTGTACCTGGCATAGAAGTGTAGTAGATATAGTGTAGATTGGAGTAGTGGACATGACGCTATATACATGAAAGACATGGCGAAATGAAAATAGATAATGAATAATGGAACAATATAATACACGTCTGATGCGATCTGATGCTTTATTGGTATACCCCCTACTTCCTGGGCGTTGGCGTCCATGCTGCTGGCTGCCACTGCTCGCCGAGTGCTCCGCGGGCCTTCTCCCACGGGTCGTCTTTCGGGACTGTGTGTGCGTGCACGGGTACGGGCTCTGGTACGGGCTCTGGTACGGGCTCTGGTACGGGCTCTGCCGTTGTTTCTGCCTGGGCCAGCGACGGTGACAGTGTCGTTCTGGGTGTTGCTGATGGTGGTAGCTGTGCAGCCTGTGCTCCCGAGTCTTGTTCTGCCTCGACGACGCCCGCCATCTCGAGCAGTTCGCCGGCCTGGATAGGGCCCTCGACACGCTTCGCGTCTGCCCAGCGCGCATCCGCCTTGGCCGCCAGCAGCCGCATCTGCTCTTGCCGTCGCACCTCCATCTTCTGCTCCTGGATCGACGGCGGGTCGAAGCGCACATGCCGCAGCCACTGGTGCCACATGGGCGACACCATGACGCTGCCGGGGTGGGTGCCGCGCGGGTACTTGACGATGCGGCGCATGCGCTTCGCCGTGGGCGAGGCCTCAGTACCGCCGTGGCGGATATCGTTAAACTCCCAGTATGTGTTTCCGTCCAGATCACGACCTGTTGTGTTCTTGTCAGATGTTGTTCAGACGGTTTGACATTTTTTTGTTAAAAAAAAAAGAAGAAGACGAAGAGTACCTACCGGCTAGAATTTCCTTTCGCCATGGCAGACGGACGGACTTCCACGAGTACCACGTGCTCCAGAATGGCGAGATCTTTGACATTGTATGTGTGGCAAGAGATATCTCGGTGTTGTATTGAGAGTGCGATGAGATCGAGCCCATGTCAGGATGGCGATGGAGATGGTGACGTTGAGAATTGCTGATGCCCAAATAGGCCTAGCGCCATGTCTATTCATACAGCTCTGTCCAGTGAGAGAGACGGCAATTACAGCCTGCTGTGTAGCGTGTAATAGGGAGTGCATACAGTGTCCATAAATAACGGCACTGTCTAGGGCACTGTCCACATTTCTCTGTTTGTCGATGCACCCAATATACGGCTGGCTGCAGTCTGCGGGATGTGGTCAAACGAATGGTCAAACAAAGGCATACGAACTCGCCCAATGATGGCAGCTGGAGTGCAGAGCGGTGTGATGTAGCTCTTGGTATATAGCCTGGCTGCCCGGCTCTTCTCTGTCCTCGACGCTTCTCCCCGTCTCGTCTCTACCTCACGACATTGCATCGAGTCCGTCTGGCCGGCCTCAGAAACCAGCTTAACTAATACATAACCAGAGGAGCGGTTCTATCTGACTAGGAGTCGGCCTCTGTCAGAACTGACTGATATCTTGATAGCAGCCCACATCCCACATCCCACACTATCCACGGTCAAGATGGACGAGCTTGTGCAGAACTTGCACCAGCGGCTTAAGCTGATGGCACACACGACGTCCCGGCTGCTCGCCAGATATAACGAGACAATTGCGAGCCCGATCAGCCCCGATGGCTTCGAGTTAGCCATTGAGGAGATCATGTGGGCAGTTTGGCGCTGCAACAACAACATCGGTCCGGCCATTCGCGACTTGGACGGTGTGGCATATGACGAGGCCAACCAGGGACTTGTGTACGGGCTGCTCGAAAGCAAAGAGGCCATCCTGAGCCTCCTTGTGGCCACGGGCATGATCTATACTGCCATCATGGACGAGAGGGACGCTGCAGCCAAAGAGGCCCGGGCAGAGAGCATGCAGCTTGCCCTGTCCAGAGCGTTTGCGCAGATGGACGAAGTGCGTGCCACCAACGTGGCACAGGCTGCAGCAGTGGCCGTGGCAGAGGCAGAAGACTACAGCGACGAGGATTTTGATGAAGATGAGGAGCTCGGAGGAGACGGCGAGGAAGAGGGCGAAGCAGGCGAGCTTTGAGAGCCTCGTCAAGTCGCCAATTATAGCAGTCAAGATGGCACGACAAGCTCTGCGGGATAGACATACTCGGTATTGTCCAGTTATGTAATCTACAAGTATGAGTAGCTAGGTGTCTAATCAGATGGACAATATCAGTACTGATAGCAGATAGCAAACCCTTTCAAGGATTTTGTTTCCATGCAGTTACAAGAGTACATGCCGACCATCAGCCAGGCCTGGTCCACAAATGCCTCAGAGGAAAGCAGGCAGTCTAAAAAGCACTCTGAAATCAACCCCTGTAATTGTATACTGTATCGTTGAAGAAATAAAAAAGAAGAGGAATAAAAAACAAAGAATACAAAAACAAAAACCAACTCCTGGAGCTGGAGGTCAACGGGGATGAGCCTGACTACATAGTACAACACAAATACATATATCCCGTCCTGCTTGGCAGGAATTCAAAACAGGGCATCGACAGAATACGACCGTGTGTTGTATCGAGTCATAGAGGTGGTTTGTTTGTTTTTATATTTGATTGTTCTCTACATCGTACAAAATGCCGTTAACCAAACACATGACTAAGCATTGTTTACATCCACTGTGGCTGGGACAACCACAGTGGCAGCCACCACTGTACCTGGCATTTCGCTAGTTTAGGCAGTAGCCTAAAGTACTATGTAATTACTCGCTCACTGGGCCTGGCCCTCTACCACGTCACCAGCATGTGGCTTTGCCTGTACACCGGAAGGCGGGGGGGTATTACCTCATGGCGGGCGCATTCTGGCCCGTCGCTCCTCCTGCACTGCAGTCCTTGCCTGGCGACCCATTCCTGCCCTATTCGGAAGATATTCTAGTTTTTACTGAGTTTTTTTTGGTATTTTCTTTTCTTTTCGATCTACCCTGTTTCTTGCGATTGCCGTTGCAGAAAGACATCTCCATTGCTCCTTCCATTTTAATTGTTGAATAAACCCCAGCTCCTTCCCTTACTGCTCTCCCCCATCTCTACCCATTTCTACCCAACCTACCAAATCTAAGCATACACGATCCCCACCTTGACCCTTTCATCTCACAGCTCAACTCTCGTCTTGTCTCTACATAGTACATGGCAGTACGCATCTCAGGCCTACCCCGAGCAAGCAGTAACAGCACACGACCTACAACAACAATTCGACTGGCTACGCCTCGCACCCATAATCTCTTTCACTGCACAGTTCCGGCGCCACACCGAGCCCGCCTCTTCCGCAACCCCCCTTCCCCGCTCCGTCTCGGCAACGACGAACGACGAACGACGACATCACAACCACACAGCTACGCCACTGAACCGAGTCACCTGCTGACTGCTTCGCGCAGCCCTCATTCCCAAAAATGGCGTCGGTTACGTCCCTCGATGGCGACCTGCGCAGAATGCGCCTCGACAAATACACCCCGGCTGCCGCGCGCGAGGTCCGCTCCTGGATCGAGGACATCCTCGGCGAGCCCATTGCTCCCGGCGACCTGCTTGAGGCCCTCAAAGACGGTGTCGCCCTCTGCCGCCTTGCCAATCTGGCCATCCCACCACCCGGCATCCGCTTCAAAAAGTCCGCCATGCCCTTCGTCCAGATGGAGAATATCTCTCACTTCTTGCGCGCCTGCCAGGCACCGCCCCTCAACCTCCAGCAGCACGATACTTTTCTCACTGTCGACCTCTACGAGGCAAAAGACCCCGCACAGGTCCTGCAGTGCCTCAGCGCATTTAGCCGCGCCGCCAACAAAGCCAACCCGTCCGCCTTCCCCACCGCTATCGGTGCCCGACCGGGAAATACCGCCGCCACTCCTGCTAGTCCACCAGGCCGCGGCGCCACGCCTGGCAGTGGCCGGCCTGTGTCCTCCATTTACAGCAGCCGCACTCCACTAGTACCCACGCGCACCGGCGACGGTGTCTCTGGGCGGTGGAGCCCTACAAAGGATGAGAGAGGCAGCCCGAGCCCGACCAAGAGCCCAACGTCAGCGTCCACTAGCAGCTGGAGCAAGCGCGAGCTAGAGGGTGCAACGTCGCCAGCCTGGAATATTGCGCAGTATGGTTACATGGGTGGTGCGAGCCAGGGCAATCTGGGCATCTCCTTTGGCGGGCGCAGGCAGATTACAAGCGCCGGTCCCTCGGTCCCCAATGCTGCACAGAAAGAACGGCTGCGTAAGGAAAAGGAGGCAGAGGAGCTGCGCGTCAAGCAGCTGATGGAGGAGGAAGCAGCTCGCCGCCGTGCTGAGCTGGAAGCGGAAGAAGAGCGTGCACGCCGTGAAGAAGAGCTTCGCTGGGCGGAGGAAACCGAGCGGCAGCGGGTGGCAGAAAAGCAAAAGGCCGACGAAGAAAGGCACAGGTGGGAAGAGGAAGAGCGCCAGTGGAAGCTGACCGAAGAGGCACGCAAGCGCGAAGAGGAGGAGGCCGAGGTGCGTCTGTCCGAGGAGCGCCTGCAGCGCCTGCGCAGCTCCAACAGCAACAAGAGCGCCAAGAGCTCAAGCGGTGTTGGTGGTGATCCCAAGCTCAATGGCCAGTTCCTGAGCCAGTACCAAGCAGCAGACAACACACCCGCAGCAGACGACCCATCCTCAGCATACACTAGCCGTGTGCGTGAGCTGGAGAAGGAGCTGGAGCAAGCCCGTCAGCGTGAGCAGGCGTACGAGCTAGAGCGCCAGGGCCGGCCGCGTGGCTCGCCCGCTGCTGGCTCGAGTCTGGGCGTCGGTGGTGATGATGCCCGTACGCGTTCGCGGTCCAGAGGAGCTCGGTCGCGCAGCCGTCCGCGGGCTGTGCCCAACCTGGCAAGCCCTCCTGTCCGGCAAGAGTCGTGGTCGCGCAACGACAAGGAGGTTCTGCTCACGCCACGCAGCCGCAGCCGGCACCGGTTCGCCGATGCCGAGTCTCAGCAGCCAGCCGACAACTATGGTGCCTCTCCACACGACGAAGCCGAGGATAATCTACCACAGTTTCAATCGTCCCAGCCCATGTCCCCACGGCCTCTGCCCGACCCAAGAAACCATTTCCAACAGTCCCAGCAGCCCCAGCAGCCTTCACAACCTCCTCAGCTCCCGCCCCGCCTCCAGAACCAAAGAACAGGTGAACAACAACAGCAGCAGCAGCAGCAGCAGCAGGAACAGTCTCCTCCACGATCGGCCGGGCCTCCCTCGATCTTTCAAAAGATGCGCGCTCACCGCACGGGCGAGAAGGCAGCACCCACAAACGAAAACCTGCCTCCGCCATCCAGCAACAGTCCCCTGCGTGCCCAGCGCACGGGCGACAAGAGCCAGAGCCGCCCTCTCCCCGACCCATCTTCCTACGCTTCTCCCCCGCAGCCGCACAAGAAGCTGCCTCAACCCCAGAAGCAGCCCTTGCAGGAGCTTCCACCTCAGCCGACCTATTCACGCGAGCTGCTTGGCGGCGGTGTAGCCGAGCATGATGCTGAGGACCGTCGTCGCCGGCAGCAAGCCTATAGTCAGCAGCAGCAGCAGCAGCAGCAGCAGCAGCCCCTTATCAAGCAGCGTCAGAGAGGGCCGTTTGGTGGCGGCAGTGCTCCCCAGTCTCCACAGAGCACCACCAGCAGCACGCCCGGCGGTGCACCCCGCCCTGGCCCTGGCAAGTCCTTGCTGGAGCGCGAGATGGAGATGGAGCGGCAGCGGCAGCGCGAGTGGGAGGAGGCTCAGCGCGAGACGGCAGCAGCGCCACGGCAGGCCGATAACATCGAAGGCGTCAATGGTCGCTGGGATGTGAACCAGTGGAACGGCTACACGGGCGGTGACAGCCAGAACCGGGGCTCGCAGGGCATTGGCTCGGGACGGCGGCAGATTGTCGGGCCGCGGCCCCTGCCCGGGCAGAGATAGACAGTGAAAGGAAGGGTATATTCTTGTATAACTGCTGTTTTGCTATTTTCTATTGATGTTTGCGATTCGATTTTCGATATTTGATACACGTTTGCTTTATGATTAGGCGAGCCTCTTCCTTTGTTCAATATACATTCCGCTGTTTAGTAAGCATTAGATATATGTATTAAAAGAGCTGTGATAACTATAGGCGTGTATATGTAGCTCTATCTCTGGCCTGCTCTAATTTCTCAGGCTCTAGATTTGTATATAAGTGTGTCTCCAGGGTATCCAGTGATGCTAAGGGGAAGAAAGGGGTGAACGATAACAGAGGAATCAGTATGAAGGGAACCAAGACAAATAAAACGAATATAGTGAAGGAATGGTGTAGTGTGGGCGGAAGTAAACGCTTTAGAAATGGCACAAAAAGAAAGTGATACAAATGAAAGATACATAAAGGCGAATACAAAAAAAAAAGGGATTGAAAAGGAGCAGACTTAGTCGACGTCGTCGGGACGGGTGACGCTCGGCCCGCCCATTTCGTCGGCAAGCAGCTCCTCGCCGTCGGCCTGCTTCTTTTCTTGCCAGCGCTCCGTCAGCTGCTTGCGACTTGCCTCATTGAAGTTTCGCGAGGGATCGCCGCCGCAGATGTGGCAGTTGTTCTTCTTGCGTGATCTCGGGAAGCCGGGGCGGCTGTGCCGGCTTCGCACGACGCTCTCCAGAGTCTCGCCGCGCCGCATCGCAGCTAGCACCACGGCAGCTAGGTCGGCATTTTCCAGTGCCGCATCCATGTCTTCTAAGCTCTGGCGTGCACTGCTGCCTACACCGTGGCGGTGGTATTGCTCAAAGACACTATCGTCGCTTGCACTGCGAGGCAGAGGAGGACGTCCGGTGCCCGTAGTGGAAATGATTCCGCCATTTTCGTTTCTTTCTTTAGCTCCGTTGGTTTTGGCTCCCTCGTCACCAGTCTTGGTCTTGTCGCCCTTCTTGTCCCGGAGATGGCTGAGGCCATGGCCGTGGGCGAAGCCATGTTTCTCCTGCACCAGCTTGAAGAGCGAGTGCATAGACTCCCAGCTCGACACTACCTTGTCCGAGTACCGCTGCCAGTCCAGGTCTCCAAAGGCACGCGCCTCGCGCTGGCCCTGCATCATACGGGCACGGCGCAGGTACCGCGCCGGCTGTCGCGCACGATCGGCCTGTTTTGCTACACCCTTGAGAACGTACGCTATCGGGCCGATGCCGGCAGAAATATCCTTGAGGACAAAGCCCATGACACCCATGCCGACACCCTTGACGAAGCCGCGAACGCCGCCGCCGTTGCGTGCATGGCGGATGGGGAGACGCACGACGCCAGTGAATCCATCGTAGATGCCGAAAACAAACTCGTTTCCAGCTGCCCGGAAACCACTCTTGATACCCGTCACATGGGGCGGGCGCCGGACAGTGTCGTCGCCGTACAGGCGTGGGGCGTTGTGGAACCCCTGGAAGAGAGCAAAGTAGAGCTCAATGGGTGCCATGACAAGCGCCACGGCAGATCTTCCCACGTTCTTGCCCACAGCATGAAAGACGACCTCAAAGGATCCCTCCTCCGCCTCGCCAGAGCTGCGGGATTCGCCCAGGGTATCATCGTCCTCACCCAGGGTGTCGTCCTCGCCCGAGCCTCCAGCCGCAGCGCCGCTCTGAAGAGTTGCAGCAGTCGGAGCGGCACCTTCAGTCGTTGACTTGGCCTTCTTCGCCTCAAGTGCCTTCTTTTGTTTCTTCTTCTCCTTCCGCGCCGCCTTGTTCTTCTTGCTACCGCTGACAATCTCTCCGACGGCAGTAAAGGGGCCGCTGACAATTTCGCGGAACGAACGAGCAATCGATCCAAACATGGCCGTGATCGGTTCGCCGGGACCCTCAAAATCGTTCCACTCTGTGTGGCGGATAAGGCGCAAGTTCTTGTATGACATGTAGCCTTTTTCGACAAGAGCCTCTGCGGCCAGGGGACTAAGCCTAATGTTAGAGGCCTTGCGCTGCCACACGGCCACACGGTCGGGGAAGATGGCACAGCGCATCGATGTCTGCCCCTCCATCTCCATGGTGCGCATAAACGACTTGCATGCATTCTCAGCACCATCGCCCTCTCTCTCAATCGATGCCGCGATGGTATGTGCTGCCGAACGTGCCTCCTTTCCGAGAAGGTATTCGATGCCCTCGGCAAGATTGTCTGCCGTCAGGCGCTTGTAGGGAATAGGCTTGGGGCCGACCTTGGACTTTTCAATCATCGTCCCCCAAAAGTACTGGTCACCGAAGAAGGGCACCACCATGATAGGCAGGCCACACTTGAGAGCAATAGCAGTGGTTCCTGCACCGCCGTGGATGACGCAGCCGCGTACCTGAGGGAATAGCCAATCATGAGGAGTGTTCTCGAGCATGTAGATATTGTCGGGTAAGTTATCACCCTTGCCACCGAAGCCACCCCAGCCCTTGGACACGAGCGCGCGCACGCCGGTTTTCTTGACAGCTTCGAAAATCATTTCTGTAAAGCTGTCTGCATCGTCGACCACGATGGATCCGAATCCGATATAGATGGGTGGCTCTTCGCTCTCAGCAAGGAATTTCGCGAGACTCTCGGGTGGTGTGAATGAGGATGCCAGCTCCAAGAAGACGAAACCGCCAATGTCAATCTCCGGGCCCCAGTCCTCAGGCTTGGGGATAAGGCCGGGACTCCAGAGGTAGGTAAACGGAACGTGCATGCGGTAGATGGCGCCAGGGGCCCAGATCATAGAGATAGGTTCGAGGTCGAGGGTGCGGACACGAAAGTTGTTGACCAAATCGCCCAGACCCTGCCAGACCATCATATCAATCAGTGGGTACGAGATGAAATTGGTGTAGCCCGGGTCGACAGTGGACTTTTTAACGTTGGCAAGCGGATGCGGGAAGGCTTGGGTTGGCGTGTAGGGGAAGGTAAACATAATGTGCAGTGGCACGCCGAGGGCTTCCGCACAGTGAACGTGGACATAGCTGGGAGGGTTCGCAATGATAGCATCGGCAATGAACGGTTCTTTGTCGCCGACAAGCTTCTGGTTGTGGAGGTCGTTTGGGTCGTCGGTAGCGTCAACACAGGCGCGCCAGAAGCCGTCAAACATTTCCGCCATGGCATCGCGGCGGCGGCCAATGTCGCCAGACCGGACGGTAGCCAGACTGGGGATCATGCCGGGGTTCTTGACCATGAATGCCATGAGCTCAGCCGGGTCACCGCCAACAGAAAAGAACTCGAGGCCGGCATCCTTTTCGATAAAGTCGCGAAACGCCGGGTGGGTTGCAACACGGACACGGTGGCCGTACTTGTTCTTGAGCACGCGGCCAATCTTGAGGAAAGGCTGGATGTCACCACGCGAGCCAATGACCATGATAACAATGTTGAGCTTGGGCGAGTTTTGATGGGCCAGCGTGCGAGAAATGCGGCCAAACTCGGCTGCAGCCGGCGACATGTCCGCCTCACTCTGCTCAGGCGCGTACGCATTGGGTTCCTCCTCGGTGTCGGTCGTCTGGTCCTCGTCCCGGTCCTCGTCCAGGCTATCACCCTGGGTGATGCGCCGCACTGCAGCGCCAACGGCCTTTGCGAGAACACCGGTGTGGCTCGTGTCCTTGACGGAGATGGGGAGACGGCCATCGCGGCGTCCCTGCGATCTGAGAAATGTGCGATACGAGTGGTGGCTAGCGGACGTGTTTGTCCTGTTTTTGGGGGTTTTCTTCCAGAACGAGGATCTTGTTTTTGCAGGCGCAATGGGCTGCTGGGAAGAAGCCTCTGGTTTTACTGTTCTTGCTGCCGGTGCTGGCGCCTGACCGGCGGATGCCGCTGTGCCCGCCTCGAGGTCTGCCGCCGGGGCAGCGGTGCGCCGTGTTGGCGAAGGGCTGTGCTCGTCGTGTGCTGGCAAGTCCATCATATCCCAGTGCAGAGTGGACGTCCTCCGGAGCTCCCGGATAAGGTTGACATCGGATGTGTTGCGCTTGATTGCTGACGGAAGGGTGGTAGAGCGGTCTCTGGTGGCACGTCTAGAGAGTGTCTTGTTAAGACCACCCGACTGGCTGCGCTTCATTGTCTGCTTGTTTGCGCCTGACTTTGAAGTCGCAATTGGTGCCAGATAGCCGCCGTCTTCGGCATCGTTGGCCTCTTCTGCAATGTCGGCATTGCTGGACACTGTCTGGCGCTGTTCGAGTGCTTCGTAGTAGTCGTTTGCGCCTTCGTTGGCCGGTTCGCTGGGGGATTGGACGGCAGGGGGGACAAGTGTTGGGAAGGCAATGTGGCCTGCGTCATCGAGGGCAACGCTCGCCTGACGGCCGTCGTCAAGGATGTTCTCGTAGTGGACGTCGTTGTCTTCACGCATTGCGCCGTGGGAGTGCCGCCGGTCCTGGCGGTTGTGGTGGGGATGACGATGCTTGCGAACAAGGTCGCTGGTAGAGAACTGTCTCGGGATGTCGTCAGCTAGTCTGGGCAGCCCGTCTGATGTTCTTGGTGTTGCTGGTGTGTTTGCGTTGATATTTGAGTTTGCGGTTGCAGAAGCAAAAGCTGAATCATAGACGTTTGTGTCGCCTGGCTGACTATGACTAGACGGCAGTGTCTGGCCCTTTTGAGTATTGCTGTCCGCCATAATGGCAGCAGAGGACCGAACAAAAGCAATATAGAGACAAAAGGTGTTAGTGCCCCCAGATGACTAGCCGCGGTGGAGAGTACTGTAGCTGATCGCCGGGAAGCTAGGGCTGTACTTTTGTACAGTATATAAAGGTCCAGTCCAAACTATCCGTGGTGCTTACAGAGTACAGAGCGACTGCCGTAAGCAGTGGTACTGCAGTACTCCGTTCACAAGTAGCAAGCAATTAGCTGGCTCGCTGCGAGATTTCCTTTTTCCGTCGATGTTGGTCGTTCCTTTTCTTGATTCTCTGTGGAGAGAGGCGATGGATCTTGTGGTGTATTACTATGCCGGGCTGCTTTCGGGGTTGCTGGTCGACTGGAATGAGGATCTCCTGCTCCTCTGTCCCTCTAGTCTCTGAGACCTTTTTTTCTCACTAGTCAGGTCTTCCTCATTCCTGACAGATTCCAACGGGATCCCCTCGAGAGATGTTCGTCGCGGAGCAGAGGAGCTCGAGCTCGATACGGGCAAGTCGGGCCAGAACCAGACGGACTGTTGTACTCGTTTTCGCTTTCTCGCTTTCTCGCTTTCTCTTAGCTGGGGGATGGTTGATAAGGGAACGAAAATGGGCTGAGAGGGCTAAGAAGTAGAGTAAGCATAAGTAGTAAGTTGAAGTATTGGAGGATGAGTAGAAGGATGTAATTGGAGGGGAGCTAGGCCTTAGGCTGGATGGGGGACAATACGAATAACAGAAAAGGGGAAAAGATAGAAAAAAATAGAAGAAAAAAAGCAGGAAAGAAAAATAAGAAAAAAGGAAAATAAGAGATGAAAGGACGGCCCAGTAGCGCTAGCGGCGGTGGCGCCTTCCTCACATGTCGCGCCCAGCAGCAGGTACAGGATGTCGTTCGTGGAAGTCGCTATCGTGTATTAGACGGCGGATGCATCTAGAAGGTGTTGAAGAGGAAGGATGACGGGCTGCAGCTTCTGTTTTGTGTTTTATAGATTGGCCAGGCCTGCATTCTAGGAAGGCACGCGAGTCCTCATATACGGAGCTGGCGTTAGCTCGCTCTTTCTGCTCCTGCCGTGCCGTTGCCTCTGTATTGCGCGCTGAAATTACAGTGACGTCACGGCGCCGATGCATTCAGCAGTCTTTGTATGTTGAGAGTATTTGACAATGCTCATCATAAACCGTTACTAAGTATTTTGTTGTGATTTCCGTGTCTACTACGTATATGATCGACTGTAGGGCATTGCAATCACAAGGAATAGGCGCCCTCGTACCTACTTGAAATCAATTGGCGCCACTTGTTCTGCTCGTCATCGCATCGCTCTTTCCACAAAAATAGCAGGATTCCCATGTGCCCCGTCCCTTGCTCCTTCTGTTTTGCAACGTTTTCGTGCGTCACTCTTTCCCTCTTCCATTCCTTGCCTTTTGTTTGCCTTTGCTCCCTCCATCTGTCTGGGTGTTTCGCCTGCCGGCACGCGCATCGCTCTTTCCTAACTGGCTGCAGCCAATACTGCGGCAGCATCAGCGTCGCACCGTCGATGCATTTGCATGTGCTGATCGGTGCTCTCAGCTCTGTAACACAGTGTATACAGTGTATATACTGTACAACGCAGCATAACAATACGCATACAACCGTAACTATGGGCCGGCACTTTGTACTTCGCACTTTGGGGGGAGCGGGCGGGCTTCAGGAAATTCCATGCGTCCATCCTAAGACTGTGCGCTCTGCTACTGTAGCTCTAAGACCGTCCAATCACGCGCGCTCTCCCGCCATTGCACTGCTGCTTTGTACACAAACAGACAGGCCAGGCCTTTAGAGACTCTCGGAGACATGCCGTTGCCAAATACATCTGTAGTGCTTTGCTCGGCGGGCAAAGGCTCTCGGTTTCTGACGACTGATTAAACGGAAATACTTTTGCAGCAGTGTGGCATTGCTTGGCGTCGACCTCGGTGCTCTATAAGCTGGTGGCAGACTTGGCGGGAGATAGATGTCTCGATGTGTATGTGGTCTGGCCATGTTCCGGCGACTTAGCGTAGTCCACGAATACCGCGAGTATGTCTCATATCTCGCTTTGCTGCATCTAGTCTGAGGAAGCAGAACAATCTGAACAGCTGGGACAGCTTGAGCAGCTTGAGCAACTTCACCAGTCCAGCGCAGATGTGTTGGAGGGAGGCGCACGAGCTGCCGGCTCAGATGGCGATGCCTCAGCACCTGCACCAGCACCAGCCGTGGCTTTCTTGGGCTCCTTGTCGGGCTCGTCCTCGGTCAAGCCCAGCACGGCCGCCAGATCCGCCTCCTCGCCAGGCTTGGCCCAGCGCACGCCGCGCCGGGTCAGCTCCGCGTCCAGCGTCGTGCGCCACAGCTGCACAAGGGGATGCGCGCGAGCCACGTCGAAAATGGTTTCTTCTTCAGTTTCGTTTGCATCACTGGCTACATCGTAGACCCAAGTGCCGTCGGGGGCAAAGTAGCTAGGCGAGTAGATGGCCTGCATCGTCAGCTCTTGGCGGGCGCGCGCAAGGAGAGCGCCCTCCTCGGCGCCGGGGTTGTCGCTCTCGACCTGGAACCCCAGCAGACCCTCGATGAGGCCGAGCAGCTCGCCGACAACCAGCCCGAGCGCCGCGCCCAGAGAGTATCCTTCGTCGAAGCCGGCCTGTAGGCTCTCGTTCTTGCCGGCCGTGAGTCCTTCGCGGTAGCCGGCCGTGCTGTGCTCCTGCTGCAGGCGGTTCATATCTGACGGGTGCGCTTGTGTGTCGCCACTATTGCTGTTGCTGGTGTTGAAATCGGTCGTACGCAAAGAGCTGTCGTTGCCGCCAAATACGTCGTCGAACAGGTACGTCTCGTGCCGTGCTGCTTCCAGGCCAGACTCGCGGTCCTCGGCGCCGCTGTCGTCAGATACCTCCTCTTCCGTCACCCCGTGGTACCCATCCGCGCCGTCCATGTCGCCCACCAAGTCGTCGGCCTGCTGCGGCGGCGGCTGCTCTGCTTGCGCCATGGCCACCTGTGTTGGTGTTGGGGCTGTTCCTGATGCCGTCACAATGAGATCGTCCTTGTTGTAAGGGTCTGTCGGCGGCCGCTGATGCATCGCGCTGGATTTCAAAGTAGACAAGGTTGAGGCTGTAGTTCAAAGAATATTTAAATAGAAACTAGACCAAAGTACAGCTTCGTCCACGGTGACGCTCACCTCAAGCTTTCTTCAGCGCAGATCGACTGACTTTCGACTTTTCATAGCGCCCCGCTTGCGGCGCTGTAAGGGACACGGCATGCCTTACATAACCCCGCCAGGCTAGGGCTCCCGTAGCCTGTGGAGCACTGTAACGGCCTGGGCAGGGCTAAATGTCTAGATTTCGTCATAGGCTCAGATGCTGGAAAGCAATCAAAAGATCAAAATGAAATTAATTAGAATACTCCGAGGAAACCCCCTTTCAGTTCCGCAGACAAAACGCTAAGCATGCTTGATAGTGACAAAAAGACAAAAACAAATACCAAACAGAGAAGAAAAGAAAGGGAAAGAGACCATCATAAATCAGATTGTCCAAGTCGTCGTGAATTCCATCTTGTGCCGTGTACCAAAATAACCAAATGCAAATGCAAATGCAAATGCAAACTCGAGCCACTGTCATCTTTATATAATATCAAAATCAAATTATCCAAACCAAGAGGCCACCACGTGAAATCACGCATCGGCATCTCTCGGCAGGGCACTCGACGGCTCAATGACAATCTGCGGCAGCTGGGCCAGACGCAGGCTTGGCAGCTGGGGGATCACTCTTGACACCGGGCGGCTGACCTGGCTGTTGCTCCGAGATGCCTCGCCACTAGTGACGCCAGGGCTAGGCGCGGAGCCAGGCGAATAGTCTGGCGGTGGCTCGGGGTACGGGCTCTCGGACCGCGACTGCTGCGGCGTCAGATCGTTGAGGGACACCTCGTCGTATCCGGGTGGCGAGTGCAGTGGAAGGCTGCCGTCGCCCATGTCAGCCTCGGCCGAGTCGATTAGCTCGGGACTGGACCCAGCACGGCCGAGTGAGCTAGCCCTTGACCGCACACCTTGGCCGGGCTCTTGGAGCTGTCCTGTTTCTGCGCCTTGTACCAGATCGCCGCTCTGTGTCGTGTTGATGCTCAGCACAGAGCTGGCGCTGCGGCCGCGCTGGTGTGCCTCTGAGCGGGGGAAGGTCTGGCTGAGTGCAGACGGCGAGCGGCCCGAGGCGCCAATGCTAGCGGCGTCACTAAGCAGGCCCATCCGCTCGCTCTCGTTGCTGTTGGCCCGAATGCGGGTTCCGTCATGGCGTGCAACTCCGAGGTCTGCATAGCTGACACTGCTGACGGCTCGCTGGCGCTGCTCCTGAGCACGCGTGTGGTCGTTGCGCAGTCTGTTGAGCTCGTGCGGGTTGTTACTGGTGGCGGACTGCGACTGCTGTCGGATGGTCTCCAGGGCGACATGGTCTCCCCGTGCACGAGCATCACGGCGGGCATCGCGACGCTGTTCGCGCTCTTCTTGCTGGCGCCGCCGGGCCAGGCGGATCTGGTAGAGCGTGTCCATTTCTTCTTCGCGGAGCTGCTCGTCTGCCTCGGCCGTCGGCATCTCCACGACGACGTCGATACCGTCGCGCTCGCCCTCACGGCCCAGTACCGACTCGCCTTCCAGCGCCCGCGGTCGGTACGGCGGCAGTGTCATGACAGAACGTACACTAGTATTCCGGTCGACAGTAGCGGTTATTGCTGTTGGGTTTGTAGTCGCGGCTCGTGCGCCCCCTGCTGCTGGTCGTGCCTCGGCCGTTGCCGGGCCCGCCTCGGGGTGGTCATTGTCGTCGCGACCAGATCGTGAGTATTTCGGTGCTCGTGTCCGCTGCCATCTCCGGAAAGCAACAAAGGCAAAGATGCCGACTGTGAAGACGACGGCAACGATCGCCACAACCTGGTGGGGGTGTTAGTAATGTGTTTCGACATAAGCGAGAAGCGAGGGTAAGGACACCGTACAATTGCGGCTGTATAGTTTTTCGACGAGCCACCTGAAGATGAAGAATCGTTATTCAGATTCCGAGCAGTTCTTGAGCTGCTGGCGCCTCTAGAGCCGAGGGTCTCTCCAAGCGGAAAGGCGCGCATCGCGGCGGTAGTGAAGACGCTGAGCGGCTGTTGAAGAACAAGGAGCGGCGTGTGGAATGCCAATGCTGGCGCTGGTGCTGGTGCTGGTGCTGGTGCTGATTGAATGTCTCGGATGGGTTCGAAATGAAAAGGCGGCGTGGGAGTCGAGCTGGGATCTCTCAGATCTACTTGGCAACACAGGAAACACACCGAGGGCAGCTCTGCATATTGCACACAAAAGTCTGGATTGCCGGGCGTCTATGCTGTTCTCCTTTTCTTCTGCTGCCTCTTGTTCTGTTCTTCTTGTCCTGCTGCCTCTGCTGATCCTTGTTGATTTCTGGGGCGTGTAGATCTGCTGTTTCGCGATCTTTCGTCTGGGTTCTGTCGGCAGTATCCGTCGCGCAACGAGCTGGGGCAGCCAAGCAGTGCAGATTGAAAGTCGAGGAATCTGTCGGTTACTTTTTTCTCGCTGTTTTTTTCGTCACAGAAAACTCGAATGTGAGTTGAAAACGAGTCGAAGAAACGATAGATGCGGCTGGCGGGCGAAACTTGGAACGACGTGAGATGTCACGTTGTCGATAGGGTGGCCGCTGATGACGCGCAATCAGCTGAGGCGAACAGTTGTCGCTTGGGGGGGATTGTAACTGCGTATTCAAGTAATGTGCGGAGAAAAGACGTCGAAAGAGACCTGTGTGAGAGAGAGAGAGAGCAAATTGAGAGGATGATGGCAACGAAAAGCAGCGTCTTGTTGGGTAAGACAAGGGGCCAGCCCAGTTCGGAGGGCAGAAGGGGAAAGATGCGACACGAAGAAGGCAGGTACGGGAGGGGATCCTCCTTCCTGGTCTGTACGGAGTACGATGTCGGTACTAATATTAATACAGTATAAGCCAGTCAATTACTATGTACGTCAATCAAATTGCAATAGCGGCGATAATAGCAGTAGTAGTATGTATCAATAAGGAAGGAGCAGCTAGTGACAATACGAGGCGTGGCCTGGCGGCCGCATATGCACGATATCGACTGTTACAAAGAGCAGGACAGGCAGGCAGCAAAGCGAAGGAGGGAAGGACCCCGGCCCATCGAGAGGAAGGTGCGAGGGTGCGTGTCAGTACTAACTAGCGGGACTAGTGCGTATCCCACAGTGGGGTTTCGCACGTTTTGGGCGGTTTGGCGGTTTGGGCGGTTCGCTTTTAGTTGTTGGTTGTTGGCTAAAGGTGATCAATTAATTACGACTTGGGGGTTCTGTGTTGGGCGCTCCTTCCTTTGTTTACTCTGTAATTATTAGGTTCCAAGCTGCTTTGAAACAGCAAAGAGCTGTCAGCTCGCCAATATCGGAAGGTGCGAACGGCACAGTTGGTTTTTGGTAAGACACTTTCTAACCTCATTGATTTTACCGGGGTCGAATAATACAGGCAGACGTAGTAAACTCTAAAGGATTGATCTCAACTTTGACATTTCTCACTGGGCAGGACAAATTCGGGTGGGGGGCTGTGCAGGCTGGTCCGGCATCACCGCCACAGCAGTCAAGCATTAAGCCACGCTGCAAATACAAATATCCAGGCTCTCCTTCCGTGAACTGGCGGTTACTGGTAGTTAGTATGCCAGGCTCTTTCCGTTCTGGAACTCTTCTGCGAGCGCGTAAGCATTTGAGGAAGGAGCGTCAAAGGTTAGGATGGAGAGGCACATCACCAAGTCAGGCTGACAGAGTGACTTTTTACCACCCCAAGACACAACTCACACTATGTATACATTACATTACGTATTCCAGCATCAAATATGGTTACCAAGACTTCCAAGAGCCGCCAACCTTTTGGGCGTTAAGATCGAGATAAAGTGGTGAGGAGCGAGGGAGAATGGCTGTAATAAATTAATGAGTAGAATGAGCTGGAAAGAGAAAAGAGGAGGAGGAAGAGGAAGATGCCGATGCTGGTGGCAATGGCTATCAACGTGAAATGCAATGACGATGGCCAGAGTGAATACAGATTATCTACCTAATGGCCATCAATGGCTAGACCACTTGTGTCGACGAATCGCTGTGGAAGCCAGCTCGAGGCAGACAGGCGCAGGCCGCAACCCCAGGCGGCTATCGAAACAAGTCGAGGGCTTTCGAGCGGTTGACGAGTCCAGCAATCCAAACAAGTGGCAGAGGCAGTTTGCAATCCCAAGCCAGTGCCATGGCATTCAGGTTTATGGGTTACATCAGAAGGCAATAGGTGGCATGGTCAGCCCTATGACGCAGTGAGACTGTCAAAGGGCAAATTCAAGAGGCAGACAAGCTCGCTATATACAGCTATCAGATGGGACAAAAATAAGTACATAGTAAATAAGAATAGAGAAGAAAACAATAATAGTAATAAAATAATAAAATAATAATAAAACTATCCGAACCGCTTCTCAAACTTCTTGAGCATCCCCGTCACGCCCTTCTCCAGCCGTCCGGCCGACTCCTCCAGCTTGCCTCGCGGCTCTTGTTTGGCCTGGTATTTGCTGTGTCCCTCGCCCGCCTGCGGCTGGTAGTGCTGCTGGTGGATCGCAAAGGGGTTGTTCGCTGCCGGAACTGCTGAAACTGCGGGGGGGGCTGGCGGCGCCGAGCCAGTAGCGGGCGGCGGTGAAAATGTCCCAAACGTAGCCGCCGGGTTAAACGGCGATGGTGCCGGCCCGGCCACGGGCATGGTTGTAGCGCGCGAGAGGACAGGGTGGGCTTGCTGTGGCTGTGGTTGCGGCTGCGTATATTGCTGTGTCTGCTGGGCTACTGGGAACTGCTGGTAGTGTTGGGGAAGCCCTGCCGGTGTTGGGGGGTTGCTGGTGTACGCGGGTGGTGCCGGGAACGACGGGGCGCCCGGGGGTGCCTGAAACTGCGGCGGCGGGATGCCGGGGCTGAGCGGGCCGAGGCCTGCGGGCACAACCAGGCCTGGACTGAACGGTGTTGCGGCATCCTGGTACAGCGTCTGGTGCAGCGGGTGCTGGGTAGGCACGTCCTCGGGCGGCGGCGTCTTCTCGCGCGGACGGATGGTTTCTGGTGCAGGCGGTGCAGCCGGGTTGTATGCAAACGGGGCAGCAAATGTCTGCTGGGTGGGCTGCTGGGTAGGCTGCTGGGTAGACTGCTGGGCAGCAGGCGGGCCGGAGGACGGTGGCGGCGGTGGCGGCGACTGCGTGTGGATAGAGGCTGTCTGCGAGTGCGCGCTTGCGTCTTCTCCCGAGGCGGCCGACATGGGCGGCCCGGCAAACATCGGGACCCCCGCGGGCGGTGCAGCAACGGCTCCGCCGTTCAGCGCAACATTCTCGAGCTTCTGCACCACCGACGCCATGCCGTTGGTGGCAGCGCTGTTGGCATGCACCTGCTGCACCGGCTGGGCGTGGCGCTGCTGCTGCTGCTGCTGGGGCGGCGGCGGCGGTGGCGGGGGTGCAGGCACAGACGGCTCGTCCTGGACGTCAATGTGGTGGGCTGGCAGCAGGCGGCGCACGCCGTTCACAAACTGCAGCGCGTCGAGGTGCGTCCAAAAGTAAATGTCGACCGACTCCAGCTTGTAGTGGTAGATCTGCTGGTTGGACGGGTCGTACGTGGGCAGGTGCCACTCCTCCATGTTGGGGACGCTGTTGACGCTGACCGACACCATGCAGCTGTGCTTGTACGAGTACCTGACGTTTGTGTGGTCGAGGACTGTTTGTTAATGATTTTGTTGATTGTCTATGCATATAAAAATCAAGGCTCACATCCGTCAAAGGCGTCTTGGTGCTCGGTGCCCGGGTTGTTGGCGACCTCTATGCGCGCGCGCCCGTCATGTGGGTTCTCAAAGAGGTAGACATACGAGCCCTTGTTGAATCGGTGGTGTGGAGGGATGGCGGTCTCGGGCCCGTAGAAATAGTGAATGTCGGCAAATCTGTCTGTTAGAATGCAGTCCGGCGTTGCTTTTGGCTGGCTGTGTGCCCCCGATGTGCAAAGCTTACAGGGTTGCGACATTCTCTTCGCCCGGTCGCGCAGCCATTGTCGCGACTTGTCTGTGGGAATGTAGATGGAGGTGCTTGAGCTAGGTATATCTTGGTGAGAGAGTCGGAGAGGGCAAGTGGTAGCTCGACGTCGGATAGAGAAGGGCAAGGTAGAGACAAAAGAGAGGGAAGAAAACGAAGCAAAGGCTGGATTGAAAGGGAGAAGGAGAAAAAAAGAAGAGCTTAAAAATAAACGACCAAAGATGGGGAGATAAAGGTGTGGCAAACGCGGACTCCTGCTGTGCCATTGCTACAGAGAATTACATACAGCACGTAGTATATACTATCACTGCACATCTTCCCCTCTCCGTCCCCCCTCCCTCCTCCTCGTCCCCCCTCCTCGTCCACTCTTGTCTGCTCTCTGCCCCAACACTATCCCCTTTCTACTCGCTCGACCGCCAGCTTTGAAGCACCCCTGCATCGCGGCTCTAGCTCTCTGCGATAGTCTCTTAATTCTACAATCTACAATTACCGATCCCCGACAAGAGATCATCTCTGTTCGAGTCATCCTCCTCCTCCTCCAGGCCATATCTGCGGCCTCGTCTACTGCGGAACGCTCTGCAGGGACATGGACAATCTCTGGAATTTTCAGCTGTAACCTCACATCACCTACCAGCTCACTGTCACTCAACTCTCACTCTCACAAACCAAACACTGACATCAACACCCCCTACACAGTAACTACGTCGCATGTGCTCGAGCTGTGATTCATTTGCGATTTGCTGCGGGAATGTCCACTCTGGTGTCCGGCCCTGTCCTAGAACGGCAAGTCGGCGCTTACACGACTGCGGGACGGGCCAATAGCATGTGGCAATTTAGCATTCACAGCGTGGTAAAGTGGGGCCGTCTATTAGATGGTCACACGCTGCCTCGAGGCTGCAGACGATATATCGTGCTTATGTAATATACTTGAAATGAGCGACTCAAAGAAAGGTGGCAAGACACACAGAGTATTACACCGGCTCACCGGCCATTGGAGTGACCTCGCTGTTGATAGCGATTTTACTCTGATGAATCATGCAAGCGAGGCTGCCAGGGTCGCTACGCCCGTACACCTATACCAGTGGGGGCGCTCTATGAGACACCTTGTGGATGCACCGTCATATTCAATGCCATGTGTATGTGATTACGTAATAGCCACATCGGAAGCAGGACCGGAGCTGGAGTTGGAGAACCTGGGAACGTCATGCATGGGTTGTGGTTTGGCCAGTGTACCCCTTAATGATGTCAACACGGTGAAGAGAGGCTACTTCCATGCGGTTGAGCTCGTTGGCGATCCGCATAACAACAAATCATGAGCTTGCATGTGAACTTGCGATGATGCTTCATCTAGATATGAAGAAGAAGATGATGATGATGATGATGAAGGAGGATACAACATGAGCTAGATCAAGGCGCGAAGAGTTCAACTAATCTATACAGTTTAAAATATAAGAGTGGAATACCAGATGTCAAGCAAATGGTTTGCAAAAACTATACATAGTCATTTTCAGAAGTACGCTCAAATAGGGCAAATAGCTTCACGACGTCGACCATACCACCATGATAGACGTCGTATTCACTGCATTCACCAGTAGACTGTTATTGTCTTTTAAATCATTACGTAAATTGAAAAGAAATGGCTTGAAATAGCTTGAAATAGCATCAACAGCTCGAATAGCTTCAAATCCGTCCTCTCCGCTGCTTTTACCTCCTCGGCGTCCTCATATAGCGTACAAACCTCACCCTATCCCTCATGTCCTGCCCTCCAGTGAGAGTCTATCTCTAAGGTTCGTTCCGGTCGTTTCTATCGATGTCAAGGGTAACGGAATGTCTCGCTCGAATTATGGTAGTAGTAGTAGTGGTGGTGGTAGTGGTAGTGGTAGTAGTGGTGATGGCCGGTATAGCCACCTGGGTAGTATTTATAATAATGGTGGTGGTTTGGGGTATGGCCACCCTTGTCTAAAATCGCACGCATAGGAAATCAAGAATAAAAAAATGGCGAAACAACAAACTAACATGTTCAGTAAACATGCAGCTTGTTTACTCCTCCAGGTTCTTGAAGATGTAGGTGGGAGAGGCCTCGGTGTAGGGAACACCAAGCTCAAACAGCTTCTGGATGACGGCGGCAAAGTCCTTGAAGAACACGTCGTTGTCGGCAGCGTAAATGTCGACAGTCTTCTTGAAAGCCTTGTCGTGGACAAAGGCCATGTCGGCGGGCAGCATCATCAGGGACTTGGTCTCCTTGTCCTCGTACTGCTTGGGGCCGTCCCACTTGCGCCACTGCCACTTGCTGTTGACCAGCAGCTTGAAGTAGTCGTTGGTCATGACAGTAGGGGAGAAGGTCCAGGGGCCCTCGAAGCCGCTGTTGTTGGTGTGGCAGCGGCCCAGAGCGTGGGCACCAGCCAGGGCAACGATCTCCTGGTCGTTGAAGCCCATGCGGTAGAAGATGTTGCGGACGTGGTCAGCACCCTGGGCAGCGTCGGGCAGGCGGCCGTCGGGAGTGCAGGAGTTGAAGTCGCGGTCAGCACGGCCGGGGCGGTAGGGGATCTTGGGGCCCTGCATCTCCTGAATGGCGCAGACACCGCCCATGATCCAGAGGTCAGAGTAGCTGACCCAGGGGAACTTGGCTGTGTTTGTTAGCGATTGTATTCTTTATAAAACAAAGCACATCCCCTCCCAAAACCGACAGAGTTTGACCTACCCTTGATGGGCTCGAGGAAGTTGCGGGCGTTGATCAGGCCAGCGTTGGCACCGTGGTTGCTCTCGGGGGCAAAGCGCATAGTGGCACCGTTGCTGCCACCGGTACCGGTGACCTTGTCATAGGTGCCCGAAGCGTGCCAAGCCAGACGCACGAGGACGGGGCCGTAGCTGCCATCGTCGTAGTCGTCGTTGTTTTGGAGAGCCTTGGCAATCTCGTTGTAGACGGCCTGGTAGTCCTTGAACTCGGGCTTGAACTCCTTGGGCTCGGCGTTCTGAGTAAAGAAGTAGTAGGCGGCACCGGCACCGACAACACCAGCACCGAGCCAGATGGGCAGAGAGCTGGAGCCGGACTTGGGAGCCTCAGACGAGTAGTGGCGGCGGCCAGAGTTGGCGCCCTGGCGGAAAGCAGAGCGCGAGGCGGCCAGGGGAGCGGAAGACAGGTTGCGGCGCGCGGGGGCGGCAACGCGCGCAGCAGCGCGGAACATCTGACGGGATGCGGACATTGTGAAGGGAATCGATCGAGTATGAGTCTGTAAAGAAATTGTAGGCGTCAGTTCTCTAGTTCTCTAAAGGGGGGGTGTCTGCGTATTTAAGTATCCCGAGCAGATGCCGGCTGTGGCAAACAGGACAGAGGCCGGCGTTGATAAGGGGAAGAGGCGGGATATGTGGTGGCGCTGAATAAATTGGAGAAGAATTGGAGATTCAGGGTTCTGCAACAAAGAGAGAGGGCAATCAGGGTCTTTGGGGTCGGCAAAATGACATACTGTACCTTTCGAGATGCGGATGAGTTGGTAGAAGCAGAAGATCGGACCAGGAGAACAGGTTCTGGGGAAGAGGAAAGAGGAAAGAGCGAGTTAAATCACTTTTATGAGAGGACAGCAGACTTCCTGGGGGAATGAGAGAAGTGGGGGTGTAGTTGCACAAACAAGACGACGTGGAAGAAGATAGAAGACGCTTTCGATAGGGCAAGAGCAGCAGGAGACGAGCACATGGGGAAATGGTATGAGCAAGCGGCCAGACTAGCTTTTGCGAATGGTCTGCTCTGGAAAGCCAAATCCCGGCCGCCAAAAGGGCGAGCCCGGCCAATGGGAGGCCGTTAAAACTAAGCTGACCTTTTGCTGGACAAGTCTTGCTCTTGCCTATTTCTATTCTTTATCTGAAAGGGGCAGGATTCGCCGGGGCAACAAGAAGAAAGTGGGCTACTGGTGGCTCGGTGGGTACAGGCTTTGCTGGCTGCGATAGTGGATTAAAAGAGAAATGGAAAAGGAAGGAGTATGTCTACATTGCTCCTTCCTCTGGGACTGGCGGTCGCAAAGGGCGGGCGGGCCAAGGCGCCGGCAAAGGAACGGAGGCCACTAAGACGACAGCTAGGTACTAATTACAGAGCACAGAGCATTCAGAGTATAGTAAGGAAAAGACACAAGACTACCAATAGACAGAGTCTATGGCTGCGCCATGAAGGTTGTGAGATGCCTTGCTGGTGCGTTGATAGGTCTCTCGGCGTCATGGAATGCGACACTGGCATTCAGTGGTGTCTGTCGGTCGCTCCTGCATGATATATTGCGTTTGCGCCTTCCTTGCGACTTCCGTACATACTTGCAACGACGTGCGGCTTCCTGCGCGGGTCCACGCCCAAGCTATCGGAGGGGCATGTATGGGGTTGAGAGAGGTTGGCCCTTCCTTCCTAATTCGTCACACGGCTCGTCGCCGTCCTCCGACAGCAACTGGGGGACGGGCCAAACAGCCAACAGATACTCGTATTTTACAAGCAGCAGTGTGTAATTTTGTGGGAGGTCAAAAATAGTGCTATCTCTGGGACTCGAGTAAGATAAGTAATAACCGAGACATTTTTCCACTACATGCTAATGTATGCTGGAATCCAGGCTGCGCCGGTAGCGGCGGGCACTGTTACGTTGGGAAACTTCAAAGTAGGCAGCAAGAACTGTACTATGTATCATAGTACTATGTAGTTACAAGCAGGGTCAATGGCCAAAGAAAGAGCACTCTGCTTTAATGTACTCGCACTCTGGCCTGCCATATATTTCCGGGCCGTATGTAAGAGCAAACCACATCCAAACCGAAGCGTAGTAAAATTCTGTAACCAAGCGCAAAGAGACTGCGGGAGATAAGGGAATACGGAAATAACTTCTACAAAGAAACTGAAGAGAGAAAAAGAAAGAAAAGCTGACAAAAGAGCACGGAGAAAGGATGAAGGGTCTGAAAGTGGCGCGATTGCGGATGAAAGTAGCGCAAAGAAGAAAAAAATTACCGCGCATAAAGCAGCGCCCAATCATAGCGCGCCATCTTTAATTGGTCCACTGTTTTGTTGCGTGGCAAAGTCGCGAACTCATGTGCTTTCTTGTCAAGGAAGGAGCGACGCAGGTATATGGATCTGACAAAAATTGGGGAAGCACGAGGCGGTGACTATGAGTGTAGTAATGTCAAAATGTATCCAAGTATCTCACTGTGCTGCTCTGCTACGGGTTTACCAAGCAAGAAAAAGAGAAGAACATGGGCACGCCCTGCATTGGGCTATGAACCGCAATAATACGGCCGACGTCCGGCGACTGGTGGTGCGTGCCAAGAGCCGAGTCAAAGAAGTGCAAGTTACTGAAAGAGTTTGATGAGAATGAGCAAGTAAGGATAGAAATAGTGCATGGCAAATGGAGGACTAGGGAGAGGGGAGGCAGACCGGGAGAATCACAATCAAACCATGCATAAAGGTGAGAGTAAGAGTCATACAGGGTTGGCAAGGCGAGTGCACCTTTTCGGCGTGTGCAGCTTCGATGGGGATCTGGGCGATATGGCAACGTCAGCAACGGATACTACGGGACCCGATCGGAACGCCGAGGCAGATGCCGTCTACATAAACTCGGTCTAGAAGGCTTGGACTGGTCGAGAAGGGCAATATCTTGACAAAAGGTTGAGAATTCACCCTGGCCTGTCGGATGGATCGTCAAGTTGGCAATGGCAAAAAAGTAAGACTCTTGAATCACGCTGCAAATCGGCTCCAATGTGCTGACAGTGTATAAAGTATGGGTGTCGTTGTCCGCTTTCAGCTTTCATATTGTACTTTGCCCATCTTTGGCTTGTGATGGCAAGGAGACATGAGTATCATGTGCTGATTCTAATGATTATGTCAGCATTTTAAATTTAGGCGACGCCGTGTTTTGTTTGGGAAATAACAGCCGTTAATACCAACCAACCCATCGGTACGCACGCCACGCTCCTTCCATTTGGGGCTCCAAGAACTGTCTATTTTGGGATAAGACAACATTGACAAGGCTGACACTGATGATGGTTGGGTGGGATATATTCGTACTAGTTGACATGTATGGCTTTGCTGTAGTGCTGTCTCTCGATATTTTTGTAGTTTAAGTTCTCGGTTTGGCGTCGTAGCAACTACAATGGCATCCAGTTTGAAACTTCCGTTAATAATCAAGTAAATGAACCAGTAATTAAAATGTTCGATTAAATAGAATGTATTTATTCAATTAAATATTAAAAAAGGAATGGGCAATCTGTCGCGTCTTGAATACATTATAAAAATCTTGAAACTATGTTAACTAACATACAAGTAAAAAAAAGAAAATAGAAATTACGTATCAGCATAAGTGATCACGAATTGCGGCGTAAAGCCATTATCAACAAAAACAAAAAATATTGATTAAATCCTAATACTCCCTCGGGTGGGCTCGAACCACCAACCTTTAGATAGACTATCATAGGAAGATAACAGTCTAACGCGCTATCCAATTGCGCCACGAGGGAATTGGGGTTATTCTCATTGTTGGAGTGGATCGCCTCAAAGGTCTTTATAAAGGGAGGAGGGATAAAGGATTTTGTTGTATTTATCCTCACACTATCACCCGACACACATATTCCAAAGAGTCCATACACTCGCTTATTATCAGTCCATAACTCCCTTAAACTTTGCTGTATTACTTAAAAAACTGCTGGCTCTCGATGCATCTTCCAGCCGGCCACTAATCAAGGCTTTTTGCCACCTCCAAACTGTTGCGTCCTTGGACATGCTCGCAAGCATGATGAAAAGCCATAAAAGGCAAGACGGCAGCAGAAAGAGAAAAGATAAACAAGAAACGACTATTATACAAGAACAATAACAAGAACACGAATCTGAACTCTTACATAACCGACAGGCAGATGTACGCTTGTACTTCCTGCCATGTTATAGAAACGGCATCTACTCAAAGTCGGCAGGGCCTTCGGCCGCCAGATCGGGGCTCTCGTACGTCTCAAAGAAACTCCGGTAACGTAGGATGGCTTTCTCAGCGGCTTCGCCACTCATCTCGACAAGCGGCTCTTCAGGCTTGTCGATGGCTGAAAAGGAGAGAGAAGTAGGACTGTCATGTTAGCAATGGCCCCAGTTCAAGTGCAATCGAAGCGAGACTCACCCAAAAAACTCGCGGTCAATGGCAAGGTACTTCTTCATCGAGTCCTTGCCTCCCCGCTGCTGCAGGTAGCTCATGTACACTTGGCACAGCTCCCGTTTTGTGCCAATGGGTAGGTGGCTGTGCGTGCGCAGTGCGATCATCACCTGCTCGAGGCGGTCTTCCGTTGCCTCCTTCTTGTCTTTCGTGTCTTCCCCTGCAGCAGCCTCTTGGCCCGGCAGAGCTACAAGCGACTGTGCCAGCTCGAATTCGAGCCACTTCCACCAGAACTGCCGGCTGTCGGCGTAGTACTGCACATTCTTCACAAACACCGTGCGCGCATCCGCGACCGAGCCCTTGACCTTCCACAAAAGGAACGCCCACTCGGCAACCAGAGCCGCCTTGGTGTAGATGTCCACCTGCGGCTCGGCAATCGTCTGCTTGAACAGCTCAATGGCGGCATCGAGACCCGCCTGCCTCCGTTCCAGGTTGGCAAGCGATAGGATGGCCTCGACACTGTTTGGCAGGACCTCGATCACAGCATTGTGGATGGCTCGTGCATACTCCACGCGGTCGCAGCTCTCCTCAAAGTAGGCAAACTGCAGCCGGATGGCCGGCCGACTGATGGGCACAAACAGACTCGAGGCACGGAGGTAAATGTTGCGCACATCCTCCTCTTTACCCGGCCGTCCCGACATCCAGCGCGCGTAGCGGAACCAGAACTCGTCATAGTACGCACACGTAACAAGACAGCGCTCGTACAGGCAGACGACACGGCTAAAGTCGCCTTCTGCCTCCTCAAAGTCGAGGTATTTGCGCCAGTTTGCGAGTTGCGAGTGCTCGAGCTTTGTCACGTGAAAGTACGGGCGCTTGATCTCGGCTTCGTACGTCCAGCGCTTGGTGGTCTCCTCTTGCGTCTTCATAAAAACGGAATAGAGCAGAGCATCTACCTTTGGCCGCAAAACCACGTCCAGTTCGGCGTCGGACTTGTCTGCGTACTGGGCGTCCTCACCAACAGTCTCCGCTCGGAGATGCGCTAGACCATCCTCAGAGACAAATTCGGCAACTGGCCGCGTTTGCGATAGCTGATGGTACCGTTCGTAGTAGCGCGAATACTGGTGCATTGGGATTTTTATAACGCGCTTCAGGATGGAAAAGACTTGCTCGCCAGCCTCCATCCGCTCCTCGTACTCGATATACTTGTCCCAGAGCGGATGCGAAAGAAAGTCAAGTCCAACATGTTCAGTCGCACGTTCAAAGACCCTGTAGAGACAAGAAAGAATGAGTTAGCCAGCGTCCATACCATATAGCTGTCCATAGACGCATAGACGCATACTGATTTAAAAGGAGGGGGAGGCGGAGAGGGAGGAGGGGGTGGAAGGGGAGCAAAAATACAAGGTAAATGTTTTTGATCCTGAAGATTTGACAAGGCTGCATGTTTGTTATGTTTGTTATGTTTGTTATGTTTGTTATGTTTGATATGATTGTAGGGAATGTTGTTTCGAAAAGCAGTGTGCAATCGTTGTGAGCGTCAACCGTGCATCGGAAAAAGGACAGCAGCCTGTGGCAGGGCGTTCGCAGGGGACGAACCCCAAGCAAGTGCCCTGAGGTAGAGAGAAGCTTTGTGATTTGTGAGAGAGCAACATCCTGAAGAAGGGCTTTGGGGACTGGTTTGGGGATTCGAGGTGGCCATAGTCGGCTTTCTCACCGTGAACAACGATGCATTGGTTTTCGTGTCTCTTGGGCCCTGAGGGTTGAGCCTTTGCAAGCCGTTATCTCTCTCAGAGATGGCTGGTATCATGCCCAGTTTTCATGCTCTGGCGCTCTCATTCTGACGCTTTTATGTTCCTCTATTCCCCGAACTTCATGCTGGCAGTCTCTCACATTGCACAATCCAACTGCCTGTTGCCGACATTTGTCGTTTCATCTGGGTCTAGGCGCGCTACAGGTTATGCGGACAACACACACGGGGAGGGGAGGGGGGCCATCAAGGGGAGGGAGGACAAGGGAAGGGAGGGCGGCCATGGGCTCTTTCTGATAGCTCATTGCTTCTTGCGACTTACTCTCTCACGAGCTGGGGCTCGTGAGTGGTCTCCAACTTGAAGGAGCAGAACTGCGTCCACAGATCGACCGAGTTGGTGATGCTGGCGCACCCGCGCTCGTAGACCAACTCTGCCGCTTCGGGGCCGGAGATGTTGAATTCAAAGTCGGCGTATTTCTTCCAGTAGCCAAACAGGAGCGGAAACTTGAGAAGGACGCGGTCGTAGGTGTTGCGCATAGTCTCGAGGGCCTGCGGGCTGGAGTTGCGGCCCAGGCCGCCATCGAGCGCTTCGCACGCGTAGAGCAGCTTCTCCCAGAGTTCAAAGTCGTCCGAGTCAACATCCTGCAATGTCAGCACTGTGCCGCGTGTGTACGTAGCCTTGCCGCCTTGTCGCCGTGCCGTCATGGTGGGCTCCTCGACATCGAACCAAGTCCACCTCACTGTCAACTTACCAGCTCCAGATTCAGTTTCCGGATCTCGCTATTCTCCTCGTCACTGCCGCCATAGTTGTAGTCCGCCATCGTGCTGGACTGGTCTTTCGAGCGAGTATACGCGCGTGTCGGGAACTGACGCGATCGAGGCTGGGCGTGTGCGGTCGACAAGGCTCGCGATGTCTGCTGGATCGAGCGCCTGGAGTCGTGTTCGTGTGGCGCGTAACGGGCTGGGTATCAATGATTAAAGTACCAAGTAGCTCGGTAGAGAACAAGGCTGCGCAGATATATGATGATGCAGAGAACAGATCACAATTAAAGCTGGGTGAAGCCGCGCTTGTTGTTTTTAATTTTCTTGATTTCTGCTTTTCTGGGGACGGACGCACGGGCCACTTGGCGCTCTGGATTGCGCTGAAATCCTCCGTACTTATTATACAAGACCCACCCGGCCACAACGGGCTCCGCTCCATGGCTCCTTCCCTATGCACTGATACGGGAGTGCAGATCACGTGCATCGCTGAGTATCGGTACTGTATCTGCAGCTGCGTCATGGGCCCACCAATAGCAAGCAAAGTGGAGGGGCTCTGTAATAGGTGCTGTCAGCTTCAGCTGCCGCCCTAAGAACTCCTAATAATAGCACGATCCCACACACTCTGATCCGACACACCACGTCGAATAGGCACAAAAACAAGGATCGGGACGCAAATTTCAGTTCCCCCAATCGAACAAGAGCCAGCACAGCTCAGACCTCCAGCAGATACAAGTGCAGCTCCGATTTCTGCACCTTGTGTGGCGTTGCAGCGAGCATCGTGTCTTGGCATCTTGCGGTCTGAGAAGCTTCAAGTTGACTGCGGCCGACCAAGTCGAAAAACGACGGTGCTGCTGATAGCTTGTGCTGAGGGCTGTGTAGAGCACCAGAGAACGAGCACAGATACCGACGTGCAGCCATAGACCTGCGAGATCAGAGTCCGACTCATCCTCAACGCGAGCCGGCCATCCCTTGTTCTGACGAGAGATGCCCGTCTCGGACTTTTAAGCTGATCTGCGAGCATAAACCGAGTACAAACAAGGCACACACACACACACACAAACATACACACACACACAAACATACACACACACACGCACACCATGGACTACATAGGAAGCACCGTGTCCTGGAACGGCCAGGCGCCGGACCCCGACAAGTCCAGCCGGTTGATGATACGCGATTATCCGCACCGAGCCATTGCCATTGCGTCACAATCACATGCGCTCATCTTCCGACACAGCGCTGCCGGCGGCAACTTTGGCGTCAACAATGCAAGCGGAGACACACTCAAGTGCATGGTCGAGTTCTCGCCCGTGTCCAAGGGCATGCTGAGCGACTACCGCGCCCTGACGCCGCGCCCCATCTACGGCACCCTCGGCCTGATTGCCGTTGGCCAGGATGTGTTTCTGAGCGTCATCACACAAGCACTGCGTGTGGCCACCTTGCGACCGGGAGAGACGGTCGAGATGATCCAGCAGGTGCAGTTTTTCTGCCTCAACACCAACGAGTACGACGACGTGCTGTCCACGGCAGTCGACCCGTGGGACGCCGACAGCGATGCGGCGTCGGTCTATTCCCAGGGCCTCAGCCGACGCGATGTACCCGTCGAGCATCCTTGTCAAGAGCTTATGAAACTCCTGGGCAATCGCAGCTTCTACTACAGCACCGACTTTGACCTCACAAACCGGCTGCAGGACCGATCGGCAGACTCGTCCTCCTTTGACATTGACAACTTTGACGAGTCGTTTCTGTGGAACTCCTTTATGATACAGCCGCTGGTCCAGTTCCGCTCGCGTCTGCAGCGACACGAGCGCGAGACCCTCGACTCGTCCCGCATCCTTACGTCCGCCGTGCGCGGCTTCTGCTTGACCGTCACAATCCCCCAGTCGGTCGCACCGCTGCGCAACAGCACGTCTGGCATGCCTTCGTATCTCACAGTGATATCGAGGCTGTCATGTAAGCGGGCAGGCACGCGGTTCAACTCCCGCGGCATCGACGACGATGGCAATGTCGCCAACTTTGTCGAGACAGAGACCATCTACTGGAGCCCGAGCGGTGTCGTGTTCTCCTACGTGCAAGTGCGCGGCTCTGTCCCTGTCTTTTGGGAGCAGTCGCCAGGCCTCCTTCCTGGCCACCAAAAAATCATTGTCACGCGCTCGCCCGATGGAGCACAGCCCGCCTTTGACAAGCACTTTGAGGATCTGGAGCAGTCCTACGGCGCTGTACACGTTGTCAACCTGCTGAGCGAAGCCAAGCCGGGCGAAGCCGAGCTGACACAGTGCTACCGCTACGGCTTAAAACACACGCCACTGAGCCGGCAAGGCGAAAAGGGAGACATGGGCTCGAATTCAAACGACCACTCACTCATCCGCTCCACCGAGTACGACTTTCATGCCGAAACCAAGGGACCTACGGGCTACGAAGCGGCACAGGAGATTCGGCGGTACATCGAGAACTCGGCAGACGGCTTTGCATACTATCTGGCCTTGGAGACGGACGACGAAAACACCAACAAAGGCAGCCGGAACATGGTGCGCAAATCGTCGAGCACTAGCATCCTGCATCGGCGGTTTGTGGTCGTCCTTCAGCAGGAGGGCGTCTTCCGCACAAACTGTCTCGACTGCCTGGACCGTACCAACCTGATCCAGACAATTATTTCTCAAATGGCAGTCGAGGCTTTCTTGGGCCAGCGAGGCGAGTACGCCGGGCCTGATTTCTGGGTGCGGCACTCGAATCTGTGGGCGGACAATGGCGACGCGCTGTCCAAGATCTATGCTGGAACTGGCGCGCTCAAGTCGTCCTTTACACGATCCGGAAAGATGTCACTTGCTGGCGCTATCGCAGATGCACGAAAGTCGGCTACACGCCTCTATATCAACAATTTTGCAGACAAGGGCCGACAGAACACCATAGACATGCTGCTCGGCCGACTCTACGGCCAGGCGCCCGTAGTCTTGTTCGACCCAATCAGCGACTATGTCACTTCGGAGCTGAACAAGCGAGCAGCAACATTTTCCTCGACAGAGGTTATCAGCATGTAAGTCGATCTGTTTGGCTAGTCATACATACAAAGAAGACATTACTGACATGGAACAGCTGGGTTGGAACATTCAACCTCAACGGCCGGCTTGATGGTCTGGGCGAGGACATATCGCCATGGCTATTCCCGAGACAGCCAGAATCGGCCCACCAGCTTCCCGAGATCTTTGCAGTGGGCTTCCAGGAGATTGTGGAACTGAGCCCGCAGCAAATAATGAACAGCGATCCGTCCCGGAAACAGCAGTGGGAGGCAGCCGTGCGCAACACCCTCAATCACCACGCATCCCTAGTCAACGGCGAGCCGTATGTGCTCCTTCGTAGCGGCCAACTTGTTGGTGCAGCGCTATGCATATTTGTCAAGTCGTCTGCGCTCTCCAAGATCAAAAACGTCGAGGGCAGCGTCAAGAAGACGGGCATGTCTGGCATGGCGGGAAACAAGGGCGCCGTCGCCATTCGGCTCGACTATGCCAGCACACCCATTTGCTTTGTGACGGCGCATCTGGCGGCAGGCTTTTCCAACTACGAAGAGCGGAACAGGGACTACATGACCATCCACCACGGCCTCCGGTTCCAGCGCAACAGAGGCATCGACGACCACGATGCCGTGCTCTGGTTTGGCGATTTCAACTACCGCATCGGCCTCGGCCGAGACCGCGCTCTGGATCTTGTACGAGCCCATAATATCGAGGCTCTGTACGAAAACGACCAGCTCAACCTGCAGATGGTGGCTGGCCTCGCATTCTCATACTATTCCGAGGCACGCATCACGTTCCCGCCGACGTACAAATTCGATGTCGGCCGCGATGACTACGACTCGTCTGAAAAACAGCGCATTCCCGCATGGACCGACCGTATCCTGCGCAAAGGCACGCAGCTGCGACAGCTCGAGTATAATTCGGCACCACTTCGATTCTCT
Organism: Ophiostoma australiae; assembly: GCA_022392945.1. Classification (NCBI taxonomy): domain Eukaryota; kingdom Fungi; phylum Ascomycota; class Sordariomycetes; order Ophiostomatales; family Ophiostomataceae; genus Ophiostoma; species Ophiostoma australiae. The sequence continues at coordinate 519,244 of JAKRGJ010000002.1, read as the reverse complement.
GACCACCGGCCCGTGTATGCGTACTTTCAATGCACTGTCAGCAAGGTCGACGAAGCTCTGCGGGACAAAATCAGTCGTGAGCTGTACGAGCGGCGCAAGGGCGAGGTGGGCGATGTGACAGCCAACACGACGGTCGAAGACACCGACGACGAAGACCTGCTGGGATACGATGCTATCGAGCCTGGGCTACCAGCAGCCAGCTCTGACCGCCAAAAGTGGTGGCTTGACAACGGGCGCATGGCACAAGCGTCTGTGCAGCCACCCGTACCAACCAACCCGGCGACACACGCAGCCATTCTCAACCCAAAGCGGCCGTCCAACCCTTTTACTCCTACAGAGGAGCCGGACTGGGTGGCTGTGCCGCGAGCCGAGTCGCGACTGTCGTCATTCTCCAGCCTGTCGACGTCGCCTTATGAGCACATCAACCCGTCGGTGCTCTCATCGTCGGTCAACAGCCAAAGCATGGCTGGAAGCTTGCCGAGAAAGGCCATAGGACTGCCCTCATCCTACGACAAAGCCGGGCAGGGCATGTCAAGAAGCGCCTCGACTCAGTCCCAACAGCGACTGGACTCTGGGATATCAGCAACGCCACCGCCGCCGCCACCACCACCACGGCGGCAGCAAACTACCAACGACAATCACGGGAACTATGGCGACACTTCAGTTGCTACGTTGACGAAAAAGCTTGCAGGAGGACCTGCGATGCAGACAGCTGCATACACGAATACTGTGAGCGCTGTCACCAAGGCGTTTGACGAGCTGCGCACATCTGCATCGTCTTCGCCGTCGGTCTTGAGCAAAGCGGCCAGCACCAGCACCAGCACCAGCAACAGCAACAGCAGCATGCCACCCCCGCTTCCCTCGAGAAACAATGCCCAAGGCACACTGAAGCTACCAGCAACGTTGACTGCACAGAGCCCATCACAGTCCTCATCGCTCCCCCCAAGACCAATGTCGGCGGCGTCGAGCACATCTACTGCGCGAGGCAAACCGGCACCGCCTGTTGCCAAGAAACCCGCGCACCTTGCTGCAGCAACATCGCCGTCACCCACACCCGACAACGGCCACCACAACGCCTCCCCACCACCGAAACCGTTGCGACGCCAAACCGACGTGGCACCGTCCGACATTGGCGATAAGCCACCCAGGCTGCCGGCTCGAGCACCGACTGTTTCCGGGCTGGGAGGATACGCTGGCGCACGGCCCATCCCTGTGAAGCCAAGGAATCGAGATCTGTTGGGCGGCGACGATGCAGACGGCGAGCTGTCTAGATGGCAGGCGATGCAGCCGTCGTAGATGGGCCGAGGCCTGCGAGAAGATGTATATATATTATAGTTTTGGAAATGGTACCAGGACGAGGAATACACGATCACGAGTCAACGATAGCTGCGCAGTCAATAATTGTATGGAACAACAATGTAACGTTGGCGCTTTGCCGCTTATACTCGCTCCTTCCTTCCTGGGCTGTTTGTCAGCGATTGCTGGCTTCATTCGCATCAGGCGTCTTGTGTGCCAGTAGCCTTGTAGCTGGAGAACTGGGGCATAATTTGAGGCTGAACCGCGGAGCAATCGTTCCTTGCGATATGATATGCAAGTATGACAAACTCTAAGTGGTATTTTACGGATAAAACGGCATCTTGGAGCCAACAGCTGTACGTGCCAGAGAGTATTATGTCTTTTAGTGATTACATAATACCATATTGTCGAGAGTGTGGCTGCTGAGAAAAGTAGCAGAGGAAGGCAATACGACCGCTCTTTCCTGAATACGTAGATCAGACCATTATGGCAAGTCGGCTGCTAATAAGCATAGGTCTGACATGCGTATTTATCTTGGTGGAGAATGCGTTGAAATTCATTGACAGGAAGGAAAGTGCAGCATGATGCGCCTTCCTCAAAAGGTACACGCACATTTTCTGGTGCATAGTTCATCTGCAGTCATCTACAGAGTAATAGTATGCACATTCATACATTGTGAGCATATGAGATGGAGTTGCAACGCCTATTCGCTACACCCCATTTAGCATAAAAGCATGGTTGGACATGGCAAGGTGCATTCCTTGCTTTAGGTTCCAGCGCCCGTCTATTTTGGTAGCGCTCTCTTCACCGGTGAGCATCCAGGTGATTTAAGGTTCTTTTCTCTCCTTTTCGGAAGGATGTCGGCATCCACGCCTTCCCTTCTTTGACGTCGCATCGTGCTGCAAAGGAAAGAAAGGAACTGGCTTCAGAAGGAGCGACCTTTGTTTTCGTAGCCTGCCCGCGTTCCTTCCTCTTGCAAACAGTAATACAGAGTAATACATCATAAGCAGGAAACGGGCCCGGCCCTTGGAAAGGGGAAGGACCAACCCATCGTGGCCTCCACCGGATTCTTGGCTTCAGTCTGCTCCCACTTTTGTGTTCAGGCCTCTTTCGTTATTGTATCTTTTTCGTTCTTCAGAGTTTTCGCCTCCTTTGTTACAAAGTTTTCTTTCCCACTGCAGTTCTCATCTCTACGTATAAAATTTCATCGATCATCGCGTCTTCGCCTTCGCTTCGACCGTTTCTCGTCAACGGCTAGCTGACTCCGCTCTGGTTTATTCTCCTATTTTAATGCCGAATAAAACATCAATTTTGCCCAAAGGTTCCTCGGTTCTTTCTGCGCCTGCCTCCACCCTCATCGCTCTTTCCTCTCGACACCGCAACGGACATTCGATGGCTGGATTGCTTTTGGGTCTTCCCTATTCAGAAACTACAGATATGCATCGCGCCTTCCTTGCATGATCGCCATCGATTTTTTATTTATTAGATCATCTCATATATGCCGTTTTGCATTCGTTTGTCACCGCGTCCTAGACATATTACATAGTACGCATATTACGGAGTTCTGCCACGGCCCCTGGACAGCCGCTGATGTCATCCGCCCACTGTTCCTTTGCGCACTGTTCCGCCCCATACTATACATAGTATGTTCTTTAACCTAAGCATATCTTTTTATGTAAGATACATACTGAATGAGTTTTATGAGATCTCATTCTTCATTCTTGAGCGCTCAGTTGTTCCTTCCTCGCCTTTTCCTCACTATCGCCTTATTCTCACAAATCGCCTGCATCGCCCCTTCCCATCTCAAACATCCTGTGATTTACGCGAGCCATACTGATCACCAGACACCAACAACTTTGGCAGGCACGACCGCGCCGCTGCACAGCATTAGCAGAAGCACAACACAACACGCCTACACGACAATGGGGTGCTGAAACAGAAGGAGCAAGCCAACAACTACCCTAGAGGGCGACGAGTGTTGAGAGTTGTGTGCGTCCAATACGAGTCGCTCTTTCCATCTCTGTTTCTCGTTTGTTTTTCAAATCACGTCGTTTTCTTCGGTCGCTCTTTCCCTACTTTCGCCAATCTCTACTACTGCCTACGGCGCTCCTGCCTGTCAAAGAGCGACTGCCCTAATGGCGGCCCACAACACGCTAGCATTAGCATTTGCCCCCGGCGCAAACAATGAGGATTTACTCTGCTGTAGTGCCAGGGATCTTAGTCACACGAGAGATAGCGATGTCGCAAGAACCGCAAGAACGGCAAGAACGACAGAGGGGGATGGGCCAGAAACCCACCCTGCCAAGCTAGGCCTGTCAGGTGCAGCAAGCGCCAGTGGCACTGGAACCACTGACACTGACACCACTGGCACCACTACCGACCACCCGCATAATCGTTATCATCGCTATCTCAGTCACCACCACCACCAACTCCACCTTCATGATCACAAGCCTCGCCTTCTCCTCTACCGCCCTCATTCAAGAACACCGCTCCGCACTCTCAGCGCCTCCGAGGTTTCGACGCCTTCACGAACCCGGTCTCCTTCTTCTTCAGCATACACTACGCCGTCCACATTCCCCTCATCGGCCCCGGTCCATACTCCTATCGACGCACCGAATTTGCACGTGATTGAAACCGGCGCCGACGACATCGAGACCCCCAAAGACCCCAGAGACCCCAGAGACAGCAGAGACAGTCTTAATTCCCGTATTAATGCCGCACTGCCGACTCGGGACGCCTCTGCAACCTTGCACTCACACGCACACTCGCTCCCACCCTCACACGGCTTGAAGGCCCAGACCGACTCTTTGGCCAGCCCAGCCCCGTTGCCCGCCGTGTCACCCCATATCCAGACACCGCCGTCCCTCGCACGGCCGGCATCTGTACAAGAGCAAGCCCGGAGCACAGCGTCTGAACAGGAGGCGGCAAAGGAGACACTGGAAGAGAGACAAGCGCCCCAAGACATCTACTCCAACTCTGTCGCCACCAGCCCTATCAGCTTTATCAGCCCTACCACGAGCCAGCCCTGGCGAGGCGAGACGGGCTTTCAAGAGGATAGCGAACCTGCGTTCCACCCTTCCATACAAGTACAAGCACAAGAGCCCGAGGGCGGTCAAGCCTACGAGATTACAGACCTACAAGGCGCCGGCGAGAACGGCAGCGAGGCCGGGAGTATAGACTCGCAGACGCTTGCCTTGGACCAGACACGCCTGCGCATCACCTACCTCGTCAGCACCATGGTATCGCCGATGGCCAGCACCCCTGCGGATGTCATGGCTACTGGCGCTGTTCCCGGTATGGCCGAGTACACCAAAGATGCAGCAGGCCTCGAGGCATCGACAGCCCCGGTGCCGCTGTACGGATGCGACGAGCTTTCCAACCAGGAAGCCAGCGAAGTCGGGCACTACATGGAGCAGTGCCCCAAAGGCTGGAACCACACGGAGGCAGCAAAGAAGCGCGAGAAGATTACGCAGATTCTCTACTGGCAGAGCGAGGTCACTGAGCTTGGCGACGATGCTGTTTTTTGTGGCTGTTCTGCGGGCACGACCACGCCGTACGATACAAATGACGACAGCGGCGCTGGCTTTACCTCGGCGACGCAGCCGCGAAGCCAGGCATCGTCCGAAGCAGGGATGCCGCGGCTGTCTACAGTGGCCTCTGGTGTGACGACTATTGGCACATCCGCTGCCGGGCCTGACCGCAGCTCTACAGCATCGCCCTCATTTTCAGTGACGGCGCCCTCATCTTCATTAACGTCATCACTCTCATCTTCTCCGTCGCCCGGACCGTCGTCTCTGCGCGCCTCGCGGCCTTGCTGCAGTAGCTGCAAGAAGCTGCTGATGCCGCCACGAACGGTAGTGTTTGTCAGCTCGTCGTCTGACGACTTTCCCTGGGTGCAGCGTGCGGTGGATCAGGGACGCAGCAACAGCGGCTTCCGGAAAGCCATACGCGCCATTCGTGGTATTATCGGCCTGTCCAAGCGGCGCAAGGAAAAGGGCGATCAGTCCCAGAACGGCCTGCAGAACCCTGACGTCGCCAAGATTGCCAACAGTGGCGGCGGCAACGCCCTCTTTTTCGCCGTGCCGGACCTAACTGGCGTGCAGCTCGTCAGCCCATCGTCGCCCATGCCGAACCAGCGCAAGAAGAACATTCCCGAAGCCAAGGTATGGGATCTGTGGGAGAAGACCAACTGCAACGAGCTGCGCGAGCACGTCGAGAAAGATGAGTGGGCGCTCTTCTTCCCCGTGACGGACATGTACCGCAGCCTGCGCAAGGGTGCCGAGGATCTTGAGCCAGCCAGAGACAAAGCCCCAGCCGAGGTAGAGGCCGACGCCGAGGCTGACGTCAACATTGATGAAATCATCAACGACGAAGAGGACGACGACGCCAACAACGAATATGCCAAAGAGCGGCGCAAGAGGCGAGAAATGGCCGAGCGGCTGCAGCGCGCACAAGTCTTGCTCGAGCAGCACAAGTGATCTCGATTTATATTTTTTGATATCTTGCATCATCTCACCTCACTTTACGACTCTTTTTTTTCTTCTTTCATTTCTTCAAGTTTCACTTTTGTTCATGTTGCTTACGGCCCAGCATCTATACGGAAACACCCTTGATGCGTCGATACGTCGGCCAGGCCTTGGATTATCTCGGCATTCTTTGCTGTTCTGCATGGCTCTCATTTCCTCTTTTCGTCTGTTTTTCTTTTCTGCCTGTTGTCTGTTGTTTGTTGCTTTTTTTTTTCCATATGTCTTGTTCATATCTGTTCATACTCTGAGCCCCCACCTCTACCGGACCGGTTTCGGCTCGGCCATAATGGCACGGCGAGGAACTGGCTGATGAAGATACCCATACCCCCTTTAACCGTCTATAAGCTTTCATAATTATTAATCATTATAACATCGCGTCTTTATTTGTATCATTTATTGCAGTTTGCTATGTTGTAAAGGAAGCTAAACCCTGGGTATCATACATTATTTCGTTGTCTTCAAGTTAACCCCTAGCAACCAAAGGGCCAAAGAGCCAAAAGGGCAACAAGCCAAACATAGACATATCATGCCTACGGATAGTCTTCAAACGAGATGTTGAGCAGGGCCCGGACCTGCTGGAGCACACGCGTCTCGACCGGTTGTCCCTCGAGCAGCTGCAAGACTGCCCGGGTCACGTTGTGGTCGCTGCCTTGGCTGGGGCTTTGGCCAAGGCTCTGGCTGAGACTTTGCGAAGATGCGCTGCGGACCACCTCCTTGCCTTTGTCCGCTGCAACACCATTGAATCGCACGCGCTTTGATGGCGAACTATTGAACGGGTCTTCGGCCTGCACAATACCTCTGACCAGGCCTTGCTCGTCTGAGCTTGCACCTTGAGAGTCGCTGCCATCATCGTTGTCATACCATGCGACAGTCCTCTCATGGCCGGGCTTGCGCTCTGTGCCTGGTGCATCTCCTGCATCTCCTGCACCTCCTGCCCCTGCGTGGAAGGATGACGGTGGACTTGTCGCCACCGTGGCAAACGACCTCGTCAGATCAGGAACCTGCGACAATGAAACAGTAGACGCTTGCGACAGGGCCAATGCGGAATATGAAAGTAAGAAGCTAGGCCGTGGCTGTTGCGGAGCGGGCTGAACAGGCTGAACAGGCTGAAGCTGGGGTTGGCTTCGCCCTCCATTGAATAGTGCCACGAATGACGACTCCGGGCCAGGGCCAGGCTCTGCAATGCTTGCCGCGGAGGCCGTGGCCGTAGAGCCATTCAAGGCTGCCAAGAGTCCACGACGGCGGCGGTTGCTGCCGCTGCGCGTTTCCCTTTCTCCGGTGGCTCTGGCGGGTTTTGTGATTCTGGTGGCTCTGGGTGTGCTGGACATGCTCCCATAAGCAAATAGCACGGGCACAATTGGTCGTCGTGCCCTGTCCCTTCCAAGACCCTCTGCCTCCCCTGCCTCCCCTGCATCCTCTGAATCCATGCTTATGCCATCGTGGCCCGGATCTTGATCTATCGGCACTGCATCTCCGGACAAATCTAATGATGCATTGCTCTTTGTGCGCTGAAGCCGATGCTCGCTGTCATCTGCAAGCGCTACCATGCCACGGCCTATATCGCTGTCAAACCCCTCATCAAACTCGCCGTCGCTGGTGTCTTCGGCAAACGGCCCTGATCGTGGCGCAGCCTTCACGGCAGATGCCAGATCGGGTCCTCGTTCGGACGGTGGCGACTGGCTCTGTTGTTTTTGTTTCACACCAGAGGAGGCTTGGCCCTTCTTGGTGTTGCCAAAGTACTTTGTTATCTTGTTTGTGGCTTCCTCCGGCTCCGAACCGGATGCAGATCGGGTCGCGGCCCTGGTGGCTGAGCGAGCCGGCCGTGACACGCTCTGAGTAGCACGGCTGCTCACCTGGTGTGTCCGCGCTGGCGTCGGCGTCGGCGGTGCCTCCTCGTCTTCAGACGTATAGTCGCCGTCTTTCATCATTTCTTTATTGGGGCCGGCTCCGTGGAGCGGTGCTGTAAAGATGCGCTGACGGCCAGCACCGGCCGACTGAGAGGCTTGGCGGGGAGGCGGCAGAGGCTGCTGTTGCATGCTGGCTGGTCTTGGTGCTGTTGCAGGAGCTCTCGCTGCAGGATGTACAGGGCCACCGAAGCGCTCCTCTGGCGGTGTCGTCCGTTGGCCAATCGATGTCCGGTATGTAGGCCGCGGCACACCCGGGGAGCCTGCCGCGCCTGCCGTTGCTGGCCCAGCACCTCCAATGACGCCGGCATAGTCCTCCCAGAGAAAGAACTTGCACCGCCGCCTGCGCTCTTGAGGGCATGTATAGAACCAGCGGCCCTTGTTGGCGCCGGGTTTCTTTGTTTCAAGCGAGATGGCCTGGCGCCGCGGCTTACAGTCGCACATCCACTGCCCGTTTACCAGCTCGCCTTTGGTGCCGCGCCCCGACGACGGCGTGTCAGGCGCAGAGATGGCGGAGGCGCGCTGGGTCTTGGGGCCCGACCGGCGGTGATATGGTGGCATTGGAAGGGTGGGAAGGGGTGTGCGTATAGTTCAAGACATCAGATTACGGACTAAGAGGAATATTGTGGAATCCGTGAGGATCGTGAGAATAGTTGTGACTGTCGTGGGAGTGTGTAAGTTGGCTATTGATCATGAGACGACGAGAGCGAGAGACTGTTGCAGAGAATGAAAGAAAGTGGTGGGATTCGATTGCACAACAAAAAGGTGTACCGAATAAGGCAGTCAGCCCCAGCATTTCTGTGGCAGATGCAGGGTAAAGCCGCGAGACGCTGGGCGTATTTTGAGTTACTCTCGCGTAGCCGGTGGCTGGGCCACAAGGCTGCATGGGTGCATGGAGTAGATGCCGCTACATAGGTGCGTTGCGACAGAAGAGTGGAGACTCTATAGCGGTTACAGCGGCATACCGCGTGCTTCCAGTTCGGACCCACTGATTTGACTGTATCAATACTCTGCACGTCGTCGAAGAAACGCAAACAACAATAGGTGTACGGTGTCAGTCAAGAGGAGACCCCCAGGAGCTCTGGTATTAAAATACTACTGGGTAGATTCCAAAAAAAAAACCCAATAAAAACCATACAAAGTTGGCTATGAGCAGCGCTTTTGACAACCATATGATCGTGTATTGATTAGTCATCAAACATAGCAGTCGACAGTTGTATTGTGTTTATATTCGGGATTTATTCTGGATATGTGCTGCATATATGCTGCATGCCGGAGATATGCCAAATAGAGCACCATTCCACAATCAACCAATCTTGCCCACACCCTTGAGCCGCAGGTACACATCGGTGCCCCAGCCGTACAGGCTCTGGACGGCGATGCCGCCGCCAAAGTACTCTGCATACGCCCGGCTCAGAGGCAGTCCGTAGCCGAGCCCGGCAATGGAGCTGCCGCCACTGTTGGTCGTCGAGATGATGCTGAGCCCTTCGCCCCGGCCGCTACCGTCGTCGGGCATGTCGTCGTCGAGGTCGGAAAAGGTCGTGAACGAGTACGACCAGATGTTGGGAAGCACGTCGGCACTGATGCCGCCGCCGCGGTCCCGGATGCGGATGGTGACGCCCGGTGCGTTGTCGTCCAGCGGGATGATCCGGGGGTCCTCTTTTTCGTCCGAGTCGGCGCGGCCCTCGTCGTTGGCATACTTTTTCTGGGTGTTGTACTTGTTCTTATTGGACAGGCCGACCGACGGCTCCGGCGCAATAGTGATCACAATGGGCTCGCGCTGCATGCGGTTTTCGACCACGGCACGGAATGCGTTCTTGAGCAGCTCCGTGACAATGTACTCGAGGTGCATGGGCACATAGGCAAACGTCGTGTCGGGCTCGCCGTCGATGCGCCACTGTGGCCGCACGCCGTAGTTGAGCTCGCAGATGTCCGCCACAAACTCGGCGCAGCTGTCGATGGTGCGCGCTGGCTTCAGCTGCGTATCGATAATGCCAATGTACGACGCAGGCAGCCTGCTCTCGTCCTGCTCCCGGCTTTGCGCTGTTTCTGACGCGGGCTCCGACCCGGTAAAAGGCCGGCTGCTCAGGTGCAGGGCAATGTGCTGCTCGGCAATCAGACGGGTGCCGATGCGCGCGCGCAAGTGCTCGTCCAGAAACGCCGTGACGTGGGCGGGCGAGATGTACTTGCGCGACTCCAGGAAGCCCTGGGCGAGAATGGGAATGGTGTTCTGATGTGACGTGACCAGCTCGGCAAGCTCGTCCGTAAAGGAGATCTCCTGGTCCAGCGTCGCGACAGCCGAGATGCCGGTGTGGCCCTTGTGACGCTCCCACAGGGGCAGAAGAGCCTGCAGGCTGTGGCGGTAGTTGTCGTAGATTTGGCGGATGTTGTTGTTGGAGACGACGATGTAGGGCAGATTGCGCAGGGCGTGGAGGCGGCGCGCGAGCCGGACGGGGATGAGGTCGAGGGAGAAGTTGGCGCTCTGGAGCAGAGCCTTTTCGCTCAAGGGCGGCCAGCCATGCTTGACGAGGTCGGCCAGGCGCAGCTGGTGTTGTGGCTCCTTGGCAAGCCGGCCGATATCCTCGTCGCGCAATGGCGGAGGCTGGGCGCGGGCTGGGCGATGGCTGTTGTCTTGCTTGTGGCTGTGGCTGTGACTGTGATTGTGGGTTTTTTTGCTGCGAAAGAGGCACGAGGTCGAGAAGCTATGTCGAGCAGCATAGGCGTCTGCAGTGCTATGTCGTGCCGACGAGCATCGTGAGTGTGTAGAGAGCAGAGCTGGTGAAGATGAGGCCGAGGAGGACAGCGCACAACGCGCCGCGTTGCGGGCGGAAATGGCCTGGAGTGGCCGTGTAGATAGTCTCATATTGACAGCATGTCTATTTTGTACAAGACTTGAAATAAGCACAGCAAGTCTGGGAGGCGGATACAGCATCTATGGTGATGGTGATGATGAGGTGCACGCGGGATGGCGATGAAGACGAGGCGCTGGAATCGTTGCTGCTAGCGCGTGATTGGCTTAGCAGGCCACTACTGTATTATCTCCCCAGCTTTTCTCTTTCCTTTTGCAGAAGGCACGCGAGAGGCCAGGCCATAGCTGCAATAGGCTTAGAGGGCTTATCGGCCGATTACACAGCTCAGTGGGGCAGATCAAGCCGATGCAAGCCAGCTGAGGGGTAACCGTGGCGCCATGTAGCGCGTCAGTGCTCTATGTACTGTATGTAGGTGCACCTCAAGCATCTGCACCTACGATAGGAAAGCACGACCAGGCAGCAGATAAAAGAAGTCGCAGCTTCCTCGTTGAACATAAATCACATCTGCCCCAAAACGATTACATAAGCGACATATGCATTGTATTGGCACTATTAATATTGATGATATGGATGAGACCTGGATCAGACGCTGCAGCCCTGTTTAACGAACTCCAAGTGGTATAAACACAATCACCGCGCAGTGCGACTGCCCGTAGGCTGCACTGTTTAGATGCTGACCTTTTGGTCGAGCTCGACGTCCTTGATATGCTCGTGCTGGGACAGGGTGTTGACGGCGTCCTCGGGGAACGTGACACTGTTTGTTAGCTGTCATGCTTGTGTGCTGTGGGTGTAGACTCCTGTAGAAAACGCCAAACATACGAGAAGCCCTTGATCAGGTTGTATTCGTGCACAATCTTGCCACCCTGGTCGGTGGCGTGCTTCTTAGCACTGTCGGGTTGCATGGTTAGTATCAGGCGCTGATGGGATGCTTTTGAGGAAGGAACTCACGCGGCCACCTGCTCGGGGGTGGACTCGGGCTTGCAGGAGACCTGGAGACGAGGTGTTAGTGATGCTGAGGCTGTGGCGCGGATGATGGCTGAGTGTCATACAATGTAGGTAGGCATTTTGGATAGACGGCGAGGCGAATGTGTTGAGTAGTGGCTGTGTTTGGATATGGGTAGATGGAGAGATGGATAGAGAGAGTAGACGGAGTGGAAAGAAGGAAAAAGAGAGGGAGGAAGAAGAGACGAAGCGGAAACAGATCGCTTAAACATTATTTAAGCTGGTTGATCTGGCACGAGCCTGGAGTATCTTAGGTAATCCTAGCAAGTGAGTAAGGTGCTGGTTATGTATGTATGTTGTACTGTATGTACGCCATCACCGCTAGCATGTGCAGCTTGGCTCCTTCCTTTTCTGCTTCTACGTCAGTGTCCCACTATGCCGGAATGCACTGGGTCGCTGTGGCAGAGTGGTCTCTGAAAGGAAAAACGCCACTGCCCGGAGGAAGGCGCGACACGCGGAGTTATCCGATGGTAGCTCACGCTTACTCTCAGACGCATTGTCACCTTGGCCGCTCCTTCTTCAATGCTTTCATTTCGCTGCCTATTCCTGCCGCGTTTTGTTCCGCCCCTTCCTCTCTTTTGCCATCTTTCTTCTGACATCTTACACGCACCTGCTCATGCGTGTAATCTGCCGATTTGTGCCCAATACGGCATGCGCTCCAACCCGCTTGTGATGACGTCACAACCAATGAGCGTCGACCTCTTTGTGCCTCTGTCGCATCAACTGAACAACCGATATCTAACAGTTGGGCGACTGAACAGCGTTTCATATCACAACGCCGTACAATGGATTGTTCATTTGATGCTGAACGCTATTGTTCGTCTTGTTCGTTTCCAGCAGCGATGGCAGCTACTTAAGGGCGGCGTCGGACTGTTGACAGTCATCAGCCATCATCATCAGCATCATCAGCATCATCAGCATCATCAGCATCATCAGCCTTTAGAACACTCAGACCTACATTCTACACTTGGCCACCAGTTCCAGCATCTCCAGTTTCCATCCTACAGCAATGGACGCCAGATCCACCTTTACCAGCTCGACTATCGACTTCTCCGTCGTCAGCGAGTCCAAGAACTCAAAGCTCCCCAAGCTCAACACGGGCGACGCCGCGTGGAAGGCACAAGTGTGCGAGAATGCCCGCAAGATCTATCTGTCGGTCAAATACGCCAAGATCCAGTGTGCCAAAGAGTCCAAGGTGCGGAGCCCCATTGCCGACGACGATGTCGGCAAGCCATCCTCTTCCTCTTCCTCTCTCTCTCCCTCCTCCAATTCTCCATCTTCTTGCGTAGAGCCAGAAGAGAAGGAAGTGCCCAAGGATAACACTGACGAGGCAGAAAATACAGACAAGACAGTCTCTTTTGATGTGGAGGCAGAGATTGCCCAGCTCCAGGACAAGCTCGCAAAGATGGAGGCGCGCAACCGACAGCTCGAGGACGAAAACTCTCTCCTGGCATGGTATGCCCACCACCTAAAGGGCGATGCGGCCGAGCCAGAGCCCCCATCTATTGAATTCATCCTCGAAGCGGCCAAGACATCTGTCCTCGAGCAGGCCCTGGCCACTATCGAGGAGGCAGCCGCCATCCAGGCTAGTCAGTAGATGTAGATGTGCGGCGTAGACCGTAGACGTAGGACGTAGACTGAAGCACGCGCGGGCCGTGGTGTTTCCAAGACACATGTAGACGGCAGGATGCTTATAAGCGAGCATCGCGACAGTATGCAGTATTATAAAGTAAGTTTCTCTGTAATTCTTTCTTGCTTTTTCGATCTTTAATTTCAAAATATACATTCCAGAACCTGCTTGTTTCGCCCACCGTGACCAGCTGCTCTATTCAAACAGCTGCAGCATAAAAGAGCCGTTTATAATGTGAAGAACAGTCTGTCTATATTCCAGTCTGATCTCTTTGATGTCTCGCTTTGATGTCTGTCTTTGATGTCTCTCTTTGATGCCACCTGTCGTCCCTTACTGAACAACTTTCAAGGAATACAGTCTAAAAACACCTAACTGATATTTTCGACGCCGCTAATGCAGACACATGAGCCCATAGTTGCGAAACATACTGATAAACCTGCTGGCAAGTCTTCTCAAACATTGGCGTGCATCTTATGTACCTCCATCTTACGTGTCTGCTGTTTGAGATGATCTGCGGCGGGAGCACAGTGCGAGATAGTTATACAGGGCGACATGACGGCATATCTGCTACAGTGCGGAGTGAAAATATACACTGGTCACCATCAACTGAGTAAGTGCTTGAATTTAGAGATAAGAACACTGCAAAACAGCAATCTGTGATGCGTGATCGTCAGCAACAAACTCAGAAAGAAGCAGTCCATTCAGCCCATCTGCATCGTTGCAATAGGCGTAGATCGCCGACGTAGGATTGCTGTATCTCGCCATATCGCACAGTAGTAATTAATACGACAAGTACAGCTCGTAAAGGGTAAGAGTGGGCACTGATACGCTCCTGCCGTTTAAGCCTGCAATGGTGTTGCTGGGCGCACCTTCCGTCTGAAGGTTAGTGGGGACTCCCGCTTCTATTTCTGGCACTGTCAGTAGTAATGGGTACATAATCTAATTCGTTTATTCGTTTTCGGGCCACGACGTCTTACTACAGTACCTAGCCCCCTTTTCAACCTTTTCGACCTTTGGCCTCGCCTTGACGACTTTTGTACTTTTGCATTCGCTTCATCTCTGCGCCCTTACCTTTGTCGCTCGTTTAGATGCTTTGATTGCTGTGCGCTTCTTCCCATCGTCCACGCTCGCTCGTCCTCTTCATCAACACCAGCACCACCACCACCCCAATCAACGCGCCAAGATCGGCGTCTTTTTCCATATTGGCATTCACCTAATCAAGCTGCAGCAGATGTCCTCGATACGCTCTCTCCCGACATTCCGCTGCTAGTTTCTTGCCTGCGCGCGCACTCTTGAATAGCCATCTCTTGCCTTGTTTACGACATTCTCATTCGACCTCACCTCGACCGCACCTCGACCGTACCTCCACATCTGCCCTGACCCTCGACTACAGACCGCGCGACGCGACTGCAACCTCGACTTCTCCCATCTTCAGCATGGGCAAAAAGTGTATGTAGCAGCAAAGCCGCCACCATACCACCTTCAGAACTAACAACACAGACCGCTGGGGTGTCATTGTCGACGCCGGATCCTCGGGCAGCCGACTGCACGTCTACCGCTGGAAGGACCCATCCCGCGCAATCGAAGACGCCGACAGCGACGAGCTCAACAGACTGCCAAAGATCAAGACAAAATGGACCAAGAAGATCCGCCCCGGCATCTCGACCTTTGGCGATAAGCCCGCCAGCGTCGGCGCCGACCACCTGCAGGCCCTAATCGACTACGCCCTGGAAGTTGTCCCTGCCGACCAGCTCGCCGATACGCCCATCTTTCTCATGGCCACCGCCGGCATGCGCCTGTTGCCCGACTCACAGCAAACAGCCGTCCTGCGCGAGACCTGCTCGTACCTGCGCCAAAACACCGAGTTCGCCCTGCCCGACTGCGACCAGAACGTCCAGATCATCTCGGGCGAGACTGAGGGCCTCTTCGGCTGGCTGGCAGCAAACTACCTCCTCGGCGGCTTCGACAACCCGCAAGACCACCAGCACGGCAAGAACCACAACACCTATGGCTTCCTCGACATGGGCGGCGCGTCAGCCCAGATTGCGTTTGCGCCAAATGCCACCGAGGCCGCAGAACACGCCGACGAGCTCAAGCTTGTGCGCCTGCGCACGCTCGACGGCAAGCCCTCGGAGCACCGCGTCTTTACAGCAACCTGGCTCGGCTTCGGTGTCAACCAGGCCCGCGAAACGTACATCAAGGAACTTACTAGCCGCTTTAAGGAGGTGCTGGCGATTGGTGGCGATATTCCCGACCCGTGCCTACCCAAGGGCCTGCGGACGACATTGGACGGGACGCTCATCGAAGGCAGCGGCGGCAAGGCAGCGCGCGGCGGCGGCGGTGTGGAAGAAGAGACGGCACTGGCACACGCAACAAGGGCCGGCGTGTCGACACTGCTGGGCACAGGCGAGTTCTCAAAGTGCCTGATCAACACCAAGCCCATCCTGGCCAAGGACCAATCGTGCGGCAGCGAATCCAAACCGTGCTTGATCCACGACTCAGTGCCGAGCATCGACTTTGACATCAACCACTTTATCGGCGTATCGGAATACTACCACTCGACACACGGCTTCTTTGGCGAGAAAAAGGGCGACATTGCCTACGACTTCAACACCTACCAGCGCAACGTGCAGAACTTCTGCACACAGGACTGGACAAGCATCCGCGCCAGCATCATGAAAGGCGCCGACTCCAAAGAGGCACGGAAATCCAGCGAAGAAAAGGCCGATCGGGCCATCCAGGACGCAGAGCAGGCGTGCTTCAAGGCGTCGTGGGTCATCAATGTGCTTCACGAAGGCATCGGCATTCCGCGCGTGGGCCTAGAGCCGCTGCCGGCGATAAATGGAACCGGCGACGCAGTGGAAGAGTCTAAATCATCCAAGTCGTCCAAGTCTAAAAGTGATGGGTACACTGTTCCATTCCGACCCGTGGACAAGATTGACGGCACTGAAGTCAGCTGGACCCTCGGCCGCATGCTGCTGTACTCTGCCGGCCAGATTCCACCCTATGGTGCCAACAGCAGTCCAACCAGCCTCGACGGCAAGGGCGTGGCTGTCGGATTCGGCAGCAATGTCAAGGACGGCAGCATCCCCGCCGATTTTACATATGCCGGCTCCAAGTGGGAGCCGTTCAAAGGCGGCAGCAAGGCTCACGACGACGACGGCGACGACGACGACGACTGGGGCGACAAGGCCGAGGATCTGCTCGACAAGGCACGCGAGAAGTCGGCCGTGCCAGGCGCTTTCATCTTGCTGCTGATCCTCCTCTTCTTCTTCTGGCTGCTGCGCAAAAAGGACCGCCGTACGCGTTTCTTCCACAAGGCCGGCAACATTGTCCGCCGGACAGGCCTGTTTGGCAGCCCGCGCAAGCAGGGTCGCTTCTCGAGATCCATTGGCACCGGCCCTGGCTCTGGTTCCGGTTCTGGCTCGTCTTCTTTGACAGGCAGTGGCTCGCTGGCCGGGCTGGCAAAACGGCTGTTCCGGCGCAGCTCGCACGAGTACGAGCGTGTGCTGGAAGAGGGCCACCTCAGCCAGTTTGAGCTGGGCGACATGGACGACAACGACGAGTTCATCTCCGACAGCAGCGAGGGCTCTGCATCGGCCGGCTTCCGCCTGACATCGACGGCCGGCGGTGCACGCACGTCGGGCCTGGCCACGCCGACCGGCAACATGGACAGACTGGGCGACCTGCGGCCATCGGCATCCGCGATCAACGTGGCGAGCTTCTCGGCCATTGACCGCAACGGCCTGGTTGTGCGGACCGAGAGCCGTGAGCGTCTGGGGGGCAGTGCGGGACGGAGGAGCAGAGCGGCCAGTCCGACGCGACTCAAGAGTGCCATGAATCCCCAAGGCGAGTAGGTGTGTTTTTTTGGCTCTTTTTTATTTTAATATCTGTGGTTTTAATATCTGTCACTGTTTAGCGAGCATGGGTGTATTGGATAGCCTGGTCAATGGGTTCATAAAAGGAGTTTCTGTTTTGTTTTCTTTGTATATCTCACCTTATATCCTCACATCAATCGTGCTTAGTAGGCTGCATGCTCTTGTATATCTTCACCAGCCCACGCAACGAACGCAATGATAATGATATTATATATATTCTATAGTACAAACAAACCGGCCGTAGAGCGCATTGCCAAGATCCCAACAAACAGAACAGAACCAGAACCAGAACCGCAACCACAAATACAAATACAAATACAAACACAAACACAAACGCGTCACTCGGCCGCCCGCTCGAGGAACGTCGGGTCACTCCGTACGCGGCCTTCAAACTTGCGCCACCACTCCTCAAACGCCTTGAGCGGCACAACCTCGGGGCCGCCGCTGCCACTGCTGCCGCTGAAGCCGACCAAAAAGTTGAAGGCGTTTTGGATGATGCGCTGGGCAAGGACCAGCGTTGACGGCTGTGTGCTGGAAGACGACGACGCAGAGGACAGCACAACGGCTTTGCTACTGCCGGACGACCGCACCTCTTCTACACGGGCACCGACACTGGCGGCATCCTCGACACTGATGCCCAGCACGGTTGGTGCGGCCGACTGCTGGCCGCCGCCAATCTTGAAAATGGCCGACTCTTTGCCGGGGCCGATGCCGCCCAGGAAGCGCGACTGGGGCGTGGTCTGGTCCGGGCCTGAGGGTGGCGTCACCAAGTAGATGGCAGCCGCAGTGCCCTGGGGCAGTTCGACACCCGGCAGCAAGAAGACGACGACATGGCTAAAGGTGCGCTGGTCTGCAGGAGGTGCCTGGATGGAGTAGAGGAACGAGGTAGGTGATGGGGCCTCGGTGGGTGCCGTGATGACGGGCAGGCCAGCGGGCACGATTCCAAAAAGAGGCTGGGCCATTGTCAGAGTAGAAGTGTGGACAGAGCTACAGGAGGTGCTGTCGTGGGATGACGTCTTGCGATGCCGTGATATTCTGACGATCTCAAGATGGAGAGGCCGCGGTGGGAAGGCTGTTTAAGAGGTATATGATAATAAATAAAATAGGCGAAAGTAATAAGAGGATTAATAAAGAAATATGAAAAGAAAGATACAAAAAGATACACAATCCAAATGCTCCGAAAGTGAGGTTCAAGTTTGACGTCGTTGCAGTGTGACTGGTGATGTTGGCACTAATTTGCTAGTGCCTTCTACTTTGTTCGCCTGTGTTCTGTTGGACAGCTTCAACAGGTGAAAGTGGGTCCCAGCGCCGTATCAGTGAACTCTGCCGAATGCGTCCCTGGTGGGGAGAAGACAGTGAGAAATCAAAGAGAGAAATCGCGACCGAGTACTTGCCTTTGTTTATTTAACTGTTTTTGAATCGTGAACATGTATTACATAATACAATCGACGTGTGTCTTCAGCTTTATGTCTGTGGGAATCTGTAAACGTCGATGTGCCCAATGAATTGTAGGTAAAGAGACTGCAAATATGCATTATTGGTGTCACCTACCAAGTCACTGCTGTAGTATGTACATAGCTGCACAGACTACTGGTCCTGGCCCTCTTTTATCTGCTCTCATCACCACCACCAAGCTTCTGCCAGCCTCATCTTGAGCCCCCTCTCTGGTTCGATCACCAGACATCATGGCCGCCGTCTACAGCAACCTCGATCTCGTCAACAAGCTCGACTCGTAGGTCGACCTGTTTCTTACTTTTACATGCGGCGTGCTGACAGCCAGATTCCCCGACGGCAAGAAGCAGCCCGAGCAGTATGCCGAGGCGTTAAAGGGCCTCTATATCATCGACTGGTCCGACGACGATGGCGCCACGACGTACCCCATTGGCTACATGCTCAAGGCCGTCTTTGCCGAGCTCGTCGCCATTCCCAAGGCGGAGCTGGAGTCCTTTGGCTTCGACTCGTCCGTGGATCTGCAGGCTGCCGTCGGCGCCCCCGGCGGCACGCTGCCTCTGCACCGCCTGCTTGCCCGGAAGACGACGGAGGCGGCACGCACCAATGCCGTTGCAGCGCTGAACCTGTACTGGCGCGAGAAGAAGACGTTCAAGACACTCGTAGGCTGGCGTGACGAGATCTGGCCCGTCTACGGCCGCGGCAACAGCAGCGACAAAGCCAACCCGGAGCTGCTGTTCAGCGTCGAGCGGGCTGCCACAGGCCTGCTGGGCGTCGTCCGCTACGGCGTCCATCTGACGGCCTACGTCACGGACAGCGCGACGTCTGAGATCAAGATCTGGGTGCCGCGGCGGGCAGCGAACAAGTCGACGTACCCCAGCATGCTCGACAACACGGTCGCCGGCGGACTGATGACGGCCGAGGACCCATTTGAGTGCATGGTGCGCGAGGCCGACGAGGAGGCGTCGCTGCCGGAGGATGTGGTGCGCGGCAGCGTCAAGGCCGCCGGCATCATTACATACGTGTACATTACGGACGAGCGTGCGGGCGGCGAGGCTGGCTATATCTACCCCGAGTGCGAGTGGATCTACGACCTGCCGCTGCCGGCGAGTGTTGTGCCGCAGCCCAAGGACGGCGAGGTCGAGTCGTTTATGTTGTGCACTGTGGCCGAGGTGCGCGAGCAGCTGGCACAGGGCCTGTACAAGCCGAACTGCTCTGTCGTGCTGCTGGACTTTCTGGTGCGGCACGGCCTGCTGACGCGCGAGAACGAGCCCGACCTCGATGCGATCACCAGCCGGCTGCACCGCGTGCTGGCCTTTCCCGGCCCCCACGAGGCCACCTACTAGGCGCGGAAGTATTTCTGACGGGGTATGCAAATGTGTATAGGCAGGTGTAATGATATAAATAAATGTGGTTAGATGTCCAACGCCGCAAACGCCATGAGAAGATCCAAGCCTCTGCCCTCCCATCTTCCGCCTCTTCTATTCTTGTTTCCTTCTTCTTATTTTCTCCTTATATATCCCTCTACCCAGAGATTGCCTACTTCTTGACAAGCAGGTAGGTGTAGTCGACACGCAGAGGCGTCAACTTCTTGAAGGGGCCTACTAATGACAGCAGAAGACCGCCAAACGAGACGTAGACCTTGCTGTTGGTTGTCAGTACTGCCCTATTCTACCCAGCTCTCCTCTCCCCCATTACATACATTGTCTGGCCGTCAGGGCTGTCCTCAAACTTGTAGATCTTGCCGTAGCACACGTAGTCGTACATGTCGGCCAGCGTCGAGTCGCCCGAGCCCGGTGCGCCCGGCTTGGACACGTCGCGCCAGCCCTTGCCGTCGTCGTCGTTTGCCTGGCCGTCCAGCGACAGCGTCGTCGCCAGCACAACAGTCAGGGTCTCCTTCTCGGCGCACGGGTACAGCTCGGTGTTGATGTCGAGCGTCATCTGCGTCTGCTTGTCCGTCGACTCGGCTGTCAGCCGCGCAACACGGTCGTACTTTTTGGAGTCGACGGCGGTGACCACAAAGGTCTCCTCGAAGAGCTGGCTGTCGCCTGATGAGCCGGACATTGTGCTGGTGGTGTGCGTTGGGTCTGGATTGAAGAGATGTGAGGCGTTTTCTGTGAAGAGGCGACGTCGTAGAAAGTGAAGCTTTTCGGTTCTCTGGAAACTGCTTTTCCGGCGGAGCTTCACCTAAAAATTATTTCGGCCGTCGCTCCTGCTAGTGGGGCGCTTTCGATCATAGCAGGTGCACGTGATCATACTGGGACGCCGAGCGACAGACGTCATGTAAGTGCATATAGTGCAGATAGTCGGATTGGCGGGCAGCCCCGCAATTTAACACTGGATTTGGCAGCGAAAACCTTGACCTCACAGCGGCCGCCCAGAGACTCTGCGCAGCTACATGACAACGCCGCATCCGCCAGCAATACTTGCGATATAGCTTCCTGTCGCCTGCCTGACACAAGCCGGAATCCTACAATGTCATTCCGCAAACGCAATGTCGTCCTGTCCAGCGGGACGACCTCGGGCGAAAGTTCGCCTCAGCAGCCCCCCCAATCCGGAGCAGCTCTCGCCGTGAACAGGACTGCAGCCGGCCTGGCGCAGATGAGAGGGGCGCCAGGCGGTGCAGCTTCTGCGCGGCTTCCAGTGCGCCCCAGTCCCGGTGCTGCCCGCGCCAATGCCCCCTCGCCACAGCCGTCTGTGCCCAGAGTGCAGCTGCCGCCGGTGACATGGAAGACGGCGTCGATCCCCCCCATTTCAGACGAAGAGCTGGCACTGCTGGAGCCGGAGATGCGCATTCTCGAGGCACAGCTGGAGGCGGAGCGGAAGCAACGACGGCAGCCCAAGCCGGTGATCGCCCTCGACCCTGGCGCGCGACCATCGCCCTTTGACGGCCGGCCAATCACATCTACAGGCACTGCGTCCGTCGACCAGCTGCTAGCCGGCTATGGCGGCCTTGTTCTGGGACACTCCATCCTCGTCCAGGAGCTGGGCACCACAGACTTTTCTAGCGTGCTGCTGCGTGCATATGCCGCCGAGGGCCTTGTCCAGGGCCACCACGTGCACGTGCTCGGCTTCGGCCCGGGCTGGAGAGCCGAGCTGCCGGGCATTGCGTCGCCGTCGTCGGGGTCGTCGCCGTCGGCCAAGGCCAAGGAAGCTGCCGAGAACGACAAGATGAAGATTGCATGGCGGTACGAGGCACTCTCGGCGCGGCCAACTGCAAACACAGCAAACGCTGGCGCCCGAGGACCCGGTATGTCCTTGTCCACCCTCTTTTTTTTTATTAATTTGAATACTTACTAACAATCAGGCGCTGCTCCTTCCTCTCCTGCTGCAACATTCTGCCACGCGTTCGACCTCACCAAACGTCTCGCACCGACCGACATCAAGGGCACGCTGCACGCCTCCCCCCTGCCCAACCCCCTGAAGCCATCACCCAAGCCGGAATACGTCCATTCACCGCTGCGCAAGTTCCTCGCGTCCATCAAGAAGAGCCTCGACTCAACGCTGCCGTCGTCCATCCATCGCGTCGTGCTGCCCAACTTTCTCGCGCCCACGCTCTACGCCATGGACGGCTGGACCTTTCCCTACGTCATTGCCCTCATCGCGGGCCTGCGCGCCATGCTGCGCGACTACAGCCGGCGCCTGACTGTCATGATCTCCATGTCCACGTCGCTCTACTCGCACGACAACGACTGCGTGTTCCGCCTCGAGACGCTGTGCGACAATATCGTCGAGCTGATCCCGCTGCCGCCCGGGCCGCCGTCGGCCATTACGGCCAGCAACAAACCCACCAGATCATCCTCCAGCAGCGGCGACAAGGGCTCTCCGGCTGACAAGATGCAGGGCTGGTTCAAGGTGCACAAGCTGCAGGTCTACTCGGAGCTCGGCGGCGGCGGCACAGGTGCTCAGGGCAAGCCGCTGACCGAGAACCTGTGCTTCAGCGTCAGCGGCCACAAGGGTCTTGTTGTGACGCCCTACAGTCTGCCACCGATTGAGGAGATGGGCCCAAAGGAGAAGACGGATTCGAAGAAGGACGACATTGAATTCTGATGTGCCTCTGTCAGCCGTGTCAGTCACGTCGTTGACCATGTTGACGTTGTCATTTTGCTGCACTTTTGCTGCGCCTTTCACCGCCTTCCACAATTGGACAATTCTGCCGGATTGGTGGGACCCACCGAGGCGGTCGCAAATTTCACGCCCAAGCTCCTTCCCCATTTCTTTCAGTCTATTTCTTCCTCTCTCCTCTCCAAACGCTCTTCTCTTTTTTCTCCCCTCTTCCACACCAACCGACCATCAAAGAGTGAGTTACACCCCCCCAGACCGTCTCGATACCGACACAATCCAACGACAAAGACAAATGCCTATATGATTACACAAACGTTTATATCTGTCAATCCCCTGAGATAAAAGCATGCTGATAAACAAACTTCAATCCGAAACTATGATCTGGCATTTGTCTTTTGTCTTTTTGTGTCAAGAGACTTATCTATTTGATGTTGAACAAAGCTAACAGTATTCATCAGGGTTCGGTTTGATAGTCTAGAAAAAGAACAGGACAGAAAATGGACGCCGTTACCGTGTCCGTCCTGGGAGCTGCTGGCAGCCCCAAAACTACCGGCGTCGACAGCGAAACCGA
The DNA here is from genome assembly GCA_022392945.1 of Ophiostoma australiae. NCBI lineage: Eukaryota > Fungi > Ascomycota > Sordariomycetes > Ophiostomatales > Ophiostomataceae > Ophiostoma > Ophiostoma australiae. The sequence continues at coordinate 496,113 of JAKRGJ010000002.1, read as the reverse complement.
AAGTGTCAAAGCCAAGATCCGGATCTCCAAGATTGGCGGTCGGTTTCTTGTGTTTGATGTTGCCGGCGTGGCTCGGCTGCGTCGTGAACAGAGCATGTGCTCGATCCTCGTCGGCCTCACGCCACAGGCACCGAACCAGACAGTGTTTAGCAGTCTGCCTCTGGAGCTGACTGCAGACGAGGTCCGGTGGCTGGTGTACGACCGCGATGCGGCGTTTGTTGTGGACGATTACCAGGAGCATCTAAAGAACCTGGCATTGCGCTCGAGCCGTCGTAATTACACGGCCAGCGTCATAGAGCAGCGTCGCATCGCACAAGCTGCGGCCGACGAGATGATGGCCGAGCGCGAACGGCGGGGCGCAGAGGCGCGTGCAAAGATGGCCGCCAAACGGCCCGAGAAGAAGAGTAAACGGGCTGTTGTAGAGGAGCCAAGAGTAGAGAAGGGCGTCGAGGAGAAAAACGAGGGCAAACAAGTGGCGCTGGTCCGGGTGACACCGACGACGTCGACAGGCCTAGTGGATGACCGTGATGGACACGCCGACAACGACAAAGACAGTAACGGCGCTCTGATCTCCCGCTACTCGGCGACATCGTCATCAGCCACGGCACTGCGCGCCCATCTGGCCGACCAGGGCTACTTCACAACACCCGGCCTGCGCTTCGGCGGCAAGCTGAGTGTGTATCCGGGCGACCCGTTCCGATACCACGCACACTTTGTAGCCACGAGCTATGGATGGGACGAGCCGATCTGTCTACTGGACATTGTGGGCACGGGCCGGCTGGCAACGGGTGTGAAGAAGGGGCTGCTGATCGGCGGTGCAAAGCCACTCAATGAGGAGTCTACAAACAAAGAGAGGCTGGCCGACAATGTGCGGACGTTCACAATGGAGTGGGCGGCCATATAGGATGGCATCTGCTGCATCTCGAATATTTTTTTCAATGATACCCATTTCATTTCTTGCACCTCTTTGTCGTCTCTTATTTTTAAGAATGTGATGTGTATTGTACTGGCAAGGTTCCAATGCGGCGTATCATGATGGAAATCATGGAAATCAAAGGCTATAGACGAAGAAAAAAAAAAAACAGAAGACAAGATAGGAGGTATTATCAATAACGCAAAGTGAATCAAATCAGCAGACGCGATGCAACCAGTGAGAAAACAAAAACAGGAGTCAACGGAATAACAAATCGATAGAAAATAGGAAACAGAAAACAGGACACACAACAGGCTAGGGGACAAAGATACGGCTGAAACTCGACACCTCCCGGCGGCAGCACACACACTTGTCAAAGTTGTTCATGGCCAGAGACACGCGGCAGTCGTCACACAGACTGAGGCAGCGGCACGGCCACACGATGATGGTACGTGGCGCGCTCTGGCACACCACGCACTGCGGGCCGTCCGGCCCGAGCCCGTCTGCACCGTTGGCCCACGACGGCGACGCGTCGTGGTCGGCACCCATCTCGGCCGTCTCGGCGTCGTTGGCGGGACGCATGGCCGCACGCCGCGACAGCAGGATCTGCTCCAGCAGGCGAGCCTCCTCGTCGGGCGTCATGCGCGCATTCGGAAGGAAACTGGCCAGCCGCTGCCGCACCGAACCACCGGCAGCACCGCCCAAGTACCGTGACGAGGCCAGCACCTCGACACGCTGGCGGCGGCGGTAGCGGTCGTACGCCGACCGCGTGAGGATGCCGTCGCTGTTGAGGTGCGCTGCGAGTGCCTGTGCTTCCGCCTGCTCCTCGGGGCTCTGCGGGTCGAGCAGGCGTGCTAGGTCTGTCGCCTGCAGCGAGATGTCGTAGGTGTCGGGCACCGCCGGCGAGCTTTCGCGAGACTGCCACAGCGAGCGCTGCGTTGGTGTCCTCTGTCCGCCGTATCCGTCTTCGTTTTCATAGTCGCCGTTGTCGTAGCCATCATCCTCCCAGCCGTCAGCGGCATCTGCTGCAGAAATAACACTCGTGACGTCGTCGTCCGAGGCCACACTAGGCTCGTAGTCGCCGCTTGCGTCCACCTCTCCCCACCAGCCATTGTTCAGCCACCACCTGTACAGTTTGTTGTCAATCTCCTGGTCGTCCACCTGCCGCGACCGAGACAGGTCCCTGGCCGCCGCGGCTGCATACTTTTTGCGCACTTCGTGCTCCACGTCCACCTGGCTCTTCCGCTGGATGGGCACCGGGGCGGCGCCCGACACAAGCCATTCACGCCGATTTTCGTCCTGAGCCGCCGCCTGCCGGTCTTCCTCGGCAGCGTCCTTGGCACGCGCACTGGCAGACTTGCGGCGTTGGGCCAGATTCCGCAGCCAGCGTGGCTGGTAACGGATTCCGACCCAGGCCAGGGCCTTGAACGTGTACAGCGCACTAAACGAGGCAATGAGCTTGCCGACATGCACAAGGTATTCCACAGCCATCAGCCAGCGCCCGCTGCGCTCGGATGCACCGATACCTGAGCGTGCAGGCCGGATGCGCTCCGGCTGCTTCTGCTGCGAGGAGCCCTTTTGGGCGGCCCTCTCGCGCGAGTAGCCGGTCGAGAACCCGCCCGGCTTGCTATTGCCAGGGACAGGGACAAGGCCAGTTGCACTGATGGCATCGAACCGCGACCCGGGGAGGTCGGAGCCCAGCCAGCGCGACCGCAGTTCCTGGAGCTCTTCGTATCTCTCATCCTCCAGCCAGGTGTGTGCGCGGAGACTGACACGGCGGTCTTCGTTGAGGTAGACGGCCTCGCTGGCCATGGTGATGGCATCAAAGCCGACACGGAGGAGTGCCGTATAAAAGTCCATCTCCATGCCCACACGCACATTGCCCATGGGCAGGTTGGCCTGCATATTGGCGTGCGCATGGGCGAGCCGCTCGCGGAAAGGTATATACCGATGGCCGCCCATGAACCCGGAAAAGATATCGGGCTCTTGCGACACGGCCGACAGGAGCAGGGCGAGAAAGTAGATGGAGCAGCATATGATAATGCCGGTAAGAACGAGCATGTGCGGGATGAAGCCGACAATAGACACGGTCGGGAAGCGCAGCAGGCTCTGGGCGGCAGGGTCGTCGATAGAAAAAGACACGACGCTCCAGACAATGCTGCCCATGAAGCACAGGGCCCAGAACCCGGTGCTGATCAGACGGAAGCGAGACTGCAGGTTGAACACGCCCAGGACATGGCTCGTGATATGGCTCATGCACGACAGAAATGCCAGCAGCAGCACTTCAGGCGGCGTGTTGACCCTGGCCAGGATGGCAGAACGGCTCAAAGCAATAGCGGCTCCAGTGGCCGAGCCCGTGCTGGTGGCGGCGCCGGTAGTAGACGCAAGCATGGCCGCAATAGTCGACGTAGTGGCAGATGACGCAGCAGCAGCAGCGGTAGACGATGCGGACGATGCAGCCCCCGAAAAAGCGCCCCAGCCAAGCTGGCTGCTGACAGCCGCATCGGCCTCGGCAAACGCCAGCGAGTGTTCAAAGATGGTCATACCCGTCTCCGCAACAAGCGGGCGGCCTTGAATGGCACTGATGATCGTCTCGATGAAGCTGCTTATGCAAAACGACAGGAACAACGGCCACAGCAGCGACAGCGAGCCGCGTAGGTCTGCCGCCGAGGCATATAGGTCCTGGGGGACCATGCGGACGGAGCGGCACGACGCGGCGTCGGTCGGGTTCAGGAGCAGGCTCGCGCTCATGCCGTGCAGGAAGGCGCTGGCCTCGGTAAACATGAGGTCCGAGTGCTTAGACGCATTGCCCCAGCGCAGCTCGGCGAAGTCGGGAGACGTCTGGCACTGTATCGACTGCAGCAGACGGCGGCCCTGCAGCAGGAAGGAGATGATGGGGATGCTGCGCAGGAGCAGGCGGATGGGCCAGCGCAGACGGACGCGGCGGCGTGTGGCGGCAAAGATGTAGGTGCGGTTAAGAATCAAGGCCACTGCCACACAGCAGAGCGCCCATTTGCTGGTAGCATAGCTGAACAGGCTGCCGAGGCCCCTGGCGCCCTCGAGCGAGAACCGGGAGGCCGAGGCTGTGATGGTGGCCACGAAATCCTGGTCAGCCACAGCCGCAGCCGCAGCCGCAGCCGCAGCACTACCGTCGGAAGAGGTGAATGCGGCAACAGTCGAGAAGGCAGCAGCATGGGCCACGGGAGCAGTGCCGTGGCCAAGGGCGTTTCCGGCAGCATCCGTGGCATCGGCAATGACGTGCTGGCCGACAGTGCCGAGGCCGCCGAGGCCATCCGGGCTCGAGATGAGCGAGCCGAGCTTCCTGACCATACGCGGGCCGGCCCAGACAATGTCGTCGAACGAGGGCGCCATCTTGGTCATGTTGAGAAAAGCCAGGTGCTGGACGGTCCACAGCGAGAAGTTGTGCCATGCGTTGGGGTTGTCGAGCGGCATGGCAATGGCAGCCGGGGGCTCGAGGGCCTCAGCCATGCCGGATGCTGAGGTGTGTATATGTGTATATGGGCTGCTTTGTAGTAGATAATGGATGGATAGACAACAAAAAAGACAAAAGGACGGAAAGGGTTGTCAGATGGTATATAGTATTCAGACGGTAAAGGCGGTCTCGTGGTGAAGGAGCTGTCTCGCTGGGCTCGCTGGGCGATGATGATCAGCAGGCCGTCATCGCTCAGCTCAGCCAGGGGTGCGCAGGCAGAGAAGGTCGGCGATGAAGCTCAACGGGGGGCAGGCGAGAGTCAAGTCGAGAGTCGAGTCGTGGTAAGAGTGATGGCTGGCCTGATGATTCGTCTCCGAGGTCGTCGAGGTCGAGGTCAAGGTCGAGGTCGAGGAGAGTCGACTTGGAGGCGGGTGGACAGCGATGGGACGAGGAGCGACTAGAGTTAGGCCGCTTTGAGAGCTCAGTCTACATAGGGTAAGTGACGGATGGGTGGAGTTGAATGGGGCAAGGTGAGATTGTCTGTTGTGCTGTTGGCCCCGGTGAACGGCGGGCTGGTGAGTCTGGCGTTGAGTCGGCGAGGTCGGACTCCTATCAGGGTTGCTGACACAAAAATATATTTAATATTTTATTATAAGAAATTAATCGAGTTAAAATGCCTTTTTGCTGTTGATTGTGCAAATCGTTTCGGGAAAGCACGATGGATGCACCTGCACCTCTTGCATTCTAAACCGCGCCGACGATTCCACGTCGCGTGCGAGATTGCGAATATTGGGCGGGGAACTGCACTGTTACAGTGGGTCCGGCGTGGGTGCATGCTGTATTGATTAGCAGCTGTTAGCACATACATAGGTAGTGGAAATACACATCACAGTCGCTCCTTCCTCGTTCACATTTGTGCAGTTTGACCCGAACCCTTTCCTAGACACACACTCAGAGTAAGCATATTATGTAATCATAGTCTCTTGATATCATACACATACATTCATTATTTTACTTTCGGGTTCCTACTTGAGCAGATCCGCAATCCCAATCTCCTCCTTGCGATTCCGCACCTCCTCAATAGCACCGGCCGCATCCGTCTCGTCGGGGTTGCGCAGCTGCCATGCCATGCAGATGTCCATGGCGGCCGTCATCCATTTGCCGGGCTTGATGCCCAGCGCGGCGGCGACCTGCTTGCCGTCGAGCAGCCGCTTGATGTGCGGTGCATCCTGAACGTCCAGGTCCTCGATGTGGTCGAGGAACTCTTGCCAGCCGCGCAGCAGAGCATTGCGCTCGTCTTCTGCCACGGTGGCCTTGCCCGTGGTTTTGGCATTTGTCTGCGCCAGCGTCAGGACGTCAAACAGAACGGCATACAGCACCTGCAGCTTCCAGTTGCTGCCGCGCGCCTCCCACTCGCGGATGGCCATGCCGAAGCGGTCGCGCTCGTTGAGGTACGGCGCCTTGTCGCACACGGCCTGCTTGAGCGCAGTGATGTGGTCGCGGTGGCAGTATGCGCCATTGACGACATCGCACAGCTTGTTGGTGCCGCGGATGCCCTCGCGAAGAGCAAGCACAATGGGCGGCGGCGGTGGTCTTGTGTTGGTATGGTTGTTGTTTGCCTTGGCCTTGGCTGCCTTTTTAGTTGCTGGCGGCGGCGGCGGCGGCGGCGGCGGTGGTGGTGGTGCAACGTTGCCCCATGGCGCAATAGCAGCCAGCATCCAGGCAAAGAACTGTGCCTCTTCGGTGCGCACGAGGACGTCATAGATGGACCCGGGCGTCTTTGTCTTTTCGAGAAAGTCCAGGCACTCGTATGCGACAGCCCAGCCGGTCAGGTCTGGCTTTTCCAGCTCGGGCTGTGCCGGGTCGGCAAATATTGTGTGGTAGAGGCCGAGACGGTCGATGAGGGCGAGCGAGTCGCGCGGGTACTTGCCCTTGAGCATCTTGTCGACCTCGATGCCGACGCGCTCGCGGCTGATCTTGAGCAGCAGGGCATCGACGACGCGCGCGTCGGCCATGTACTTTTCGACATTAGGGTCGATGGAGAACTGCAGCCGGCTGGCAAAGCGGACGAGGCGCAGCACGCGCAGTGGGTCGTCGGTGAAAGTCTGGAGCGGCTCGAGCGGCGTCTGGATGCGCTTGCTGTCCATGTCGCGGAGGCCGCCGGTAAAGTCCTCGACGAGGCCGGTCTTGAGGTTGTAGAAGAGCGCATTGACAGTGGCATCGCGGCGCAGGGCGTCTTCCTCGGCCGTGCCAAACTCCATCTGAGGGTTGCGGCTGTCGGCCGCATAGGTCTCCTTGCGCAGGTTGACAAAGTCGACGTCCATGTCAAAGATGCGAACGGTGGCGGTTTCGAGGTGCTTGGACTTGTCCGGGTTGGCCTCGACCTTGTGCAGGCTACCGAGGTCCTTGGCAGCCATGCCGTGGCGCTGCGTGTTGGCCGGGTCGGCGCAAAACTGCTGCATCTTGAGGGCAAAGGTGAAGCCGGTCATGGAATTGATGGCGGTGTCGATGTCGTGGCTGGCCTGGCCGAGCAGCTTGTCGCGCACCCAGCCGCCGGCCCAGCGCAGCACCAGGGGCTCGGAAGTGTGGTCCTCGCTCTTGTCGATGTAGTCGGCGACATCGAGCAGCAAGGCTTTGAGCTTGAGCTCGCGCTCGGTCAGGTCGAGAGTGGTCGTCGCCATTGGAGCGGGTGTCGTCTGCAAGTGGGAAGTCCTCTTGTTGGGCGAGTCTTTGTGGAAGCCGGCAGACTCGCTGTTTCTTTTCATGTGTCGCGGGGAGGCAGGCGAGGCAGCCGACACGATTGGTGAGACTCGTTGATGAGGATGACGCTGAGGACGAGGATGAGGATGAAGCCGAGGCCGGGGACAATGAGAGACAACCACCACAACTCTTTGGGATACACAACGAGGCGCGTGTCTAAAAGCTGACCATAGCATGAGTCAGTCTGCCCTTCTGCCTTTTAAAAGGTCTATTTTATTCGTCAAGAGTCGCCGTCAGACTCACAAGCCGTGTGTATGAGACCCGAAAAACTCCAAAAACTAGAGCCTTGCAGCGATGTACCCCACTGTGACAGCTGTGTGATCCAGCTTCCATGGGGCGCACGTGACGTGTAGTGCGTGTAGTCTGTGTAGTGGCCGTTTATGGCAATTCTCACCATCGCGACTCGACAGCCTTGTAGCCTCGCCGGCAGATGGGCTTACAATACAGGCAATGTTTTATTATCTGTTTGTCTAGATTTTGTTGTTGTTTTTTGCTTTGATTTTGATTTTAGTATGTAGTGTTAATTAATTTGATTTGTTTTTGGCTGCTTTTCTGCTGTTACAGTAGTTTGATGCACGCGTGTTTTTGTTCTGATAAAGTTTTTATTTTATTTTATTTATTTCATTTCATTTAGTTTAATATTTTAAATCATCTACACATGTCCAACAAATAGACACTTACACAGCCTTCTTATTCGTATAAATCCAATTGCAATATCCCGAATGACGCCAGGCCGGGTCCGCAAGAACCCCTAGCTGCGGACGGTGTGCACAGTGTCCGGTGGCAAGGACCGAGATCGAGACTCACGGTTCGGACTATACATAGTAGGCGGGCACACTACAAAGCAAAGTCGTATTAATCACTATACACTAAGTGCACACAGTGCAGCCAGATGAATGTTCTCAGCCTCGAACTAGACCGCGTGTGCATGTCTTTGTGTTATCGCCAAGAGACACAAGAACGGAGGGTCGCCAGCCAAGTCTGGGCTCTGATCAACGCCTTGGCCTCGTGTGCGAGTGCGTGTGTGTCTCATATGCATCCGATTCCTTTGTATTACAGACTTGACTTATCACGAATAAAGAGCCACTCTGATATTTGAGTGCGGAATTGCCGGAAGCTGGGATCGCAGATGTGCTGGCCAAGGCCTGGGCCTGGAGTACGCGTAAGGCTGAGGCAAGTGAGGTTGCTGGCCAGCGAGAAGTATTGATTGCAAGGCTGGTAATGAAATGGAGAGTGATGGAAGATGTCACTGATTTTTAATGATGCCCGCGATGTGAGAGATACTGAGAAACCAAGTGATGCTCAGTCTTGAGAGATGACTAATAGCCTGCTAGGCGATGTAAAGGCGCATCCTCTTTCGAAAGGCGCCGACGATATGACATAATCAATTGACGACAGACAGACAGACACATCCCCCCTCTATTTGAATACTGAATGCATAATACCAACGATAAAGACGGGGTCGCCGGGGCAGTACACCGGACCGTACACCCTCGGAGCGGGCTGCCCAGTGTTGTAGGTGAAGAGGCAAACTATTGCAGAGAGACAGCAGTCGGAGATGTGACGGCCAAGACGCAATCACACAGACTACCAGGGCGGGACAAGGCATGAACGGTTCCATTGCAGGTGACTGCTGCATGGTGTCTATGTAGGAGTAGAGACAGTAGAGTGGTTGGCATATCTCTGTGCTCTGTAGCTGTAGAGAGTGGACAGAGAGTACGAGTTGCAGTCTGACAGCTGCATGCTTGGCGACTCTTGTAAAGGCTGCCTCAGGAATGCTTGAGATAGGATGTAGTAGCCGGCTGTAGAGAGTAGAGAGTAGAGAGTAGATGACAGACTATAGAGAGTGTACTATAGACTTGGACTGTAGACTAGAGTATCGGCAATAATGTTGTTGAGCAATCATGACTGCTGCAATATCCAAGGGAGGCTGTGCACAAGATGGAATGGCCTGGCACTCGACAAACAAACATGAAATATAACCAACACTCACACTACGTTGGACATTGAAGATCCGACCGTTGTACCGCGACTCTCTCTGCCGGGTTGTTCTACTTGACTGCTCCCATCTCGGCTCTCCTCACATGGAATCCTGTTTCATCAGACTACTTGGCGAGACGAAGCGGCTACAGAGTGCAGACTGTGTGCCGACTGCATGCAGACAGACGAGCAAATTCCCCAGAGAGAGCAGCACGCACGCAGTAGCGTGAGGCAGCCCAGGTCGCGATTGACAAGAGGAATAAAGGAAATGCAGAGGTGAAGTGGTTGGGCGTGGACAGAAAATATCGCATACATTGCGATGCAGCAGCGTTGCTGTACTCTGTACTTGGTGGTGCACCTGCGCCGGCGAATCTTGTTTCTGCTGTTCCGACGTAGTATACAGTGTATTGCTGCTGTCTGCAGTTTTGATTTGATTTTTATTAAGTTCTGTAGATTTCTGTTGATTTCTACACATGCAATTTCACTATGCTGCACAGCCTCGACTAGACTGCCACGGAATACAAGATTCGCTATCGACACAATAAAAAAGACAGACCATGGCTACTTCTTAGATACTTGACAATACTTGCAGTACAAGGCCAGCTACATAGCATGTATCTTGTATCGAAACCGTGCTGTGGTCGTGTATTATTTGCACGACTGCCCGCCCGTGCCAGACCCTGCTTCCGCCCACGGGTCTAGATGCAGTTGTTTGGTTTTTATTTATTTCTCTTCTCACTACTCTACTGATGGTATGCCGTCCATGTCTGACTGCATACAGGCGCGTGCATCTTTGCCCTTTGCTTGCATGGGGGATAGGCGTGGCCGCATTGCATCTAGGCGACCTCACGTCGGCACGGCATTGGATGCGTTGCGTTGTCTGCAGCCTTTGGGCGCGTCATATTGGCACCTTTTTGGCGTGCTTATTATTTTATGATCGTCTCATTCACTGGAGGCTGTCGCCTTATCTGTGCCATCGACACCTCTGCCTCTGCTCCACGAAGGACGCTCCACGAAAGACGAAAACTGCTTATCCGCCCTGGCAAATCAATATAAGCAGCCAAGCTTCCTCCATCCACATGTGGCTTCAGCTTGCAGTTGGGGTGGCAGAGGAGGGACACCACTGTGCTAGTTCGAATACAAACAGACAGATAGTAGATACCAATAACTGACACAAAGGAAAGCAATGTGGGCAAATGCACTGTACCAATTACCAATGGCTGTGCTCTGTGATGCCGAGCTGCTGAGCTGCTGAGCTGCTGCCTTGGTGACAGAGACAGCCCCGACGAGGCCAGTTGACCCCGGATTAATTGACTGTTGTAGCATGGCAATCCCCTCTACCAACCACAAATACCAAATAGAAAAACGAGCCGACTTACAAAGGTACCAACGGGGCATTGCCGATCAGCAGGCTAGACTCTAGACGTCTGGCCATGCACAAAGGCAAGCTTGTGATCTCTCCGCATTGTCTGGCGGGTATGCGGGCATTGCAGGCGTGAGGTGGTCTGGTTCTCTGCTCTACGTCGTATGCTTAGTCTTCACTCACACTCTGGTCATAAATGCTTGTCTGCCAGCATGTCTGAGACATTAGATCCAAGATGGCAGCGAACAGCAGCGAACGACGAGGGGCCAATGGCTGATTGAGCAACACGATCAAACGATAAACGACAATAATCAAAATCAAACGATCCAGAATCAGGCAATCCCAAATAAACCATACATAGTAGTCAAAGAGTCACTGGCCAAAGGCCCGAGCTAGCTGGTGGCGATCGGCCAGAGATAAAGCCAAGGAGATGTCTGTTCCAGATGGGAGATGCGCACCCCGTCGTCGAACCTTTGAGAGGCCGGGCACAGCCCCTCTGATCTGCTCTGCGCTCTCTGCTCTGGGGATGGACCAGCTATAGCTCCCATTCCCCCAAAACAAGCTTGTCAGTGACTGAAGATCTGGACTGGCGTCATCCAGACTGACATTGTGAGACGGAGACGGATCTGGGAAAAGAGACACGACTGATCTGTGCGACTGGCCCTTGCACAAACCTGTCAAGGTGAGATACCATCATGGCTGTTCGTGTCAAAGTGAGATACTACCATGGCTGTTCCTTTGACAAACACGGAGATGCTGATGCTGTGGCGGGCAATTTGTAGTTTGTAGTTTATGACGTAATATGGTGGTAGATTGTAGGGGATAAATTAGGAGAGGAGGTACAGGAGAGACGAGACACATTGCACCAGTTGATCTGAAATACGATGACGGTGTGTGATGCGACTCCAGACCAGAGGATGCCATCCAGGAGAGCAGAGAAAGTAGGATGGATGATGGAGGAGAAGAGGTAGAGAAATGCCTGGTAGACACCAGAGCTCACGCAGAGGAGGAGGACGAGTACGGGCATCAACCTCGGACGCGAGGAGTGGTACTGTACTTTGAGCTACTTTGGTTCACGGGGACTTTAACAAAGAATAGATACTGGTACTATGTAGATAGTGGCAGACACTGTTAATATAAGAATAAAAGTATACTAAAAAAACAAATATGATAAAGAGGAGGGGGTGTCGAGAGGAGGCGGACGAGGAGGTGTGACGAATAGGAGATGATCCTCGCACACCAAGGGAGGAGGTGTTTGTGGGAGAGTTGCAGTGTTGTCTAGACTGTAGATTATTGTAGTCAGTTTCTTTTTGCTTCTTTCTGTTTATTTCTTCTCTTTATTTTATTTTTTGATTTTATTCTCTTTCTGCTCTCTATCAATCTGCCTCTACATTTGAATATGCGTGCTACTCTACTCCCATGCAGCTTCTTATCGGCTGCTCAGACTGGGCGTAGTGTCGATGGCGGTGGCTGATGAGGAGACAGTATAATCAAAGAAGAGAGAAGAAGAAAAGAAAACAAAAACGTTGACACGGGACCAACAAAGGGGCAAAAACGCCAGAGCAACAAGTGCGTTTGATAAAGAAAGCCAGCGGCTTGTTGAATAGGCGAGCTGAGTGTGCTGTTGATACTCGCCTAGTTGTTAATTTATTGTTTATTGTTTATTGTTTATTGTTTATTTTTTTGTTTTATTGATTTACAGACGGCTATGATCGATTTATCGTTTACTCATTAGCCATTTAAACATTTGATTTATTAAAATGCTTTAATCCTCCGACTAACACCCAGAAAGACGCCGCAGCAAGGCTAGACTGCCACTTCGCAGAGGAAGGTGCACCTCCTCCCTCCTTCCCCTTCAAGCTGCCATGCCTCTGGCTATATAAGGCCTGCCTCTCGCTGTCTCCTCGCAGCCGTAATCCCGTGTCTCTCTCTCCATACAACATCCATCTATCCATCTATCCATCTACATCACATCTACCATACAGTCTATCACCCTGGTAGCACATCGCATCATCAACCATTCCATCACCATCATATACCACCATCACCACCAACACACCCACAGACATCATGGCTGGTAAGACTCATCCTCGTGGCATCGTGGCCGCATCATGACAGTGTCATGACATCGACAACGTCTCCAAGACCCTTCATACTAACAAGACAGACTCAAAAACTGCTGCCATCGCCATCGGCCCCAACTCCACCGCCGCAGACCAGAACATGGCCGGCTCTCCGCCCATCGGCTTCTCCCCGCCCGCCTTCACCTTCACAACCCCCGAGGGCATGGGCGATGCTGACCACGCTGCCGGCACCACCATCACCGGCATGGGCCCCATGGACATCCCTCCCCGTGACCGCCGTGCCAGTGACGAGTGGGATGCTAGTAAGGTGCCGCCCAGCCGTTTCCAGAAGCGCAAGGGCTCCATCTACTCGACGCCGGGCTCGCGTGACGGCAAGGTCGACAACAACTATGCGGCCAAGTTCCATGCCAAGCACGCCGAGCTGGGCTACAACAAGAAGTAGGAGGGCATTTTGAGGAAGACGAGACAAAAACGGGAAACTGAAAACGAACAAAAACAAGACGCCGAGACGTCACGAATTTACGCTTTGATCTACTGGCCTTTATACCAACTTTGGTAGTTGCATTTATCTATCTTTGAATACCATCCCTTTTCTATTAACTTCATGCATAAACGAGTTGGAACATTTGATATTTTTAGATCTGTTAAGCAGATTGTTTACTATTTATGAGCCATAGGCAAACTGGTGATGAAAAGTGAAAAGAGAGATAAGACACTAGGAAACAAGATGAGCAAAAAGAAAAAGAAATAAAGAGAGAGAAAGAATAGAGAAAGAAAAAGAAGAAAAAGAGATAACTTCCGAGGGTGCCTTTTCGTTGCAATGGACATGAGAACTGAACCAAGTAGAAATTAAAGACAAAGAAAAGTGCTGAGCTTGAGAAGAAGACAAGAGAAGAGACGAGAGACGAGACGAGACGAGAGACGAGACGGGAAAGACAATAGATAGAAGACCAAAAGAAAGATGGGCAAAGCAAAAGCAAACTAGACTCCAATAACCATAACTGTGCCTGCAGCAACCACTAGTCAACGTCGTCCTCGTCCATGCCGTCAAGGTCAATCGCGTCGGGGTTGGCTACCGGCGGCGGCGGCGGGGCCGGCAGCGTGCTCTTGGAAATGGGCGCCGTGTCTGTTGCCGCCACAAACCCGACGGGGGCCCGTGCCTGCCGCTCAAGCGCAGCCATTGCATCCGCTGTCTCCGCATCCATCTCGCCCTCGTCGTCGCTATTGCTGCTGCCGGCCGCCGCGGCCGCGCGCTGCTGCTGGCTCTTGGCCAGGGCCTGCGACGCCACAAAGTTGACGTCCGTGTTGTACTGCGCCTGCACGCTGCGCTTCACACGCAGCATCTCCTTGAACGTGTCCTCGTTGCCGTGCTGCACCTCAAAGACATTCCACTTGGCCCAGAACTCGGGGTTCGTCCGCGGGTCGCAAAACTGCGACGCGTGCCCGTAGATGGCGCGCGCGCGGTCGATCTCGCCCAGCCGCTTCTCCATGTCGGCAAACTTGAGACACATGTCACGCGCCTCCGCGTCCGGCAGCGTCGAGATGGCCCGCTCGTAGATGGGGCGCGTCGACGCCATGCCAAAGTTCGACGCCGACTTGGTAATGTAAAAGTTGAACATGTCCGCGCGGTCCTCGTCCGACACGGCCCGCGTCGCCCGCTCGTAGATGCGCATCGCGTGCCGCGCCAGGCCCCGCTCCTCCTCCAGGTTGCCGTACATGAGGTAGATCACCTTGGCAAACTTGGGCGGGCAGTCCTCAATCGCCTGCTCAAACAGATCCCGCAGACGCTCAATCCCGATCCGCCGGTCCACCGCCTTGGTCAGGTACAGGTTCCACAGCTCAAACGCCACCGGGTAGCTGAACAGGTCCAGCCCGCGCTCAAAGATCTTGAACGAGTCCTCGTAGTACTGGTGCTCCTCCAGCAGGTTGGCGTAGTTGACCACCGTCTGCGGCGTCGCAATCCGCAGCTCAAAGATCCGCTCGTAAACCTTCTTTGTTTCCTCCAGCGAGCTCACGCTCTCCACGAGGTCGACATAGAAACTCCACAGCTTCCAGCTCTTGTGCACCCGCTGCTGCGGCGACAGCGTCTCGTCAAAGTAGTCCACCGTCGACCGCTTCGGCGCCTGCACTGCCTTGGCCATCACGCGCACCGCATCGTCAAAGTTCTCGTTGCGCAGCTCCATCTCCGCCCACTCAATCCACATGTCCGCCAGCTCCGCCACCGACCGGAACGGCACCTTGACGCCTTTTTCCATAATCACCCGCGCATTGCGGATGTCGCCGGCTTGGTCGTAGAATTTGGCATAGTTGGCCCACAGCTGGTGGAAGATGCCCACTGCCTTCTTCGGCTCAATCGTCGCAATCGCCTTGGTGTATGTGTTGACAACCTCCTGCTTGTTGTCGCCCCAGAGCCCAACGCGCTTCTCCCACTCCGCCACGTTGTTCGGGTTCTGCCGCAGAAGAACGTCGTTTAGCAGAAACGGCCGCCGGTCCATCAGGTGCTCAAACCGCAGCATGCGAATGTCCAGGTCAAAGTCGGCCGCCTCGTCCACGATTCCCTTTTCCGTTCGTGCCGACGCCATCTCCATCAGCGCGCCAATCACTGACTCCTCAAACTCCACGTACGAGTCGAACACCAGCGTAAAGTCCCGCACCGTCATCACCGTCGTGATCCCCTCCTCAAAAACATCGCGCGACCGCTCAAAGCTGCCTCGCCGCGTCCAGTATGCCGCCAGGCCAGACCACAGCTTGCCGCGCTGGTCCGAGTACCGGTCGATGCCGCTGCGGATAATGCGCTCCACGTCGATGCCTGTCTCCTGGCCCGTCTGCACCTCGTTGGCGTGCTCTACAAGCACATCGATCATCTCGCTCCAGAGTTCGTAGTGGCCCTTGGCCTTTTTGCTCCGGAACCGCGCATTGTTGAGCACTGTAATGTATGTGCGCACGGCCTCGGTGTATAGGCCAGACTGCACCAGCAGCTCGATAAAGTCCTCCGCGTCCTCGGGGTGCACCTGCATGTAGCGTCGCCACACCCGCACGGCCGTCTCGCCGCCCGCCGAGTTGGCAAACGGCCGGTACAGCGCCCATATCCGGTTGTGTTGTGTAATGGGGAGCGCGCGAAGGGCGCGGTTAAAGGTGTGGCGGGTGGTCGTGACAAGCGGTTGCAGCAGGAGGAACTTGAGGTACAGCTCCCATATGCGAGGCATTTTGTTGAGGAGAATCAGGGCCCGTTCAAAGAGTGCATTGACCTTGCGGTATTCGGCTGCAAAGGCGGAAGCGTTGAGCTTGGAGATGTGTTTCGTGCGGAAGATGAGGTACTGGTGAAGTTAGCAAATGCGTAGGCTCCAAATATTGCGATAAATTATTAAAAAAAGACTCACCATCTTCCAGAGCTTGTATGAACGAGGCAGCTGGGTGCACGCCCGCTCCATGACGTACGCCTGTTCCTGGACAGTGCCGTGCTGCATCTTGTGTCGGATGTAGGAGAGCCATGGCCGTGTCGTGCCCTGGTTGCGGTAGATGTCTTGTTCGTAAGCTGCGTCGGCGTCGGTCAACAGGTTGAAGTCTGGTCTTGAGCCGGAGGCCGCGGCCAACGGTTTTGCAATGGCAGCCATTTTAGGAGCGTCGAGTCAGTAGTCGGGTATTGTAGTCGGGTATCGAGAATTGAGAGTACAGAGTCGGCTCTGGACACACGTGAATCGCAATACACAATACACGCAAGTCAGCCGAGATGACAAGGGATGGAAGAAGCTGATCGAGCGCGTCCTCACACCATCACGGTCGCAGCCATTCTTGGGGTCGGGGTGAAATCGATGCAGTGTTCCCGGTGCAAGCAGGAGTCCACCCTCGGCTGCCGCAGAAGAAGCGAGAGTCGTGCGACGAGGGTGCTTGATGCGCGCGCGCAAGTAGTGTTGTCGTCGGTGGTTGTCGTCGTATGCACAGGTTGAAGTTGAGGCTGAAGCTTCGAGAGTTCGAGAGTTCGAGTTCGAGGTCCAAACGGTTGCAGGGCGCCTGCCGTTTTGGGAGACTTTATTGGTGCTCGAGAAAAGGGCAGAATGTCTCGGTCACGTTATGTCGTTTCACTTCTGGTCTCTGACGTGGGCGGGTGTCCTGCGAGCAACTGGGCGGGAAGGCGGCTCGTTGTTGTTGTCGGTCGCTCCTTCTTCCTGGATCCTGCATACGTAGGCTGGGATGCTTTTCGTTCTAGTATGAATTTTCCCGCGTCGCCGTTGCCCAAAATGCTGGCTCATGCGTCCAAAAAGGGAATAGTCTACGTGACAGAGAGTGCAATGCAGGCACAGCCTTGACCAATCACAGAGCACAATGTTGATGACTCAGCCGTGCCTTAATCAGAGCTAGTGCAAGGGAGCAGGAGCGATGGAGCTGGCCGGCCATGTTATCATGCGCTAGCCTCTAGAGTCTAAGTCTACAGTACGTACAGTACAGTACTTGTAGTCACTGCACTGCGAGCGAGCTTGAGGCAAAAGCAACGACAGGCAAATCCACGCATCGTCAACCGAGCTTTGCACCGCCATCAACAACACCGCCGCCGATTCATTCGATTGGCACGTATCCAGCACTGACCGGCAGCCCAATTGTATCTGTTGCATCAACGGCACCACCAGCGCCGCCCACCTAGTCGACTACCAGCTTCCCCCAGGATTCCCGAAAAGCCCTCATCATGTCTGGCGCCGCAGTACGTCGACTAGAGCTCAATGCTTGCACACTTATCCATCTGAAGATGGAGACGACAGGCTAACAATCTAGGACCGCGAGGCGGTGTTTCCCACCCGCCAGTCGCTAGGCATTATGAAGGCCAAGCTCAAGGGTGCCGAGACGGGCCACAGCTTGCTGAAGCGAAAGAGTGAGGCTCTGACAAAGTGAGTAGACACGGGCGGAGAGTTGGTAGAGCTGGAGCGTGCTGTAGAGTATATGGGTATGGAAGAGCTAACAGTTGCAGGCGTTTCCGAGGTATGAATTATTCCCACCGACAACCCCGATAACGACATCGAACATCGAATATCGAGCATCAAACATCACGACTTGAATCCACGACGACATCGGCTAACACCACAGACATTACTCGCCGCATCGATGAGGCCAAGCGCAAGATGGGCCGTGTCATGCAGATCGCCGCGTTCTCGCTCGCCGAGGTGACGTACGCCGTCGGCGGCGACATTGGCTACCAGGTCCAGGAGTCAGCACGGTCGGCTAGATTCCGCATCCGCGCCAAGCAGGAGAACGTGTCCGGTGTTCTGCTGCCGGCCTTTGAGAGCTACCTGACCGAGGGCAACAACGACTTTGCTATGACGGGTCTGGGCAAGGGCGGCCAGCAGGTGCAGCGGTCGCGCGACACCTATGCAAAAGCCGTCGAGGCGCTGGTCGAGCTGGCCAGTCTGCAGACGGCGTTTGTTATCCTGGACGAGGTCATCAAGGTCGTCAACCGCAGAGGTGAGTCTTGGGATCCCGATCCGAGTGTGGCTTGCATGTGTAGAGAACCCTGCTAACAATCTAGTCAACGCCATGTTTGTCATCCCTCCTAAAGCCGCAATCATACATCCTGGACTATTACTAACCCAAGCAGTGAGCACGTCATCATTCCCCGGACTGAGAACACTATCAAGTGTAAGTACCACCGCCCGCTCCGACACCGACCACGGCTGACAGACAGATATCAACTCGGAACTGGACGAGCTTGACAGAGAAGAGTTCTACCGGCTCAAGAAGGTTGCCGGCAAGAAGCAGCGCGACACGGCTGCCGAGGACGAGGAGCTCAAGGCCCGGAAAGAGGCACTGGAGGCTGCCAAGGTGGATTCTCTGGCCAAGGCCGGCAAGGGTGTCGTGGAGGCCAAGGAGGATGCCGAGCCTGCCGATCTGCTGGCCGAGGGCGAGGACGACGTCATCTTCTAAGTCTTTGCGGTCTTCTAGAGGATGCTGTGCTCCGGGGTTCGCAGGCCTTCAACTGCGGACCAGCATAGTCTGACAGCGCTGCATTTGTTTGCATTTGTTTGCATTTGTTTTCTGCTCTGTTGTCTGCTGTTCTGTTTTTCTTCTCATACGTTGCTTGGTATATCATAAACGCCACACTGCTGGCTATTGCCTTTTTGCCCGTTTTTGACTTATAATCTGCTGTATTCAAATATGCTCTTCCTATGTACTCTGTACTTTTATCCTTCAGTTCCGGTGTGCAATGGAACTGGGATGCTGTGTTGCCTATTGCCACCGTGACGCCGTATATAGTAGATCCAAGGCCGTGCTGAAGAACGAAAGAAAGAAGAAGGGGAATAATACAGGAAAAATGATAAACGCCAAATACAAACCCTTTCCCATACATCTACTGGCGCTGGTACGTAACCTTGATGCCCTTCTTGCGTCCCTCGCCTCTGTCGCCGCCCAGCTCCATGCCCGCCGTCGCCTCCTTGGCTGCGACAGCCCCCGACTCGTCCTCGTACTCGACAAACGCCAGGCCACGGCCGGGCACCAGGCGAACTTCGCGGAACCCAGGGAACCGCGCATACACTTCCGAGAGCGCGTCGCTGTCGACACTTGCTGGGATGTTCTGCACAAACAGCGTCTTGTTGGGCGGCAGGTATTCGTCGGGGATGAGAGCCGCTGCCGGCGCGGCCGTGCCAGTTGCTGCCGGCCGTGCCAGGGCCTTCTTCTGCTCCTCGGCCTTGAGCAAAGCAAGTCGTTGGTCTTGTCTGTTAGCTTTGTCTTTTGTGTTTGTCCATGCCCAGAATGTTGGAAAGCAATAGCTACCTCTCTCGGCAATGCGGTGCTGGCGGTGGGCTTCCACCTCCTCGACCGAGCCCGCCTTCTGCACCGTGGCATCGCTGCGTGTCCGCGCCAGCGCCAGCACCATGGGCTTGTCAAAGATGACAAAGCCCTGTGCCTCCTCGACGGCCGTCTTGGCCGACGCGGCGTCCTCGTAGACGATAAACGCCTGGCCCTTGGCGCGCAGGTTCGTCTTGGCGACAATGTCGACAATGGCACCAAACTCGGAGAAGATGGCCTCCAGCGTTTCGCGCAGAGGCTGCGGCTTGACGCGCTCCTCCAGATTGCGCACGTAGACACTAGACAAGCCCATTGTTAGCAACTCAAGATCCAATGCTCGCCGATACTCACGGCTTCGGCTTCGTCGGCGCCATCCCATAGGACCTCGTCGCGGAGTGTCGGTGAAAAGCAAGCGGGTTTTCAATGTGCAATGACACTACGTACGTGGCTATGGGTGCTTCGGATTCGGACATTTTGGCGGCGTTGGTTCGATGTATGTATGGTTGTGATTTGCAGATAAAGTGGTTGAGGTCTGGATTGCGGTTTTGGTTCGCGACTTCAAAATTAGTGCAGCCTTGCGTGATTAGTCAGCACCGCAACATTCCAAGAGGCACTCAAATCACAGCAATTTAATGTTCTACCAACCGAATGACTTGATCCAATAATAATATGCAGATCTTCTGCATTTCTATACACTATTATTTTACTTCCAGCACTGAACGGTACAACTTCAACCCCCTCCCCCCGGCCCCAGCTATATCCTGTCTACGAGAATGCCTCTGTTTTTGACTCTTCCTCTTCCTCGGAAGACTCTTCATCATCATCCTCGTCGTCATCTTCGACGTCTTCCACCTTCTCCTCACTAGCCTCATCCTTGTTGTTCTCCTTTGCCTCGGTAGCAGGGGTCTCGGCATCAGTAGCTGTCGCTGCAGCAGCAGCTGGCGCTGCCTCTTCACGGGCTTCAGCCTCCTTGGCCGGGCTGGGGTCTTCCAGCGCAAGCTCGCTCTTCAGGTCTGGCAGGAACCGGTCAATGCGCTTCCATGTCTCTACCCAAAGCTCCTCCTTCGAACTATCGATCCGGGGCGACACCAAGTAGCCACTGCTCGCCATGAACAGTAGCACATTCTTGAGATTCTCGGGCACGGCCTCTTCCAGACTGTCTCCCTGGCCGCTGTTCATCAGACGGTCCATGATGTCAATGATCTTGAGCCAGAGGTCCAGCATGCCGTCCCACGCCGAGAGCAGCACGAGGTACTGCAGGAACACCTTGCACAGCAGCGACGCCGCCTGCACGCGGGTCTCGCTCATGCCCTCACGGTCGAGCGTGTACACCTGCGGCAGCAAGAGCTTTAGAATCAGCGGGAACAGCACTTCGCTAAAGATGGCCGTCCACTCGCGGTGGTCGCTCGATGTGAGCTCAGGCGACAGCAGTGACCGCTGCAGCGACGAAAATGCAAGGTGCCGCACTTCGCGGCACGGATTGGTGCACTGCGTCGTCAGGGCCTGGAAGATGGGCAGCCAGTAAGCAGACCACGCCTCGTTGCTTTCCAAGTGCGACTGCTTCATAAGGTGCGGGATGCGCGACGTCATGTCGTAGATGATGTTGATGGCCTTGATGCCGCGCTGCACAGCGGCATTGTCGCTCGCCTTAACGGCAGCGCGGCTGCTGACACGACGGTTCTTGCGGTCCTGCTCTTGCTCGGCTGCAGCGCCCAGCTTGCCCGCGGTCGCAAACTCGTTGCAAAGGATGATTGCGGCCTCGTAGTTGTCAGCCAGGATCGCCGGCGGGGTGCCACTGACACCGCTTTCGAGAATTTCAAACACGGTCACGGCCGACTTCTCGTACTTGGACAGCGCGCCCAGTACGGCCCAAAAGTCAGGCGACGTCATAATCTCGCTCCGCAGCCGACCGGGCGAGGCGATGCACAGTTTGATGCCCTTGAGAATGTCCGACGACGTCGTCTTGAGCGTGTCCTTGGAGAAGCTGGACACGGCATGCAGCAGCATGGGCACCCGCACAAAGTCAAAGTCATAGCTTGCATGCAAAAGGGCGAACATGTAGTAGCTAACCCGCCCAATAAATATGGGGTGGAACCGGCTGACATCGCGCAGGATGCCCTGCAGAGCGTCGACAATGCGCTTGCCGACGGCCTTGGTGCTCGCCTCATCGCGCAACGCCAGCACCGTACAGAACTCGAGAATGTATACGGGGCCAGGTTCATAAGGCGGCGTTGCAGCTGTCTTGTTGGCGGGGTTAGCAGGTGATGTCGGGGGCACATTGTCCGACTTGACCTTGATCACCACACCGTTGGCGTTGTCCTCGGGAATCTGCTCCAAGAGCGCGTCCACGAGATACTCTAGGCTGGGGCCGGACAGGGTGGCAATGTTGGCAAAGATGTCATTGACGCGGCACGACTTGACGCAGTCAATTGCAGCCAGAGTGCTCTCCAACTCCTCGTCAGACGGCTCGGGCGGGTCGTCGGCAGCGTAGCTAGAGATGTAGGACGTGAAGGCCGAGAAGAAGCCGCTCTCATTCTGCTTCGTGCCGCGGTCAATGACCTGGCCAGGACTCTGCAGCGGAATGGCGGGCAGATCGATCGGGCTCGCGTCGTTGGAGAAGTATGCCGGAATCAGCGAATTCTCAAACAAGTTGAGCCAGATGGGGATGACATGCTTCCAGCCCTTGTGCAGGATATGCTCGTGCTCGGCGACGACGCGGAACATGACCAGCGCAGCCAGCTGGGCACGGAAATCGCGACCAAACTTGACGGCCAACTCGCTGACCATGACGCTCGTCTTGTCGACCTGGACCTCGGTGTTCAAAGCCGTGTTGGACTGCAGCACCTGCGACAGCGTGGACATGTGGCTCAGGCAGTACACAATCTGGTCGAGGGCCTCGGTGTTCTCGTACTTGGCAGCAATCTGCGCGCACTCGTGGAAGCCCTGGATGACGCGGCTGAATACAGTGTCGTCGGTGGCCGACATGAAGACGTAGGACAGCGTGGCCACAATCGGCCGCCATGTGGTGGAAAACATGTCGTCGTCGTAGATGTTGGTGTTGGAAATAATGAGCCGGCCAGCACCCTCGGCCTTGACTAGCAGCTCGCGCCAGGCATAGTCAAAGGCGTGCTTGTTGTCGTGCTCCTCGGGCAGAATGATCTCGTTGGATTTGATGGAGTCAAAGATTTCCTGAAGATACTCGGGCGCAAAGTCCTTGCCGCCGTTCTGGCCACGCAGGTTGCGCGCGAAGTCACTGACGGTCATGCGCTTCTGCGTCTTGACGTTGGGGTTGTGCTGGTCGGTGTTGAGCATGATAATGGCGTAGGTCAGAATAAAGACGGCATCCTTGTCGGCAACATCGTTAGGCATCGTGCCGGTGCAGTAGGCATCGACAAAGTAGGTAACAATGCGCTCAATCAGCGGAGACTCGCCGGGCAGACGGAAGGCCTCGAGCAGTGTCCGCAGAGCCTCGTCCACACGCTTGTTGCTGAAGTCAAACAGGTTCATGAATTCCTTGAGAATCTCCTCGTTGCCCTTCTTGGCCAGGAACTCGCCCAGGACCTTCTTAGACACGCGAGAGGTTCCCTTGAGGAAAGTGGCCACGGACAGGGGGTTCTTGGCATCGTCAATGATTCCCTTATCCTCCAGCAGAGCAATACCGCCCTTGGGGCTCTCGTTGAACTTTGCTGTGCCACGGATAATCACCTTTTTACGTGTACGCGACTCCCGCAGGCGGTCGGCGTCGGGGTTGCCCTCGTACACGGGTGGCAGGTCAAGGCGCTGGGCCATGAACTGGACAAAACGCAGCAGGGCATCGAGACACAGGGGCGGCACACTGGTGGTGCTCCATGTCGCAGAATCGGGTAGGGCATTCCGCGACAGGAGACCGATCATGTCCTCGCACAGGTCAGCACGGTCGGCGTTGCAGTCGTAATTGACAAACAGCTCGATCATAAAAGTGGGCATGCGTGCCAGCACGCCAATGTTCTCAACCATGGCCTGGCGTGCCTCGGGTTTCCGAAGACCACCCTCGAGACCCAGATTCAGTCTTTCTCTCGGGGGAGCAGGCGATCCTCGACCGCCATTTGGTGTGGGTGGTGCGGGCTTGGCTAGCTTGGGGGCCTGCGGAATACCCTCGTACAGAGATGGGTCAATGTTGGCCTCCCGCGGAATATCAACAGACGGGTGGAGGCAGCTGATGAGGTAGGCAAGGTAGAGCTCCTGCTGCAGCTTCAGAACACCGCGGCACGTAGATAGCAGAGTTGCCGTGACGATAAGCGACTCCTGGAGGATAGCCATGTTGTCGGAGCGCACGAGCTGGAACAGGTACGAGCAGAGGCGGTCCTGTGCCACAGACACAAGGGCAGGGTGGCGGGCAATCGATGGGCCAGCCACCTCGAGAGCAACATGAATGATGCGCAAGGCCATGACGATCATAGCGTCGGGCTGCTGCTTGCGCTGGTTGGGGTTGAGAAACTCGACCAGGACACGGAACAGCTCACGCACAGATGGCAGCGAGTAGGGACGTAGGTCAACCGACTCAGAGTCGCCGACGGTGGACAGCACACTCTTTTGGTCGTTCTCGTCCGTCGGGGTATCTGTTGAGGGCCGCTCGAGCGTGACGGATGCAACAGCCGCCGCGTCGCCATCGATCGGCGCCGGGGTTTGTAGAGCGTCTCCCGACGAGGCGGTCGCATCACTGTCGCTGCTGGTGCTGTCACGGCCCCGTTGGGACACGACGGGCGTGGGCGCCTCGGACTGGGTTGGGGTCCCTGCTGCTGGGGTATCCGCCTGGGCGGGCGTTGCCGAGCCCGGAAGAGACGGCGGCTGTGCATCTGCACCCGGGACCATCTTGACGCTGTTCATGTCGGCATTGGTCTGGCGGTCCAGCGCATCGTCCTCCTCGCCGGCCTCCTCCTCGAGATGCTTGAGATCCTCAAAGATAATCTGGCACATGCGAACCATAGTCGCCTCAGCCGTCTGGCGGAGAACCTCGGAATAGCGAGGACGCGAGCAGATGGTCAGGCCACGGCCCATCATGTCGCACACGCTCTCGTCGCTCAGGATGTCGCCGCCGGGGCCGGACAGCATATCCTCCATAAGGTTGAGTATCATGAGCAGCACGACCTCCTCCTGGGCGTGGTCGCTGATATCGAACTGGCAGTGTGTGATGGCCTGCGAGAGGGCCTGCATGGCCAGCGCAAAGCGCGGCGATTCGGGGCTGATGAAGCCGTAGGCAAGGAACTTGCGCACGGCGCGCAGTGTGAGGATGGTGATGGGGGCTGCTGTGCCCTTTGCTTGGATGATTTGCAGGAAGGGGTAGAGCAGCGTGAGAGAGTCGAACGTGTTGATGTCTGGGCAGTTAGTAGGTGTCTCAACGGTGCTTCTCTGCTTCTCTGCTTCTCTGCTTCTCTGCTTCTCTGCTTCTCTGCTTCTCTGCTTCTCTGCTTCTCTGCTTCTCTGCTTCTCTGCTTCTCTGCTTCTCTGCTTCTTTGTTACTTACCCTCGACACCGGCGAGCTCTTGGCGCAGTCGGCCAAACCCAGAGATCAGCGGGTTGTCCGCCATGCTCTTGCCCTTCTTTCCGCGCAGACCCCAGCGGTTGAAATCGCTGTCGACAACCGAGCCCTTGCTGCCGCCACGAGACGATGCCCCGTTGCGACGGCCAGAGGTGCGCCGTGCAGTCGATGCGTCGGCCGGAGGAGACGAGCCTAGTCGAAACGACTGTGCCATGGCCGGGCTGGGCGCGCCGCCGCCAAGAATGGCAGACACGGAGAGATGCTGCGAGCGGGCATACTTTTGGATGGCCGATGTGATGTTGATGCACTCGGAGATGATGAGTGAGATGGGGTCGACGGCGACGGAGACAGGGCGGCTGCGGTACTGCATACGCGACGAGGCAGCAGCAGACGCCGCGGCAGTAGCTGCGCCGCCACGGTGGTGGCTAATGCTGTGGTAGGGGATGCGCACGGGGACAGAGGTCGAGGGTCCCGCGGAGGAGGAGAGGCCTGCCGTCAAGGGCAGGTCGTCGGTAGAGGCGTCCATTGTGCGATGTAGCGAATGATCACGCGCTTGCTGCACCCTCTCAAAGACCTCCCAGGAAGAGTGATCGATTAGTTGAGAAGTATAGGAGTAAATGTCGGTGTCCAAGGGGAGCTGGAAGATCGGCAAAGATCACGAGAATCCCCTGTTGACGAAGCTCGATCGCGAAGCTTAGAGGCTCTGTGGGGGGGGCGAAACTGTATATTTTAGTGTATACAAAGACGGATGTATGGTTGAGGATGCCAAAAGAAAAGGAGCACAAAGCAGTCTCGGCGGAAAAGGCGGGTAGATGCGAGATGCGAGATGTGAACTGGCGAGATGGGGGTGGAAGCCAGTTCGAGATGACAGCTTGTTCGCCGATGCAATTGGGGGCCACTCAGCGCTATGCGGTTGCTGACTTAGCATCGATTAGTGGTTGCAGTTGTCACGAGCAAAGGCAGGAGCAGGCAGGAGAAGGTAGGAGCAGGAAGGAGTACCTGCCTCAGCAGCCAATGGACAGCAACAAGATAAGATAAGAGGATAAAAAGGCTGGAGACGGGGCCCAAGGCTGGA
Source organism: Ophiostoma australiae (assembly GCA_022392945.1). NCBI lineage: Eukaryota > Fungi > Ascomycota > Sordariomycetes > Ophiostomatales > Ophiostomataceae > Ophiostoma > Ophiostoma australiae. The sequence continues at coordinate 470,213 of JAKRGJ010000002.1, read as the reverse complement.
GGGTTAGGTGGCATTAGATGCTGGGCAAAGACCCCACCCCCCCTGACTAAAGACAACAGATCTCGTCTTAGTAGCCTGTATTGTAGCCTGCAGGTAGCTGCTATAGCTGCTGTAGACGCTGTAAATGCTATAGAGCTACACACAGACGCTGTAGACACATAACTCCTACGATGCCTCACATTCAGCATAATAAACAATATAATTAGTTCATATCAGCCTGTATTCGATATATATCAAATAGAAACGAAAAGTTCAAGATATATAAATAAACACCAAACGCCCCATCCATGGCCTCTCTACCCCCTCCAAGGCACCCTCCTCTACTCTAGTTGTACAAGATCAAGCATCAAGAAGAACGTATAAAGTATAATCAGTCTGTCCTCCCTCCATTCCGTTTTGTGTAAGATATATTTTTTGTAGGGTCGCGTGCCCTCTCCGTCGGTGGTCGTTATGGCATAGGCGCAATGGCGTGGCCGGGTTGTGTTGTGCCGTGGTGAATGATAGGGGTGGCGCACTGCCGGTAGAAGAAGAGATGATGGTAGATGAAGAGAAGGAAACAAACGATGAAAACAGCAAAAGGCAAAAGACAAAGTTTGAAGAAAGGAAAGAAATAGCAAAAATAAATAAGACTCAAGTAGCCAGGGAATAGTATGCAATGGTGACTAGCAGCCAAAAGTAAGGGAAACATGAAATCGTGAGACATTTTCGATTACGCAATGGCTTTGCCATCGGCGACAGGGACGGCCTTGTTGGGGACGGCAGCGTCGACGGCGGCAACACCGCCAGCAGGGACACCGGCTGCCGGAGCGGCGGCGACAGGCGCGGCAGCCACGGGAACAGCAGCGGCAGCCACAACAGGCGCGGCAGCAGCAGGAGCGGCGGCGGCAGCACCTCCAGCGACAACGGGAGCAGCGGCAGCAGGAGCGGCAGCAACCACAGGGGCAGCAGGGGCGGCGGCAGCGGCAGCGGCAGCATCAGCACCGACGGCAGGGGCAGCAGCAACCGGCGCGGCAGCAGCAGGAGCGGCAGCAACAGGCGCGGCGGCAGCAGGAACGGCGGCGGCGGCGGCAGCGGCGGCATTCTCCGCGGGAGTGTCCTCAATAACAATTTCCTGCAGAGCAGCCTTGTCCTTCTCCCACTGGCCGCCGGCGTCACCAAAAGTCTTCTTCATCTTCTCGGCCTTTTCAGCCTTTTCCTTCTCCTCTTCTTCACGAGCGATACGCTCAGCCTCCATTTCCTAGGTAGTCAGTATATGTGCGTAGTGCTGGTAATGAGGGCCGTGTGGAGCTGGGGAGCTTACCTCCATGTGGCGGATATCGTCGAGACTGGGCTCGTACAAATGCCAGATGGTGTAGTGAGGCAGACCGACAACAGAGAAACCCATGCGCTTGGCCATCTATAGAAGGTAAATTGTTAGCACGTGGCCATTGCAGCCTGATGAAAAAAAGCAGGAGGACTTACCTTTCCGAAACCCTCTGTTTCGGCGTGCTTCTCGAAACTGAAAGCAGGGAAGTGGACACCGTGACGGAAGACGAGAGCCTTGGCCAGAATACTGACACCACCGACACCGTCAATCTCCATCTCCATGTCCGGGTCGCCGTAGGGGTCGCGCAGGTAGGCAAGATGGGGGCGCCACGTGGCGTACTCGGCGTAACCCTCGACAATGACGGCGTCTTCGTCGAGAGTATCGGCCAGAGCCAGGGCGGTCTCAGACTCCTGCCACGAGTTCAAATCGTACGGCTGCTCGCCGCCAAGCCAGTCGGGGAGCGGGCGCCAGACGTCTGCTTTGTTAGCCTTATGGGCTTGAGAGAGAAGAGAAGAAAGGAGACGAGGAGGAAAAAGAACAGAAACAGAAACAGAAGAACATACTCGGCACAATGACATCCTTGTTATGGCGCATGAGATCCTCCAGAATAGTAAATGGCGCAGTCTCGACATCAACATCACGCCAGTACACCCACGAGTGGTAGGGCCGCAGCGAGGCGCTGAGAAGCCAGTTGCGTGCCTGGGCCATGAGCTTGCGACGGTTGGCCTGGGCGGCGAAGCCGTGGCGAGACTCGACGTCCTGGTTGACCTTTTGACCAAAGTCCTTCTCGATGATGGAGATCTCGCCAAAGTGCTCGGCAGCGTCGACATCGCCCTGGATGGACTCGAGGTTGTCGATGAGGACCTGCAGGGTGTGGTCCTTGGAGTCGGAGACCAAAAAGGCCAGGTCGATGAGGTGGTGCGGGTAAGTAAAGTTGCGCAGGTGCGAGAAGAACATGTGCAGATGTGCCTCGGCGTCACGGAGCGGCACGCACAGCAGAATGCGCTCCTCGCGCTCCCAGCCGCGCGCCGTGCCCTGGACATTGGACAAGTCGTAGTAGCGCACTGTCTCGAGCTGGATGCGGTCGCCGCCAGCCAGGAAGCTGAGGGAGATGAGCGAGGCCACGGGGGCGGCGGGCCAGACGAAGACGGCAAAGAGGATGATGACGACGACGATTCCGAGACGCGTGAGCAGCTTCCGCCGCCGGCGCAGCGAGGGCGGCGAGTTGCGAGGTTGGAAGCTGGGGGTTAGCGGTTAGCCTTTTGTCTGTACTGGTATAACTAGAGGTGATGGCCACACAAACATACCGATGCGGTGAGAACTCTAGTGTGTTGGAGCCTCGCGGGTAGCCGTTGGAGTAGGACGCCGAGTTGGCATTGTGTCTTGGGGTCACCTTGGACCCCGGTGCAGCGTACGAGGGCAACATGGTATGCGATGGTTGGGTGAGAAGAGGAGGTGCTGTGGTTGGAGGGTAGAGAGAGAGGTCGAGGTGATACGCACGACTGTGGAGAGTGCGCAATCGATGCTCAACAGCTTTGCTCCCCAGTCGTAGACCAGTCTGCGTGGTCTTGTCGTGCCGGGTCTCGATCTGTCCGGTTTGGTGAGACACTCTCTTGACCGCTATGTCGCTGTGGCGGGTGAATCAGGCGCGAGGTAATAGGTAGACGGCGGTCGCAGTGGTCGTCAACGTCAACGTCAAGTAGTCGAGGAGGTCGAGTTCGATGGTTGAGGACCACGGAAGCTGGGCGGGTCGTGGCCAAAAAAGAATAGGAGTGACGAGCAAAGCAGCAGCCAACGACGAGCAGCGAATATGCTTAACAAGTAGGGGGGCTAATAATTACAGCACTATGTCTGTACCAAGAAGAGGCAAAGGGACCAGCGTGTCAACCCGTTCGGTGCGGGAGTCCCAGGCAAACGAGTCTCAAACCGTATGGAGAAATGGAGATAAAGAGGGGATACAAGTGAAAACTAACAAGTGCTCAGTAATGTTGTAAGCATGCACAGAGTACAGATGAAGAGAAACGACGTCAACTCGAGGCGTAGAGGGGACGTGAATCAGGTGGCAGACGTGAGCGAGGGTAAATTAGATGTCGACACTGGCCACATTCGTATTCAGTGGAACACGAAAAGGATAGGTTGCTTGGAGAGGGCGATAGCACTGGACAGGGAGACTAGGGGTGACAGGGTAATTAAAGTAATAGCATGTTTAAATGCATAAATTACGTGGTGGGGACTGGCGTCTCCGTAGTGGGAAAGTACAGTGGAACATGCTGTCTGTATCAGCCTCGTGAAATTAGGATTCGCTGTGCCGCTGGTTGGCCAAGTGGGCTCTGGTGTGTTTCGTGTTGAGTGGTCTTTTTGGTGTCTTTTTGGGGGTTTTTGGTTTTGGTTTTGGTTTGTGTTTGTGTTTGTGTTGTTTTGCACCTTGACGATGACGATGTGACGCTGTCAGATTTAGAGGACGTTGCTTGATGACATAATATGCAGACCCCTATTGGAAGGACGGTTCTTTCCTTTTTCGCCTTATTGTATTTGCATTTGCATGCTCCTTCCTCTATACTATGTAATTATTACACGTGTTTCTCCCTCACAACGCGACCAGATTCCTTGCAAGGAAGGAGCTCGCACCTGCACAGAGTACAAGAATGCCGTTATCCTACTCAGTATTTACCGCGCCCCTATTCCTAGCGCTGGCGCGACCACTGTCTCCAATCACAGGCAGCGCAAGAGCACTCAATGGCGGTGGATACAGACAGAAGGCAGTTTCGATTGCAGAGTAATAAGATGGGATTCAATGACGCCCCTATTGCGGTACTACGCAGCACATGGACGGTCACGTGGTTACCAATCCGCAGTTATTGTCCAACTCCTGGTATCAACGGCGGTCAATGGCTGTCTCTTGTCTCTCGTCTGTTGTTCTGGGTCTATTTCTATTTCATACCGACTTGAAGTTCATGGCAATTTCCCGCAGGTTTATTCTGCGTCAAGGTGGATCACACTGCAGACCTTGCAGTACATAGTACAACGTTTTGAGGCCAGGTTTCAAGTGATTCAGATCATTGTCCAATCTATATTGATTTATATTGATTTTCTGTTTCTTCTGTTTTTATGTCTATTCTCAGACTGTCCTCCGATTAAGCTTACCGAACTCTCGGAGCTGTTCATAATCTTCAACACGCCATAATTGCTGCGTGATCTACGCAAAGAGTATGACTAATCAGCCGAGAGCAACGTCCGCTCATCGTCGAACACGGGCGACTTAAACCCAAAATATGATCGTCCTTCTGTCTCGTTAGCAATCATCCACATTTAACAAATCAGAATAAATGTGAGTGAAAGAATGGGTTCAGGCAAGCCGGTTGTAGTCCTGTACCTAGAGCCGGCCAAGCCTCGCGAACATGCCAGGACGGCATGCAAGGAGTCCTGGCGCTGTAGCCAAAATCACGAGAGCCCAGTGACGGAAAACTCGACTCCACCACTGGTCCTTGCAGGAAGACCCCTCCAAACGGAGAGGCGTTCCCACTCCAGTGTGGGAGGATAGCACGGCTCCGGGTATGATTGAATGGATAGACTGGTTCTCATCATAACAATGTGGTGTGGGTGTGGGTGTGTATGCTGGCGTATCAAACTAACCCTTTGATGGTGGTCTCGAGTCAGCAGAGCAGACGACAACAGACATAGTCGATGAGCAAATATAGCAGACATGGTTCCTGGACGAGTTAGTTTGTGTAAAACGCGACTCGCATCAAAGAAAAAAGCAAAGCTAGTCTCGTGTGTATATCAGATTTTTTTGGTAAGGTATAGGGTATCATCAAGGGGTTCAGAAGCAGAACTGTATTTGATATATTTGTATCATCATATTGACACGAGACGAGCAGACTGCTTTAGACTTGGGACTTGGAACGTACACTTTGGCGCGCAGCATAGAGCGATGCTAGAGCAATAAAACACAATAACCTAGAAGACAACCTTTGCAACAGATGTTAGCATTTTTGCTCGACTCGATTGTGTTGAAGGATGGCAATAGGATAGGGTCGAGAAAAGCTTCAGATGGTAGTGCATGTAGTTCAAAACGCTCATGGAAATCGCGGGAACTGTGGTAAGAGATCATCACCAGCTCGGGGATGAAAGGGAAAGAAGTCGCAAGTGCGCTTGGGTGTTTTGGAAGATGTGCTTACCTTGTGCCTCGGGGTGAGAACATCGTGATGATTGATGCGGCGCGATGCGAGCTCAGAACTTTCTGCGCTGCACCGCGCGCGGACAACAGAAAAGAAAAGAGTAAGTAATGAACAAAAAGACAGTTCCCAGCTCGAGCTCGTCCCAGCAACGCTCGCGGCGAGCCGATCAGAGCTGTTGCTGGCATGCAGCTCGAGTGGTGATGGCAGGAGAGAGAGAAGAAATTTTGGACGCGAGAGAAAAAAAGCGAAATATTTATGGGTAGAATTTTATCCACCACAGTGGGGGGACATGCTGTGGCTAGTGCTGTGGCGTAATGCAAACGATTGCCCTTTTTAGCAGTGCTTACGTAAAATAGATTTATATGGGCAATGGGACCGCAGGCTCCACCAAAAAAGAGCCTTGCAGAAGCTCGGGGTTTTAGATTGATATGCTTCACGATGTGAAATTGTTATTGCTGCAAACGACGACATATGTGAAGGATTTATACACAGACTCGGAGTGTTTGAGATTTCCGGATATATAATTCCACGCATACACACGCATCAACAAAAGGCGACTTTGACCGGCAGTCTGATCCTATTTGCTTCTGGACGACGACATCGCGAGATTTGCTGAGCTCAACACACTCACTCACCCATATATCCTTCTATCTATATACCACACACACACATACACAGAATGGCCGACCGGAGGCGAATCAACGGCCCTGTGGGCGCAACCTTTGCTCCCGTCTTCTCCAAAGAGGACCGCGACAAGATCGCCAAGGTGACTGAGAGATCAAGACCCAAGGACATTATAAGAAAGATCTGTAAGTAACGCACACTGGGACACTGGAGGGCGATAAGTCCAAAGTTGGACAGAGCTGACTGAATAGACCTTCAGACTGGCGTCACCCCGTCGGCCTCGGGCTCGGCATACCTCGAGCTCAGCTCCGGTGCTGTGCCAGGCGCGTCCGGCCTCAAGCTCAGCTGCACAGTCCACGGCCCCCGTGCTCTGCCGCGGTCCATGCCCTTCTCGCCGCACCTGATCCTCTCTACACACGTCAAGTATGCTCCCTTTGCTACCAAGGAGCGCCATGGCTACCAGCGCGACACGTCCGAGCGCGATCTCGCCATCCACCTGGAGACGTCGCTGCGTGGTGCCATCCTGGGCGACCGCTGGCCCAAGAGCGGCGTCGACATTGTCGTGTCAGTCATCGAGGCCGACCAGGACCGCTCGGCACCCCAGCAGAACCCAGATGAGGAGCTGTGGGGCATGATGAACGTGCTGAGCGGGTGCATCACAGTGGCGTCGGCTGCCCTAGCAGATGCCGGCATCGACTGTGTGGACACGGTCGCCGGTGGCGTCGCCGCTGTTGTTGAGCGGCCAAAGGCAGCAGACTCTTCTGATCCAGAAGAAGAACAGACAAGCACAGTCGTCGTGGTCGACCCGGTGCCGGCCGAGCATGGCAAGATTGTGGCAGCGTGCTGTGTTGCCTACCTGCCGAACCGCGACGAGGTGACCAATTTGTGGCTCAAGGGCGACCTGCCGCCATCGCAAGACGGCACTCTACACCTGCAGCTGGTCGACAAGGCACTCCACGCCGCACGGCAGGCCGACCAGGTGATTGCGGCCGCCCTGACAGAGTCTGCCGGCGAGGCGTAGCTCTGCTGGGCGTCGGCATGTTTGCTTTGGATTTGGCTGCATACTTATCATAGTTCAGGTGTTGGTCGGCTCTGTTTGATTGATTGCTATTGTATTTATTTATCTTCTTTTTCATTCTTCTCAATTCCTTTTTCAATGTGCTTCTGCTTAATACTTTAATTTATTTCACAGTAAATACATACGTTAAGAGTGAGTCTTATATAGTTCTAAAATCCAATTGCGTCGAGAAATAACATAATTGGACATTGCTTTTATGAGACGTATTTATTATCCCTTCTTCAAGCTCATTTTCATTTATAAAAACCTTTGCAATCTTCCATTTTCTTGAAGCCGAAACTGGGATTTTATTTGGCAAGCTGAATACAGAGCTTATAGTGGATATTTGGAGCAGTCACCACCCCTAGGCCGCTATAAGCCTGCTAGCTCTGTCATCACTTGGTACAAGCCTTGCTGTTTCACCTCATCCTCACAGCCTGCCAGCCTCGACTCACGACCACGCCCTGCACATTCGCATGCAATACATCTCGCCCGCCTGATCTTAATACCCCAACAAATGTCTGGTGCGCCGTCGTTTTCTGGCCTGCGGCGGGCCGCCGACCAGATCAAAGGCAGCCAGCTCCCGTCACACTCGACGACGACGGCATCCCTCTCTAAGCGTGCGTTCTCTAGAGCTGCCCCGTTGCAAGACCGTCAACTAACCCGCCAGACATTCCCGAATCTTTCACCTGGACAGACCTGGCTCACGAGTTGGCGCAGCCAGCAGAGGAAAAACAGGTGAGTGCGCGCCCGAATAGCAGCTTGATTGCTTACATAATACTGACATACCGTACGCCAGGACAATGCAGGGCGCGTTCTCGCAATTAAGGTCTGCCTTGATGCAGAACCGAGCAGGCTGATAGAGTCCGACGGCAAAAACCAGGGAGATGTCGTGGCAAAGGAAGCGATCCGCCAATTTGTGGTGGGCGTCTTGTCACCCGTCATCGCACTGGAAGACGGCGACGATGGCGACCTCGCACACGGCGACGACCTCGTCGGTCGGCGAGACAAGGTCGTGCGGAGATGCAAGGCATATGTAAGCAGCGGCCTCGCCATCCTGGAGCGTGTTGGACTGCCACAAATGAAGGCACCCGTCTTCGGCAGGGGAAAGGTGCAAGAAGCCATTGACGGCGACGACGCCCAGGTTTTCTACACATTAACGGCACTCGCAGACGCAGGACAGCCGTGGACGACAGACGCGGCAGCAGAGAGTGCATCCCGACTGATGTCAGGTGCCTTTGATGATGCTGAGAGACAAAATGACGCGGCTAGGCCTCTCTGGATCGTCGACGGCATCCTCAAGCAGTATCTACGACCGCTGTTTGCACGGTCCCGGCCAGCCACAGTCACGGAATCGGGACGGAAGACCGAGTACAGCACTGGCGCCGGTGGTGCTGCCGCAACAGATATTGCCAGTCTAGAGTCGCCCAAAAACAAGCCGTGGAAATACGTCGACCTACGCGCTGTCTCCGTATTTGCCTGGGCCGTCGACGAGGCCGATGTAAGTCTCCATCCTCCAAAAAGCCAAGTAGACATCTACTAACCCATCTACCCAGGGCGATCTCATCCGCGGAAACTGGCCGCTGTTCATACCCGTGCTGTTGGCTCTGATCGACGACCCGGCCACGCCAGTGCGCGCGCGCGGGCTGGTGCTGCTGCGCACCTTTGTCGAGTCCGTCCCCCGGCAAGGCGGTGCCGATGGCGAGACCAGCTTGCTGCATGCTACAGGACTCGACAGCGTACTAGCGGATGCTGTATTTCCTACACTTTTGTTCCTGCCGCGACTGACGCCCGAAAGCGAGTCGCTGCAGCTGCTGGGGCCGGCGTACCGAGCACTGCTGAGCCTGGCAGCGGCAGCGGGAACGGCAGCAGCAGCACCGGGAGACAAGGCCAAGATGCTGCCAAAGCCGGCAGCCGATCTGCTGGACCGTGTCGTCCGTGACGGCATCTACACGGGCTACTACCACGCCAGCGAGCACATCCACATTGTCGAGGAGCTGGTGCGCCAAGCGGGCCACATTGTCCAGGCCATGGGCATCCACGCCGTCAAGCACCTCAAGGTAAGCCCGATCCCCCCCAATGTATTTCCCCGAAAACTGCACATTTTCTGACCATCAGGACCTCATGCCGCTGTATGCAGGCGTCATGACCGACCCGTTTGCGATGCGGTATGTCCCGGCCGTCTGTGCAGCCGTCGACGCGCTCCAGACGACGATTACGGTGTGCTGGCCGCGGCTGGTGAACACGCCGTGGCAGGAGGAGACGCTCAAGATGCTGATGCTGTGCTGGCTGAATGCAGAAGAGGACACGTCGCGCGGTGCCGATGCAATGAAGAGCCGCATCGATCTGCAGGCTCGTCTCGCCAAGGCTGCCGACGCACAGCTTGCCGTGATGCAGGCTGTCAATGCCGACTTGGACACGACAGTTGGGCCTCTCATTGGCAAGGAGCCACGGCTTGCGGCACTCTTCAGAATAGCAAAGTAGCAAACAAATAAAACATAAAGCCAAGAAGTCAAGACGTCATAAATTCATCAAATGAAAGTGAAATTCATGGGTATATAAACAGGGGATATCCATCTCGACGAGTTATGGCCAAACAAGAAATAAAAAGATAACAAAGGACATTAATAACCAGCCAAAACCAACTACTGCGCATCCACCATGTGCTGCTTGAACAGCGACTTGCCGCGCAGCCACTTGCGGTATGCCTTGTAGCGCTTCTTCTGCGCATCGCCCTCCGTCACTGTCAGCGGGTTCTCGGGCACGCGCAGCAGCTCGCCGTACAGCTCGTCCTCGTAGGTCAACGAGCCCGCGGTCGACTCGGGCAGACGCAGGCCGAGTCCGTCTGTCTTCCAGCTGCCGCTCACATATTCCTGGTACTCCAAGTTGCTGGCGGCACTCACAGCGCCGGGCTTTGCGCCGGCAGTGACTTCAGACGCAAACGCATCCGCCGGCACGTCTGTCGACACAACAATCTGCAGGTTCTGCGGGTGGCTGATGTACTGCTCGTAGTCGTCGGTCTCCTTCACCGACGGGTTCAGAGAGTCCTGCACCATTTTGGCAAACGTCAGCTGGGCCTGCCGCGACTTTTCAAAGGCCGACTGCTTGGGCTTCTGGCCTACGTCGCCGTCAAACAAGAGACCGCCGTACGTCATCATTGTCGTGTCCAGTGTCGACGACACACCCTCCACTGCGTGCCCATAGCCGCCTCGCCCACTGCCATTGCCACTGCCATCGACTCCATGGCCGCCGTGGCTGCCGTAGCCAGCCTGGGACGACGCGCCGTCTGCATGGGACCCGTTGATGCCCAGCCCGACACTGCCCACCGACATCCGCGACGGCGACGATGTGACCAGGGCTGCTGTAGTGGCCGTTGTTGTTGTCGACATGCCCACCGTCGTGCCGTGCAAGGTGGTCACCACCGGAGATGAGAAAGATGTCGAGTGCGCATGGCTGCCTGCACCCGAGCCCGAACTGCCCCCACCAATGACAATACCAGTCACGGTGCCTGTGCCTCCGCCGCTGCCGTTGCTAGTGGATGCTCCCTTCTCTGTCAGGCCGTGGACCGCGTGCTGCTGACTGCCGCCCGATGAGACACCGTCCGTCGCAGCGCGGTCATGTCCCGACCCAGACGGGCTGAGCCAGTTCCGTATTTCAGCGGCCGCGCCTGGCCCACTGCCCGAGTGCCCAGAGCGGATAGACATGGTATCTTTTTCATGCTCATGGTTACCGGCCTTTTCGTTGATATCGGCGAGGCCGCGCGCATCGAGTGTTGGCAGACGCGCGCTGGCCACATCCTGTGGCGTCACAAACGAAACCTCCTTCTTGTGCCCGGCACGGTGCTGGCGGCTCGTGCTGCCGCTGCCGCTGGCAATAGAGTCGCCGTCGCCCATGCCGCTGCCTTGGTTGTGATGGTGGTGCTGGTGGTGTGCCACCTCGCTGCGCACCTTGAAGGGGCTCAGATCGTACTGTCCCTCGCGCGTCGATTTAATAGGAATGTACTTCATCGTCGACTTGATTTTAAACGTAAACATCTTGGCAAACGACGACAAGAAATACGGCCGATAGAACTCGAGCCAGTAGTCGTCAAAGTACGACAGCGGCTTGCTGCCCATGGCCGACAGCGTCGTCGCAGTCGTGTTGCTGCGGCCCGTGTTGGTGCGCTTGATCTTTGGGTGCCCGCTGCGCTTGCGCTTGAGCTGTTTCTGGTGCTCCTGCAAAAGCTGCTGCCGGCGTGCCGCCACAATGGCTGCCAGATTCGGGCCGATCGGAGTCACCACCGGCAGCGGAGGCAGAGTGCGGCGCCGCAGATTCTCGGGCGTGAACCAGTGGATGTAGTCGCGCCGCTTGCCGTCGTCCTTGCGGCGGCGCGGGTCGGCGTGATGCAGGTAGTAGTCCGTGGGCAGGTCCCAGAGCATGGGCTGTCCGGGCGTGTAGACGTAGTTGCCCAGGAACAGGTTGTATGCTTCCTGGCGCTGCCCGTCCAAGAACGAATTGTTGTAGTACCGCTTCAGCGTCTCCAGCATGTCGCGCGAATGGCTTGTCCACTGGTTGATCTTGCGGTACGTCTCCATCGTGTTCACCAACTGCGAGCCGCCGTACTGCACGGCAATCGTGTCGCCGTGGTCGTGGTACATGTGCGTAAACAGATTGACGGCGTCCGTCTCCCATGCCAGCGACGGGTCCTCCAGGATGCCTAGGGCGTGCAGCTGGTGCCCGAGGGCACACTTGCCAATCACAAACTGTGCTGCATTCGTGCGGTCCAGGCAGTCGATGCAGTTTGTGCGTGCAATGCCGTTTTGAACGCGCGCCGAGTTGATGCTGTTCGCTCCCTCTTTGCCGTCCTTGTCCTCTTTAGCAGTAGTGCTGCCATCGCCTTCACCGTTCCTGAAGAAGCCAGTGGTGGCCACGACCGTCTCGGCAATCTCCTCCAGCACGCCAATTACGCTCACATCGCGGCTCTTGTTTGCGCGCGACATGTCCCATGCATGATGGATAATCTTCTTGTCGTCGGGCAGGAATTGATTCAGGTACGTGATACAGCGCGTGAATTCCTCCAGCAGCTTCGACTCGCGCGGTGTCGATTCGCGCGCTTTGACAAGGTTCAGCACATAGATGGGTGCCCCATACCGCTGGAACATGTCGTCAAAGTGCTTCGCAGCCGCACTGTAGAACGGATCCACGAGGTTGAGCTCGATCGGCGGCTTCGGTGTCACGCCCGTGTTCTCCTGCGTCCAATAGAGAGGAATACTGCCACGATGCTGCACGTACGACGTGTACTGTGGATTGGCAAACAGCCGTCGGCCGGGCGAGTGGAACGACGTTGTGCTGGCTTCAGACACAATCTGCTCCGTCTCGACATCGTTGGCCACATAGCCCATGTCGTTGGCGCCGCGCTTCAGGAACCGTGCTCCGGCAAAGTAGCGCGACCGCCGCGCAATGATTGTCACGTATGCCGTGCGCCCGTAGATGGAAATGGATGCCTGGTCAATATAGCCGTGCGTGATGGGACGACACCAGTCAAAGGGCGACGCCAGAGAATCCATGGCCGGCTGCAGCAGATGGCTGTTCCACACAAACATGCTGTTGTGGCCCTCATCACACAGCCACCGCCGCCCCTCGGACAGGGCCGCACGCTCTTGTGTGATGTTGTGCTGCAGAGTGTTGGTGATGTCGTACGAGTAGCTAAAGTAGAACGACTGCGTCAAGTTGACGTGGTTGAGGATTGCCAGGAAGCGTGCCTCGTCTGCCTGTGAGCTGTGCCCTGCTGCATGGTGACGACTCGCATCCCCGGCGCTGTTACCTCCTGCCCCGGCATTGCCGCCTCCCCCACCGGCACCTCCGCCGCTCGTATCGGCCCCCCGGCCCGGCGTCAGCGGGATCAGTTCTGTGCCCGTTACCTGGTAGACTACATGGCCGCCGATAACGGCGACAGTCGATCTCTTGGTGATGAGCATCATGTAGAAGGGGCCCGTGAATCGGATAAAGCCCAGCAGTCCCCATGTTGTGCAGCGCACCTTGATGCCGCCAGTGCCGCGGTTGCCGTCGTCGATGGTATCGAGCAGCTGCACCATTTCCTTTTGGCTGTACACGATCTTGTCGTCCGTGATGCTCAGCTCGGCGTCGTCGGCGGTTGTCGTGCGGTCGATCTTGAGCACGCGGAACCGCCGGCCTGTGACATCCTCGCCGACAATGTAGTATCGACTGGCCGTCTCGTAGAGTGTATACTTGTGCATCTTGTGGCCCATCCGCTCGTGCGCGGCCGAGACGCGTGCAGAGCGCGCATAGCGACCAGACCGGACACGCGTGCTCGCCTTTCTCTCGCCGCCGGCTTTGCTTGCACCGCCCAGCTTGGCCTTTCCTCCACCAGTTCCATTGGCAGCACCCCCACCGCCACCAGCCGCCCCGCCACCGCCACTGCCACCTCCGCCGCTCGTGGCTTCGGGGATCGTGTCTTTCGCCACGTCTTCTCCGTCTCCCGCATATGTCTCTGCATCGTCGTCGGCATCGTCTTCGGTCTCCAGATCCTCTCCTAAGCCGTCTTCGTCTTCGTCTTCGTCGTCGTCGTCGTCGTCGTCGTCGTCGTCATCGTCGTCACCCCTGTGAGAACTTTCAGTCCCTGACCGCGACGGGCCATTGTCGGGGCTTGCGGTTCGAAGAAATGGCCGGGCTACAGCCAAGTCTTCGTCGTCATCATTGTCATCGCCGGCAGCCGAAGCGCCGACATCGGCTGTTTTTGTCGACTTGGATGCCTTGGAGGCAGCCCCCGTAGTCTGTGTGGCAGCCTCTGTGTCAAGATCGCTGTCGGCGTCGGCGTTGTTTCGAAGCTGTGGAAATGGCTGGTTGGCTGGGATATTGCTGATCGCGTCGCCGCCCTGGATTGTGGCCGTGCTATGACTGCTTGCCAGACTCTCAGCATCGGCTGTGCCCTCGACGGCAGGGTTCAGCACAGCCATTTTGAATGGCTTTGTGTTTGTAACGGTTCTTGTGTTGAGCGAGGGATGTCGTGATCTACTGAGATAATGGACCCGTGCCTACGTCAGGAGCATCATGCCCCACTTTGCGTTGCCTAGACGTACTAAACATACAGTCGAACACACAGTCATAAATGTATAAAATATAGTGTGTTTAGACAATCCATCCTTTTCTACGAGTATCACTTCATAGACATTCGTGATTGTACAATGTCTCTTGTATTTTGAATTTATTTCATCTATAGATCGTAACAACCCACCGAAAACAACAGAATACATAGAGGTATACAGCGAACGGCCAGGCACGCCCAGTAATAACCAAGCGATCAAAAGCAACTACCAGCAAAACAAGAGAAAAGAGATGAGAGAAACGACAGAATCAAGAATAGAAGGACAAGCGCTCTAGCAAACGAGTAGTCAGAGTGAACAAAAAAATCAACATAAATATACAGCCGCGAATGCATTTTACTGCACTTAAGCGGCTGCTGCAACAGGCAGGGGACCCTCAGGGAGGTAGCTGGCTGCAATGTTGCACTGGCGGAACAGGCGGACCTCCTCAGGAGCAAAGGCACCGACGACAGAGTGGATGACGCCGCGGTTGTGGAAGAGGACAAGGTCGCCCTCCTTCCAGTCGTGGGGGTAGATCAGGTCGGGGGCGATGCCGGGGCGCTGCATACGGTGGACAATCTCGCGCACCTCGGCCAGGTCCTCAACCACAGTGCCGTCAGCCAGATGCAGACGGCGGATGGCGCTGGGGTGCACCTGCAGGGCCAGCTTGCCAGTCTCAGGGTTGCGCCAGCACATGGGCAGGATCTGGATCTTCTCCTGCTCGACGGGGGGCAGCTCCTCGGGGGTCAGCTCGCGGCCCTCTGAGACCATACCCAGGCCGTCGGAGCGCGACTTGGCACCGCTCATCCAGATGTAGGGGTGGGCAGCGTACTCGACACGGGTAGTGCGGGCAAACTCCTGGTCCTCGGGGCTCAGAATTTCAAACATGGTCTCGCCGGAAGCGAAAGCGGTGGTGCCCAGAGGAACATCCAAGACATCGCCAGTGCCGTCGTCATAACGGCAGGTCTGGCGACGGCCGCCGGGAACCTTGACAGCCAGCAGAGTAGTGGCAATGGGGGGAGCCAGGCCATAGAGGGCGGCGTCAATGTGCCAGCGGTAGAAGCGCGTGTAGTCCAGGTCCTCCTCGTCGGGGATGACAGAGGCGTGGAACGTACGGTGGTGGGGGTGGCGGAGCTGGACATTGGTAAGGCCCTCGTACTCGGTGACAAAGCCGTTGCCAATGACCTGGACCTGAGGCTGGTGCGGGATGGTCTTCAGGTCGGGGTGCAGCACAGACTTCTTGGCATCGAGGGTCTTGCCATGGCCGTACGAGTTGCCGGCCGGGTCGAAACGCTGAGTGAGCTCGAACTGCTTCTTGGGCGAGAGGTGGCTCTGGTTGGGGAAGACGAGGACCTGGTTCTCAAATAGGGCCTTGCGGATGACGTCAAAGCCGGCGTCTGCATTGTTAGTAGTGGTTTTGTGGTTTTGAAAGCAAATCAACAAGAGTGGTATCTTACCGGGAGGTTACCGATTGCACGGGTATTCTCCCAAGGTTTGTCCGATGGTGCAGCCAACCGACAAGACGCAAGGATGTGTATAAAAGAGCAGGAAAGGCAGAGAGACTCGTTTCCAAGCCCTTGCTGTACTCCTCGTCGTAGTTACTTACCCGTGAGGTTCTCAATGTCGACGCCGGAGACGATGGCGCCGATCTTGGCCTTGGAGCCAGGGGCAGGCTGGAGAGGGGCAATCTTGATGTCGGACATTGTGATGTTTTGAGGATTTATGCGGCGATTTTCAGTGTGACAGAGGTGCTGCTGGAGCTGTACAGAGTATAGCTTGTTTATATTGAGAAGCTGAGAAATTGGGATGCTGGTGGGAAGGCCAGAGGGCCCCGCGATTATATATGTGGCCGGTCGCACCTTCCTGTGCAAGCTCTTTCCAAAGCAATCCGCTTATTTTCCCTCTTGTTATCGGAGGCGGCCGAGTGTCTTTCTTGATCGGGAAACTCTAATTCACACATGGACTTTTGGAAGGAACGACCGGGCGCCATCTCATACCTTTGTCCTGGAATCGAGGTCCGGTGCAAGCCCATATGGCAAAAGTGCGGGCGTACCACTGGTCTCACCCGCTTAGACGGATGAAAACATGGCTTATCCTGTAGTGTGATTGGCTGTGAATAAGTGCGCCCACCAATACTGTGAGAATGCGATTCGAGCTTATGACGCACCTGTGCTGACCCGCCCCGGCGCTTGGTACATAGCTCTTGCCTTCTAAAGGTTCTTTTTACAATTTTAAACAGGCAGTTGCGACTCGCACCGCTCTTTCCTATTCGGAAAATCCTGTAAAAAAACTCTAGTAACGAGTTGACAACCAGTTAACAACAAGTTTGAAACCACCTGATGAGGCAACCACGACTTAACAACGAGTTCACAACTGTTTTGCGGGGGACTTCCAGCTACACGCCCCACAGACACCTGGGACGGAAGCCTCCGAGAACCGAGCCCAGGCACTAACACGCTATATACAGTAGAATGTAAGCAGTTGTCGCGATGCACCCCAGTGCAAGTGCAATAACACGCCCGCGGGCCAGTGTATTAGTTTGATAGTCTGAAAACACGTGGTGTACGAGCTGATACCCGGTAGACTGAGATCCTGATAACATTGTCGATTTCAGTCTGCCAACGATCACTGCCAACAACTTTCTCGTCTTGATTATGTAATCTGATTCGAGATCAAGAGCACACTCCCACAAGGTTGAGAGAGATCACGAGAAGAGACCAGGCGACTCGGACGTGACTACAACTCGCCCGCCGCCGTGAGCACCAAGCTACATCTACTGCTGCCTGGCATAAAAACTCATACATAACAATACAAGTAGTCGTGGCTTCTCGTGAATCTATTCAGGATCTAGAATGCGTGATGGAATGCTATGCCGAGGGGAATAGGGGAATATAGAGCTTATATACAGAATCAAGAAACCAAAAAGAAAGAGGACAACGATGGAAAAGGAAAAAGGTAAATGTGGCTACACTTGATCGAAGCCAGCTTCTTTCTCCTGAGCATCCGCGTCCTCACCGCTCTCAGCGACGTGCTCAGCCGCCGTCGACAGCCTCCTCAGGGGTGCAGTCTCCAGCCCTGCCTGGCCGGCACCGCTGCCCCCCATGAGGCTGTCGTGCCGCGAGCGGCGACGCGAGTTCTTGACGCTTGCTTCGTCGACAAGCAGCTCCACCTCTTCTTCCACATCCTCCTCGTCAGCTGCTTCTCCGGGATCGCCCGCAGACTCTGCAGTGGTAGGAGCCTTGGCAGTGGTTGCTGATATGTTGTCTTCGTCGACAGCCGCGTCTGACGCAGCACCCTCTGCGGCCGCCTCGCCCGCAGCCAGCAGCCCCTGCTTGATCTGCGACTGTAGGCCGAGCATAAAATCACGCGCCCGCACAAACCCGTCAATACCCTCGTCGCTCTGCAGCTGAGAGTACATTTTGCGCGCCTCGTTGAGGCAGCGCTGCGCCTGGATGAATTTGCCTTGTGCCACCCACGCCTCGGCTGCTAGCACGCTCCAGAATGCCGACTTGCGCCGCCAGCTGCCCCAGCCTGCAGAGCCCCGCCCGGCGCGCGTCGCACTGCACACAGCCATGCGCTCGCGCAAGAGGGCGTCGCCGATAATGCCGACGAGACGGGCCTCGAGAAGCCGCGTGCCCCAGCGCACCGAGTCGTCGACAGCCGGTCCGCCACGCAAGCGCTGCAGCTCCAGACCGAGAGCGACGATACGCGCAGCACCGTAGGCGTTGCCGCAGCGCGTGTGGTATGAGTAAAAGCCCTGCTCGAGCATGCTGTTGATGGACTCGAGCTTGGTGCGCGATGACAGGCTGGGCTGCATGACGAGCAGCGACAGTGCGCACATCTCGTTGGCGGCGGCGTGGTACTTCCAGGCCTTGTCGGTGGTGTAGTCGGCGCGCAGAATGTCGTAGGTTGACATTGCGAGCTTCCAGTCGCGCAGCATAAAGGCATAGTCGGCAAGCTTGCGCAGAATGGCCTCGCTGGCCTCGGCGTTGTAGTAGCCATGCACGGCGTCATAGTTGGAGTTGCCGTTCCCGCCGCCGCCGAGCCCGCTGCGACCGCTGGTGCCCGAATTGCTGCTGCCGCCGCCGCCGAAACCGCCCCAGCGCTTGGACAGGCTCATGAAACGCCCGCTGATTCCCTTTCTCTTGGACGCAACCTGGTCGTTCCAGACGGAGACGCTGCGCTCCATGGTGGGCACAAGCGACTGGGTGACCAGTTCACGGACAAACGTGCGGATGGCAGTAGCATCGGACTCGAAAATGTATCGTGTAGGGTCATAATAGTCAGAGTCTTCAGTTTCTTCAGTTTCTTCCGTTCCTTCTGTTTCTTTTGTTTCTTTAGTTCCTGTTGTGTTGCTGGCACCATCTGCCTCTTCATAGGCCTCGCTGCGGGATAGGTCTGTGTATTCGTCGACTGCTGTCATCCAGTTGCTGCGTGGCAAGACAAGGCTGTCGTCGTCGGACTCTACACTCTGCGAGCTGCGCAGCCGCAGCAGATGGCAGTGCAAGCCCAGACTGCGTTTCATCTTTTCAAACAGGGCCATGGACTGTGCAATGTCGCCGTTCTCCTCGTCGTGCACGAGGACATAGTACCTCAGAAAATCGCCGTCCACCCAGGGCGGCAGCCGCCGGTCGCCTTGGCTGATGTCGCGGTAGAGTTCCTGGAATGTCTGAATGGGCGCCGGGTTGCGCGAGCTGATAGCGATGACACAGGCAACGGGGTGTGCAAACGTCTCGTGGCATGCTAGTGGGAGGCCAGACAGCATGCGCCGCAGGTACAGGCCGTAATAGGGCGAGGTGCTGCCGACGTCTAGGAGCCCTGCAGCATTGCCCTGCTGGAGGGGGTGCTGGTGGTGTGTTGGCAGACCGGAGAAGGCACTCTCTGCATAATTCAAGTGCTTTTCGACGATTGCCTCGACGAGCGGGATGCGCACTGATGTGGCATTGCTCAGTTTTGTATCTGTGTCTGTGGCCTGTTCCTTGTGATCTTTCTCGGAGTCGTCTGCACCGTTGCTGCCGCTGCCGCCGCTGCTGCTAACCAACCGGCCATTGACAAGCTGCGGCGGCGGGCTGATAGGAGGCTGAATAATCCCCTGAGCCGACTCTGGCGTTTCGACGTTGTCGCCAAAGTTGACAAAGCGGACGGAAAAGTCGTCCCAGGGGCGAGGCGCGCCGTTGCTATCGCGCACCTGGACGCGGCCCGACACTTGCTCGCCAAACGGCCGCAAAAGCTCACACAAGCCCTTGGAAAAGCCCTTTTCACGGACCAGGTCGTCGGTATCCTGCGAGGAGTAGACGGCAACATGGGGCACAAACGCCTTGAGCATCAGGCTGAGCGGGTCGCCCGGATTGTCGACGGCCGGGCTGTCGAGCAGTGAGCGCGTAAAAGCCGCACCTGGTGGTATTGAGGGAAACGAAGCTGTCGTAGCTGATGTGCCGGCGGGCGTGCCAGAAGTAGTAGCTGTTGCCGAGCTGGCGTTGGAGGTCAAGGACATGGTGCGAGTCGAAGGAGAAGAAGCGCGGCCGAGGCCGACGGGCGACATGGAGCGGGAGCCCGGGGGCGTCAGGGTGGAGGCGTAGAGCGACGCGGCATTAGTTGGGGTGGCGCGGCGAAGTGGCAAGACATTTTCGGACTGAGAGAGCGGGAGAGTGTGTGAGCGAACAGGGAGGTCGACGCCGGGTCCAGGGCTGGGGATGGCTTGACCGGCTGGTGACTGGCGCATCTTGGGCGGCCTTATTGGGGACGCGGCGGGGGGCAGCGACTGTATCGACTCGGAAGGATTTGAGGCATCTTCTGGAGACGGCATGTGAGCTGTGGTGGGTGTGTGTATAGAGGAATGGGTCGTCGAGAGTCGCCGGGCTGTCCAGAGAGCTCGAGGGGGAGAGGGGGGGCGGAGGAGGGGTGGTGGAGGGCGAAGAGAGCGAGGCCGGGCAGTGGGCTCGGAGCCGGAGAAGAAGGATTGGGTATATGGGGCCGTTGATAATGAGAGACGAGACTCTTGCTTGCCGAAACCGTAGAAACTGAAGCTGAGAGCAATTGTCGACGCCGTGAGAGCTCGTGGTGTTGGGTCCGGTGAAGGAGGTGGTGGCTCCCAAGGGTCGTCCTTATCGGTATCAGTCACGTGCACCTTGTATGCATATCAAAACCCCACTGTCGCGAGCTCGGCTAGCTATCACCACCAAACGCGAATAGCTTCACATGTCCATGTCAACGTCATCGATTCAATTTGTACAGAGTAAGTATTTACAGGGATTCATCAGATATTCTCAATGTATTGTTTGATATACGAAGTACTTGATCTCTTTGTCTAATTTAATGCTAAAATACAGCTTATTCATTCGCCATTCATTTTCTCATCACATCATTGCTGTCGCTCAGCCTTTGTGTTTCTCGTTGCATCACAGCTGTCACAGCTCCGTCCCTTTATTTTAAAACGAACCCCGCTCTCCCCGTCCGCGGTTCTTGGCGGCGCGTTGGAAGATGGGCCCAGTCAGGTTCTTGATGGTGCGCTCGGCGACCTGGCGCATGGCCGTGTGACGGATGCCATTGAACCTCGCGGGGTAGTTGTGGTTGACAAAGGTGTCGACCAGGGCTGCGCCCAGAGCGGCCGTAGCGACACGCGAGCCTCTTTCGCCCACCCAATTGCCGGAGTTGCCGGAGCTGTTGATGGCGGCCACGGCGCCTGCTTTGATGGCGTATTTCATGGCTGTCAAGATTGCTGTTTGCTGGCGGCGTCCTCTTTCGCTGGAGCTGTCTCTGCCGTTGTCTGGACGGCCCTGGTCGTGCTCGCCACGCGTGTCTTGATCTCTGTCGGCATACTCGGGACGGCTCGAGAGGGATCGTGATCTGACGCGTGACGACCGTCGGCATGTCTGGCAGCCATTATCACGAGACCGCCTATACGAGTGTGCATCCCAGCTGTCACGACATGCATCGCCATAGCTGTCGTCATATCCGTCGTATCTGTCATATCCATCATCGTATCTGCCGTCATCATCGACCCAGCGAGACTGTCTCGGCCCGTCCTGCTGTGTTTGACGTCTCCTCGCGTGGTTGCTGCTGGATCTGCCTCGGGTGTTTGGGCTAGTGTCTGGCCTTCTGCCTCGCCGGTCCCTGTCGTCGTCGCCATCATCGAATATGCCTATGCGACGCAGCCACGAGCCTAGGTCCAGGAGAGACGAGGTGTCTTGACCGGCAGGGCCGTCCCATGCCAGTGCATCCTGGCGGCTGCCATGCCTCTCGTGTCTTTTGTGTCTGGATTTATGGCCCCGGTAGTGTGGGCCATGAAGACGCTGGGGATGGCCGTGTGGGCGACAAGTCTCGTCCTGGGGGCGGCCATTCGAGTGTCGGTGCTGCCGTGGATGGTGTCCAGAGTACCGCCCAGCCGCAGGCTCGCCAGCGTGCCTGTCCCGGGATGGCGGCCGGCTGTATGTTGAGACACGCATATAGCGGTGTGTGTCTCTGTCGTCTCGACCCCGGCTGTGCTTTCCATGGTAATCCATGCTTCTGTTGTTGTCTTTGTCTCTGCCTCTGTCTCTACCCAGCCGATGAGGCGAGGAGGCAGTGCAGGCATCACGGACATGACTGACACTGGCCTCGATGACCTGCTCGCTATCTTCCTCGGTGCTGTTATTGCCAGAGTCCAGGACGGTGATTCTCTGTGTTTGGGTGTGTGCTTCCAGCCTCTCGGCCTTGCCCCGTCCTTGCGTGTGCTTATAGGGCACTGCCAAGTGGCGTATCACATAATGGCCAGGGTGCGATGTCATCATGAGCGTGATGAGCCGAAGCCTAGTTGCAAGGGCTAAAGGTCGGAAATCGTGGCGTACTTGAATATTTATACAAGTATAGAGTGGCCAGCCTGCTTGTGACTTGGCCTCACGACAACGTTGTCACCTTGCAGAGTTGCATTAGCTGAGGCAAGTGATACAAACACATCATCTCCATCTTTGAGTTGCTCGTATCAGTATACTTTATTTTCTTACGTTGTCCACTGCTTCTTGTCCTCTTTCCGTCTTGTCTTCTTGCCTCTCTTCTTCGCTGGTTATCTTTTTCGAGTTGAAGTACTGGCATTATTTGACCCGCCATTGATACATCACCATCATTGACCACCCGCACTAATCCCTGTCTAGCCTTCTACATCTAGCCCCGGCTTCACCTTGGCTACCGCAGCTCACTTGCTTGCTTCTGGGTATGACCACGGCATGCACCATGGCTGTTGGGTTTGTATGTGCTGTGGTTCATGGGCGACCGATCTCCATTTCAGACTGTCTTCGGTGTGACACAATCTGCAGAGACATGAGACAAGGGCTGCGCCGTGTTGGTACAGGTAGAATACACAACCGATGCACCAGTACAGAATACAGCATACAGGATACGAAATTGCAGCCCAATACTTCCTTCTGCCCACTGAGGGAATGCATGCCACCGTCACTCTCGTCACATCTTCACACAACAACAGCAGCAATGTCGCGTCCCACCAGCTCACCAATGCAGCTTGGGTGGTGAGCTGGCAGCTGCCTGCATCCTCCAACTCTGGCGTCTCGAAAGAGCAAGCAGACAACCAAAAACCTGCCGTTGCCGGTAACCAACGTGAGCTCACTTCGGCGGATACTTGTCGACAGCCCCTCAAACAGTGCGGTGGCAACCAAACGCAAGACTACAATTGTACCTCGCCTGCTACACATTGCACAGCGAGGCCGGCGCTGGTGCAACCACAGAATATGCTGTTTGTTGGCTGCTCTTTACGTTTTATAACCTGCCCTCTGCCCTGCCTTGCCGCTCGGATGTTTGCAGCTGGCCACGGGAAATAGACGACGGCACCCTTAGACGAGGAACCAAGACGGGGACAAAGACAAAATACAAGCATGGGATGTCTCGCACAGACCGTGGGATGGCATAGGCGTGGTACCAGGTGGATTCTGAATTATTAAAATCACGCATCGACTCAGTCACATATCATCTACGCTGGATGTGGCCGTTTGTGGCATCAAGCAACCTGACAAGTGGTATCGGCCGAGTGACCACAGATACGAGACGATAACAGGCGAGACTGGGGTAAAAATACTTGTCGGCATGTTACGCCTCTGTGCTACTTTGCTCTCTATTCTAATGAAAACACTGGCTATACTGGTGACTAGGCCGCCCGTCTCTCGCGCCCACTGATCAGGTAGATGGCTGCCCGCACGTCGATCAGCGGATCGGCCGAGGGCTCGATACCGTCGACGCGCGGCACCGGGTCAAAGATGAGGTACTTTTGCTGCGCCGCATCCGTCTCGCTGTCCGGCTCGAGCGTGTCCAGCGACACAAGCCCCAGCTCCACAAGCTCGCGCGCCTCCGGCCCCTCCTCGGGCCAGTGCACCGTGTTGTCGTCTGTCACGTCGCCGTCCTTTGCCACCTGCACCACCAGGCGGTACTGGATTGCCTTTTTGTTTGGATCGTCTGCAGCCAGCTGCTTCTTGACTCCGTCGAATAAAAAGTTGGCCTCTTGGGCTGCGACCGCGGCATCGCCCAACGCCTCCACACCCTCCACGGGCAGAATGCGGTACCGCACAAATGTCTCCTTTCCTGCCGCACTGACAAACTTGAACGCGTTCACGCCGTAAAAGGCTTCACGGGCAAAGGCCGACGGCGTAGGCTTGGGCGCCGCGACAAATGCCTGCGCGGCCGGGTGCGCGGCAATGTGGGCGCCGAGCGCCTCGGGGTTGGTGCCGGCACTGGCGACGGCCTTGAAAAACGCGAGCGTCTCGTCGGGTGTGGCAGCCGGGAAGAAGGGGACGCTGTGGGCAACAATGTCTGTGTGCTTGCGGACAGGGGTCTCGGCGAGCACGAAGCGCAGCGCAAAGCCTCGCGGGTTGCCGTTGGCATCGGTATCGGGCAGCTGGGGGATGCCTGTCGAGGACGAGAAGCGGGCCACGATGGGCGTCGAGGGGTTGTTGAAGTGCGGTGCCTTGGACAGACCAGCAGCAGCAGATGTCGGGGTAAAGGTGCCCTTGACGAGGAGGCCCTTGGCATGAGCTGTCTGTTAGACGGATAGAACCGAGGTAATCAAGAAAAGGTTGTGGTACCTGGACGGAAGCCCGGATGAGGGCCAAAGATGCCTTTAAGGACACCGATGATCTCCTTGCCGGTCTCGACGACGTGGGTGTCTTGAGGAACAGGCATGCTGGAATTTGGAGTGGCGTAGAGTGTAGTAGAGTCAAATAGCGACCGATACGGTGATGGTGATGGTGGTAGTTAAGATACTGATATTTGCATTCTACGCCAACGACGACGTCGTGCTTCTTTTATCATCAAGCCCTCGTCTATACATCTATCTACGTTATCTGTCCCCTCTGCCGCGTCCAGCTAGTGTCTGGAATCATACACCCTCAAATGGGAAATTGGTTTCAATGTCTTCCACCACGCCAGTCAGGTTCTTGTTGCCTGATTACTGTATTCCATGTTATATACTACATGCATATACTCGTGCTACTCCCTTGTGATGGTGAGCAATCAGAGGATACCGATTGGCTCGTCAGCATGTGGTGTAGATGTTGGAACGTTGGAGCTAGGGTTGGGAGCTGCGAGCACCATGTCAGCTTGCCAGCCAGCCAGCCAGTCAGCTACACGGAAAGCACATCATATCAGGTTCTGATTTGCTGCTTCTTAGTCGATTTTCGATGACCAGATATGTAGAAGAGCTCATGCAGGTCTCGACTAAGCGGCATGAAGGATGTACATTGTACATTATGCCATGTCCGTATATGCAGTGCAGGGTTGTATTGGCCATTGAGGTGTTATGACCAAACGACTATTCAGAGGATAAATACTGATAGATAAAATATAGAACAAAGGGTGAACAGAAAGTATGCATCATGGTATGATTAATGACGCTGATACAGAAGCAAAAAAACACAACTGATGGTCTTGGAAATCAAAGAATCAAAAGAACCAATATGAAAAGAACCAGTCAGAAAATACCCATCTAGCCAACACCACCACTACAACGGCGGCGCTCTTGGATCCATCATGCACTGGTCGACGCGCATCAGCTGCTTGCCAGTGGCCTTGGCCAGCCGGATAAACTGCCGCAGGTACTTGACCGTGTTGGGGTACAGGTAGTGCATCACCACCAGGTTGCCCCCCTTGGCCAGGTCCCGCTGAAATGCGTCCAGCTGCTTTTCCGGCGTGCTCGACGTGCCCCATAGCCAGTCCTCGACATCGACACTCCACATCACCACATAAGGGTCAGTCACGTTCAGGGCCACGGCCAGCCGCTGCCGCATGCGCGCGCCCTCGGTGCCAAAGGGCGGCCGGAAGTAGGGCGTGTGCATGCCGCTGAACACGCGCGACACGGCCTCGACGTCGTTGTTGTACTCCCAGTCAATGGCCGCATAGTCGGCAAGGCCCTCCATTTTGGGGTGCGTGAAGGAGTGCAGCGCGATCTGGTGGCCGCGGGCCTGCATGTCCAGGTAGACGGCCGACAGATTGGTGGACGGGTCCTCGAGTGGTAGGCCGACGGTGAAAAAGGTGACGTTGATGTTCTCCGACTTGACAATGTTGACCACCTCTTGGGCCAGCGCTGGGTCGCCGTCGTCAATGGCAAAGGCAAACGAGTTGGGCCGCTTGCAGGCAAACACGAGGTTGCCCGACGGCAGCTTGTTGGGCATGGCAAAGCCGTCGGGCACGACCGGCACAATCTCTATTTTCGAGAGCGTCGTGGCGTCGGTGGTGTAGAAGCCCTTGAACGCAAACGTCGTGACGCGCGTCAGGTCAACATTGAAGTGGGCGATGGGCATGTAGATGTCCTGCCCAGACTCGGACGCATACCGCGCCGCCTCGAGCGAGTCCCAGGTCTCAGGGTATGGGGCCACGTCCGGGTTGCAGTCGGCGTTGGCCTGCTGCAGGGACACAGTGAACTTGCTGCTGCCCGTGTAGGCAATGTGCAGGTACGACTCCTGAAAGGCAGAGATGTCAGCACACTTGTCGGCCAGCGACGAGTACCACGCGAGGTCCGAGTCGTTGGTCTGCAGCTTGACCGTGCTGCCAAGCAAAGTCGACGTCACGCAGTCCTCGTCACAGCCGTGCCACTGGCCGAGCGCATTGACGTCCGGGTCCGAGAACTGGTCGATCAGCAGCGACCCCTCGGCACTGGCAGGCGTAGGCACCTGGTACTGGTGCTGCGAGTTGACGGTGTGTGCGGGGGCCGGGAAGTCGGACTGCCGGCTGCCACAGTAAAAGGCAATCGGACCGAACGTGACTGTGCCCGACAGCGCCGAGAAGTAGATCATGGACACCCTGAGCGGGTCAACGCTGGGGTACTTTTGCAGCGACAGCGAGTACGCATTGAGAGTGCCGTCAAAGGTCCAGCCGAGGTCGCCCGAGGACAGCGTCTGTGTTGCTGTGTAGTTGCCGCTGCCGCACTTGTCGACGGATGCGAGCTGGACCGTGAAAGACGTTCCCGGCGCGGCCTTGATTTTCAGGGAAATACCGCCATAGACGTCCTTGGTGTCCACGCACGGCATCTGGCTGTAGAAGTACGAATCGGTGCTCTGGGGGGCAATGGTCACCGTGTTGTCGTTGTTGACCACGATGGACTTCATTGTGCCGTCGTCGCTCGAGGGCTGGTACATGGAGTTGTAGTAGAGGAACGTCAGGCGGGACTGCGACTCCCAGTCGTCGATCAGTAGGTCGGTGCATGTCTCGACAGAGGTGGGCTTGGGGCGGTATGTTGTTGTGCTGACGATTGGGCGGCGAGCCGACGTGGGTGTCGCTGCGAATGTATGGGCGTGGAATTGAGGATGAGCGTGAGAGTGGCGATGTGGCTTAAGAGTCGCGTGAGGGTGGACTGAGACAGTTTGAAAAGCAGAAAAAGAAGACGGAACAGAAATAGGAACAGAAGCAACAGAATCAGAGTCAAACGAATCAACAGCAGGGATGGCCGAGGCTGTCTCGCCGGCGGGTGCGGCCATCTGCACCGGCTGCGGGCCCCATCTAGGCACTCTGTCGACCGACTCTACCCCGTTAGCTTTGCTTCTATAGAGTCAATGCAGAGCAGAGGCCAGAGACTACTCACCTTCTCGAGATGACAGACTGCGACAGACAAAGTTGAGGTCGCTCAGCGTATAGGGCCCCGTCTTGCTGAAGCCGGCATACACAACACCCGAGATGGCATCCAGGTTGGATGTCTCGAACACGTTCAGGTCCAGCGTCACCACCTGCTGCGTGCCTGTCAGGCCGCTGATGAGAAACCACTCGCTCGTATAGTTGGCCGCATTGCAGTCCGACTTGGTCTGCAGCTCCAGCGTGAAGTCGGCGCCGGCCGGATACGTCAGCGTGAACTGCAGGCCGCCATAGCCTTGCGTCTTGGCCTGCGTGCACGGGACCGTCTCATAAAAGTACGAGTTGGCGTCGTTGGGCGTGAACTTGAGGATGCCGTCCGCAGCGGCAATGCTGCTCATGGTCTGGTCGTCTGTCTAGTTAGTGGCGGCGTAGCAGTGTCAAGGGTGTCGGTCTGCAGCTGGAGAACTCACCACTCGCCGGGCTGTTGAGGCTGTTGGACAGGGTGCCAAAGTTGGCAAAGTTGTCGATTTGCAGGTCACTGGAGCACTTGGCGACGGCAACGGCGGCGGCACGGGCACCGCTGGCCACGAAGAGGGCAGCAATCATCTGTTTCGGATGCATTTTGGACAGTCTGTGGGTGGACAAAAAAACAGACACAGCAAGGGCAGCAACTACTGCAGACGACAGGCTGTTATATATGGCACGGCAGTGTAGACACAAGCCGTCGGGTACACTTTACGTACAGACAATAGTTTGGATAATATCAAAGCCGTGCCGTCAAGGACCTAGTATATGGGTATAGATGGCGACTCTGCGAAACGACGAGGAGGCCGGCGGCTGAATTAGACAGATGGCAGGGTCGTGGAGGTCGTGGTTCCGCAATAAGGCAATGGAACGTAGTAGCTGGGATAATTGCTGTAGATGAATGTGACGACGAGCAGATGAACAGATGAGCAGATGAGCAGATGTGACGATGACCAAATGACAGGGAGACCAGAGATGGGAAAGAAAATGTCAAATATGGCCGCTGTCTATAACCAAAACAAATCGGAACCTGAAATTAACACCCGAAACAACCTACACAGACCCGTCTGCCAGCTGCTTCAACAGCGTCGCAATCTTGACCGACACCTCCGTCGTCCGCGGGATGTCGTGCCCACCTTTGTGGTCGTACATCGCCCGGTTGCGGCATGTGTAGGCCAGCTGGATTGCCGACGTATACCGCGGGTCTCGGATGCCGTACACATTCGCCACCGGCAGCCTGATAAACAGCTCCTTGGGAAAGCCCGTCGCGTAGTCCATGCCAAACACATTGTCGTCGGTCGGCAGCGGCCCCTTGATGTCGTGCACCAG
The DNA here is from genome assembly GCA_022392945.1 of Ophiostoma australiae. Taxonomy (NCBI): domain Eukaryota; kingdom Fungi; phylum Ascomycota; class Sordariomycetes; order Ophiostomatales; family Ophiostomataceae; genus Ophiostoma; species Ophiostoma australiae. The sequence continues at coordinate 441,572 of JAKRGJ010000002.1, read as the reverse complement.
GTCCGACACGTCGTCCCAGAGCCCGACGCCGCGCTTGATCTGGTCAGGGTTGTGCGCATAGTTCTTGAACTGCGCCGTCTTGCTGTGCAGCACCTTGACCGACTGGCGCTCAATCTCCAGAGCCGCCGCCGGCACATCCACGCCCAGACTCTCCAGCGACCGGAAGGACAGCCCGCCGCAGATGAACATGGCGCCCTTGAACGGCAGCGGCGCGTCGAGGCGGGCGGCGGCCATGTCTTGCTGCCGGTGCATCAGATAGCTGGCAAGAAAGAGGCACCCCTGTGAAAAGCACATGGCGAGATCGTACGGGCCGTGGGCCGCCAGGTAGTCGTCCAGCCACACGTTAGCCGCCTGGATGGCCTCGACCGTGTCCGACTCCCACCAGGCATACGCGCCCGACTCGAACATCTTGTCGATGCCTGGGGCCGACGGCGACTTGAACGGGCCGTCGACAAAATCAAACTCCCACGAGCTGTCTAGTTTGGAGCGAAGAGCGGCTGTGGTGTTAGTTTGTTGTATTTCTTTCCCTTCTTTTCTTTCCTTTTTTCTTTCTCTTTCTTCCAAATGCTCAACAAAACTCACCTGTTTGTGATTTAAAGACATCGCCGCTTGCACCGCGACCGTGCAGACAGAGAACCCTCATCTTGTTGTCGATTAAATCTTGCTGATCGTGGGGATTGCGTTTGCTTGCCGTCTGCTTCCCGCTGATCGTCAAAATGCTGTAGATTGACAAGTGAGGTTGGCGATATTTGCTATTTGCAACTACTTATGCATCTACCCACCGCTCCTTCCTTTATTATCGACTTTTCGCTCGGATCTCAGCCTTTTCGGGAGTCCGGTTTGGCGAGAGTCCGGGCAGGAGCGACCGATACCACCTAGTCGTGTCCTTAGTGCTTTCACCGCAGATTCCACCAATATTTACTGCCCCCTACTGCCCCAATCTCACTTACACCACTTGCACCGCAACGTCGAGTACGCTAGTCCCAACGGGGACATACAAGTCCGATCCCAGGAAGGGAAAGTGCCGAAATGTCCGACGACGCCGTGGCTTGCGAGACGCATCCTGCTGTCCAACATCGCCAACGCTGCATCTTTGCATAGACGGCACGCATACCGAAACGGTTCACAGACACCACCGACCACAGAAGATCATGGCGCCTTCACGCCCTTCTCACCCCGCGCAGTCCCAGTTCTCCTGCGGCCCTTGCAGGCTGCGCAAGGTCAAATGCAACCGCCAGATTCCGTGTGTCCAGTGTCTGCGCGTGAGCATCGAGTGTGAGCCGGCTGTAAGAAAGCCATACCCGCAACGCAAGCGGCAGTTAGACAAGTTGCAGTCTGCACAGTCTGCACAGTCTGAACACTCTGAACAGTCCGAGGCCGAGGCTGGGTGCAGCACCGTTCACACTGCTACGCCCGAAGGAGCGCCCGCTTTTGGACAGTAAGCATCGCTACTTCCTGACTAACAGTCTTTACTATGAAATACAGCAGTATCTGACTAAGCAGGCGACTTTGGGCTGGCCTGCAAGAAGACGTCTTCCGCGAGCCTCGTCCGGAAGAGACACCCCGCCAGCCAGAGCCTTCTCGCGGTGTCCGGCAACCACCAGATCTCTTTGCCGGTCTTCTTGGCCTCACAGCTGATATAAACAATCTCAAATCTAATCATCCGCAGCCCGTGCACACTTTCATTCTGTGGCAGACATATCTCCAGGGCGTCAACCCCCTCTCCAAGATCATCTACGCGCCACAGGTCCAGGATCTCGTCGTCCAGGCAGCCGGTGACTATGATGGTCTGTCCGCGGGCGATGTGGCTCTCCTCTTCTCAATCTATGCTGCAGCCGTGTCTGCCCTGTCGGACGAGAGCTGTGCATCCAAGCTGGGCGAGCCAAAGAAGATCCTCCTCGAGCGGTACCTCACCTGCACACTCCAGGCTCTCGCGGCCACACAGTTTCTGCAGTCTACAAGCCTAGTGCTGCTCCAGGCGTTTGTCATTTTCATAGTACGTTTTCAAGCAGTGCCCTCTCTTAACCTGCCTTTGCTGACCACCAGCTCGCGGCCCGTCAGACGTACAGTGCCGACTCCATCTGGATCTTCTCGGGCATGGCTGTCCGCATCGGCCAGAGGCTGCTGAGTTCGGCGCCCAGCAAGAACAGCAGCGAGTTCTTTGAGACCCAGATGCGCCTCCGCGTGTGGTGGCAGATCCTGCTCATCGACGGCCGCATGTCCCAGCTCGTCGGCCAGGCCCGCACTCTCGCCAGCGATGTGCCGCAGCAGCCCCTGCCAGCCAACCTCAACGACAGCGACATCAATCCTAGCATGACTGGTGCGCCGCCGACGATTCCCGACCGCCCGACAGAGATGGTGTTTTGTCTCCTGCGCTACGAAATGGGCCACTTTCTCTTCACCAAGGGCAAGGCCGTGCACGACCAATCTGCCACCATAGCCCAGCGCGATGCCGTCATCGACGAGCTTGCCACCACGTTCCGGGCCAAGTTCTTGCAGCACCTCGACCCGGCCATCCCGCTGCACCAGATAGCCGCCGCTGGAGCGCACGCTGCCGTCGACAAGTTGCGGCTCATGGTGCATCACCCGGGGCAGTATCCTGACAAGGGCGCGTCCATGCTGCAGGCAGAGCACGACATGCTGTTCCGCACCAGCATCAACATGGTACAGACGCTTGTCGACGGGTTCACGGCCACGCACCTGGACCGCTTCAAGTGGCATATCGAGGTGTACTTCCAGCTCGACGCGGTCGTCTTTATGCTCATCGAGTCCCAAACCCAGCCGCCCGACAGCGCCCTCGTCGACGTGGCATGGGGACTGATAGGGTCTGTGCTCGAGCACAAAAAGCACCTTGTGCAGGACCAGGACGAGCTCGGCAAAGCTGTGCGCCAGCTGGTGCTGCGGACCTGGGAGGCACGCCAGCAGCAGGCCCGCAGTCAAAAGATAGCCATCACATGGACTGTCCCAAGGGCAGTGGCCGAGATACTGTCAGCCAAGTCCACAGAGCCCAGAGAGCCCGCAGAGTTCGGAGAGGCTTTACCTACGCCTGCATCGACTGCCGCTCACACAAGTGCAGCAGAGTCTGACTTGGGTATGCAGCCTGACTTTTCACAGATTGCAGACCTGGACGGGCTGGCCATCCCGACGTATGCCGACATGGACGTGCTCGGTTGGGAGACGACGGACTGGAACTCGTGGGACAACTGGAATAACCTATTCCAGTCTCAAGGGTGATACCTTGCAAGTTTCTTGCGTGAGAGTAAAGTGCGAAACTGCTGAATTGCCGAGAGGGGTGTTAGTCGGACTTTTGGAGAATTGGCGCTATTGAGCTCAGCGCAGCGCTCGGACTATTCGGCATTTTCCCATCACATATAAACAACACGCATGAACAACATCCAAGATGGTTTGTATCAAGCCAGCACCTTTCATTGTTTCTTCTCATCTTTGTAAGGTACCGATCGCATCTAATCAACTACCTCTACAATGGAATCCCCTCGACCCTCAAAGAGCATCGACGGCACTCGGGCGGACAAAGCCAACCCGGCCATAGACGACGCCGACAAGCATGACTACCCCCCCACGCGCACAGTTGTCCCCGTCATGGCCGCTCTTTACCTAGCCATGTTTCTTGTCTCTCTAGTGAGTAGCCACTACCACTGATAGATGTTGGGCGTCATCCTCTACTAACAGCACCAGGACCGCATCATCATTTCCACGGCCATCCCGCAAATCACCGACGACTTCCACTCCATCGACGACATTGGCTGGTATGGCAGTGCCTACGTCCTCGCCGGCTGCTCAACCCAGCTCATCTTCGGCCGTCTGTATGCCTTCTTCAGCAACAAGTCTGTATTCCTCGCCTCCATCGTCCTCTTCGAGGCCGGCTCCGCCCTCTGCGGTGCTGCACCGAACTCGATTGCTTTCATTCTCGGCCGTGCTCTTGCGGGCACTGGCTCTGCAGGTGTCTTTGCCGGCGCTATAGTCATTATGATCCCGCTGGTCCCGCTGCAGAAGCGGCCCATGTACCAGAGCATGCTCGGCGCCATCTTTGGCGTGTCGTCAGCTATCGGGCCGCTTGTCGGCGGCGCCTTCACGACAAATCCGCACCTCACATGGCGCTGGTGTTTCTATATCAACCTTCCGATCGGCGCCGCATCCATCGTCCTCATCCTGCTGTTCCTGCACCTCCCGCAATCCCCCCGAGACAGCGGTCGGTCGCTCTGTGAAAAGGCAAAGCGCATGGATCCCGTCGGCACAGTGCTCTTCGCGCCGTCTGTGGTGAGCCTGCTGCTTGCGATCGAATGGGGCGGATCTACGTATGCCTGGGGCAGCAGCCGCATCATCGCTTTGCTGGTTGTGGCGGGTGTGCTGTTTGCCGCATGGATTGCCGTCCAGGCGTGGCTGGGTAGACACAGCAGCAGCAGCAGCAGCAGTAGCAGCGACTATGCCACCGTGCCGAGCCGCATCTTTTGTCAGCGGTCCATCGTGGCCGGCGTGGCCTACTCCATGTGCATCGGCGGCGTGCTCTTGTCGTTTAGCTACTACCTGGCCGTCTGGTTCCAGGCCATCCAGGGTGTCGATGCGCTCCAGTCCGGCATCCGCTCGCTGCCCTTTGTGCTCGCTCTTGTTGTGGCGTCTATTCTCGCCGGCGGCCTCACCAGCCGCTTCGGATACTATACGCCCTTTGCGATTGCCTGCTCGTGCCTGCTCGCTGTCGGGATCGGTCTAGTCACGCTGCTCCGCGTCGGCAGCGGCCACAGCCAGTGGATCGGCTTCCAGGTGCTGTGCGGTCTCGGCATGGGCCTCGGCATGCAAATGTCCAGTCTCGCAGCCCAGACCGTGCTGGCGCCCAACGATGTGCCTGTCGGCGCGTCTCTCATGTTCTTTGGCCAAGGGCTGGGCGGTGCCGTGTTTCTGTGCATCACGCAGAGCATCTTTCTGCAGAAACTGCTGGCCAACCTGAGTACGGTCATGCCGAGCACAGCAGCCGAGCTCGTAGTCAGCACGGGCGCCACCAAGATACGGTCCGTCGTCTCTGCCGAGCTGCTTCCGGCCGTCCTCGTGCAGTACAACAAGGCGCTTGTCACTGCGTTCTACGTGCCCCTGGCTGTCGCAGCCTTTAGCATCGTCCCGGCTCTCTGCTTTGAATGGAAGAGTGTCAAGAAGGCGAGACAGCAGAATGCAGGACAAGATAAAGGGGGTGTTGATGAGTAGTTAATGTATGCCAGTTATCTGAGCAATGTCTGTATAAGCACGATTAAAATAAAATAAGGAAAAAAAAGTAAAACAAACCGGATAAAGATCAATCTCAATTAACTATAAATCAATCTGGAAGCCCAACGCCGGATATGCTAAACTCTACCATGACCATGTAGCTGCTCTCCTCGCCCCCTCGACTAGGCCAGCTCTGCTTGTGGCTCGTCGGTCTTTAGTGACATGTTGCGGAAGCTGTCGGTTGTGATGGCCTCCAAAGCGGCGTCAATGCCGTCGGCGCTGGCGGGCTCGGGCACGTTGTCGGGAATAGCTCCAGCCGACTCCAGCCGCCGCCGTGTCTCTTCTGCCTTGCGGGCTTCCTTTGCATTCTTCTCTGCTGCCATCTGCGCGACCTTCTCCGTAACTCTGTGCTCGGTAGCCAGCGTCTTGTTCAGCTCCTCCTGCTCGAGTGCAGCCAGCTCGTCGTCGACCTCGCCCTCGTCAATCACCCCGGCAGACGAGGTCGGGCCCGAGTCGATAATGATCTGGTTGATCTCGTCTGCTGCCTCCATCTGGTCGCGCAGCCGGTCCACGACGCCCTCGACACCCTCGGCGCCGCCGACCTGCTCGTTTAGGAACTGGAGAGCCTCGGCACTGGCAGCCATGGCAGCCACCACCTGCACCTGGTCCGACGCCTGCACAAGCTTGGCGGCTGTCGCCTCGAGCTGGCCCAGGGTGGCAAACCGCGCTTCCAGGGCAGACTCGGCCTGCTTCTTTTGTTTCAGTGCAGCCAGGGCGGACACGCGGTTCTTGCGCACCACGGCCTCCTTGGCGGCCGCAGTCAGATCGTCAATGCGCTTGCTCAGGACGGACGTCTGGTGTGCCAGCGAGTCAATCAGCTCGCGCAGCTGGGCCACGGCACGGTCCTCTTCAGTGATGGCGCTGTTGCTGGAGCCGGGAGTCTGCAGCTTCACAATGTGGCCATCGTAGACAATCGCATTCTTGTCGCGCGCCAAGAAAGCCAGCAGCACGTTCAGGTCCATGTCCGACAGCCGCGGCTGCGTAACTGCGGCGCCGACCGGCAGATGTGACGCGTCCAGGATAGCGCCTGCGGCTGAAAAGGTGCGCTTGAACTGCGACACGGACCACACGCGCTCAAACGGCGACGACAGTGTCGCGTCGACGGCCGCCATCTTGTCCACAAACGCCGTCGCCGCTTCTTCAATGTTGGCTAGCACGACAAATTGATTGGGCGTCAGGCGGCCACTGCTGCCGTCGTAGTATGACACCGCGGGCGTGCTCGAGGGAACGGCCTGCGGTTCGGCGGCGCCGACACCAGCTTGCCGCAGGCCCCACGACAGAGCGTGCCAGGGGAGACTGACGGCAGTTCCCACGGCCCACGATGCCCATGACTTGCGGTTGTAGATGCTTTCCTTGGCTCGCAAGAAGCCATCGAGGGGTATCAGATCGCGGTTCTGCACGGCTTCGCTGATGACGGCCTCGAGCGCAATCGGGCGCTTGAAGCGGTCGCTGTGCAGCGCGTCGAGGAGGGGCTCGCCGGCAGTCAGAATCAAAAAGTTGCGCGCCGCCGTTGATGCCACCTTCTTGTCTTTCGAGACTGTCGACGGCGCAGCCGGGAGCATGCCGCCCTGAACGAGCGCGGCGAGAGCGCGTCGCCAGGCGGCTGTGTTGATGGCATAGCTGTCGGGGTTGCTTGCGCGCAGGCTGCGGAAGTCGGAGTACAGCGCGGGAAGTCGGTTTCTGCAAGTCAGCACCTGAGCAGTCCAGCAACACTCGCGTGTCCATATCCCTCCAGACATGTGCCCTACCTGGTGAAGCCGTCCTCCTGGTCGATCAGATACTGGATTCTCTGCGCGTTGGACGTCATCCTGAGCTTGAGACCTCGGCGCGGGTCGGGTAAATAGAGGCTATTGTCGGTGCAGTTATTTTCACATATGCCGTCAGCAGCGTCGTGTCGTTTTGGATATAGCACGGGACGCCCGAGCGCGTTGCCTGTCGATGTGGTGATGCGGTGTCCCGCGATGACGCAGGATGTTTCGTGCTGCTTCCATTTAGACTGCCGGCCCAGGCTGCTGGGCACTAGTGCGTACCCAATTACTGCGTCGTATCAGCCCTAAAGCAGGGTGTCTTAGCGCCTGAGGCCCTGTAAATACGTCCACTCTAAATCGACACTGAGTCTTGTCCTGCAAACTGTTCAATCCAAACATGATTAATCATTTTAAAAACTATTCAAAATCTACAAATGCTATTATAAACTCCCTGATATGTGGTATGCCCATCATGAATGCACAAAGACGTCGGTGCGTAGTATCCCAAGCATGTTTCGTGTCTGCGCCTTTACCCAAACTCCAGTGTGATGAAAACAGAATGCAAAGCAGAAAAGCAAACAAAAGCGTACATAGCAAGCAAAACATATCCAGAGGATCGTCACAGCTCGACGGCCATGCTGTCTGCTGACTGGCTGCTGGCCTTGGGTGCCTCGTACGGTGTGGCGGGCTGTGCAGCCTCGTTGGCAGCCTCGGCGTCTGACGCGTCGGATATGGGCGACGGCGGGTTCGAGTCGGGGATCGCAACTGCCTTTAATGTATCCTCGGTCGCTCCTTCAGGTAGTGCTGTGTCTGCAGGCTCTTCAATCTCTGCTGCAGCCGCACCCTTGTCCTCACTGCCCGCCTTGGCCTCCTTGGCCTCTGCCGGCGGCTGCGATGTGGACCGCGACTTGCGCGCATTGGCAATCAGGTCCTGAAACGACGTGTTGTGCTTCTCCTTCCATGCCGACGCATCAAAGTTCTTGTCCTTGATCATGGCCGCCTGTTGCGTTGCGGCCATAATCGGCCGTGACGTCAGTGTGGACGCGCCGTTGCTGCTGTTCCCTCCCGCAACCAGTGCTCCCACTGTTCGTTCCCAGACGTCGAGGTCGCGCAAGAGCTCTTGCTTGCGCTTTGGCCGTGCCGAGTCGCAGTTTGCGTTCCAGATGGTCAGCCATTCCTTGTGCCGGCGCTCGAGCAGCAGCCGCGGGCCCGACGACGACAGCCCGAGCGAGATCATCTTCTTGCGCAGCGCAGTGTCTGTGAGCAGCGAGTAGCTAATAGACGGCAGCCGTTCAGGCGCCTTTATGGGTACGGACCCAAACATGGGCTTGAATGTTGACGAGGAAGAGGTGGATGTGGATGTAGATGTAGATGTGGTCGGTCGAGAAAAGGTCGGTGCTAGTTTGGGATTAGGCATGCCGGTCCTGCAGTTGCTGTCCAAGTGGCTGTTGATCAGCGCCATCTTGACTCGTGTCGTGCATATCGGGCACTCAATAAGGCCGTCGTCTGTCATCTTAGCTGTGGACTGGCGGGTTAGATTTGAAAGGTCATGAGGGCATACCTGGCTTGTAGTCTGCGTCCGCATCAGCACCGCCACCGCGGGTCTTTAATGGCCGCACCTCCACAACTTCATCATCATCGCCCTCTCCCTCCACCTCCCCCTCCTCATAATCGCTGTCCTTGGCTATGATCGCCACCGCCTCAGCCGCCTTGTTTTTGCTGAGCCGTGCCGATGTCCGTGTCCGCTTAGAATTTGGCTCGTCTTGGGATCCTGACGAAGACCCGGCTGCACTGCCCGCCTTGCGTTTTGCCTGCTGCTGCGGCAATGGTAGTTCTGGTAGTTCTCGTGGCGCTGGTGGTGTGCGCGCATGCTCCAGCACTGCCGAGCGCGCCTTGACAAACGAGTCGACCGCATCTCGCAGCGCCCAGTTGCCGCGCAATTTAGACTCCTGGTCAGTCGCACGGCACACGGGACACTTGCCCTCGACGGACAGACACCTCCGGATGCACAGGGAGCAAAACGAGTGGTTGCACGTCGTGATCATCGGCGAATTGTAAAAGTCTTTGCACACATGACACCGAAACGCCGCCTCGACCGGCATGAGGCAGGCCAGCGGAGTGCCGAGCCAGTCGGTCGAGTCGGAGACTTCGCCACCGTCGTGCGATGCCATGGTTTCGGAGTCGACGAGGAGGTGGATAAGAGGTTGGTAGAATTCGGTCCCTCGAGGCGGGATGGCTGTCGTGGTGTATGGTCGAGTCGAGGTGAGCCAAGTGAACTACCGGCAAGCGGCCTGCATCAAGACGCGTCAAAATATTACATAATCAGCCAAAATCTGCGAGTACCTCTCAAAAAGTTTAAATGGCGGCTCCTGTTCACGTGATCACGCGCCGACCCAGTTATCCCCTCCAGGGTCAACTACTCGACACGCATCTCATGAGCTTCGACAACTCTCCCTCGGCAGACAAAACAGCGTCAACGTCCTACCTATCAAAATGGCTGAAATCAACGAGTTTCTGGCGAACGAGGTCATTGTTGAGCAAAACCTGGTATGTCAAAATTGCACATTTATTTGGTATAGAGCCTTTCCGTTAGCTGATACCGACGCGTCCAGATCACATATCGCTACTTGAGCAGGGCCTTGAAGGTCAACGTCAATGTTGCAAAGAGGTAAGTGCAATTCCATGAGGTTTGGTTATTTCTGCTCTAACACAATCTCATTTTAGGGCTCTGTTTGACTTTTACACGGCGCAGAATGCAAAGAAGGCCGGCTCTCTGCATGCGACCTATCTACTGTATGGCACAAAGCTGGAACAAGAGCCCAGCCAGCCCGCCATAAAGGCTGCCGGAGACGAGAAGAACGGCGATGGCGAAGACGAAGCCAAAGTCGAAGTCAAAGACGAAGAAGACGTGGATATGGACAGCGAGGCTCCTCAACCCCGCATATCTGAGACCGTGCCGACTGCCGTCATGACGCTCGTGAACGAAACAGATCTCGAAGGTATGGGCCTTGACTAGAGGCATTGTCGTCATATTTCACTTGCCGCAGCACAGCTAACCGTGCAATAGCCGCACTCGCCAAGTACGAAACTCTAGAGTCTATTCACATTTACAGCATCTCACCCGAGCCAACAACTGTATGTTTCTTCGAGGCTATTTGCGCTCGTCGCATGACATCACCACATGAATACAGAAACATGCTGACATGAAACAGGATCTGCAGCTTCTCTCCGACTCATCGCGCCGGCTGCGCGAGCTCCGCGGAGCTGCTCCAGCCACTACCGAGGCACTAAAGGCATTCGGCACTGTTTCCAACTCGCATGTCCGCTACCGGCAGCGCAAGGGACAGGCACCAGTCACGGCGCGTCCTCCTGCTGCCGCTCCATCCGTGACTCCGGCCTCTGTGTTTAGCAACAAGACTGCCAAGTCTGCACCCTTCAACTCCAGGGAGGACACAAAGGCAAAGCCTGCCTCCAAGCCGGCTGCACCTACAGATGCACCAGGGCCCAATTCCATATGGAACAAGGTCAGCGCAAAGCCGGCAGCTACACCATCGGCATTGCCAGCGCCGACCTCGACGACAAGCAGTGCCGCAGCTTCTCCCGCAGCCGCGCCTGCTTCAGGAGAAAAGACTGCTGCACCAGCTCCGCCCAAAAAGGCAGCTGGCGGTATCATGCAGGCGTTTGCCAAGGGAGCCTCCATGCCCAAGCCGACCAAGAAGAAAGAAGTGCCGAAACAGGCCCCTGCTGAGGAAGACACGGCCATGGCTCTGTCTGACGATGGAGGCAATGACGGCGACGAAGACGAAGACGTTCTCCCCAAGGCACAACAGGTGCCAGGCGGCCAGTCCCGCGAGGAGCGGATGCAGGCGCTGCGCAAGATGATGGAGGATGACGACGAAGACGTCGACGACGACGATGATGTTATGGGCGCCAAGGCTGAAGACGACAGAGAAGACACGCCTATGGAGGACATCCAAGAGCCTGCGCCACAAACTGCAACTGCCAAGGACCAGGGGCCGAGTGAGATCTTGTCGGCCAGCTCGGGTGGCGGCCGCCGGCGCGGCAAGAAGCGCGTGATGAAGAAGAAGCGGATCGAAGACGAGAATGGCTATCTCGGTAAGTCTGGGTCGATGGTGAAGGAGATGTGCTGCCTGTATATGTTTGAGTATCTGCTAACAGACCAGTCACGATCGAAGAAGCAAGCTGGGAGTCGTTCTCGGAAGACGAGGCACCACCCAAAGCAGCACCCGTCCCGTCTGCTGCCGCAACTGCTCCTTCTTCGTCTGCTTCGGCTGCTTCTACTGCCCCGTCGTCGCAGGCAAAGCCCAAGAAGGCGCCGCCAAAGAAGGGACAGGGCAACATCATGTCTTTCTTCAACAAGAAGTAGTGCGCAGAGCTTGCCATTCCTGCGGCGGTGTGATTTCATATATTATAGATTTATTCTTATATTTTTCTCCGCTACGAACCGTGATCAAACTGAACTATAGTGAAGTCGTCATAATGCTCGCTTATGTAATCTGTACAAGCCAGCTTAATTCATATAAGCCGGCAGTCGCCATCCTGAACCTCTTTCTTTACTTTCTTTACTATGTACATATCTATTGTAATACAGGCTGATTGCTAGCTGCTCCACCCAAGATCAGCCCTGTAAGAACACGCTGAGCCCCGTAACAATTCCTGTGCTTAGTGCTTAACCGGCCCCGCTCAGTGGACATAGCACATTGGCACTAAAAGACAGCGCTCTATCTACTATCAACGAAAGTCCGCTCTCAGAGTCACATCGACGACAACACTCGATGATAACAGTCTTTATCGACGTTCACCCCCCCCTCCCTCTCCGCAATCGTTCGCCCTAGCATTACGCTTGTCACGTTGCACTCGGCTGTCTGGTTCATCGGGATTTCAGGCGTGCTGTGGTCAATATAACGGCTCGTCGTCGTCGTCGTCCATCGCCCTCCTCGACGACTGATCAAGCCTGAGTTACATACTCGTCCCATACTTATCGCATACCGATCATATACTTACTGCGTGCTATGGCTTCGCGTGTGCTTGCATCTCTGGCTGTCACCCTGTTCGCCCAGCAGGCTGCCGGCCAGCTGGACCAGAAGGTTCTCGACTTTGACGCATGCCCCGACTACACACACTATGCAGCCTATCCCCAGTACGTGCTGCAGCGACTGTCACGAGAAAATACCCAATAAAAAGACATGCGCCTAGCTAACTACTCAGTCGGCCATTGAGCAGCGGCCCAATGGCCCTGCCGTACCAGCGGCCCCATGTCAACTGCCGCACGTTCCACTCGGATGCCATCGAGGCCGTCATCTTTGACGTTACGACGCGCATGAAGAACCCCGATCTTGCGCGCGTGTTTGAAAACGCCTTCCCGTCAACCACCGACACCACGGTCAAGTTCCACACAAATGGCTCCGACGACAAGGTGGTCAAGCCGTACAAGGGCACCGGACGCTACAGTGAGGGCAAGTGGCAGGGCGCGCAGTCGTTTATCATCACCGGCGACATCATTGCTGAGTGGCTGCGAGACTCGACAAACCAGCTGGCACCCTACCAGCCACTCACCAAGAAGGATCCCGCCATCCGCAGCCTGGTTCTCGGCGCCATCAACACGCAGTCCGAGTATGTCATTCAGAGCCCCTACTGCAATGCGTTCCAGCCACCGCCCATTGCCGGCCTGAAGTCGAGTAACAACGGTCAGGACGACAGCGTGCACCCGGCCTTTGAGCCGTCGTTTGTGTTTGAGTGCAAGTATGAGCTCGACAGTCTTGGCCACTTCCTGGCTCTGGCCAACGACTTCCACGAGCACTCGGGTGGGTCGACCGAGTACATGACGCAGCGCTGGTATCTCGCTTTGGCGACTGTGCTGCGCGTGCTCGAGCAGCAGAGCCAGTCGACATTCGACCCCGAGACAGGCCGCTTCCGGCGCAACGAGTACACGTTCCAGCGCACCACCAACATTGGCACCGAGACGCTCAACCTTGCCGGCGTCGGCAACCCGCTCAACAGCGGCACGGGCCTCATCCGGTCGGCCTTCCGCCCCAGCGACGACGCCACGATTCTCGGGTTTTTTATTCCTGCAAATGCCATGATGGCCGTGCAGCTGAAGCGGACGGCGGCAGCGCTGCGCACCCTGCCCGGCAAGGAGCAGCAGACGCTTGCCACGACCGTCGAGAGCTGGAGCAAGATGATCACGGACGGCATCTGGGAGCACGGCGTGGTGCCGCACAAGGTGTTTGGCGATGTGTTTGCGTACGAGGTGGACGGCTACGGCTCGCACATTTTGATGGACGACGCCAACTACCCGTCGCTGCTGGCGCTGCCGCTGATGGGCTTTGTGCCGGCGACGGACAAGACATACCAGAACACGCGGCGCATGCTGCTGAGCAAGAAGTCGAACCCGTACTACCTCAAGGGCCGCGACTTCCACGGCATTGGCGGGCCGCACATTGGCCTGCAGAACGCGTGGCCTATGAGCCTGCTGATCCAGGCGCAGACATCTGACGACGACAACGAGATTGCCGAGTGCCTCGCGCTGGTGCTGTCATCGGCCAAGCTCGGACTCATCCACGAGAGCGTCGACGTCAACTACATCAGCAGCTACACCAGAAGCTGGTTTGCATGTGAGTTATGTTTAGAAGTTGTACAACAAGTTTTACCGGAATCGATACTGACCATATAGGGGCCAACGGTGTTTTTGCCACGACCATTCTCGACCTAGCCAAGCGGAAGCCTCACCTCATCTTCAAAAAGGCGGAGCCGTATGAAATGTAGGCTATGGTTTGTTACTGTTTCTTATTTTCTTATTTTTCTCATTTCTTCACTTCTTATATCACTCTGGCGTTCAGCACGCATTTTGTCGCACATTGATCCATTTTCTTTGTCTTCATACGAATGCTTTATTCACCAACGCCTGCTTAATGATGCACGATGCAAAATGCGAATATTGCCTGCCGATATGCAACTCTGAATGCAATATTGAATATACAATAAAAACAAGATCAAAAAAGAAATGAGCAAGAAAGACAAAGAGTAAATATGAAGACAAGAAGTTAAAAGTCTCCACATCCAAATCATATCAAGTCTCCTACTTTTTCTCAGCAGCGAAAGTACCGCTTCTCGATCCAGCGCTCTTCCACATCCTCGACCAGGTGGCACACCACGACCGAGATCTGGGGGAAGCAGACAGTGAGCCGCTGCAGACCCATGCGGCCCGCCGAGTACGTGGCAAAGACAATGCGGTCCTCGGACACGCCGTGGTCCAGGAGCACCTGCACGGCCATGAGCGCTGATCCGCCTGACGACATCTGCGCATCGAGCAGCAGCACGGTCGAGTGGGTGCTGATGCTGCTGGTCAGCTTCTGGTAGCGCAGCTCGGGCTCGCCGGTGCGCACATTGGACTCGATCAGGATGTGGCTCAGGCGGCAGTCTGGAATAACGCGCTGCAGGCCCGTCAGCAGGGCCGCGCCGCCGCGCTCGAGGACGACGGCGCTCACGAGCCCCTCGCCCTTGAGGCCCTTGTACTTGTTGCCCTGGGGCGTCTCGACCAAATTCTCGGCAAAGCGGGCGTTGTTGAGCGCCAGCTCGGTCAGCAGCGCCGCGAGACGGTCAAAGTAAAAGATGAAGTCGCCGCTTGACGTCGCCGTGTCGTGGATGATGGTGTTCATGCCGCGCAGCTGGGGGGTCTGCTGGAGGAACAGGACGCGCTCCGACAGGGTCTGTGCGGTGCTGTTGGCCTCGCGCTGCAGGCGTGTGAGGTTGGCCTGGTGCTGCTGCGACTTTTCCAGCAGCTTCTGCTGGATGTACTGGACGACAGTGGCTGCGTTGTCAGTCGCTGCCATGGAATATTGCAATGTAGATGTTTAAGAGACTTACCAATGGCGACCTTATTCTGCACGCCACGGGGCACGATGATATCGGCGACCTTTTTCTGAGGGTCGACATACTGCAGGGTGTCAGCAGACGGTCATCTCATGGGCGATGCAGCTTTTGGGGGGACGGGGGGTTGTCTACCTTGAGGAAGTTGGGCTTGACATAGGTCAGCCACTGCTTGATGATGCCGTTAACATCGCGGCCGCGCTCGTTGACATCCCGGATCACTGATGATGTTAGCACGAGACAGCAAAAGGGCTTGTAGAAGCACATCATGACTTGGCCTTACATCGTCTCGAGAGGCAGACATCGGCGTCCTCGTCGCAGAAAATCTACCCTGTTAGTATCGTTCATTGGGCTTGTCGGGACACCTTTGAAAGAACCTACCCGCATGTCCAGCATGTCGAGCACTCTCTGGTCATGGAGGGCCAGGATGCCCTCGAGGATGATGACGTGGGGAGAGTACAGCGATGTCGTCGAGTCCAGCCGCGCGTGCTTTGCAAACGAGTACATTGGGATCTCGGCCCGTTTTCTGGAGTATGAGCAGTGTTTCTACACTCGGCAGCGAGGGAGCCCGACTTACCCGGCCTTGAGGTCCTTTAGTGTCTCCAGTAGCGCATCAAAGTCGATGGCCTTGTGTGTTGTTAGCCGCTGCCCGGATGTGGTCATCGCTCCAAAGTCGGCCGCTGTGAAGCCATACCTCTGGTGAATCAAAATCAAACTCGTTGGCAAAGGCCTTCTTTGACGACGCGGCGTCCAGGCTCTTGTAGTACGAGTCCATAGACAGAATCACCACCCACGGCAGGTTCAGCTGGTTCACGATGCTGCGGGCAATGCTCGACTTGCCCGAGCCCGAGCAGCCGGCAATGCCGATGATGCTCAGGTCGGCCCATGGCGGCGCATAGTGAGCCTTGCTAGCAATGACCTTGCTGGGTGTGGTAGTCATTGTTCCGTGTATGACGATTGCTTTGATGTGATTTTGAGACGTCCTTTAGTCTTTGAAATGTCTTAGAGACGTCTTCTCGGTAAGATGTCCTCGCGGTTAGACGGTCTCCAAATCAATGACCGTTCTCTCGTCTCCGGTCAACTTGAAAGTGCAAGTCGCAAGGCTGCTCTCAACTCTCAAAGCTCAAAGCTCAAAGCTGCCAAAACTCTCAAACCGTCAAACTGTCTCAATATTGATGCCCCTCCAAGCCAAGGCGGAATTCTTCCACTCTCGTAGGCTCTGCTTCGCCGCCGGGGTGGTCTGGCAAAGATAAGGTCGGGCGAGTCTTGGAAGAGGTCCCGGTGGCGAAATGGTGAGGATTAAATGTCGAAGAGACAGTGCTTAAATCCAGAAAAATAAAAAGGAATTAACAAATGCCAAAAGGACTACCGGAAAAGAATTATGACCGCCGTCGGGCCGAAATGCGAGCTTCCTATATTTCTCAACTCGCTGCAGCCTTGGGATAATATCTTCAGCCTCTTGCCAGCGCCTGTGCTTCATATCTACAGCCGCCGTCGCACCTGCAGGATTAGCACGGTTAGCACGGCGAGCACCTACCAAATCGAGACGCTTATGTCAGCTTGATGCAAATCACACGCCACAAAGCAAACTCGCTCACCGCCAGGCTGTGATTGGCCATTCGGCCCGTGAACTCTGCAAGATTTCTCCACAGCCTCTCCACGAGGCCCCGCATTTCTGGACCTTCCTATTTCTACAGTCGCGGCAGCTATTTTTTCCCTTCCGTATCGTGGACCTAGCCTCATTATAAAAGTAGCAGGCGTGAAATCCCTTGCGCCTTGCAAAAGCTATCTTTCTTTCTTAACAACATCTCCAAAAAGTCATTGTTCTACACCCCCCGAGTAGAACAACCACCCCTTCTATTTACTTTCATCTTGATCTCAGTGTGATCAGAATCATCAAAGGGGTGGTTTGATCGCGGGACAGCATTGGCTTTGATTGCTGTTTGTGCTTTTCGGCCTCTCCCCGACACAGTCTCGCGCACTTTACTGTCGCTGTCGAGCTGTTGCAGACTGCAGATTGCAGGATTTAACTATCCTCCTCTCTTTCTCTGTTCTCTTCCCCTTCTTTTACTCTCCTCTACCTCAACCTCCCCAAACCACACAATGGTGCGTTCAGTCTCCCCGTGTCGGAAGGATGGAATGTCGGCAATGATGGATGGATGAAAGGTCGAGGGCTTTTGGGTCTGGATCCTGGGGATTGCTCGGATCTGGTGGCAATGCTGTGCAGCCTTGTTAACATTGCTCTGTTCAGTCGTCGTCGTCCACAGCCACGCCGTCGCAGTCGAGCTTCGGCTCGCGCGTGAGCATGGTCAAACCCAACAAAAGGTGTGTATTTCAATCCTCCCTCCCCCCCTTTACACCTCCTATACCCCCGACACCCTCCCCTGGCAAAATGATGATTACTATAATGGGAATCTCTCTGAGAATTTCGTGCGGATACACCAAAGTACTTAGTCCAAGCGGTCTGATCTTGCCACTACAACCTGGA
The DNA here is from genome assembly GCA_022392945.1 of Ophiostoma australiae. Lineage (NCBI taxonomy): Eukaryota > Fungi > Ascomycota > Sordariomycetes > Ophiostomatales > Ophiostomataceae > Ophiostoma > Ophiostoma australiae. The sequence goes on along the minus strand of JAKRGJ010000002.1, from coordinate 424,172 downwards.
GTCGTCTTCTCGTCTCCTCGTTTCTTCAATTACATGAACGACACTCTGTTCCCAAGGACGTTCACTAACAGTGGCACAGTGATATCAACACCATGATCCTCGACTACCTCACTGTCGAGGGCTACTCCCAGGCCGCTGCCAACTTCTCCAGAGAAGCCAACATGCGTGCGCAGCAGGAGAACGCCGAGATCGTCAAGCGTCAGCAGATCTTGACGTTCATCTACAAGGGTGACATCGAGGCAGCCATTAATGCTCTCAACCAAATGAGGCCACAGGTATGCATCCTCCAGACAACTCCACGTTCCATCTACACTCCCTATATCCTCCACTACAAGCTTGCGAGCTTCGCTATGATTATAAACATTCATGCACCACGCATAGGCCTATGCGCCTTTGATGATACACGAACCACACTGAAAATTATGAGCGACCTAATCCATCCCTGGATTATGACTTCTGTTACCTACACCATCACACTGCGCCTTCATCTTTGTCGAATGTTGTGACTAACAGTACCCAGATCTTGGATAACAACCCCTCGTTGCACTTTGCCCTGCTCCGTCTTCAGCTGGTTGAGCTTATTCGCGCGTCTACTAGCACTGGTTCCGATTATAAGCCGATTATCAAATTCGCGCAAGAACAGCTCGCGCCCCGGGCATCCACCCGGGATAAGTTCCTCGCCGAGCTTGAGGAGACCATGGTCATGCTTTTCTTCACTCCCGATAAGATGCCCGATGCCCAGAAGCAGCTGCTATCGGCCGACCTGCGCCGAGAAGTGGCAGAGAGTGTCAACGTAGCAATGCTCGAGCACCAGACCGGCGATACCAACAACTCGCTCCGCTATCTCGTGAGGATGCGAGCCTGGGCTGAGAAGACGGCGCGCGAGACCAACACGGGCTCGGTGCCTGAGTCTATCGACATTGGTCTCAACGGCGGCCGAGAGCTCGACGTCATGGACACCAACTGATCGTCTGTTTTACTGTATTATACCCAGCTTTGTTTTTCTTTTCTTTTTTTTTCTCTCTTATTTTTTTGCTCCCTTCTACAGTCTGCTGTATTGCTTTATATCCTAAGGTATGTTGCCTAGAGTTACGTTTGTGACTCTGGCCGCAGCAGAGGATGTTCTTGCGCAGGGCGTGGCTATCCATTATGCTGTCGGCTTGGGGGGGTTATCTTTTACCCTCCTTTTTTTTTTCCAAATATTACTAGCTGGCCATCAAGGCCGGCATCACTGGAACTATTTCAAGCTGGAAGTGACTCAAGATACTGCAAGTGACGGTGATGTTATCCAGTAGATGATGTGAATGTGGCACTGGGCAGCAAAGTCCTGTCGGAAATGTTGCTGTTGGAGTGTTGATTGGTCATTGTTCGGAGAACGTGGTATGATACAGGTTGAGGTAAGATACGAGACGACGATACAACGACAATACATCTATCATGCTAGCCGTGTCTACCGTCAACACGTGTACCAGTGCACTGCCATGGAGTATATTGCAGGTAAATGTGTTGATTAAACAAAGAATAAACATCGCCAGGATCTAACTCAGAACCTTTATATATACAGCAAACAAACGAACAAAAGAGCAAAAGAGCAAAGATCAATAAAATGCAAGGGCAGCATGGCATTGCCAACCTCCGTCAACTCCTCCAAACTCATCGCCTACTTTGTCCGGATGTGCTTGAGCTTGTTGGCCGTGTACAGGAAGTTGTTGGCATAGGCCTTGACGGCAAACTTGCGCGTCTGCGGCTCCTGCACGTAGTACTCGTAGCCCTGCTTGTTGGCAAAGGCAATGGCGTCCTCCTTGGTCTTGAAGTTGATGTGCGTGCCCTGCATGAAATCGGCAGACGACTGCCAGCCCATCAGCGGGTTCTCCCAGCGGTGGCCCTTGCCCAGGACGTCCCAGTCCATCCGCCAGCGGCTGCTGCCCCAGGTGCCCGACTGTGTTGCCGGCTTTGTAGGCTGGTAGATTCTGCACAATTAGATTGTTTGCCTTGCAGGCTGTCTTGGCATCCTTCGCGGTTCTTTCGTAGACTCACCTGACAGTCCTTGCCTCGAGCTCCATGGGAGCACCGGACAGGACGGCGGCCGGGAGGGCGTCGTTCTCCTCGCTGCCGTTCAGAACGCGCTTAGGCACGGGCGTGAATTCTCTGCTTCTGTCAGTCTTCTGTCGAATCCCATGTGTTCATCGTTTGGACCGTCCTCGTATAGCCCGTCTAGTCTGTCTCGAGATGGTCTGTTGAAGTTCCTCATACGTACGATGTAGCGCGGTCGGTCATGGCAGTGTAGTCGGGGGCGTTGTTCTTGGCCAGGGGCACAACGGGTGCGGCGGTCTGGGCGGGCTTTTCCTCGGTCGTGGCGGGAGACAGCGTGCTCTTGAAGCTGCGCATAGCCGGGGTGGCCGTCAGGGCCAGGGTCGGCCGGCCGGCGACGGGAGCAGCGGCACTCCGCACCAGCCGAGCGGCAGCAGAGGCAGTCGGGCGCATGGCAGCCATTGTGTGTGTGTTTATTGTGTGTGTAGGAGAATAAATTCGAGCTGGATCGTATGTCGTCGTGTCGTCGTCGCCCAAAGCTGGCTCGCTAGTTTTGCTCGATTGCTTCACTTTCCGGCTGTCGTGCCAGGCTCACGAATAGCAGGCGAGGTAAAATGTGGTAAGCAAAACGACCTGTACCGGCGCTGTAGTTTTTGCGGTCCGGCCTTGTAACTTGGCAATTCCCCTCCTGTTGGACTTTCTTCAGGCCTGTTTAGCTGTTTTTAGGTGCTCCATATTTCATATCGCCTACAACATCCCCTCAAAACAAGTTCAGACCAAACGTTTAATCAGCGCAATTAGCGCACGTGTCTCCGCACGTGATCCATTTGCCGGGAACAACCGCTAATCCGAGGAAAAGCTGTCGGAATCTTCGTTCTGCTGCCCATCGCGAAACCTCTTCAGCTAACATCACTCTACGACTGCCTTCGCACCCCCCTCCTCCGCATCCAACGTACCAATTGTCGTCCGGCACCACTTCGGATTTCAATTGCCCATACGATCACTACTGAGAGAGACTGCGCCGTGCTTCTCCCTCCTTCTCCCACCCACCCCCTTTTTCGCCGTTGATCCGTCGGTCACCAACTTTTTCAAAATGAGCTACATCACTCGCCGGGCGCTCTCTACGCTCATCCCCCCCAAGGTACGTGATTGCTGTGTGGCACATATAGCCTGCGTGTCCAATTGCTAACATCAATACAGGTTGCTTCGCCCAAGGTACGTCTATGCTGGAGGTGTTGTTGGCAATGAGGGAATTGTGGAGGAACGGCTGTCCGATGCGGACCACGGCGAAACGCGCGACTTTTCGATATTTCGACAGCATCGGCCCCGACGACTAATTGCGATACCGGACTCTAAGGACAACAAGTCCAATTGCTCGACGACCTGCATGCAGTCATCTAGGGCCGAGGTCGGCCACGACGCCGGCCGGCCTGGCTCCCCTCCGGTGACGGACCGAGCAAGCACGACGACGACCAATCTACACTACAACTTCAATGCGCACACCATAACGAACATCATACACGACAAATGAGATAGTCCACACTGCAAAAACACATAAACTAACACACCCAGGCCATTGGCGCTGCTCCCGATGCTGTCCGCATGCAGCGCGTTGTCAGCTTCTACGAGAAGCTCCCCCGCGGCCCGGCCCCTGAGGTCAAGGCCAAGGGCATCCTCGGCCGCTACCAGGCCAAGCACTTTGGCAAGAACCCTACTGCCAAGCGTATGTCCAGCTCCCAATCCGATCATATAATATGCTCCTTGCATTGATGGTTACACATGCTAACTCGTCTAGCCATCGTCCAGGTCCTCGTTGTCCTGATCCTGGTCGGCTACGCCCAGCAGTACTACTTCCACCTGCGTATGTTGCCCCCACCTCTGACCGAGCAGGTGCCTAAAAGCACCAACAAGCTTTGCAGCATCTTATATGCGGCAGCCAGCTCGAGTCTCCCTACCATGTATGAACCCCAGGAACAACTACTAACATCTGCCCAGGTCACCACAAGAACAACGCCCACTAAGCGGCCACCACCCCACAACCAAAATGGAAAAGGCTGGAGCTTAAATGTGTCTGGGATAGCCATGTCTCTTCCCAATGCTCGGTTCCGTTGTACATATATTGTGTTGCGAAATAAAGGAAGATCTCGTCACGTCAGGATGCACTCTGTCTCCCCGAGACACTGCCACTATGCATGAGCTATGTGGTCTTTATCCCGAAGCAAGCATACACTATAGATTTATGAAATGAATAGCTTGCATATTATCTCACACTCACCGGGCTGTCATGGCCGACGCCGGGCTCATCACACGGCCTGCTGACGTAAGCATCGCCGTAGACATTGAAGCGAATTGCAGACTATGACTCGAACGCATGACAAGCGTTTCGACACTGTCGCCTGCCCAAACGCCAAGCGTGCCCAATATGCTGAATCATAGCGCATATGCGATATGCGTAGTACAGCCTTATGTCGACGTAGCGAGTTCGAGGTCAAGCTGTCTTGAAACAGCTGTGTGGGCGTGGACAGTGCGCTATTATGGTGGGAAACGGGGAACGGGGAACGGGGAACGGCAGGGTGGGGGCCCACAACGGTGGGATGGTCCGTGAATGGCAGTCGCGGTGCCGGCAAACGGATTATCGCATACGGCAACATACAGAGCAGCAGCTGTCGCATAGTATTGCTGCCCGTTGCCCATCGTTCCTGCGTCTTGTGTTTACTAGTATATAGTTGCTATTTTATTTAATTCCGCAGGCGCTAAGCCCAATAAAGGCCAGGTGTCCGTCAGCCAATCAACAGGCTCAACGGCGCTGAAAGCTGCGCCGTTGTCCTCCAGCAGCAGTCACAGCCCGTAGCCCCTTCCCTGTCGGGAAGCCTGCGTCTCCTCCTTCCTGCCCTCCGCCCTGCCTAAACACCCAAACACCCAGCGAGCCAGCATACGTGCCTGCCTGTTGTCCAGTAAGACAGTAAGACAGTAAGAAAAAAGGACCAAGCCCAGCCCAGCCGCATTTTCGACATCCACGCCTTCATCCTCCCTCCACAACACATCACGGGCTATTCGCACCTCTCCCCTTGTCAAAACACACTCTTCCTTTTCGCCCTTTTCACTCGATATCTCAACCTTTCAACTCGCTCTCATTACGCGACAAGTGTTCCTGGCCATCGGATCCTCCTGTCTGCTGTTAAATACCGCCACCACCCGCGCCCAAGCTTCCTCCTCGAGAGAGCCCCCCCCCAAATCCCCGTCTTTATTTTTTTCATTGGCCCACCTAGCCTTTTGTCCTTGTCCACTCTGCCCGAGCAAAGTACAAAGACCTAGTGTGTCTCTAGTGTAGGTGAGAATAAGGAAGCAAAGTGCCCAGCTTGGTCGCCTAGAATACCCGGCACCTTACGATGTACATTGCTTGATATCTACGTTGTCGTCTCGTCACGTCAAGCTCATCACACGACTCACACCTCTAGACCCAGATCATCGCCTCGAGCTTGCGCCATCCTAAAAGAGCTCAGCCAGCGACAGACGCAGATACGCTCACGCACAGCAGACCACCGCCGCCAACGGCTCCCGCTTCAAGCATCAGCAATCAGCAACCAACAGCCAACAAGACCCGACGTCTACCAACATCATCCAGCCGACGACCACACGCCTCGCAAGCTACCCACCCGCTTGTCCATCCGTCTAGCGACTCCGGCAGCTATTGCTCTCCAGCATACGGCCTCCCTTCCTCCGGCACACCCAACTCGAGCCAGGCGCATCGTATGATGGCTGCTGAGGTCAATGAACCTACATCCGCTGAAGCTCCCGCCCTCTCTAGTTCCGACGCAGTATGTTGTCTTTTTCTTTCTTCTCCTCTTTCTTCCCCTTCTTCGCCTAGCACTTCCTAACACAACAGGTCCACAAGATCAACGACAACTCTCAAAATGGCGGCTCCAGGCCTCCGTCTGTAACCGCTCCAGACGAACTTGCAAACAAGCACATTGCCGATATTGTGGACGATCTGGTCAACTCTGCGGAGCCCAGTATCAGCGGGGGTTCGGATACCGAAACGTCAAGACGTGACGCGACCAAGGGCAGCGATGGAGACTCGGGCCATGTGCGCACGTCGTCCACGGCGAGAAAGCCGGCCACATTCAAGACCGTGTCTGTCAACAAAACCTTTCTCGCCGCCAAGGCAGCTGCCGGTTCCTCGAGCACGCCCAAGCCAAGCGACGCCGCTTCACCCGTCCTCGGCAATGCGACTCTGTCAACTACGTCGGCAGCAGGGTCTGCTCGGCCTCGGCTGGTGGCCAAGACAGGACTCGTCAAGGGCGCCAATGCGAATGGGCGACCAGCTGCTGCGCCAGACCCGAATACAGTGTGGAACAAGAACCAACGTAAGCTGGCACAACTCTATATCTCACCATCTTGACTCATAGATTCATAACAAGTGGGCATACTAACCTCCCAGCCGTTCCTCCGCCGGAGCCAAGAAAGCTTACGGACGAAGAGCTGAAGAAGTACGGAATCCACGTAGCCACTCGCCTACAGCAAGACGACACCAAGGGGCAGGCCAATAACTGGGCCGACATAGACGACGACGACGAGGATTGGGCCCCCGAGGAGATCCGATGGACCGACGGCACGAAATCCACCATTCCGCACCATGAAGAGCAGCATCAACTGGCACAGCAGCAGACGGACGGCATCTACAACATCCCCTCCCACCTCCACCACCACCAAGCCCAGCCACAGGCGCCGGCACATGCCACTTCTGTTCAGCCTTCGCCAATGACCATCGACGCAGTCGCAGTCTCAAAAGACGTGGCAGCAGATGGAAAGCCCAGATCGCCCGCACCCACCGGCATCAGAACGGGCGGTCTTCCGTCGGGCAAGGGCCTCATCTTCAAGAATGCCCCGGAGCGGCCGACTCTTGTTGCAAAGCCGCCCGCCCCGCCCACGCCTGTGAAATCACCATGGGCCCAGTTGCCACCAGTGGACAAGGCACCGCCCGTTGCTGCAGACTTGCCGCCATACAATGCCAACTCACGCATGCCATACCAGCAGCCTCCACAGCACTACCAGCAGCACCATCAGCACCAGCATAGAGACGTGTACGGTGGTCCTCCGCGAGGCTCGACACCCCCTCCTCACCACCACCCTTACAAAGAGATTGCGGCCGACGACTTTAGCAGAAGCAGCTTCCGAGACGGCCATGCGAATATGAACAGGGAGCTCTTCAACTCGCAGTCCGGGCGACTTGAGCCCGTTGGTGATCGGCGCGGCAGCTTCAGAAACGAGACTACGCACTACAGACAAGGTCCGTCTTCTGTTCTACAGCGGTCGGGCCATGGCCACTCTATGGACCAGCAGCCAGAACCGTCAGCTTCGTTCCAGGCGTATCGTTCCGGTGGGCAAGACGGCCCATATGGAAGACGTCGCAACTCTTCCAATGTCAGCGGTGGCAGCGGCAGCTACATGCGGATGGGAATGGGACGCCAGTACGACCAGCATGTTCCTTCGGAGCTTCTTAGTGCTCGGCGACCTTCGATGACTGGCCGGAGCGATAGTCCTGCTTCGCCCAACCTTTCCGGGCCAGGCCCTCAGCCCTGGCAGGCACGCGGCTCGCCCAACATTGCACACGCGGGCCCGTACTCTCACGGCCCGCCACCACCAAATGCTGCATCACACTCTCTCGACCAGCAGGGAGTGCCCTCGCCGGTTCCAATTCCTGCACAGGCTGTGCCGGTCAATGCTGCAACTGCTGATGCTGTGCCCCCTATTGACGACATCGAGTTCCAGAAGAAGCTTATGAGAGAGCGACTTGAGGCAGCGAAGAAGAGACGCGTTGAGGAGGAGGAGCGCGAGGAAGCGGCCAAGCGCGAACGTATCCGGCTCAAGCTGGAGGCAATGGGACCTGCACCCGAGAGAAAGAGCGCCAAGAAGGAGGCTGCAAAGGAAGAAGCATCCTCGTCAGCAGCAGCTACTCCCATCACCCCTGCACAGTCATATGCAAAGCTCAACGCCTCCAATGAGGAGCACACGCCGCCCGACGATCCCAGAAAGGCACAACGTCCTTCCCATGGCAGCAATGGCCCAGCTTCGGATGAAAGTGGGCATGAATCGCAGCGCCAGCTGAGTCAGCATAGCCAGCAGGCCCCGCATGAGCCATGGCAAGGCCCGGCCGCGGCGCCGCAGGCCGAGCGTATTGCATCCTGGGGCAGCTCAAATCAGTCGATGAGAAATGTCTGGGGCTCGCCTAACAATCGCAGTCTTGGCAACGGGACATTTATCTCCGATCTTGGACGTGTCACCGACCCGTACGCTCAGCAAAAGGCAGGTCCTGGTCCTATCGGGCCACCACCACCTGCTCCGATTGGCCCGCCAAAGATTGCTAGTCTGGTGTCCCCGACAGCGCCTAGCCAGGGACCAGGTGCATCGCCACCAGCAGCATCGGGCCCGGCAAATGTCACGCGCAGTGCGTGGGCCAGCGCAGTCAAGGCCAGCGATGAGAGTCTTCTTCTGCAGCAAAAGGCTCATCGTGCCGAGCAGCAACGCGAGGCCGAGTCTCGCGGCCTGACACTGAACGACATCCGGCCCACCATCAAGGACACGTGGATGCCGACTCGCCTAAATGAGGATGGCAGCCGGGTTGAGGATAAGGCCAACCAGTCTGTTGTCCACAGGGCCGGCACCACTGTCGCTGCTACATCCACGACACCCACCCCTCCAATCCACCCCCAACAGGCCCGCCCCTCGCGGTTCTTCCCGGCGCGCGATGCTCGTGCAGAGGATACTCCTGTTTCAGGATCGCCTGTTGCACCAAGCCCGTTGTCAATGCCCAGCAATGGGGTCCATAACAGGCCCGGCTCGCCTTCGCCGCCGCCGCCAGATATGGATGGGCACCCTGCATTCGATGGCGATGCCTCACACCCGCTGGTGTCGCTTCCCCGGCCCCAAATTGTGGTCCGTCTGCCTCCCAAGAACAATGGCTCTGCAGCCGGTGAGCCTTCGTACACACACCATGCACAAACGCGTTCCTCGGGACACCTGAACTCGGAAGATGGGCACTGGCAGGCCAAGTTTGACAGTCTGTTGAAGCTGGGATCAGCTGGAAAGGCGATAGCAAGCCCCGCTCGCCCTGATGTTCACTCACGCCACCCTGTCGATATTACGTCGCCGACAACATCGCCAACGGCAATGTACACGACATCCCGAGGCCCTGGTGCGGGCGCCAGATATGTGAAGCTAGCGCCCAAGGAACCGGTGATAACTCGTCCCATGGCAGAGGAGTGCTTTGAGAGACAGGAGATGGGCTCACTGCCCCCGGTGCACCTTCCTAACAAGGCACCCGAGCTTGCATGGAACCCGGCGCCGGCTCCCAAGTCCGTCCCACGTCGCTTCCAGGTCACAGCCATAACCAGCTCGGACCACGAGTCTGTCATCCAGGACCTGTTCAGCCCCCTGCACTCGGTCAACATCTATCTGCCCGGTATGGCCGGCAATGGCAAGACTGTGAATCTGCCCACCCCGCGCTCTCTTAGCAACCGGTCGCTTAGCAACCCCCGCCGGTCTGGATACAGTCGCGGCGGTGGCAGATCGTCGCGCGGAGGTAGCAACAAGAGCCGCGGCGACACGGCTAGCAGCCATTCCGGCTCACACGGCAACGACAGCAGCGCGGTACCTGGCCCCAGCCATGGATCGGGTGGCGGCCGGTCCCGCGGTGGCGTGCGTAACCGGTCGGACAACTGGTCCCGCGGCAAGTCGGCGCCGGTTCCGACGTAAACAGGCCAGTCCTATCATGCACGGCACAAAAGGAGGCGGTGCCACTTTGGATTTGGAGGCATACCAACGGCCTACCTGGGATACCAGTTTAAGCGAGTCATCGCCACTTGCACGGTGTGAGCATGGGAGTGTCCTTCTTCTTTTTACATTTTTTGACGTCATTTTGGCTCGACTGCTTGGCGACGAATCAGCTCAGCAACACCGCCTTTATTTCAACTTTTTTTTACAATGGCTCGGGCACGCAGGGGACAGGAAGGACACCAGGCGGGCCGGCACTAATACACACTGCCATACGTTGCCTCTCTGCTGTCCGTCATCTGTCGTTGCGCCGAGCATCTTCTCCTTTCTCTCTTCATCACCTTTACTCCTACTTCTACCATCCTCTATTCGATATGCTGGACGAATAAAGCCGCTTCTTCTGTGATGTAGCTGGCAGGCTATGTCCATCATCAACTCTGTACTATTTTATCTTGCGTTGGTTCAATTCATTTTTATGGCTTTACTCTGGTATGCAGTAATGATTCGTGCTGATTATGTAATCATCACTGACGTAACCATGTCCGAAAGTAACAGTATTTTTCGGCATTAGATATAACTGTTATTCTTATGATTTTCTTAATATCAAGCAGGTAATTAATAAGTACTCGGCGTAAAAATACAATGCTTAGTGGTCATTAATTTATCCAGGTAAAATAAATAAAAGTAAATCAGGGGCGAGGGGGGTTTGGCATCGATTCGAAGAAATTCAAATAAAACAAAAACAAAAACAACATCAACAATACTAAATATAATGTAGCTGCTGTTACAATACCAGGACATAATCAAGACGGTTCATGGAAAACCAAATTGCACCTTGATAAATACAATATCACTTGAACAAAAAATATATGCATAACAAAAGTCGAAGCAGTGCGTCTTGGATAGAATGATATATAAACAACTGAAAACAGACAACAAGACATGGCAACAAAAAGAAAACATCAACATAAATACATGATACATAAACCGCATACACATTAATACCGGATTCCCAAGACTCCATAGACTCCTGCTCTCAACATCTGGCCCGTGCGTGTCCAGTGAGTTGTCCCAAAACCATGACGTCTTCCTTTAATATTCCCTCTTCCCTCTTCCCTCTTCCCTTTTTTTTTCTTTGATTTGTATCTGACATATCTGCCCAACTAGAACTCCTCAAAGGCACAGTTGGGGTGCAGGACGTAGATGAGCTGCTGCTGGGATGTCGCTGCGGACGACGACGACGCAGCGCCGGCCTCGGCCTCGGCCTCGGTCATGCCCTGGCCGCGGATGGCCATGAGGATGTTTTCGCGCACCATCTTCTTGAGCACCATCTGCACGAGTGCCTTTTCGCGGTGGTAGTCGTCCTCCGTGTCGAGCTCGGCCTCCTGCTGCTCCAGGTACCAGTTGGTCAGGGTGTCGGCAGCAATGCCCTCGCCGGGGCCCGACACCTCGTCGTCGCGCACGCGCTGCACCACGGCGTTGACAATGGCAATGTACTTTTCGTAGGTGATGGTCACCTTGTTGCGGCCGCTCGATGCAGGCTCGCCGGCAGTCTCAGCTTCCATGGAGTCGTTGTGTGCAGCAGAGGCAGCAGCAGCAGCAGCGGCGGCTTCGGCTTCGGCATTGGCAGCCTCGGCGGCAGCAACAAGCGCAGCGGCCTCGGCCTCCTCGTCCTCCTCCATCTCAATGTCGTCGTGCTCGACCGAGATGATGCTCTGGCGCAGCAGGTTGTAAGCCTCGGTCACCATGTCGGGCGTGATCTCGTCGACGCAATTGGCCTTGGCAATGGCCTCGCTGAGACGGATCATGGACTCGAGCTGACGCACAGTAATGCGGTACGAGTTCTTGCCAACACCGCCCTGGGCATCGTCGGCACGCAGCTCGCGGTACCGCTCGACCAGCAGCTGCTTGGCCTCGTCAGTGAACTCGGGCTGGAACGTGCGGGCGAACTGGATGTAGCGCTGCAGCTGCTCGGTTGTGAACTCGGGCTGCACGGCCTCGTCGCGCAGCTGGTGGATGCCGACAATGTGCTCGGCCAAACGGCGGTCGACGCTCTCGTTGCACTCGTCGAGGATGACAAAGAACAGATCGAAACGCGACATGATGGGTGCTGACATGTTGATGTTGGACCGCAGCGTGGCCTTGCGGTTGTACCGGCCAGCCACGGGGTTTGCAGCGGCCAGGATGGATGTGCGGGCGTTGAGCGTGGCCTGGATGCCGGCCTTGGCAATGGAAATGGTCTGCTGTTCCATGGCTTCGTGGATGGCGACCTGGTCGACAATGTCCATCTTGTCAAACTCGTCGATGCAGCAGATGCCGTTGTCTGCCAGCATCAGGGCACCGGCCTCAATGGTAAACTCGCCCGTCTCCTCGTCCTTGACGACGGCTGCCGTCAAACCCGCGGCAGACGAGGCCTTGCCCGAGGTGTAGACGGCCCGCGGCGCAAAGCTGCAGATGTACTTGAGGAACTGCGATTTGGACGTCGACGGGTCGCCGACAATGCAGATGTTGAGGTCGCCACGCAGCTGCATGCCCTCGGCCGTGGACTTGTGCACACCCGACACGAGTTGCAGCAGCAGACCCTTCTTGACAATCTCGTGGCCGTAGACGGTGGGGGCCAGCGACTTGACTAGACGCGAGTAAATGTAGTCACTGTGCACCATCTTGCGCAGGTCGTCAATCTCGGCCTTGGTGTATGCGCCCAGCACGGCCTCCTGTGCCTCCTGCGAGGACATGAAGCCATTGGCGGCATTGCCGCCGGCAGTGCCGTCGCGCACCGACGCCTGGGTGAGGGCGGCCACAATGTCAGCACCCGACGTGTCGGGGCCGTTGGGGATGCTGCTGCTGCTGCCCAGGCTTGTGGTGTCGGGCATGACCATGCAGGCCAAAAAGGCCATGCGGTAGGTCAGATCACGCACACCCAGGGCCTTGAGACCCGAAACGCCCGTACCACCAGCCGCATCAGAGCCGCCAGCGCGCGTGGCATTGCGGTCGTCCCGGATGGCCGTGGGGCGGATGCCCGGCAGACCCAGCTGGCTGACGTCGGGCACGACCATGAGCATGCCGTTGAAGATGCACTTCTCGCCGGCCTTGGCACGGTCGACCATCTCACCACGAAGGATGACATCCATTGTGCGGGGCATGCTGCCGGTGGGGATCTCACTGCTGTTCTCCTGGATGCGGACCTTTTGCCAATCGATAAAGGTGCTCTGGCGGATATCCAGCTGCCACGACTGGCGGTTCTGGCACGTGCTGTTGGGGCACTGTGTAGGCTCTGTAAAGCGGAAGGCCTGCTCGACATTGGGCACGACGCTCATGCAGGCGGAGCAGGTGAAGGTGCCGAGAGACAGCTCAGGGCGGACTTCCGAGGTGCGGGTGACTGTGCCCGAGATACTGAGAAGCTGGCCAATGTTGGCGGCACGCAGGGCACGAATGCGCGAGACTAGCGGCATGTTGTAGATGGCAACAGTAAAGACCTTGTCGGTCTGCTGGTTGCTGGTCTTGCTGCCTTGTTCGGCGGACTGCGAGGCGGAGCCGGAGCTGCTGCCGCCGGAGGTGGTGCGATTTGTGCTGGCCGTGGAGGAGGTGAGCTGGCGATGCTCGCGGAAGTAGTGTGGCTCGTACTTTGCAATCATGTTGTGCAGGCCGGCATTGAGGTAGGGCAGCAGGCGGAAGTACATGCGCAGGGCGGCCTCGGAGAGCACGCCGTTGTTCCAGAGGGTGAGGTGCTTGAAGTCGACGTAGAAGGTGGACAGCTGGTAGGTGCGCATGGCGTGGATCTGGGCCACGTAGAACTTGTCGGTGGCCGCACTGGAGGGCATCTCGCCGAAAGCGGCGGGTTCCTCGATGAACCTGGTTGTTAGCTGTGGTTGATTATGGGGAGCAAGAGAGAGAAGACAAAGAAAAAACATACTCCTCGATAAAAGACTCAAAGTACTGCTGGACGGCTAGACCAATCTTGTCCTCGACGCGCGGGATGGGCTCGTCGTTGGCCCGCCGTGACCGCTTGGGCACCTGATCGTCTGCAAAGCCTTCGCCCTCGTCGTCGCTAGGTGCACCGCCGAGACTCTCCGACGGAGGGCCGCGGGGACGTGCCGAGGATGAGCTGAGGGAGTGGAAGGGCTGGCGATGGCGAGGAGTTGCAGCCATAGAGGACGGGGCCATGGAAGCGGCGCGCGAAGGAGCGTCGGACATTGGATAGCCGACATCGCTAGAGGGTGTAGCCATGACGGCGCCGGAGTGTTGTGTTGGAATAAGTTTGAGAAGTGAGGAGAAGAAAGAAGGGGGGGGGGGTCGAGGAGGGGAGAAAAGTCGTGGTATCAACAAGCGGTGAGCAGTCAAGTTGAGAGTATCGAACACGAGTATGCCGAGTTGTCAAGATGTCGAGATGTCGAAATGTCGAGAATGACTGGAAAGAGAGGAATGACGAAAGTATGTACTGGGTAGACGAGGTCAAGTCTCCAGAAGCTCGAGGGGTGGAATGGCGGGATGTGTCTCGAAAGCGGGCTGGGAAAAATGGGCTGCAACTGCAGGGCTCTTTCCTTAAGGAGACGCGATTTGCGGCCCCTCCCTATTCAGGCGGAACGCGTCGAGACGCGTCTCGGTGGGTTCAATTTGGGGACATGATTGGCCTGACGCGAAATAGTTAAAGTGGTTGCAGCACAGTGCGACTAGCCGTCAATTAAACTCTGCGAGGGAGCATGTCTATCACTTCTTTTTATAGGATCGTTGGAATATGGAATATGGACTGTGCATTTTGTATTGTCCAAGACGAAGTGAGAATAAAGAGCGATACAGAATATGAAAACAAAAGAAGGAAGAAGAAAAAGCAGCCTGCCAACGCCTGAGCCCATTTGAAGGAAAATCATTCGTAAGAGTGAATCTGTAAAGTTAGCAAAGCACATGGCTGTATAGACACGCAGTAGACACGCAGCAAATACTGGCATACCTTGTCAGAGAGAGACAGCCACTCGTCCATGCCGCGCACGTACGGGTCTGCCGTGGCATCGGCCGTGGCCTGGTGCCCCCAGACGACAACCTCGTCAAACTCGGCCAGCACTTCGAGCAAGCCCGTGTCCAGGCGCTGCTGTTGTGCGTCCTGCTCGGCCCGTGTGGCGTCGACATCGATGGCGTCAAGGGCCTCCAGCTCGGTGGGTGTGTTCTTTCCAGCCTGTTCACGCGGCGACTCGCGGCGGACACCAACGACGCCGCGGTACTCGGCGGGCAGCTTCACTGTCTGGCCCAGCAGCTTGCGGCCGCGAAAGTAGGCAGTATTCTTTCCGTCTGCGGTGTTAGATGAGGTATACAGATATAGATATATATAGATATATATAGATAGGGACTTTGTAAAAGAGGGACTCACTCTCTTCGAATGGCTGCCAAAAGGCCTCGGCTGCCGCAACGGGCCCGTCATGGTCGATGCGGCATGGCAGCAACTGTGGTGTTGTGTGTGTGCTGCTGTCGCCAGCCTTGGGCTTGATAGCGAGCATTGGTTGTGTCATTTTGTCGGTGTCGTGATAGTTTGCGAGTTGACGTTGACGTAGTCGCGGCCAATCGTGTGAGGATGTTAGTGGACGCGTGGGAGACGCGCCTGCCCAGTTTGTCAAATAGCCCCGGTATAGTGATCCCCGTTTGATACATGTGTGTGATTAGTCATCAACTGTTACGATGCAACATCCGCGGCCAAATCACGAACATTGTCAATATTCTCCCGTCTTGCATCTTATATCTGTACAGTTTAATACCGAAAACAGTCACACAGCCAAAGGGATAGCCCCCCACCTCGACTGTTGGACCAGACCGCCTTTCTGTGACGAGGCGGAGGCATTGTCTATTATATCCGTATGTTGCCGGGCGAGGACTCCGTCTTCCTCCAGACCCAGAGACTCTGCCGCTGTGTGTCTACTACACTATGTACATATGATATGTATCTACGAGTGGTACTGGCTAGCGCACTAACGACAGCTGTTGGCTGGTGGGTGTTGGTCCTTGTCCGTCGAATCCGGATAGCTCTGGCCCGGGCGCGCCTTGGCCCCGTGCACTCGGCCTGAGCGGTCTGTGTGTCGAAGCGAGCGAAGAGAAAGCTTGCCAGACGGAGGATTTGCTGTGGCAGAGTGTAGGGTGGTATCTGCTGCTACGTCGACTGCTTGTTGGGGTGTTGTCGGGGTTGTGGTGGATATGCTCCTTTTTCTTTTATTTATTCCTTTTTCTTTTTCTTCTTCTTTTCCCTTTTATTTATTTTCTTTGATTTTCCCCCGTCTCCTTTTGATTTTCACGGCCTCATACCTGCAGTGCTCGTCTTCCATCCACCGATGAACGAGTCTACTCAATCGGCACGATGGGGAAATCGAGAATTAGATCCCAGATCGGGGTTCTGCTTGCTCTACTACTGGCTCTGGTGGCCGGCTAGTGGGCAATAAGCATATAGGCGCAGGTGGGTTTGGATGTAAGAGGACTGGTCACAACGGGCGTCGATCTCGTGTCTCATGGACCCTAGCTGGCCATCGGCTTGTTTGAGTGGCTGTGTGTCTCTTCTGCTGTCCATGGCTGACTCGTTGATATTGATTGCCTGGTAGAGGTATTGTGAAAATCAAATGAAACCAAGAAGAAAAGAAAAGAAGAAAATAGAAAACAAAAAGATGAGAATGAGAGAAGGAAAAGAAGCACAATCAACAGGAGCCAACGGAGTAGACGTCATTGTTATCAAACAAAGACCAACATGGAGTAGAATAACACCTCGTCTCGGATGGGTCTGATCCGGGAACGTCCAGCTGTCTCGACTTGATGGAGATCCAGTCGACGTCGACATATTTTTATTCTTTTATTCTCTTATTATTTGTTCTTTTTCTTTCTTTTGTTGTTGTTCTTGTACTCTTATTCTTTTTGTTCTTTTCATTCTTTTCGTTCGGTTTTATTCCTCCAACGGCCCCGCTGCCAGCTCTGCTTGAGCTCACTTTCTCATAACTCCCAGCTCACCCCCTCCTCACCCGGACCCTGACCTCGATCTCGCCCCTGGCTCAGTGATGCAAGCTACTACACAGACTGCGTGCCATCGGAGGGAGCCAGATGCCGTCTTATGATATATAGTATAGCTAGCAAGTGTAAAAATAAATAGCAAGAAAATACATTATATTATCCAAAGCTCCCGGTGTCCTTTTCTTGCTTTCCTGCTTTTCCTGCTTTTCCTGCTTTCCCTGCTCTCTCTTCTAATACCTATTACTCCTGTGATTAGATTGCCGCCTTGTCTTTGATCCGTACCTTTCAAAGCCCCCTATAACACACCACCTACACCATGCTATCATCGTTAATACCCAGCGCCGTGACGCGGCCACTTGCCAAAGGGTCCGACGCCGTGCGTGGTGCCCTTGGTAGCATGACATGGGGGCCCGGCGTGGCCATTGCCAAGTCGACCGTGCTGGCCTTCTTGAGCCAGATCGAGGTTGGCACGCTCACGCTTGTCGACGAGACATCCGGCACGCGAACCGTCTATGGCGAGGACATTCCCGTGTCCAAGAAGGCCAACGGCGTCAACGGCGTCAACGGACACAGCCCTGCCCGCTCCGCAACAGACACCCCCCGCGTCGAGCTGGTCGTCCACAGCGACGCCTTCTGGGTCCGCGTGCTGCTCTTCTCCGACATGGGCTTCTCCGAGGCCTACATGCTCGGCGAGGTCGACTGCTCCAACCTGACTGGCTGGTTCCAGCTCTTCATCCTCAACCGTGACCGCCTCGGCAACGGCAACACCCGCCTCGGCAGCATCACCCGCAGCATCGCCACCCTCTTGCGTTCGGTCAACACCCTGTCCAACGCCCTGCTCAACATCTCTGCCCACTACGACATCAGCAACGACATGTTTGCCGCCTTCTTGTCGCCCGACATGACATACTCGTGCCCCATCTGGTCGTCGGGCCCCGACCGCGAGTCCGAGTCCCTCGAGTCGGCACAGATGCGCAAGCTCGACCGCTTCATCGACGGCGCACACGTCAAGCCAACCGACCACATCTTGGAGATTGGCACCGGCTGGGGATCCCTGGCCATCCGCGCGGTCCAGCGCGCTGGCTGCCGCGTCACCAGCCTGACGCTATCGAAGGAGCAAAAGGCCCTGGCCGAGCAGCGCATTGCCGCCGCCGGACTGGCCGACCGCATCACCGTGCTCTTGTTAGACTACCGGTCTCTGGCCACCAGCCCACACTACCAGGGCCCCTACGACAAGATCATCTCCATCGAGATGCTCGAGGCCGTCGGCCAAGAGTACCTGGCCACCTACTTTGCGTGCATCCACAGCCTGCTCAAAAAGGACACGGGCATTGCCGTCTTCCAGTGCATCACCATGCCCGAGGGCCGCCACGAGGCCTACTCCAAGTCGGTCGACTTTATCAACCAGTACATCTTTCCCGGCGGCTACCTGCCATCCACAGTACAGCTGCTCAACCACATCAGCACCGAGTCCAACGGCACGCTGATTGTCGAGCGCGTCGAGAACATCAGCGGCCACTACACCAAGACGCTGCGGCTGTGGCGCGAGGCGTTCCTCGAGCACTTTGACGCCAAGATCCGGCCGGCGCTGCAGCACGAGCACAAGGGCATGAGCGATGCCGAGATTCGAGTATTCCAACGAAAGTGGGAGGTGAGTTGATCTGCTGGACTGGACCGAGCTGGAAAATGCCGATGAACGTAGCTAACACGAACAGTACTACTTTACCTACTGCGAGGCCGGCTTTATTTCAAAGACGCTCGGCGACGTGATCATCACAGTCGGCCGCGAGGGTGCTCTGGAGCTGATGGAGGGCATTCCTCTGTAGATGTACGTGTGCGGTGTGGTCTGTGCGATGTAAGCTGTGAATGTGTGTATGTGTATATGCTTGGATGTGTATTGGAACGGGGTATATTCTAGACGATCCTAGACGATTTATGATAGATGATCAACAACGCCATGCTATGGTTCTTGGACAGACAATTAGACAAAGCCAAAGACGAGACAGACACAATAAACAATTCAATCACCTCCTCTTCTTCTGCCCCTTCTTGGCCCCCGGCAGGTCAGCCCCAAATTTGTTCGCACACTCCACGTCAAACGCCGGCTTGTTCTGCCGGAACAGCTGCATCGTCACCCGTGCGTCCTCGACGCTCGAGTGCGCGCCCTGCTGGATGGTGATGCCCAGGATCTCCCGCGCCAGCACGCGCAACGCCGGCTTCGGGCCGTGGCCGTACTGCTTGAACCCGCCAAACTTGGCCGTGTCGCGGATCAGCCGCGGCGGGTGGGCGAGGTTCAGCACTGTTAGGTCGTGCTTGATGTCGTGGCCCACCAAGATCCGCGGCTCGTGCTTGCTGCCGGCGTCGCCCGTGAGCAGGCCCTCCACCAGCGTCCGCACCTCCTCAAACGGCCGCGCAAACCGCATGTGCCGCGACGCGACGCCGCTCACGTGCGTGCGCCAGTCGGTGATCTTTTGGCCGGGCTTCGGCTTGACATATGTGTCGTACACCTGCCGCCCGAAAAAGTCCACAATACTAACGCGTGCCAGCACGTCGTCGTGCCCGCCGTCGCCCGCGCCCACCATCTCGCAGTCGAGCGAGATATACTTGCCAATGGCCATGTCCGGGGTCAGGCCCGCATTCTCGCGGTCTCCCTCCGGCGACGACGTCCCGGTGCCTGCCGCAGCAGCACCGACCTTTACTCGTCCGTTGCCTGCCCGGGGCACACCGGCAAGACCGTAGGCTTGTGCGACATCCTCGGCCGATATGTCGTGGTCTTCAGCCCAGAGGGCGAGAGACGGCGTGATGCCCTTGGACAGCTTGTGGCCTTTTCCATTGTTTTCGTATGATGCCTCGTTGGATAGTTGTGATGATTGGGTAACGCCCATGTTTCTCTTGGTTGTTTTTGATTTTGATTTTGTGCTTGTGCTTATTGATGTCGTCGTCGTCTTTCTGGTTGACCTTGTGCCGTTGGATCCGGCCGGCCGCTGCTTCTTTGCAGACGGGCCTTGTGCACCGTCTCCGAGTGGCCTCTTCTTGCCCGCTACCGCCTCTGGCTTGTCGACAGCCTTGTGTGCTGCTGCTGCTGCTCTTGCGGATGATGCTGTTGAAGTTGATTCCGCCTTGATCTGGGCCTGAAGCTTCTTCCAATTCGATGACAGTCCGGCCATCTCTTGAGTGTCTATACAGTATTATTTAAAATTCCAATAGATACTATGATAGTACCATGAGTTGTTTTAGTTGTCTTGGGCTGCGCCATTGTGAGAAGCCGTTGCATCTCTGAAGTCTCATGAAATTTCGGTTCTCCATTTGCTATGGCAGGAATTACCCATTTAATTTGGCATTTAATTTTAATCTCCCAGCCGCTACTGCACCTGCCTAAGAATACATGGATTACATAACGTGCCAATCCACTGTAACGGCTGCTAGCGCGTCGCTAGATTCTCGAATATGCCACCACAGCCTCGCCTGGAAATCCTGAACCACGCCTCTCGACTGGCTAAACTCACACCTCAATCAAAAACACCAAATTTGCATTTTCATCAACATACACCCTCGCGCCGCTCTCTTTACATCGATTTTCATCACTTCTCATCAAAATCAGACTGCAGGCATCATTTTGACCGAAAAACAATGAGACCGGACGCTTCCGTCGGCTCGGGCGAGCCTCGCGAACGCGGCAAGGCGACGCCGGAGACGCTCAAGATCGGATGCATTGCCATGGTGTTGAAGGAGGGCACAGCACGCCGTGCCGAGATCCTCAGTATCCGCGACAAGAAGAGCGGCCGCCACTACTACTGCAACTTTGACAACTTCAACAAGCGTCTAGACGAATGGGTGCCGGTGACGCGCATCGATTTCAGTCAGGACGTCGAATGGCCCATCCCGGAAAAGGACAAGCTCAAGGACAACAAGAGCAAGAAGACGGCAGCGGCCGCACAGTCGAAAAAGGCGGCCATCGCAAAGAAGACGGCCCAGAAACGCCTCGGAAAGCGTGAACAGAGCGCCGCTACGGAAGCCGGCACACCGCATCCCTGGACAGACTTTGTCGAGGCGCAAAACAAGGGCACGCCGGGCGGCGAGGAAGGCGGCGACAGCAAGGCCGACACTGGCACCGGAGCTACGACAACACCAGGCGCGTCGGGCAGTGCAGCCGGCGAAGAGGCCGCAGCTATAGCCGCAGCAAACGCCGAGGCAGCCGAGGACGGCGACACAAATGCGGCGATCCGATCCAATACGGCTGCCAACGTGGCCACGGCCGAGGCGGTCGACAAGAACTTCAGCCGCGTGGCCGAGGTCGAGAAGCTGCGCACGAGCGGATCCATGACGCACAACCCGGCAGAGATCTCGCGAATCCGCAACATTGCCAAGGTGCAGTTTGGCAAGTATGATCTGTACCCGTGGTACTTTTCGCCGTATCCCGAGGCGTTCAGCATGGAGGACGTCATCTACATTTGCGAGTTCTGTCTGGGCTACCACGGCGACCTCAAGTCGTACACACGCCACCGCATCAAGTGCACGCTGCAGCACCCGCCCGGCAACGAGATCTACCGCGACGGCGACTTGTCCTTTTTCGAGATCGACGGCCGTCGCCAGCGCACATGGTGCCGCAACCTGTGTCTGCTGTCCAAGATGTTCCTGGACCACAAGACGCTGTACTACGATGTCGATCCGTTTCTGTTTTATGTCATGACGCAGCGCGACGAAAAGGGCATGCACTTGACGGGCTACTTTTCCAAGGAGAAGGAGAGCGCCGACAACTACAACGTCGCGTGTATCATGACCCTGCCCCAGTTTCAGCGCCGCGGCTACGGTCGCCTGCTGATCCAGTTCTCGTATGAGCTGTCCAAGATTGAGGGCAAGCTGGGCTCGCCCGAAAAGCCGCTGTCGGATTTGGGTCTGCTCGGCTACCGACAGTACTGGACAGAGAGCATTATCAATCTGCTGTTCGAGTTCAACGAGCGCGAGGACAAGTGCAGCATCGAGGCGGTGGCGACGGCGCTGGCTATGACGACGCAGGACGTGGAGCATACGCTGCAGGCGCTCAAGATGCAGGTGTACCACAAGGGCGAGCACAAGGTGGTGATCCCGACGCGGCTGTTGGAGCAGCGCGAGGCGACCAAAAAGAAGAAGAGACGGCTGATCATCCCCGAGCAGATCCAGTGGAAGCCGCCCGTATTCACAGCCGCGTCGAGGACATGGGGCTGGTAGTTTACCTGTTTCTTTTGAGGGAGGGGCGTACGAGTGTGTCACGATTATGTTTGCTTGTGTAGTTTTAGGAAATTGACGATACCCAACAAGAGTCTCCTGGCCCGAATGCCCTATTCAATGCGAGTGTCTTGATTCCCATGTTTATTTTGTTTGTTTTTACAACTTCTTATTACTTAAAGGCATTCATGTCGCCTTCTGCCCCCTCGAGTGCGTCTGGCTGCGGGTTGTCCCAGTCTTGGAACACGGCAGCGAGCCGCTTGACGCCCTCCCCGAGACGCGACTCGTCCTCCCATGCAAAGCAGAGCCGGATGTGCTCGTCAAACTGCGGCCCACTGTCGTCGCCCTTGACCTTGAACAGCGGGCCCTCGGCAATGACAAGGTTCTCGCGGAGCAGCGCGCGCTTGGCCAATGCTGCCGCACTGATATCGGGCCGGCGCAGCTTGAGCCACAAAAAGTAGCCGCCGTACGTCTCCGTGGGGTCGGATGCCGTCTCGACGCCGCCGCACAGGATCTCGACGTGCTCGTGCAGGTGTGTCTCGACGGTGCTGGCCATCAGGTGGTGGCGCCACTGCAGAGCCGGGCGCACAACCTCTGACAGATGGCGGTCGAGCGCGCCGGTGCGCATCAGCGATGCAATAGCAGCCGAGCCGAACTGGCTGGGTGCGCCGCCCGATTTGGTACTTCCCGTCTGGGCCAGGCCAAAGGCGAAGTCGGGTGTGGCCTCGACCCAGCCGGTGCGCATACCCGGCGCCACCATTTTGCTAAACGAGCCGTTGGAGATGGCATTGCCGAAGCGGACGGATTCCGCACTTTCGTCGACATTGTCATCCCGAGGCAGCATCCGGTCGACGTCAACCAGGCGAGGCAGCGGCCGCGGCAGAGCCACAGAGGCCTGCTTGCTCGTGAGCCCGCTGCTGCTGCTGCTGCTACTGTCTGACGGAGACTGAGCGCCTTTCCGGGGCACGTCCCACTGGAGAAAGTCATACACATCATCTGCAATCAACAGGGCGTCGTACTTGCGCGCCAGCCGGACCAGCTGCTCGCGCCGTTGGAGCGACATGGTGCGGCCCGACGGGTTGGACGAGGCCGGCACAAGGTACACAATGTGGCGGTAGGCTTTCCGGTCCGGTGCCAGATTCGTCTTGTATGTGACCGTTGATGGCGGCGGCGAGCTGGATGGGTGCTCGTGGAAGCCGCGCTCGAGGGCCTCGACATCGGTGCCCTCGTCGTCCTCGGGGACAGCCCGCAGCCGGCCGGCAAAGCCCGAGTCCTCAAAGATGGGGCACATTAAAAAGTAGCATGGCGCCGACACCCAGACAGTGGCCGTGTAGTCCGGGTCAGTAAAGGACTGCAGGATACAGGCGGCATTTTGGCTGGCTCCGCCGGTAATGCAGATGCGCTCCGGGTCGTTGGGGGTGCCGAAGTCGGCAAAGGTGGAGCTGAGGTAGCCCGCCAGCTGCTCGCGCAGGGGCTGGAATCCGGAGTCGGGGCCGTACTGCAGACTGTCGACGATGACACTCGAGTCGGTCAGAACATCGGCGGTGGCGGCTTTGAGCTGGTCGACGGGGAGCAGAGACGGGGCGGGCCATCCGCGGAGGAGGTTGATGAGGGGCTTGGAGGAGGACGAGGACGAGGTCACGGGTGGGGCCGAGGCAGAAGCCTGCCGGGGCAGCCGGGGCGGCTGCGGCTGCGGCTGCGCAACTGTGGCTGTTGTCATTGCTATAGGGGATTGGGCAGTGCCAGGCGTGTTGTAGATGACAGTCATGGATTGCCGTCGTGGTTGAGGTGGTCGATTTGAGGAGCAGCGTCTAAAAGCAGTGGCTAAGCCGGTGGCGATGCGCATGGATTGGCTGCTGGCAGCTGTTTTAGTGTTGTAGATATTTGCTTCGTTCTGTGCAATTTTTGTTTATATTATGTCGAGCCACTATAGAACGCAGATGTTGCATGTTGCATGTTGCGTGCTGCCGTTTTGCGTGGTAGCGCTGCCGGCGAAAGGATGTGTTTTGCGCCAAGCTACATATTGTGCTTGCTATCTGCTTTAGGCAAGAGCGGCCTCGCTCGCACGTGCATCCAGCCTTGCGACATCTACGACCTCAACAATCACGTCGATGCCACGGTGCTGTCTAACCTTTCGGCTGCGCTAATGATGTGTGAACATTATTCTTTTCTTCTTCTGTATTTTATGCTCTTTGTAGCCATCTGCTGATATACAAATCGGCTACAGTAAAGGCCAATGGCCAACCCAGACGCCTGTCTCGCGGCTTATTTATCTTTGTTCTCATTTGGTGTTTGTCAATTGGAAATGCTTCGCAATGATATGCTCTGAAAATCCCATGTTGCATTCATTCGAATGAGCATCGCAGTAATCCTGTTCACAGCGTGCTTCTATTTGTGCTTGCGCGAGGCTCGTGTTGTAGATCTAGATCCCGCTGTCGGAGCTGCCAGCCAAGCCGCCGTCTTTTTCCATTTCCTTTTCTGTTATTTTTCCCTTCTTTTTCTCTGAAAATAAAAAACAGCAGCTAAAGTTTCCTTCAGCACTTGCTTTACGAGCTCTAATGTCAGAATTGCGTAACGCAGAATAGATACAACAAGCCGTTGACAGATCTGCAGTTTCGAGTCTCCGGTTCAGGGTACAACGCCGTGGCTACGATTGCATGAACTCATGCCTATTTGCTCTTTCTACAGCTCACAAGAACCTACAGTAGATACTTTGATACCTATACTATCCGCCCGGCTCAAACGGCGTCGGTGAGCATTGTCAGGGCCTTGTCGTGCTGCGGCTCCAGCGTCACTACCGCTGTCAAGCCAAGCTTAGCCTTGTTTTTCGATCAGAGTATTTGCCTCGCATATGCAGCATCATGCATGCATATGGAGATATCAATCACAGCATTTTGTGGTGCACATGTTGCCAACGGCGTAAATACCGCGATCACAATCATCGCGAGCCGTGTCGTCGAGACATCTGATTACATAACAAAGGGCCCGAATCAGCAGGATGCAGACATGCAGACACGCTCCTTCCTCATTCATACATAGTACTCGGCCAGCCTTCCCATCGACATTGTAAATAGCGCATCGGAGCCGACGCCGCCATTTTTCCTGATGTATTTATCCTCTTCGTTGCTCTCGCCTGTATCGATTACACGATCACATCTTTCTCTTAAAGATTCTCTCACTCCGTCTTTCTCTATTTTACTTGGTTTTTATACCTCTCTTCCTCGCTGTGCATTTCCCCGTTTCACCTCTCCTGCGGACTTTTGTTCTCCGTTCTACTTTTTTTTTCTCTCTTCTTCTTCTCTCTTTATTGTCTTGTGTTTTTTCTTATTCTATTTGAATACTTAACATTTTCCTTGGTCTAATTCCGAGTTTCGTTCTCCTAGTCTTTCTGTTGTTTCTCAATCACTTGCTCCCAGTTCGCATCTTTTTATGTGTGGCCAAGCCTGCATTAATAACCTACAAAGTGCAGGTGCGATCGTGAATCGGCACCATCGCCCATCGCCCATCGCGCCTTCCGTCTCCCATCTTCTCCCTACAATCTTTACTCAGTATCAATACGGATGACGCGCTTGTCCCGCTTTACCGCTCCGATAATCTGGGCCCCTTCTCTCCTTACCGCCCCACAATTTCTGCTCATGTCGCCTACTATGACCTAATTACCACAGCTCTCGCGGCTCCTTCCTCCGTTGTTCAGGCCCTGTAGACCCGCTTTTGGAAGGCTCTTCTGGTGCTTCCACAGGCCCAGCAGGGCCAGCCCACTGTGGAAATGCGCCGTAGACCACTATCACACGCAAACACACTCGCGCCCCGACCGGCGACCGCGAGTATATACGCAGTGCCCCTGTGTCGTCCCCAGTTGCCCTGTAATTACAGCGGCATTAGACCTATAGATACTGTAGCTACTGTATTTGCCCTGCACGCCGCCACCGGCATGGGTCGCTCTTTCTCCATATATCTTGCTGCTAGACTCTGTGCTCCACCTACAGACCGTGGTTGCGCCGGCCGCACCTTCCCTAGCAGCTCGCTGCGCTTCATCCCAGCTGGCGATTGGCGATTGGCGACAACTGGCTGTGGCTCTGCTCTTTCCAAATCAGTAGGGTTGTCCTTTGCTACTGCCCGATTCAGTGCAGCTCATTCGCCCTCGCCCCTTCGTTCCTTCCCTGTGTACTTTTTATTTTGTTACTATTTTTCTCCTACATTCCCCTCTACATGAATTCTCGCGATCGTTTCTGTCTTGCCTCATTTTCTTCCCTTGCCCTTTTTTCTTCCATCTCATCCTATTCTGTTTATAAGCGCTTCTCCATATCTCCATCTTCCCCCCCCCTCTCCTCTGGAGCTCTTCCTTCTCTTATCTCTCTTGCGCTTCCCACTAACACGCTCTATACTGCGGTAGCGGCATTTTTGGGATTCGTCGCCGCCCCTCTGGTGACATCATTCAGCCTTCAATTTTTTTGCCAGAGCTTTCACGATAACTTAACGTTCTCGACCACTTCTGGGTTTCCATGGCTTGGTAAAGCTTCTGCAACCGCTCGAAACACCCTCCAATCATTATCGCGACCATGACTGTCGCGGCAGCTTCTCGCGTCCGGCTCTCTCGGGCTGGAGTAGCTTTTGCTGTCTCTGGCAATAGCTCTTCGATCGCCCGTGCTGCTGCTCTGAACGCTGCCCCAGGCTTTTCTTCAAGCACGTTGAGCGCGGCGTCTGCCCCAAAACCAACAAGCAGTTTCAACGCTGTTTTTGCGCGCTCATTCTCGACCCCGGCGTCCCGGTGTGCCCCCGCCAGCCGAGCGTCCGCCTCGAGCTTCCCGGTGAGAACTGCTGGAGCTCACCAGCCTCTCCCATCGCAGTTTTTCTTCTCAAAACGGCCCGGCACGATTGCTGCAAAGACAAGCCCTATTTCTGCTGCCATTCGCAGCGCCTCCACGAAATCCGACAACCCTGATGTACCTGGTAGCTCATCCGAGCCTGCCGTCGCCCCCGCCCCCGCCCCTCGCCCTCGTCGCGCTTTGTCCGCTCTTTTCTCCCGCGCCCTGGCCTGGATTGGTGGCTCTATTGTCTTTATTGGCCTGGCTTTCATCGGCTTTTTCATTTACGATGCCACCACCTATAAAGAGGGGGCGGAGATGGAGGAGATTGCCGTCTCCAACCTGGCCCTAAACCCGCGTCGTGGTGGCCCCAAGAACCTGCCCATCTACGACGTCCAGATTGACGATGCCGACTGTGAGGAGCGCCTCCGCACCAAGGACAAGCCTAAGCTGGTTATTCTCGGTGGTGGCTGGGGCAGTGTTGCCGTGCTCAAGGAACTGAATCCCGACGACTACCATGTCACCGTCATCTCGCCCACCAACTACTTCCTCTTCACGCCGATGCTCCCGTCGGCCACTGTCGGTACTCTGGAACTCAAGTCTCTCGTCGAACCTATCCGCCGTATCATTAAGCGTGTCAACGGCCATTTTCTGCGTGCTCGTGCCGAGGATGTTGACTTCTCCTACAAGCTGGTTGAAGTTTCGCAGTGTGACCACACCGGCAAGGAAACCCGCTTCTACGTTCCCTACGACAAGCTCGTTGTCTCTGTCGGCTCTGTGACCAACCCCCACGGCGTCAAGGGTCTTGAGAACTGCTGCTTCCTCAAGGACATCCATGATGCCCGCAAGATCCGCAACCTCGTTATCCAGAACCTCGAGCTGGCCTGTCTGCCAACTACTCCCGATGTAGAGCGTCGCCGTCTGCTGTCGTTTGTTGTCAGCGGTGGTGGCCCTACTGGTGTCGAGTTTGCCGCTGAGCTGTACGACATGCTCAACGAGGATCTGTCCAAGCACTACCCTCGTCTTCTGCGCAACGAAATCTCTGTCCACCTGGTCCAGAGCCGCAGCCATATTCTCAACACCTACGACGAGACTGTCTCGCGCTATGCCGAAGATCGCTTCGCTCGCGACCAGGTCGATGTTTTGACAAACTCTCGCGTCAACGAGGTGCGCCCCGACCGCATCATCTTCACCCAGATGTGCGACGGTAAGCCTGTCACCAAGGAGCTTCCCATGGGCCTGTGCCTGTGGTCCACAGGTGTGTCCCAGCCCGAATTCTGCCAGCGCCTGGCAGCCAAGTTGGGTGCATCGCAGACCAACCGCCATGCCCTCGAGACCGATAGCCACCTGCGACTCAACGGCGCCCCCCTGGGTGACGTCTACGCGATCGGCGACTGTAGTACTGTTCAGAACAACGTGGCAGACCACATTGTTGGTTTTGTGCGCAATCTTGCCTGGAAGCACGGCAAGGACCCGGAGACGCTCGAGATTCACTTTGCCGACTGGCGCCGCATTGCTGCCGAGGTCAAGAAGAGGTTCCCCCAGGCTGTTTCTCACCTGAGACGCCTGGACAAGCTGTTCCACGAGTTTGATAAGGACCACTCGGGCACGCTGGACTTTGGCGAGCTGCGCGAGCTGCTGAAGCAGATTGACAGCAAGCTGACCAGCTTGCCTGCCACTGCCCAGCGCGCCCACCAGCAGGGCCAGTACCTGGGCCGCAAACTCAACAAGATGGCACGGGCTGCTGCAGGCCTGCACGCCAACGACATCCAGGACGGCGACCTGGACGCGGCTGTTTACAAGGCATTCGAGTACCACCACCTGGGCAGCCTGGCGTACATTGGCAACTCTGCCGTGTTTGAGCTGGGCAGCTTCAGCGTTTCTGGTGGCTTGTGGGCCGTCTACGCATGGCGGAGTGTGTACTTTGCACAGAGCGTGAGCATGCGGACGAGAATCCTGCTCATGATGGACTGGTTCAAGCGCGGTCTGTTTGGTAGAGGTAAGCTTTTCTCTCGTCGTTGCTGTTTGTGAGCATCGAACCATTACTAACTTTTCTCTTTCTACAGATTTGGTCAGTTACTAGAGGCGTTTTTGTATAAACCTGGGATTCTAAACTTGTTTCTGTATTGGGTCTGATCTACTTTTGATTAACTGGACATTTTGTGTTTTATGTTTTGTTTCTACTTATCTCGTTCATTCTTGGATTATTTTCTATCTTCTTTTCTTTTGTCATCATTCTTGCATAATCCTCTCATTTACATCCGAGACCTCGGCCATTCTAGACATTGTCGATGTATGGTTCTTCTTATTTCGCCGTCTACTGAGCACGCCTTTTTGCATTCACCATGTCTGGGCATGGAGGCACATAGGAAGTGAAGATCGCCAATATCATTACAACAATGTGAGAAACCGCCACGCTGCTGCCCTCTATATACGAGTGTGCGCAGTTAACCTATGGATATTGTGTCCGTAACGCCTTATTCAAATAACAAACAAACGCCCCCATCTCGTTGACTTACATCAGGCGAGTAAATAAAAAAGAGAGAGAAAAGAGAGAAGCTAAGCTGCAACTACATACAATTGGGTCGCATCAGAAAGAAAACCACGGAGGTGCCATATTCGATTGTGGTATGTTAGCAAACAGCTCGGCGGACTGGTCAATTGACCAGTTCTGCATGCCGAAGCTCGGGTCGAGATCGCCCGTGTCAAAAGCACTAGTCTCAGACTCGGGAGTGACCATGGGCGCGGTGGATGAGGAGTCGGAGGTCGTCATGGAGTCTAGGGCGTCTATAGATGACGGCAGTGAGAATTGTGCGCCACGGTTGTCCTGCTGCTGCACTGTTTCTGGGCCTACACACACGCCAAGGGATTGGAATATCCTATCGACTTCTTCAGCAATTGGAGCTGGCAGACGTCCTGTGCCCGACCCGTCGTCGGCTGCCATCTCCATGATGCAGCTGCCGGAAGCAGCATCAGCAGCATGTTGCTGTCTTTGCTGCATCTCTGCGGCGGTTCGTTTAAGGCCGCATTCGGACTTGGCCATTGTCGTGCCCTCGGTGATCCATACGATAGGCGACACGTCGAGTTTTGCTAGCTCGTGCGAGTCGATGTTGACCATCTTCTTGGGCGTCCCGCCGGGCTGTGTGTGGACTCGCTTGTTATACCAGTTGAGACTGATCTCGAAGATGTGTTTGAGCTGCCAAAACAGGTCTTGCTTGTCCTGCTGGATAGGGCCGCCGCAGTCGACACCCTGCATAGCGACAAGGGAGGCCATTTTTTGTTCTGAGATGGCAAGGTAGCGGGCGACATCCGCTGCCACGAGGAGACTGGCACGCCCCGGGGCGAGGTCACTGTTTTCAAAGTTCTTGGTATCGAATCCGAGAGCGGCGCGCGACACAACGAGGATGGCGTCGATGTGGCGGCTGACCTCGATGATGGTAACACGGCGGGCTTCTTCGAGCGGCAGGTCAATATAGCAGTTGATGTAGCCCTGGGCAGCCGAAATGCATTTCATGAGAAGGGCAAGACGTGTTGACGACCCACACCAGTTGCAGCAGTTGGCTTTGGGGGACGCTTCAAGCAGTGCTTTGTGCGCGGGGGGCATGCGCAGGCCGACCTCATAGATGACCACGGGCAGGTACATCATTGCACATCGCAGGGCGGCTATATTGTGGTATTAGCTGGTGTGCAAGTCACAATGCCAGGCAGGGGCTACTAAGAGGTACTCACCATTACTCCATGACTGTGGCGGGATGGCTAGCCGCAGCTGCTCATATTGCCGCTCAAAGTCCTTGACCATGGTCTCGATGTATACCGCGTCAAGGCCGATGCCGCCTTGGTCCAAGTTTCCAAAGGCGCGGTCCACGTCTTCGGCCAGTTTTCGGATCTGGACGTGGTAGGGAAGTAGATAAACGTCAGAGGAGCGGTCCTGCGCGTTGGTCAAGAACTGGCATGCCTGGTCCATCTGGCGGTCGTACTTGAAGTGCGTCGGTTTACGGTGTGCGGTGGCAATGCTCGCCGACAAGCAGTACGCGCCCAGGAATGTCCGCGCGCGCTCGACCTCGTGTGTCATTTGCTCCGTTGGTGTGCGGTTGGCCCGTTCCTTTGTGCGCTGGTTCAGTGCCTGCAGTGTGGGGGATATCAAGCCCAGAAGCGAGGGTGCTGCTGAGTTTGGCAGGTTGATTTCGACAGCCATTGTGACGGCAATCTGGGAGAGTTGGTACAGCTGACTGCTGTACGGTCTGAAGTACTGGTGGTGCCTGAGACGGTGTTAACATGCGTCCGTCGTTTCAGGAGACGGGGGAGATGGGAGACATACCAGACGCAAAAGATGAGAATGCTCTGAAGCAGATCGAGGCTGTTCTTTGACTCTACAATCATGGCCTGGGCGAGGGCTTTGCGGTACTCGAGAGCGAGCCGGATCTGCAGGGCCGTGTCGGCCGCGACGGCAAGGATGGCCAGCAAGGAGTGCGGCCGTTCTCGCCTCATGTATCCAAGCGTGGTGTATGAGGGCAGCGACACAAAAGGAAACTGCTTCTCTGAAGACAGCGTGAACTCGGCAAGCAGGTGGGATGCCAGCTCCTCCTGGATGAGCCCGCCGTCGATGACATCTCCTGTTGGCGCTACTAGCGCGTGGCCTCCGGCTGAAGCAGGGGCGAGTGCTGTCGGGCGGCTCCTCAGCTCGGCGGGCATCGCGGGCATCGCGGGCATCGCGGGCATCACGGGCACCACGGGCGTTGCGGGTATGTCGCTGAAATCAAAGTTGATGCCGACGGGGGCTGGGAAGGACATGTTTGGCATGCCCGGTGTGTTTCCTGTCATTTTGAAGCAGTTTTGCGACCGCGCATCGGCTTCGATAGCCGATGTAGACGGGCTCACTGCCGACCCCGGTGCAGTTGCGGGCGTTCCAGCAGCCGCTTCTTTCCGGGCCGAGATCAGAGCAATGAGTCCGTCAAGTTTCTCCTCCACATCCTTGACTCGTGTGCGTCTGTTTGTTAGTGCATGGCCTTCGTTTCGACATGCTGGGATGGTGTCGGCCGACTTACGCCGAATATTTGAGCTTCTTGGGCCGAGCGAGGGCATTCTCAAAGACGCACTCAATGCCGTGGTGGGCACATCTAGCAAGTCAACAACGATGACCAGAGCCTGAAAGGAGCCCTGGGTATATCTCACCTCTTGCAGCAGCGAGCCTTGGTAGTGCTATCTATTGATTCGATGATGCAGCGCGCCTTGCTGTTTCTGCATGACTCACAAGACCGCCGAAGGGTGGCTGTTCTCTGCCGGCCTGCCGGATCTTGAGCTACCACGGCGGCGCCTTCAGCAGCTTTTGCGTTCATTTCGGAGTATAATTTCTTTTCCGAAATCAGCTTTGATGGATTGCTCGGTGTAGTGTTCTTCGGGTGCCGCCAAGGTGGCCCACGATGTTGCTATGCGATGACTAGACGGCGAGCATTGCCTGCCGGTTACTTTCTCATTCAAAGCCAAAACATATGGCCGCCGTATACGAGCGAGTATCGATTTCTATCGGTTCAAGCTATCGGTAGATTACTCGAAAGGATGGAGGCAGAAAATGGTGATGACGAAGCTGAGATGCAGGAGGAAGCCTGGCGTGACGACGACGTGCATTCGAGCAGGTCCAATTACAGACACGGCTTGTACGCGCATGCAGCTCGGCAACCTTTCGGTCCTTGTTCTAGGTGAGCGAAGCTGGATTACATATTAGCCTTGGTACTGTCCGGGCGAATCTCGCGCGCGCGGTGCTCAAGAGTTGCGCCGGACCGTGAATGTTGCTCCGAAATTCCGGAAAGTGGGGCACTTCTCTAGGTACTGTATGCCCATTAGTGACATCCTTCTTTGTGCTGACAATGACACTCCAGCTGGTGTACTTTTCTTTATTTTTAATATTGTTTTTCTTTTGCGCCAAACAAACATGTTTATCTAATCAAGCATTCAAGATAATCTAATCTGGAAGGCACGATCGATGCACAAAAGGCTGACCGGTGCAAGATTGCACTGACATGTGTGTTGGTGCTTACATAACTAAACTTTCATAATTCTGTGGCATAATGGGCACCGAAGATGCGGCAAAACTCTCATAAATCGATTTCTGCTAGTCTAAGAGCATAGGCAATTCCGAAATAATGTGCAAGATTGTAAGGAAGAAAACTTTTTAACCCAGGTTGCTGATATATGATGCGATTCCCAACAGTGAAGAAAATGCCATAACGCCATTGCAAGAAGATGAAAAAAAAGAAGACGACAAGACGACAAGACAACAAGACAACAACATGACATTGCGAATAGGAGACACCTAGAACAGCTGAAAGTCCTTGTGTGCCCATTTCTCGGTGATCTTGACCTTGGGCTGCTTGCGGAACGGACGCTTCTTGCGCACCTCCATCTTGCCGCGCACCACCATGCTCCGGTAGCGGTCGGAGAGCAGGTTGCCCTCGGGCTTCAGCAGCCGCAGAGAGCCCTGCAGCTCGTCCGGCAGCACCAGCTCCAGATCCCGCTCGGGGAGGTGGAACTTGCCGAGCTGCTTGCGGCGCAGCACGTTGTCATCACCCTCCTCCTCGTCGCTCTCGCCAGAAGAGCTCTCGGCTGCGGCCAGGGCCAGGGCCTGCTCGTGCTGGAACTTGTCCTCGGCCAGCAGCTTGTCCAGGTGCTTGGCCTGCTCCTTCTTGTGCTCGGCAATGGCGTCGTGCCGCTTCTTGGCCTCGGCCTCCTTGCGGCGGTTGATTCTGTTGCGCTGTGCGGGTGTCTTGCGCTTGGGGCGCTTGGCAGTCGTGACCTCGTCGTTCTCAACACCACTTTGGAAGCCCTCCCAGGCAGAGTCCTCCTCCCACTCGGACAGCAGCTCGCGCTCGGCGGCAGCATCGGCCTCGGCGGCCGACCGCGCCACACCCTCCATGCGAACACGCTCAGTCTCCTCGTCTGCCAGACGCTTGCGCTCGGCCTCGACGGCCTTGGCGCCCTCCTGGGTTAACCGGGCCTCGTATGCCTCAAACGACGGGTTGTAGCTCATATCGGCCTTGGGCTTGGCCAGCGCGGGGATGGGCTTGCCGTTGGCGGCCAGCGTAATGGGGGCGTGTGCCATTGTGACGGGCGCCTTCACCGCGGCGGGTTTCGGCAGGAATGAGAAGCTGCGCTCGTTGTTGGACAGAACAGTCACTTTTTCGGCCTCGGTCACGACCCACGGGTCAAAAGAGGCGTCGCCCACCTCGACGGTCGATTCGTGGTGGCCGTCGGCCAGCTGTCTCAGGCGCACCAGCTCCTGGTGTGAGACGTAGTCCTTGCGCACGCGCTTCTTCTCCAGAACACCGTCGGTCGTCTTTCCATCGCCTTTCCGTTTCCGTGCAGCCACAGCGGGGACGGCCGAGCGCTGTGCAAGAATCTCGTCGGCCTTGAGACCCTTTGTGTATTTCTTTGAAAGCTTCTTGGCAACCGCGAGGTCGCCGGTATCTTCAACCTGGAAAAGCTGGTCGGACTCCTGCTCCTTCACCAAGCCACTGGGCAGTCAGCCATGGTGCATCTTTCGGCAATTCAAAAACAACTCCCAACTTACCCTTTGATAATCTGGTCGTTACGCTCCTCCAGACCCTGCTCGACCTCGGAAACGTCGACATTCTTTCTCCAGGCCTTTCTGCCCTTTCTTGAGGGCTGCTTGTGCTGTGCAGGCCCGGCTGTCGAGCCTGACTTGGCTCCGATAACAGGCATTGTGATGGTAGTCGATGGGCTGAGTATGCTTCGACTGTTTGCGGTAGTGATGTGGTAGAACAATGCAAGTTCGTTGGGTTTATCGTGGGCGGAATGGAGACTGTCTCGAGATTTGGCTTGGTTTGGTTTTTTTTTCTGCCATGGTGTGGGGCGATCTTATCGGTATCTAATCTGTATCTTATCGTGCTCTTATCACACTTAATGGCTTCTTTATCTTCACGTGATTGTTCTCCGCCGATAACTACAGTGCGATTCTGCTTTCTACTTTCTGTTTGCGGCCAGCCCGCCATCCCTTGTTGGCGTCAATAGGACAAGACACAGAGCAATAAGAAACAGAGTAATACAGTGAGTGCATGGTCCCATGTGCTCCCATGAAAGCCCCATCCAGTCCCCCCCCCCTGCCTAGCATTATGCAGTAATAAACCTGTAGACAGTAATGAGCGTCACTGTCGAGCTTAGTCAATTGATAGCAAATTATACGCTATTATCGCTATTAGCACTGTAGGGCAGCGCGATATTGAGTAAACGGCTGCCTCCTGCTCAACTCTGTATTACAGTAAGGCGCACTCGATCGCTCCTGCCTCTTGCGCCCTAAACCGATCACTACCGCTCTCGCATTCGCTCCTTCCCGGCTACTTTTTAGTCTCTGCTCTATTTACTCAATTTCGCTGCTATTGCTATTATTAGTCAACTAATCTGCTGCTAAGTACTGTTGCTAACTACTGTTATTCGACCGGCGCCATTCTGGGCTCCTGCCTCTTCCAACTGCGCTCCTCTTTAGTGCTGGCCCGTCTCCACCCACAGCCTGCCTGGAATCAAAAGGGGGCCGCCCCTCGTGCGCAAACAACGTCCACTGTCTATCCACTGTCCTGTCCGGAGTACTGTCTCTCAGCATACATCACACCGACATCGATTCTCTGACCTGCAGCAATACGCATCCCCAAAGGCACCTTGTTCGAACGTGCCATAACCTGCATATACACTGCCGCCCCCTTCTCCCAGCCGACATCTCCTCGATCAATCCGCAACCATGGCGCAGACTGGTGCCGGCGCGTCCTACAACAACCCGCTGAAGAAGTTCAAGTACGGCATTGACGGGGCTTAGTGGTGGCAGGATGGATGGACGATTGGGCATCTTGCTAACGTATTGTCAACTTACAGGCTGGTCTTCTTGGGCGAACAGAGCGGTACGTGTAGCTCCTGTGTGCAATGAGGCTGCCACGTGTGCTGTCCAACATGGCGGCGAGGCGGCGAGGGAAGATAAAAGACGAGACGAGAGATCACATAGCTGACTATTTGCAGTTGGAAAGACGTCCTTGATCACCCGCTTCATGTACGATTCGTTTGACAACATGTACCAGGCTACTATCGGCATCGACTTTTTGTCCAAGGCAAGCATCATCCAGCATCCAGCATCTAGCACCCACCCGATGGCCGATCACCGGAACAGATGGACCCGACATGCACCAAACAGAGCGTTGTGCTAACTTCCCGCAGACAATGTACCTTGAGGACCGGACAGTGCGGTTACAATTGTGGGATACTGCTGGCCAGGAGCGATTCCGGAGTCTGATCCCCTCCTACATCCGGGACTCGAGCGTGGCCGTGGTTGTCTACGACATCTCCAGTAAGTTCCTACCACCCCTGGGGGCAACCCCTTGGGCTTGGGTTCTCGAGACTGGCAGCTAACAAACAGACGCAAAGTCCTTCCAGAACACGCGCAAGTGGATCGACGACGTCCGGGCCGAGCGTGGAGACGATGTTATCATTGTGCTCGTGGGCAACAAGACGGATTTGAACGACAAGCGTGAGGTCACGACACAGCAGGGCGAGGAGGAGGCCAAGCGCAATAACCTCATGTTCGTCGAGACGAGTGCCAAGCTGGGCCACAATGTGAAGCAGCTGTTCCGGAGAATAGCCCAGGCTCTGCCGGGCATGGAGGGTGCAGACAGTGCCGCGCAGGCATCAAGCCAAAGTGAGTACCACGGACACGTCTCTATTGCAATGCTGGCAGTGCTATCAACAGCCAATACTAACAAGCTAGTGATCGATGTGCGGACGAGCACCACGCCGGCCAACCAGGAAGGCTGCGCATGCTAAATGCCAGACAGACATGTCTTAAGTTGTCTACGTGGCTGTTGCCTTGGGTCGGCAGCAAAGTTGACACTCGGACCGACAAGGCCTCCACGGATCAAGAACCTCCCACAAACACAATAGAAAACGGGACAGAACCGGCACTACCACACTACCGACACACGACTACAGCCGCCCTTCTCCCCCACTCCCCGGTTGGCGTCATGCATCAAGCATAGTATGAACCAGAATGCACCAACGGGCCACGACCGATGAGATGCTTTATTCTTCTCATTCTCCCCCAATCACTCACTCACTCAACATTCAATAACTCTTATCACTCATAACCTCGCAAAACCTCAAAACTTCAAAACCTCACAAATTCGCCAGCACTTTTTAAACCTTCATTTCCTTTTGGTAGCATATATATATAGTGACATACACATTGTAATACTCTTCAACCCTTTTGAACTATTAACCCTTTAAAACTTTTAAAACTACTCATCTTTGTCTATCATTATATGTATATCGTCTCGTCAGATCGTCCAACAGACCGTCCAACAGTTATTTAGCAGTTCGTCGACAACGCATATCATCTAAGCATTGCGGACCTCGACAGTGCCGTCAGCCATGCCAAAGTAAGCAGCCACTGGTTTTTGTGCGCCGCCGCGACCTTCCTGTGCCTCCAAACCGTTGAAGCCGGCGAACAGGCCAGTCTCGACAATACCGGGGATCTTGATCAGACGGTCGGCAAGACCATCGACAGACCAGACACCATCCTTTCCATCAGTGCCGGCATCGCTTGTCAGCTGCAGCGGCGCAAAGGGGGCATCGATGAGCCACATGCTGTTGTCGGTGACCACAGGGCCAGCCTTGGCCGGCACGCCCTGGCGAATGCGAGGCTTGATGGAGCCGAGAAGGGTGAGCTCGCTCAGCACGCGCTTGGCGGCGAGGGGCAGCACCTCGATGGGGATGCCCTGCTTCCAGCTGGTGCCGAGGCGAGGCGACAGCTTGCGGAAGTCGGCAACGCAGACAAACTTCTTTGCGGCCGTGGCCACGATCTTCTCCTGGAACAAACAGGCACCGCCGCCCTTGATCAGGTTTAGGTTCTCGTCGACCTCGTCTGCGCCGTCGAAGCAGACATCCAGACGGGTGTCGATGGGCAGTTGCGAGATGGTGGCCAGGCGCAGGTTGGCGTCCTCGATGAGGCCGCGGGACTGGTCGCCAGTCGGGTAAAAGGTCATGGGGCCGGTGACGTCGGCGCCGAGGGCCGCAATGGCGTCGACAACATAGACAACAGTGGAGCCGGAACCGATGCCGATGTGGCGGAAACCGGCATCGAGGTGCTCCTTGACAGCCTGGTAAGCGGCAGCCTTCTTGGACTGCTCAATCAGCGCGGCCTGCTCGGCCGGCGAGAGCGCGGACGCAGAGGTGCTCATTTTGGCTCTGGATACGGGGAATTGGTGGGGGAGGTGTGACGTAGGCGGGATGCGGCTGCGGACGTGCAGGATCTTATTCTGGGGAAGGTGCGACAGACAACGGCGTTGGCCTTCTAGGACTGGCAGGCTAGGCTGATTAATATGCTGATATAAGCAGTGTAGATTTCGTCAATACCGACAGCACAGATGCAAGCACGGGATACAATACAAAAGCAGCACCACAACTGCGAGCAAATAGACAACAGCAATACTACTCACCACGTGGAACGGCAAGGCGACTGTGTGACTGGAAAAGAGGGTCTTGATAATGCCGCACTACGATGTGAAAGCGAGTTGGAGCTGGACGGGACAAGACGGGCGAGTCTCTGGTTCATGGTAGATGATGGGAGCAGAGGGGGGTGAGAGAGGAGCAGTTTATATTCATTAATAAAGGCTGCGTTCCAAGGGACCACGAGAGAATCGTCATACACTTTTTTCCAACGGCGCCCCAGTGGCCCTACTTTTCCGAATCGGAGTGGTGATAGGAGGTACAAAGTGGATGTATCCCGTACTGGACCAGGATGAGTCAGCTGCGTCACAAAAAAGCAAAAATACGGGCCCTGCAAATTAGAGTGCTGATTCCACTGTAGCAAGTACACGGGCGGTACGGGTTTCCTCACATAAACGCCCGCTAATCAAAAGTAGGCCGCTGGTTTTTCCGTTTTCCGACGCGCTGTGGCTAGCGCCTAATCTATACGCAAAGGCAATCCCGACACCAACAACCCCTGGTCGCTTCGGACCGTGCGGATGAAAGTCACGACAAAAGCACGACCACCAAAAAAAGGGCGACCAGGAAACGGACAAAACACAAAACACTTGCATCTTCACCGCGCCCTTCTCTCTGCAGTTTGGTGGCCAGCGCTGTTGATTTTTCCCTTTTTTGCCCTTTTTTATTCGTTATCTCTATCCGTCAATACGCCACACCCAACGCCAACGACCACAAACGATAATGAGGCTTCTGCACATTCTGCACAGCCTGCGGCCTCGGCTGCCACGGGCAAAGGTAAGCCGGCGGCACAGCTGTGGCTGTCTACAGCCAGCCCAGCCTCAGCTGAACGGGCGAGCAGCAAACAGTCTGCAGCTGCGCTCTATATGCAATGTGCAATACTAACTGTGCCAGACGTTCCTCGGCTTCATCCCCCTCCAGATGGGCACCGAGCTCATCTCGGGCGTGCTCTTCTTCAACAAGCTTACCGGCGCCTACGGCCTGCTGGCTATCCTGACGGGCTTCTCGCTGTCCCTCCTCCAGCTCTCGGCCTACCTCTACAACCTCGGTATTCTTATTCTGCTCGCTGTCTGCATCCCACACATCCGCCGTGAGACGCCTCTCCCGAACCTTGCCCTCGCGTGGGCCTACACCATCGACACCGTCATCAACGCCGCCTACACGGCCTCTTTTGCCATCAGCTGGTACCTTTCCCTCGCTGCTTCGGCCAATGCTGCTTCGTCAACCTCAACTCCGGCATCATCCGCTGTGCCGGCTGCGGTGTCAAGCTCCGTTGCGGCCGCTGTGGCTTCGGCCTCGGGTGTGGCATCCCTGCGATTCCGTGACGATGCAGACAGCGAGGCCACACTGGCAGAAGGCGGCAGCATGGTGGCGGCGCAGAGCCCAAGCAGCTCGGGTTCCGTGTCGACTGCAGGCGGCGGTGGCTGGATGAGCGTACACGAAGCTACTGCCAGCCTGACCCTCATCGCCCTTGTCACATTGGTGCGCTTCTACTTTTGTCTTGTCGTCATTAGCCATACGCGGCTGGCCTTGCAGCGGTATGGCGACCATGTCGTGGAGGTGGCTGTGGCTGCCGGCGCCAACATTGACGACGACGACGATGACTACAACATCAACAACATCAACAACAGCAACGGCGGCGAGGGTAGCCAGACCGGCATGAGCGCAGACGGCCGGGACATTAGCGACGAGGAGGCCGGCCTTAAGTCGTCGGGCCAGCGGTCAGCGCGGCGCCATCACCGCCGCCAGCGGCTCCAGCCCCCTACCTACCCGCCGCACCACCCCGCCCAGCAGCGCGCCAGCACGGTGCACCTGGACAGCGGTAGCAGCAGCAGCAACCCGTTCGCAGTCGGCTCGCCCGCTGGCGAGGGCTGGAAGGGCAAGCTCGGCCGCACGCTTGTCGGCCTGGGCGGCCAGAGCTTTTGGCTCGGCCGTATCAAGGACGATGACTGGACACGGGATGTGAACTCTCGTTTCCGGTCATAGCCTTGTTTGATATTGTTTTGTTTTGTTCTGTTTTTTTACCCGCCATGGTACAACATCACACGACATCATGTTTTCACGTCATCGGTATCAGTAATCAGTATGCCTACAGCGTAGGCGCGCATATCTTTTTGCATTTTTGTTTACACCCTACACCACGTCTTGTCTTGTCCCGGCTATTTGTACTCTTACTTTTGTCTTTCTTTGCTTGTCTCTGTCGTTTCTCCTGTCATCTTGCTCTCTTGTTCTCTTGTTCTCTTACTTCCTCTTTACCTGTTCAGCATCATCATGTTACACTCGTCTGGTCCACGGGTAGCAAAGCGACGGCGTTTTATGTTTGTTGGGTCTGGGCATTTTAACGGTGCATACACTACAGCGGGGATTCGCTCTAATAATAATATTCTAGTTTTTTCTGTCTTCGTTTTTTCTGTCTTCTTGTATTCTAGTATAGATTCGTCAATACAGGTCCTGTGTTCTTGGATACTCGCCACTTGGACATGGTGCTGGTGCTACGTGTCGGGCTTGGTTATGCTGATCTCGGCATGCGGCTTTTGCTGGTGTTTGTGCTTTGTTATGTATATGCTGCGGCATAAGCAAACACCGCACATGGCCAGGTTCACATATCGGGCTATGGCCGGCCTATCTAGTGTCACGACGGGATATATGGTGTTATCGGTTGAATCTCGCCACGTTGTTTGTTTGTTTGTTTTTGACACTTTTTGGGATATTATTATGTCAGATTACTTAAGATTATACGTGACATTATTCTAAACTATTCATATATAGCTCTGTTATTTTATTGTATTTATTCGCACACAACATTTGCAGATTTAATTAATTTCATTATTTATAAAGAAATTTTACATTAATCACACTACTGTCAGTATTTACCACCGTATGCTAACTTTCCAACTCTAAGACTGCTATTAAGGCATTTTCTATCAACTGCAGCCTCGAACTGAGCACACTGCAACATTAAACATACCAGGGTCTGCTTGGATGTCGTCTGGTGATACCAGCCATGTGTGATATGCCTCTTCATTGATATGCCTCTTCATCGCCGGGTTGGTTGTCAGATGCAAGCTACTGACCTGAGTTTCCAGAAGATAT
The DNA here is from genome assembly GCA_022392945.1 of Ophiostoma australiae. Classification (NCBI taxonomy): domain Eukaryota; kingdom Fungi; phylum Ascomycota; class Sordariomycetes; order Ophiostomatales; family Ophiostomataceae; genus Ophiostoma; species Ophiostoma australiae. The sequence continues at coordinate 382,797 of JAKRGJ010000002.1, read as the reverse complement.
CCGACAGTGTGGCTGGTCTCACCATGACCCAGTCAAGTGACAGATGTAGTGGCAAGGCGACGCTCGTGTTTATACAAAAGCGAGGGCATTCCCAGCATCTTGTAGATAGGAGACATCACCACAACCAACGCAGCCGCACCAATTTACGCGCTCGAACATCTAGACGCTAACGCATTGAAAGTAAAGCAACAACATAAACAAAATACTCTTATAAATCAAATCACCAACACGGGCAGATAAACTGTCTTCATCATCGGGCCCGACGAGCCAGGGAGAAGCCCAAGGACAAGAAGAGTAGGCCAGATCAGCATATGGTTTGATATCTAATCAGATATCTCCTGCTCGAGTACCATGTCAAAGTCTTGTGCAACCTCATTTCCTTTGCTTCATCTGTCTTGTCTCACTTCAACTTAAAACACTGGTTTGCACCGTTTCCGGAGCCATCGCTCAGCCAGCGATGACTAATCACATCTGATTAGAAACAGTAACAATGACTCAACAACAGTCAGATAGTCATAAACCGCTGGCCATTCCGCCATACTTTTATCTTTCTCTACAGAACACCCATTCACGCTGCTGTCGGTTGTATGCTAGTCTCGTCTCGAATCTGGGGCAGTCGCCGGCATTCGCAAACTCGGGATTTACTCATCTTGAAGTGACTTACGCTTTATTATCCCAGTCCAGAGCATTAATATGGATACTGCACGAATGAACCAATAACATGCTCGGGATTTGATGCACTATCCCAACTCTTTTGGACGACGCAATTGTTGCTCCGTAGAACTTTTTGCTAGCGTGAAAGCCAGTGCATGCAGTCGAAGTCACATTGTCGCTTCATATGCAGACAGTAGACCGGGCTTTGGCAAAGGCCTCGACTTGCAAGAGTATGCCGGGCGCTCTTTCCTCGGTGCAGTAATTACTGCTTCCTTCTTCTGTAGGACGCCGTCCAACATAATATCTTACATACAGTACATACCACATACAGAAGGAACTGCCCATCGCGCCTTCACTCCACGGTACTTGAACTAGACCTGACCCATATCAGAGCCCCAGTGCTCTCGCCTTGCGACAGCTCCACTAAAAAGCACGCCATCTCATCATCTACACAATCTGTATGCCCGATGGCCGATGGGCCGCCGTCCGCCGCCCAAAAACTGGGGAGCAGAAAAGTCGTCATGAAAGCTCAGCATACAGAGAATGGCATCACCAGGTGCTTGATGGGGTCCTCGGTCTCTGCACTACTTGCTAATACTTATTCTTTTGCTTTCACTGGACCATCACAAGCCTGCTAAGACCTGGAGAATAGCGACAGCCGTCCCGGTCGTACCTTCCGTGCTATTACGCTTTCGTAGTGAACCCCCATGTGTCGAAACAGAAAGTGCAGGCAGGAGTGACCGACGGCTATCCATCTGACCATATGAAATCGAGCAATTAAATCTTAGCCTATTCGCCAGTTGCCCGGGGTGCATGCCATATGCCAATTGTGTTAGCGGCACCGGGATAGCGTAGTGCACTTTTTTTTGTTCGTTCGTGCTTGCCGTTTTGGCCTCTTGGTTTTTATTGCTTCCCTTTTTTCCCCTTCCTTCCTCTCTTGGATCTCTTCTCTTCCTCTCCACATCACCTTTGCATCTCCTAATTGCAATCCCACCATCTCGTCGTTGTCGTCACACCGGGTTGAAGAGATACAGACACTCTACGCCCACGATGGCTCCGTCACATCCAGTCAACACCGCTGGAGAGGCAGGTATGTCGCAATAAAATCAAATACACAAAAAATACACAGCAAAATACTCAGCCGCACCCTCTCTCCTTTCCTGTCTTGGACCTTGGTGCTGGTGGACTTCTCTTTTCGGAAGGTGCAAATTGTCGGTTGCGCCTTCCTCACAATTTTAATGCGCAAATGCTTTTTCCCAATCGACTCTTGAATCGACAATTCTGCGGGAAGGAGCCATCGACAAGACGTTTGCACCAATAACACCCGGATGAGGAAGTCCAGCTGCATCGAGGCCGAGGCGCATTCCCAACACAAACTCGGCTTCAGTTTTCAGCCATCACTTTTGCTCACTTCTGCTCGCCACTGCATTATACTGTGAGCGTTTGCTGACAATCCCCCCAACAGTTGCGCGCATTGCGTACCTCGCCAGCGACGTCGTCGTCTCCGTCCAGCCGTCGCTCGCAACCGACTCCGAATTCTCTGCACACCTCAAGAGCCTGGCCCAGGCAAAGACCCAGAGCCTTGTCGCCAGCTCTGAAAACAGCCTCCCCGAGGTACGTTCCCTTTGCAATTCTACTACTTCATTCAGCGGTGAGCGTTTCTAACCTTCTCTCTTTTTAGATCCAGGCCGTCCGCCACAATGCTGACCCATTGCTGTCCGTGTTCGCACCCATCCGTGCCGGCCGCCTGGTCTCCGTCACCACCAGCTCTGTGATCCTGCTGGCCTCGGTTGCCCGCCTCTACAAGCTTGCCAACTACCCCGTGGTCATCCACGTCGCTCTCCACCCCGACAACACCCCCGACTACTCGGCCATCACCGCCATTCGCAATGCTGGCTGGTCGTTCCTCCAGTCCGGCTCCCTGCAGGAGTCCCAGGATATGGCCCTGACTGCCCACGCACTTGCCATCCGCTCTGGAAAGGGTGTCGTCCACTTCTTCAACCCTGCTGCTCTCGCCAAGGACGAGCCCATCGCACAGGAGGACCTCAGCGTTGTTCAGAGCGCCCTGGACATCGACAGCGTCCGCCGCTTCCAGTCTGCTCCCGCGTCTTCCAGCCAGGGTGTTTACGCCGACGACGGCCGCGTCGCTACCGTCGCCGAGCCTGTTGAGGCCGTCGCCCCTGCTGTTGCTGCTGCTGCTGCCGCTGCCACCCCTGCTGCCGCCAGCCTCGACATCGCCGCCGACGTTGCCGCCTCCTCTCACGCCTCTGAGAAGTCCAGCCAGGAGAGCACCACCAGCTCATTAACCGCCACATCGCCCGCCACCACCATTGAGCCTAGCGTCCCTGTCGTCACCTCTGAGGAGATCTACAAGTACGCCTCAGCCATCTGGAGCCAGATCGAGTCTGCCACTGGCCGCAAGTACAGTGCCTTTGAGTGGACTGGTCCCTCCGACGCCGAGAACTGCCTCTTTGTCTTTGGCTCCGATGCTTCTCTGTTTGCCAACCCCGAATTTGCCAGCAAGAACAGCACTGGTGTCCTGGTTCCTCGCCTGTACCGCCCCTGGTTGGCTGCTAAGCTGACCGAGGCCCTGCCCAAGACCGTCAAGAGAATTGCTGTCCTGGAGCAGATCAGCCGCAAGACCACCAAGTGGGGTCCCACCCTTCTGGATGTCCTCACTGCTGTCAAGAGCGGCGCTGGTGGAATCGAGACCATTGTCGGCTACCACCTGGGCTACATCACTCCCGACACCATCGACCAGGCTCTGCGTGGCGTCTACCAGAACCTGACTGCTGCCAAGCCTGTCCAGAACCTCGAGGTCGGCGCCCAGGAGGCCCCTGCCGCCGAGGAGTCTTCCGAGTATAGCTTGGAGAAGCCCAAGGTCGAGACTGCCTACACCAAAATCCTCGGCCAGCTGTTCAACGATCGCCTCTACGTCGCCAACGCCATTGAGTCTGAGAGCGCCGGTGTCTCGACCACTATCTCTGCTACTCCCGAGTTCGGTTTCGGTTCCCTGCTCGCCCGCAAGGAGCGCCGCCAGCGCTTTGTCTCCGACGCCAAGAAGGCTGCCGTTTCCGGCAAGTTCGACACTGCCACTCCCAACACCTTGCTGGCTCGCTGGTCGTCTGTGGCCAACGACACCAAGAAGGCCGATGAGGCAGCCGAGGAGGTCAAGACACAGCTCCAGACTGACAAGTCCGACCTGGCCCGCACCCTGCTGGAGGGCAAGCAGTTCCTCCGCAAGGAGTCGCTGTGGCTGGTCGGCTCCGACGCCTGGTCCTACGATCTGGGCAACTCTGGTGTGCACCACGTGCTTGCCTCGGGCGAGAACGTCAACGTGCTCATCATCGACTCCACCCCCTACTCTGAGCGCGCTGCCGCCGATGCCGATCGCAGAAAGAAGGATATTGGCCTGTACGCCATGAACTTTGGAAACGCCTACGTCGCCTCGGTCGCTGTCTACAGCTCCTACACCCAGGTTCTCCAGGCCATGGACGAGGCTGACAAGTTCAACGGCCCGTCGATCGTCATGGCTTACCTGCCGTACTTTGGCGAGCACGACTCTGCCCTGACTGTCCTGCGCGAGACCAAGACCGCCGTCGATTTGGGCTACTGGCCTCTGTACCGCTGGAACCCCGAGAACGAGCTCAAGAGCGAGCCCAACTTCTCCATGGACTCTGAGCGCATCAAGAAGGAGCTCAAGGAGTTTCTCGACAGAGACAACAAGCTGACCCAGCTGATGCAGAAGGAGCCTTCATTCGCCGCTACCCTTGCCCAGGACTTTGGTACCGAGGTTCGTGACCAGCAGAAGCGCAAGGCCCGTGATGCCTACAACGTTCTGCTGGAGGGTCTGTTTGGCGCCCCCCTTACTATCCTGTACGCTTCGGACAACGGCAACGCCACCAACCTGGCCAAGCGTCTGGGCAACCGCGGCCGTGCTAGAGGTCTGAAGACCCAGGTCATGGCCATGGAAGACTACCCCATTGAGGACCTGCCGACCGAGGAGAACATTGTTTTGATCTCGTCGACCGCCGGTCAGGGTGAGTTCCCCCAGAACGGCCGTCCCTTCTGGGATGCTATCAAGGACAACACCGAGCTTGACCTTGCTGGTGTCAACTTCTCCGTCATGGCTCTCGGTGACAGCCACTACTGGCCTCGCAAGGAGGACAAGGTGTACTACAACAAGCCCGGTAAGGATCTGGACAAGATCCTGTCCAACCTCGGTGCCAAGCGCCTGGCGGACATTGGCCTTGGTGATGACCAGGACCCTGATGGATTCCAGACTGGCTACCAGGACTGGGAGCCCAAGATCTGGCAGGCGCTCGGCGTGGATAAGGTCGAGGGTCTTCCGGAGGAGCCCCCACCGTTGACCAACGAGGACATGAAGATCCAGTCCAACTTCCTGCGTGGTACCATTGTGGAGGGCCTGAACGACCCCACCACGGGCGCCATCAGCGCGTCGGACCAGCAGCTGACCAAGTTCCACGGTACCTACATGCAGGACGACCGTGACATTCGTGATGAGCGCAAGGCCCAGGGTCTGGAGCCTGCCTACTCTTTCATGATTCGTTGCCGTCTGGACGGTGGTGTCTCGACCCCCAAGCAGTGGATCCAGATGGACGACATTGCCAACGAGCTTGGCAACGAGACCATGAAGCTCACTACTCGCCAGACCTTCCAGTTCCACGGTATCGTCAAGAAGAAGCTGAAGCCCGCCATGCAGGCCATCAACCGCGCCCTGATGACGACCCTGGCTGCCTGCGGTGATGTTAACCGTACCATCATGTGCAGTTCCCTGCCCACCGAGTCTGCCTTCCACCGTGAGGTCTATACCACGTCGCAGGTCATCTGCAAGCACCTGCTGCCTGCTACGTCCGCCTACCACGAGATCTGGCTGATGGACGACGATGGCAAGAAGACCAAGGTCGGCGGTGACGCCGTCCAGGACTTTGAGCCTCTGTACGGCCCTACTTACCTGCCCCGCAAGTTCAAGATCACCATTGCCATCCCGCCGCACAACGACACCGATGTGTACGCGCACGATATTGGTCTGATTGCCATCAAGGGCGCTGACGGCAAGCTTGCTGGTTACAACCTGCTTGCCGGTGGTGGTATGGGTTCCACACACAACAACAAGAAGACGTACCCTCAGACTGGTCGCATGTTCGGTTTCGTCGAGACCAGCGAGGTGCACATTGCCTGCGAGAAGATCATGCTTGTGCAGCGCGACTTTGGTGACCGCAAGAACCGCAAGCACGCCCGCCTCAAGTACACCATTGATGACATGGGTGTCGAGGTCTTCAAGGGCAAGGTCGAGGCTCTGTGGGGCCGGAAGTTTGATGCTCCCAAGCCCTTCCACTTTGACTCCAACGTCGACACCTTTGGCTGGCAGCGCGACGAGAAGGGCCTCAGCCACTTCACGTTCTTCATTGAGAACGGCCGTATTGAGGATACCCCCGAGTTCCAGATGAAGACTGGCCTGCGCGAGATTGCCAAGGTTCACAAGGGCGAGTTCCGCCTGACGGGTAACCAGCACGTGATTCTGAGCAACGTCGCCGACGAGGACCTCGACAACATGAAGGCCCTGATGAAGAAGTACAAGCTCGACAACGTGCAGTTCTCTGCTCTGCGCCTGAGCTCGTCGGCCTGTGTCGCCTTCCCCACGTGTGGTCTGGCCATGGCCGAGTCTGAGCGTTACCTGCCGGTGCTGATCTCCAAGCTGGAGTCGTGCCTGGAGGAGAACGGTCTGCGCCAGGACTCGATTGTCATGCGCATGACTGGCTGCCCCAACGGCTGCGCTCGTCCCTGGTTGGCCGAGGTTGCCTTTGTCGGCAAGGCCTACGGCGCGTACAACATGTACTTGGGCGGTGGCTACCACGGCCAGCGTCTGAACAAGCTGTACCGCCAGAGCATCAAGGAGGAGGAGATCCTGGCTATCATGAAGCCGCTGCTGAAGCGCTACGCCACCGAGAGAAACGAGGGCGAGCGCTTTGGTGACTTTGTCATCCGCGTCGGCATCATCACCGCGACCCGCGACGGCACCGACTTCCACGATGATGTAAGTTTGATTCTTTAATTTCTTGATCATTATTTTCTTATCTTCCTTTACACATACTAACCAGACAGATCCCCGAGGATGATGAGAGCGAGGAGTAGAGAGCACATGCTTGCATTTCTGGGACCGGGTGGTTTAAAAGCTGCATTCAAGCTGGAAAGAAAAATTGACACGACAGACCGCATGTTCGGATGGCATTGTGTCGGCGTTGTTGTAATTACTGCGATTTTAATTATTGTATATTCTTGTTAACTGCTATACCATATATAATGAACATCTTCATACGATATTGTTGCGTTTTATTTTTGTTGACTTTTTATTTTATTTTTGATATCCCCTGGTTTTACCACATTATCGTGATACATGACAGTGCATGGATCAACTGTCTACATAGTACGCCACGAAGTATATTTACAACGCTAGCATGGGCGAGAGCGCGCTTTGTTTGAGCCAATTCCGTCTATTGACTTTCTTTGATTTGATTTGATTTGATTCGTTTTTCATTCCGATTTTGAGTTTCTTTTCACCCTTTGAAACATGATTATGTCAGCAAACAAAACACTCGATAAGTGTAATACTCATGTCGCTCCTTTCATGGAAGGCACCAGTCTCCTCTCCTATCAACAAGCGCTCTGCTGATTAGTCACTGTGAATTTGAATTTGAAACACGGACATAATCAAGACACCGATATATTTTTAGCTTCATGATGATGAGTCGAGATGCTCTCGCAGAAGCTGGGCTGCGTGTGCCTTGCGTAAAAGTGGAGACCCACTTTCCTGATCGGGGTCCGTTACCTGGACAACAGCCATCAACATGCCGCCTGTCGCACCTGCTCCCGCATTCCGTATTACTGTCCTCTCCGTCAAAACAAGTTATCAGTCTGGGAAGGAGCTTGCTCTCTGCTCTTGCCGAAAAGGGACTCATACAGAAAGGGAATGAACAACACAAGAGCTCTTTCCACCTACAACCTACCGAGCACACCTCCTACACCTTTCCCATTCCACTTTGCTCTTCCCTCTCTCCATCTCCGTCTTTTGTCTTTTGACATCCTGCGATATCTTCAATTTTGACCCATCTTGAGCAAACCACACAAACCTCTTTTGAGAACCAAAACGAGATCGGTAAGCCCAATACGCTCCTTGCTTGGTTTGATTGCACTTATCTGCTTTTATTGGCAAAGCCTCCCACGCAAATGCCGCCGATCACCAATATCAACAACTTCTGACATCTTTAGCTCAAAAGTTGCATTCCAAAGAGCTTCGTTAGCTGCTCCCCATCACTTTTTGAACGTTTAGAGTACACAGAACACCAAAGAAGAAAACAACTAGAGACGACTGTCGTCCACTCTTAACAAGATGGATCCCGGCGCGCCCACGAGGCCGCCCGACTACTATCTCAGCTACACTGACCACAACAACGACAACCACGGCAGCCATGACGCTATGAACTCGATAAACCAGCAGCAGCACCAGTACCAGAATCATCACCTGCACTCGACATCCTCGAATCCTGCAGCTGTGCGTCTGCTGACTTCCATGGACGCTGGTGGCATGTACGACGACGACGCCCTGACGCCCCCGTCCCTCCGCACATCGCGCATCTCAGCGGCACCCCCTCAGCTTCCCGAGATTCGCCCTCTCGCCTCGGCGACTTCGTATGTCAACACATTTCCTTCGTCTAATGCTCAACTCTCCATGCCCCAAGTGCAACAACCCTCGCTGGCTCCTGCTCCGTCTCCACTGTCCTTGGTCAGCAAGGTTGCTGCTGCGGTATCGTCTCTCGAGCAGCGGGACAAGAAGCCGGGCCAGCAGATGCAAAAGAACCTTTCAAACGAGCTAGACCCCGAGAAGAAGAAGCAGGCATCTGCTTCTGCTAGCTCGTACGGAAATTTGCCTCCGGCAAGCAAGTTGCCGCTGGTAGAGCAAAAGACCGTCAAGTTTGCCGATAACCATGTTCTACCTCCTACAAGTGCCGGATTGAACATGCATACCCTGCCGGCAAACACGGCCGTCGAGGAAGACGCGACACAGCCTCTTCTGAGCCACTCACCAACAATCAAACTGCAACGCAAGGCGCCGGAAGGACCGAATCCTGAGCCTAAGAAGCAGCCGCCCAGCTTGGCGGCTAGCCCTCCGAAGCTTGAGCCCTTATCTCAGAAGTCTTTGAACAAGGAGCCAGCAGTGACATCGATGGCATCATCGCCCATAGCTAGCGATGCAGCTAAGAATATTTCAAAACTCGGTTTGGCACCGTATACTGATAATAGCAGACTTAACCAGATGGCACCCCAAGACCCTTTTCACACATCAGCCGGCGGTATGCGCCCATCCATCGACCCGCCAGTCATGATGGCACCACCCGACTCATCATATTCTCCCCACCGCGGTATGCGTGGTGAGACAATGCGGGCAGCATCTCCGACACGTCCTTGGACACCGTCCCGGCGTGCCCATGGCGGTAGCATTTCTCACATTCAGTCAAACCCATACTCCGTGGCGCAGGCGTCCGAATACGGACGTGTTCCGCCTGCTCCAGCCCAGTATGAACCTGCCGACATCAACGGAAGCCCGCGCCCCGGAACCCCAGCATCGCAGTACGGCGGCAGCCCTCGGCGGCCTCTCCCCCCAGCACCGCTGTTTTCCACTGGTGCCCCTAGCGTCCGCACATCAACCTTTGCAGATGATGCCACGGTGTCAATCGCGCTCGGCGATGACGAGGACAGAAGCGAAATCACGGGTGTCAGTGGAATGAGCGGCTCGGGATTCAGCCGTAACCCCAGAGGCAATGGCTCATACCGCTACGAGGCAGCAAGCAGCATGGACGATGAAGACGAAGAGGATGATGTATTTCGGCCACGGTCTCAGCTTTCTGGGGCCACACGCAGTCGCCAGACCATGTATGGCAACAACTTTTCACAAGTCACCCTGAATGACCCCGAAGGCGGCCCCGAATTTGACGAAGAGGGCAAGGACATTGGCGACGCCCTGCACAACGGTGAAACGGAGTATGGCGACGAAGGAAGCGACATGATTCATACTGCCCGCGAAAAGGTCGAGCACTACGGCCCTGCGCCCGAGGGAAGACAAGAACGCCGTGGTGTCCGTGAGCCGCAGACCAGCAAGAAAGCCGTCCAGCTGATTGACGGTAAGCTGGTTCTGGAGTGCAAGATCCCCACCATTCTGTTTAGTTTCCTGCCGAGACGCGACGAGATTGAGTTCACGCACATGCGCTACACGGCTGTCACCTGCGACCCCGACGACTTTGTGACGCGTGGCTACAAGCTCCGCCAGCAGATTGGCCGTACGGCGCGCGAGACGGAGCTTTTCATCTGTGTCACCATGTACAACGAGAACGAGTACGACTTCACTCGGACAATGCACGCAGTCATGAAAAACGTCTCGCATTTCTGTGGCCGCAACAAGTCCCGTACTTGGGGCGAGAACGGCTGGCAAAAGATTGTTGTGTGCATCGTCTCTGATGGTCGCGGCAAGATCCACCCTCGCACACTCGATGCTCTTGCCGCCATGGGCGTGTACCAGCACGGCATTGCCAAGAACTATGTCAACCAAAAGGCGGTTCAGGCCCACGTGTACGAGTACACGACACAGGTCTCTCTGGACTCCGACCTCAAGTTCAAGGGTGCTGAAAAGGGCATTGTTCCCTGCCAGATGATCTTCTGTCTCAAGGAGCAGAACCAGCGCAAGCTCAACTCCCACCGCTGGTTCTTCAACGCCTTTGGCCGTGCACTCAACCCCAACGTCTGCATTCTGCTGGATGTGGGTACGCGTCCCGGCAACAACTCTCTCTACCATTTGTGGAAGGCCTTTGATACAGACTCCAATGTCGCTGGCGCCTGTGGTGAGATCAAGGCAATGAAGGGCCGCTACGGATCCAACCTGCTTAATCCGTTGGTGGCCTCGCAAAACTTTGAGTACAAGATGAGTAACATCCTGGACAAGCCGCTGGAGAGTGTATTCGGCTACATTACGGTGCTGCCCGGTGCTCTCAGTGCCTACCGGTACCATGCGCTGCAGAACGACGAAACAGGACACGGGCCACTCAGCCAGTACTTCAAGGGAGAGACTCTGCACGGCCAACACGCTGATGTCTTCACAGCGAACATGTACCTGGCCGAAGATCGTATTCTGTGCTGGGAGCTTGTCGCCAAACGAGGCGAGCGGTGGGTGCTGAAGTATGTCAAGGGCTGCACGGGTGAGACAGATGTTCCCGATAGTGTGCCGGAATTCATTTCTCAGCGGCGTCGCTGGCTGAATGGTGCCTTTTTCGCCGCCGTGTACTCGCTTGTGCACTTCAAGCAGCTCTGGCAGACGGACCACACTATCGCGCGCAAGGCTCTCCTCCATGTGGAGTTTGTCTACCAGCTGCTCAACTTGCTCTTCACCTACTTCTCACTGGCCAACTTCTACCTCACCTTCTACTTTGTTGCTGGTGGTCTTGGTGACCCGACAGCTGACCCCTTTGGACACGGAATCGGCAACATCATCTTTATCATCCTTCGCTACACCCTCACGCTGCTCATCTGCACGCAGTTCATCCTGTCCCTCGGCAACCGGCCCCAGGGCGCGAAGCGCCTCTACATGACCAGCATGATTATTTACGCCGTCATCATGGCATACACGACTTTTGCAACGTTCTACATTGTGGTGAAGCAGCTCAAGGACGCCGACTCTCTCACCATCGGAAACAACGTGTTCACCAATCTGATCATTTCAACGGCATCGACAGTCGGCCTCTACTTCCTCATGTCGTTCCTTTATCTCGACCCTTGGCACATGTTCACATCGTCGGCCCAGTACTTTGCCCTGCTCCCTAGCTACATCTGCACTCTCCAGGTGTATGCCTTTTGCAACACCCACGACGTCACCTGGGGTACCAAGGGTGACAACGTTCTCAAGACAGACTTGGGCGGTGCGGTTGGCAAAGGAAGCACAGTCGAGCTGGAGATGCCATCTGAGCAGCTGGACATTGACAGTGGCTACGATGAGGCCCTGCGGAATCTGCGCGATCGCATCGAGGTGCCTTCTTCCCCCGTCAGTGAATCGCAGCTGCAGGAGGACTACTACAAGAGCGTGCGGACGTACATGGTAGTGACATGGATGATTGCCAATGGCATTCTTGCCATGGCCGTGTCTGAGGTGTACGGATCCAGCGGCATTGGCGACAACTTCTACCTCCGTTTCATTTTGTGGTCGGTGGCTGGCCTGGCACTGTTCCGTGCCATTGGCTCTACCACCTTTGCCGTCATTAATGCCGTCAACACCATTGTCGAGGGACGTGTGCGGCTGTCGCTCAAGATGCCCGAGTGGGCCGGTGGTATCGGCTCAAAGATGAGCGACACCCTGAGCAGTGTTGCAAGTACAGTCAAGAGATGAGTGTTTGCTGCTTTGTTTGTAATTTTTTGAGATCTCTCTTTTGAGAGTGGGTGTTTTTTGTTTGGTCTTTGATCTTTGATCTTTGAACGCTTGTCTTATACCATTCCCGGAGAAGCGAATATGGATGTATGTCTGGGATGATATATGCCATAATGTACGAGTACGAAGCAAGGAACCACGAGGGCAACGTCGATGAAAAGGAGGATCACGGCCCTGGCTTAATGATTTTGATTTTTGGTTTTCGGGTTTAGTTTTTGATTTATTTTGGCCCTCTGCTTGGTTGGACCAAGGACCCAAGGGCACTATTTGTACATGTTGTTTGATAACTCGATTTGTTTGTTTCTATTTTTGAAGACATGAGAATGCATCTTATTTGGCTCATTATTTTGATTCTATGCTTGACGTCTAGTCCCGCCATTCCATAAACACGGGCTATAGCCTATTGCTCGGCCCAGATCTCGTCCCAGCGGCCGCGGTCCGTCCGCAGAGGCCCATCAAGCCGGCCGAAGCGGGCTGCGTTTGTTGTATTTGCCTCGGGCAAGCACACCCACTCGCGCACACAATCAGGCACCTCCTCCTTGACATGGGCAATACAGATGAGCGCCTGCTGGTCGTTGAGGCCATGCAGTGTAACTGCTTCCTGCTTGGCAATCCCGCTCTCGACCACCTCACCGGTCGCCGAGTATGTCAGCGCCTCGCCGTGGCTGAGGAACAGCGAGCACTTGTCCCGCACGCTCTCGTCCATGCCGCTAAAGGCTTCGTCGAGAACGACAATGTCGGGGTTCTTTATGAGGGCGCGGATGAAGAGGAGAACCCGCTGGGCACTAAAGGACAGCTCGCCAAAGAAGTAATTGTCGGCCCATGCGAGATCCGTCTTGGCCTCATCACCCTCTGCAGCGATGCGGATGCTTCCGGTGACCGTGTTTGGGTTCAGTTCGGACGCAAACCAGCGCAAACAGGCATCTACCCTGGCGGCTGCATCGGGTGTGAGCTTGGGCTTGGAGCGGAAGGTGTCAGCCCACGCACTTGCGATGATCTGGCGCACAGTGAGACCGCGCGGCATATGCTGGTGGACTTCTGGGCTGGAGTGGCCAACACGGGCCTGGATGTCCCAAAATGTCAAGGGTAGCTCTTTGCTGCCAGGTTCGGGGATCCGGCTGCGGCCAAACAGACGAATAGGGAGCGAGTAGGTCTGAGGGTGGTCGGAGCAGAGCAGGGACACAATCGTGGTCTTGCCCGAGCCATTGGGGCCAAAGACGCCCCAGCGCTGGCCGCGTCGAACGGTCCAAAAAAGGCCGGGAACGGTGGACCCATCTGCAGCTTTCTGGGTCCAGTTGCCGAGAGCAATGCGGCCGCCATACTGGACGCGACAGCCCTCCATCTCGACAATCGGCTCGCCCGGCGGCTTCTCAGACTCGCTCTGCTTGGGCGCCGTCTTTGGCACGGCAGCTGATGCATATACGCTGTGGCTGGTCTCTTCATCAAAACCCCTGCCTTCGATACCGGCCGGGGTCAATATGCGGCCCATTTCGCCGAGGGCATGGACAGGGATCTTGGCGTCTTCAGGGCGTTTGCCGCTGCGCACGCCGTGGACGTACTTGCGCAGACCCTCGAGCACGACGTCGCGGGGACCCATGGAGGCCACCTGGCAGTCGCTGCGCAGGTAGATGAGGTGACTTACCCACGACGGCAGAGGATCCTGTGGGCGTGAGCTGAGAATGAAGCGCGGCTGTGCCTTGGCGGCCATGTCACGCAGCAGCGGACTCAGAGATGCCACCGTGGGCGGATCGAGGCCCATGAAGGGCTCGTCCAGCAGCATCACAGCCGGACGGGTCAGCAGAGCGCGGGCAATGCGTGCACGACGGCCTTGGCCATTGGACAGGAAGGACACAGGCAGGTCCATTAAAGATGTGAGCCGCAAATCGTTGACGACGCGCTCGAGTAGACTTGGTGGGATTCTGCCGTCGTCGTCGTCGTCGTTGTTGCCGTTGTGTGACTTGCTCTCGACCATGTACGGGTTGAGCTCCGTGTTTCCCAGCAGGAAATCGCGGAGAGAGAAATCTGTAATCTCGCGGCGTGACTCGTACCGTGCAGAGAGGTATGCAGACGTGGCCGGGCCGAGACTTGAGCTGCCGTCGGCATCGAAGCCGACATAGCGGATAGCCTGCGAAGCGCTCCTGAGACGATGCGGCACGCCGTCGGACGCCAGGTACGGATATGAGCGTGCTGTTGGTGGCAGGCAGATGTGTTGTCCACGAATGGCCTGCAGGAGAGTCGTCTTGCCCGACAGAGACGGCCCTACGACGCACCAGTTGTGCGGTGTTAAGGGGCCGAGACCGGCGCCGCCGCCATGAGCCGTATCGTCTGAGGGAAGCTCAAAGTCTAGATTTGAAAATAGCGGCGGGTTGGTGTGGGCTGATCCGTCCACTGCTGAAGAGGCTACAGGTGCCGGGAACGAGCTGGGATGGTGCCGATAAAAGGTGCCGCTGGCGATGCGGATGATGGGGGGGCGGGCAGCTGTGCGAGCCACCATTGTCGCAGCCAGAAGGAATTGGAACCTAAAAAAAAAGTAGAAGCCGTTCAGGGAAATGGCTGGAATTCAGTACCATTAAATGGAAAGAATTACAGAAGATTCACGACTTATATGAGCACAAACACCTGTGTTGTCATCGCGCCGTCGACGTCGAGGGCACCTCCGCATAATAAACCGGGGACACTAACAAGACTCCGCCAAGCTATCAGCGATGAGCTGGTATGATGTGTAGACCACGTGACGGATCACATTTATTATGGAACCTACTTACTGTCCACAGGCTACAGCTTGCTGTCGCAGCGGCGTGGCGCGCCCTGCCTGTGGACTAGCCAAACGTCAGTGTGCTAGCATCGAAGCTGAACATCACCGCCCACCATCAAGCAAGCTCGCAACAACACAGCCTCGTCACGACCTAGACTTTCTTTAGCTACAAGATCCCGAATTAACGAGAGCAACCTCATCTTAAGTTGCACACCCCGATCGCCACTTTAACAACAACTCAACAACCCCGCTCAACGACATCAAGATCAAGATGGTACGCTTCCTCCCCTGCTGCTGATAGCCTCGTTACCTCAACCATTGCCAGATTTCCAGATTTCCAGCTCACAGTACTGACATCTACACAGTCTCTCCGTCTTGTCCCGACCGACCCCCACTCGGCATCCTATAGCCACATTGCCTCGCGTGAGAAGGGTGCCCCCTCCGCCCCCGGCGTGCACGATGTCCTCCGCAGCGGTGTCGGCCCCAAGGTCCATGCTGCCGCTGGTGGCAGTGCCCAGTCGTCGACTGCCACGCCCAACCTCGACTCGGCACACCCGCTCGAGGCCCGTCTGAAGCAGTGGGAGGCGACACGCGAGGCCCTGCGGATGGAGACGCTGCGGCGGTCGTTTGGCATTGCCGAGCCGGTGCGGCGTGGCATGGAGCTCAAGATCACACGCGAGGGAGAGTGGCGGCCGCTGGCACTGGGCGGCAGCGGCGCGAGCAGCTCGCAGATGCCGAGTGTGCACGAGGACATTCTGCTGGGCCGCGACACAACGGTTGATTGGGAGGATGTGTACACGGGCGAGGAGACGCGGTCGGTGCCGACGTTCCACGAGGAGATGGAGCGGAAGCTGCGGATGTAAGGGGGGGGTTATGGTGTGGAGGAGAGGAAAGGGGACGTCTGCTTTAACGTTACAGATGCATGTCCCTGTCAGAGCTACTAGGGATCAGATACGAATATGAACACACCATGCACAATGCAAAATGCACAATGATTAGATGGCTGGGGGTGCTTCTGACATGCCTACATTAACAACGCAAGGATCTATTGGCGAGGGTTTACACGCTCCATGGAATCGGTACCGAGATGATAAATGTACAATGGTAGATACGTACTCAACAGAGCAGGGACATTAAAAAAACAGCTTTCTAAAGGGTAGCAAGGCCGAGTAGGCAGTTACAAAATGGGCGTGATGAGGAATATATGATGTAAGGTGCAATGATGAGGAGCAATAACGGCAGAACAGTTAAAACGATGGTGACAATAATGAATGACAATAGACGATAAGCATGGACGCCAGTAGAAGCAGACAACAGTAAACAGAGCATACAGAGCAACACAACAACAGCAGAAGGTAACACAACAGCATGAGGGATGACATAAAAAACACCATGAGAAGGAAACAAGAGAAACGCGTAAGGGCAGGCATCCGATAAGCCCAGGCCCGGATATTAGTCAGACAACAGCAAGCATCCGAGGACATCCAAAACACGACATCCAAAACACGACAGCCGAAGACGACGACAACGCCGACGACCGCCGCTTTATAAGATGACACAGCAGCCACCGCCACCCTCTCTGGAACGCGACTCTCTGCCGCTACTCTTGCCCTTGGCAGCCTCCTCATCCTCGACCACATCGGCGGGCTTAACCGACATGTGCACGACATTGGGCGCATCGGGGCTAAAGTGGTATTCTATGCTGTTAGTGACTGCATGCACTCTTCGTACTGGTGTGGTTATTTAGCAGTTGCAATCAAACTCACTTCTCAACTGTTCTTTATCATCAAGAAGCTTGCCGAAATGAATCAGGCGGATGCTGCTCGGGCTCGCCGGCTTGCCCTCCCACTCCTCGCGCCACTCCCGCAGAATCAGCTCTTTCAACTTGTAGATGCTGACGCTGAAGGGGTCTTTCCGGCCGCTCTCTGTCAGGTCAGGCACCTCGACGCCGCGCTTCGAGAGGTACCGCTCGTCGATGCGGAAGGGGTGCCGGTTGCCGTTGGGCAGCAGCAGTGTGATGTTGCAGACAAGGCCGCTGTCGGCGGTGGCGGATGTGACGGGGGCGATCTCGTTGTCGGCGCTGTTGATGGCCAGCGAGTCTGAGCGGTCGCGGATCAGCGCCGGCTGCGGTTGCTGAGGCGTCTCCAGCACTCCACTGGCTGCTGCTGCGGCGGCGGCTGGCTCTGTTGATGAAGACGCAGCGGCAGCGGCGCCCCCGGCCTGTGTTGTTGTGGTGTCGGCTGTGTCCTCTGCAGCGACAGCCTTTTCGGTCTTTTCAGTCTCGGTGGTTTTTTCAGCAACCGCCTCGGCGGCAGGTGCAGCTGGTAATGACGACGACTGGGTCGTCTCGGTCTGTTCTTCGGCGGCGGCGGCGGCTGATGCCTGCGCAACCTGCTCTGTCTCTGGCGCCGTCGCGGCCACAGCAGCATTTGCGCCGCTCATTATCGGTGTGTCGGCCATTGTGAGGTGGGAGCAGGAAAGTGCGAGGTAGTGACCCGGTCGCGGTTGTCGGTCGTAGAAGAGTCAAGATTCTCGTATATACAAATCAACAAACAAGACGTAGAGAACCGGGGATCTCGCCGGTTTCTGTGGCGTGGTGGTTCGAACAGGTAGCTCTCGTGTCCGAAACGCACGCGGTGCGACGCTGATAACACAGCAGGTAGAGCGAATGTAGGATTTGCAATTTGGAGATTGCAGACAGAAGAGCAATGACCGGGCTGTGGCGATGCGATAATAGCTACACGTGCGAATTCGAGAGGTTGCGATAGTGAGAGAAGGCAAAGGAAATGGGGCTGCGGTGATTGATTGCCAGCGATGCCGATTATTTCGATGATGACGCTGATCTCTGATCTTTGGACGCAGTCAGAATGTCTAGCCTCGCTGGTATGATGCAGAAAGAAGCAAGGGAGAAGAGTGAGGACAGACACTGAAGAGTTGGCTGTGTTTCGAGACAATGAACGGGGAAAGATGGAACCTGGGGCGCGGAAAAGTGTCGACCAGGGGGGTGCTATTTAGGGCAGACCGATAGAATATAGGGGGTGAGGCGAGAGACTACAGTAGATAGCGGATGTCGTCAGTCGTTGGCGTTGGTGTCTGTGGTGTCTGCTCTGTTGACTATTCCAATTTATCGTGCCAAGTCGGCGGCATCAAAAGAGACAGGGAGACGGGCAAACGATCTCGAAGAGGTGGAGGTGGTGCAGGAGGATAAGGAACAAAAGAAGAGGAAAAAGAGACAGGAGAGCGAGAGAGAGATGGGCTTGGCGCGTGAGAGTGGGTGGGAAAGGGGCGTCAGTGGACAGTGAAAATAGCAAAGATTGAGAAAGACAGAGAGAGTCAGAGAGACAGGGGGTGCTGTGTGATTGCCGCCTGTAATGCTCTTAATTATGCTGTATCGTATTACTGAGTAATTGGGGGCTGTGGCGCGCGGAATGGTGTTGATATTTGATTGCTAGATTATGCGATGCACACAAGACAAGACAAAAGTGAGGTTATTCTGAAGAGAGAAACAGGAGGAGCTGGCACTTGGAGGGCGATGCGGTGGGATGTGTAATTATATAATGTATCTTAAAAGGCAGCTGCTCGGTTTTGGAAAGAACGAGGCGAATACAAACCGTAAAGAGAAGGGGGCGTACGAGGTGTTTGGTGTAGACTGTGCGGATTGTGCGGATAGTGCAGGCAGGCTTTGAACTGGGCCTACAGTGCTAAAGGTACATACGTACCGAATGGACCGAAGCTGAGACTGGCGGTTAGCGGTTAAGTTGGTCAGATGCAGAGCCTGGCCTTGAACAAAGAAGGGGCGACCGGCACAGACAGTTTATTGTCCGACGCAGCACGCAACAGCTACGAGAGGAAGGAGAAGGAGGTACAGCAATCAAAACCCTATGGATACTTGTGCAGGGTGAGAACCAAACCAGGAAAGTGAATGCAAGACATCCGGTGCAGATGATCACGTGTACTCAATCGGGATGCAAAAGATTATGTTCAGTTGTTCCAATATGGAAAGAGGCACGCGACCGTCGAAGCAGGCTGGCCGGAACGGCAGGAACGGCCGGCATGAGAATAATGCTCGAACTGGCAGGAACGGCCGGCATTGAATTGATGCATAGCGACGATGACAGCTTAAAGCTTGATAGGCTCCCGCAGGTAGATTACGAATATTGCAAGGTCGCTGCGTTGCAGGCAGTGGACTGACTGATGATCGGAGTATTGCTAGTCTCCTGCTGATGCATCAGACCTGGGGAAGGCCTGGCCACCCCTGTACTCTGTAGACCCCCCGGCGCATTGCCTTGTCTTCCGCGGTGTGGTGTGCCAATCAGTTGTTGTGTTGTAATATGGTACTGTAGCAGTCTCCTCGATGGCAAGTAATACACTAGGAGATTCCAAAAAAAAGAGCTACAAAATACAAATCATTCACTTCAACTACATGACGAAATGCCGGTTCTTTGTTCTGTAGCCTGTTGATGCTCCCCTGTTATTTTCGTACTTCCGCTCTTTCCCTAACCGGACTATTCTGACCGGTCCTTTTGCACGGTTTAGTTTCTCAACATTGTAGATTATGTAATCAATTCTTTCTTCTTGAATTCGGCTTCTCACCTAGGACAATTCAACCAGATTCACATCTACTGCGCGAAAATAATGATTACAACATTGGTGCACTCCGCTACGTGGCCATCCTCCGCCGACCCTACCCCGAGGCGGCCCCTCATGTGTTGAGTGTTGAAGAGTTTGTCTGCTGGTGGCCTGGGCTGTCCTCGATGTAGACGGTGCAGACGATGTAGTCAAAATGCATGTTGAATAAGTACATGTCGAATAAGTCTTATTGGTCTTTTTGGTCTTATTAGTGAGTGGTCTACCCGTGCTTCCCTTCTTCTTCTTCAACCTTTTTACATATGTTTCCATTTCAGAATGCCGTCCGTATTTCGCCTCATTTATTACATACATTTTGGCGCGTTATCTACCTCCGATTGGACCCTGGTCTCTCCGGTTTTCCTGTGAGCTCTCTCAGAAACGTGTCTATGCTGTTTTTCTTTTTATTATGTATTAAAATGCTTGTTAGTCGGCGTGCCCCGTCTGGCCGACTGGCTTCGGGCTGTAAATCGGCAGACTGCACTCAAGCGTGCCGACCTCTGAAGCTAGCAGCCGCAAGACTTCTCTTCTTCTCCATTTCTAGATATTTTTAGCATTTGCATAACTTGTGTGTAGACATCTCGGCCGACGCTCTCGTTGAAAGAATCAGAGGTAGAATAATAGGAAAACGTCCAAACGTCAAGATGTCAGAAGAGGAGGAATGGCTGCTTAGATATGTGCCTTGTACGTTCGTGCTTACAGTATGTACATACATAGTAGAGGTATGGTCAGACACGTTGGCTGTGCTACGTGAACCTCTTGACCACTTTGAGCAGTGGCAACGCCTATCAGTTCACGCCCCTCACTGCACATCATACTTTACCTATCATCTTACACTCTCACACTACCATGTGCAATTTGCCCCTCGATCGGGGCAGGACAACACAGCACAAATGCTCACCGGGAAGACCACATCCGACCAGGACATATTTGCAGAAGAACAGCCAACTTTGGGAGAGCCTACCTCAAATCCGAAGAAGCTAGTCTACTTTACTGCACTTGCGTTACTCGTGCTCGTGAAGGCAGACAGACATGCATGGCGTGATGTTGGGTGCGGTGTTGTATTCAGCTACCTCGGATGGCTTTCCCTATCAACTGGGGCCTATGCCTCTCTGCCAAAAGTACTCTTTCCAAGACATGCATCACAAACAAGACATTGACAATCTCATGTAGTCTTTCTTGCAATGTCCTTCTCTGGTATTCTCTGGCCACAGTGCATGCAATCTAGCCGTCTAATTACATGGGCAAGACAGGCACACCGCCATTTGTTGTTTCCAACATGTTGGCCATTGTTTGGGTCGGCGCCATCGTTTCTATTCCTAGCCGGCTCCCTTATCAATTTAAATATGTCACAGTGTAATCAGCAAGGCTGGTCAACTGTGCCCACAAGGCTATTGTGCACATCTTAAGCGGGTCGTGGACTAGGGAGATGTGCTCATAATCCGTCATCGTGACAGCCTCGTGTGTCTGACCATCTCACGATAATGGATTGAGCCTTGATGTTTTTACAGCGATACTATGTTTGCAGTTTATTTAAACTATGAAAAAGAATTTATGTTTGAATATGAATTTATTCATTTCAAAATAAACAATGTATACGAAACTTTCCGGGGTTTTCTTACGGAGTTTAATAATTGTGTATTTGGAAATAATATCAATACTAAAAATATACTTTCAACGAGGTACTCCGTACAAAGTTAAGCAATGCGACATTGGAGCCGGCAATTATGTTCTATTGTGATTAAAATTGTGTGGAAGCCATGCCGCTACAATATTATCGTGATACTCATGACGTCTAGATGCTGTACCACTAATGACCAACTGAGGAAGGCGCATGCCATTGTCCATGCATAATGTCTTCCCACGTGGCGTACAATCAAGTAGTTACAATAATGGCACGAGCAATTACCCGCCTTGCTTCGCTACTTCCGTTTGTAAGTGAGTGTGGGCTTCTGCGTGCCCGTCGTGCCTTCCTCGTCTGTTAGGCCAGGCAGCTTCCTCCGACAATGTCTAGAAGATGGCATTGTTAGTAAACAACAGCAAAGAAGGAAGGTGCGTCGGCGTATGCCCCTTTTTGCCTTTTGCCATCTATATCTAATATCATCTCTCAAGCCTTCTTGACTCTACCCTCTTCTCCCTAGTACCAACTTCTTCATCTACATCCAATAAACTCAGCACATCGTGAGACCGTTGCCAGAAACTTCACTCTGCCAACTCTCGGCGACTCTTCCCAGGTAAGCAGTTCATGTGGATAATGAGATGCGGACTCTGTAACAGCCCTGTTGATATCAAGCAAAATCATTGTCATGACCGGGAATGGCGGTGATGGTCCAAATAAAAATACATATGCAGGATGAGCAAGAGCAGAGCAGAGCTGACCTGACCGTACCCGTCACAGAATACAGCCAACCCTCTGCCAACATCAAAATGCTTGCTAAAAAGATCACCCTTCTGCTGGCTGCCGCCGGGCAAGCATCTGCTGCCTTTATCATCGGACATATCGAGGCCAACTCGTACGTCGAGACCCAGCCCACCAATGTCAGACATGACAACTCGGCGAGCCAAGGCAAACTGTAAGTGGAGAGAAAGCACAGAGAAGACAGACAAGCCTATCCAGCCCCAACTACAAGCCGCTGACAGTAAAGTGTCGTTGCAACCCGGACTCTGGGCGACATCACATATACGTACCTGAGCTCTACGTTCACAGTCGGGTCGGCCACTGGCACTGTTGCCGAGGCGATGCCGCAGTCGACGTCTTCCCCCCCCAGCACCTCTATTGTGACAAAGACAACAACCGAGACGCGCCACTCGACACGGACGACCACAATCACGCGAACGCCGATGATCAACACCACTTCCCCTGCGGCCACACAGACCCATCCGATGCTGGGCGCGGGTGACCTCCCCTTCCACATCCACGGCGGCGGCGACTACACCAGTGTCACCTTCTACGGCTACGGAACCACTACACCGTCGACTACGCACTCCACAGTCACTACAGTGATCCCCTATGCACACAGCATTGAGACAACACAGCCAGCGATTTCGACACTTGCAACAACGACGGCATCGCCGGTGTCCACAGCATTGGCAGTTTCATCAGGCACACAAACGCCCACGTCTACCACCGCGACAGCTTCCACGCCCTTGTCGAAGACCCACACAACGACTGCGTCTCCAAATGATACCCTGCCTTCAACATTCATCTCCAGCACGGCAGAAACCAAGTCGGCCACGACACTCTCGGGCTTGACTATCCCCGGACAAAGTGCAACTGCAACTGAGTCCCCCAAGGCAGCCGAGACACATGATCTGTCTGCCGGCAGCCGTGACGAGCTTGCTCTGGGCACACTGCTGGTTTCGGTGGCTATGGCTTTGCTGGTTTATTTTCAGTAGACAATCATCTACCCCAAGTTCGCCAAGGTTCCAGGCCGAGAGTGAAATCTTTTGAGAATGAGTGTTTGGCCGAAGTACCCATAGGACAGGACAGGACCATGAAATAGCAGATGAGAAATATACACTGGATTGAATGCAGCAAAAGATATAAATTTGATCGCTTAGTCTACAGCACAAAAGAAGAAACAAAAATACGAAACATTAACCAAGACACCCTACATCGACCCGAGTTCCTTGTTGTCCGTTAACCCTACAAAAGCAGGTCCCCATTGCCCGACACACCTTGGTGGTGGACGGTCTGCGGCGCGTACTGGTTCACTAGGTAGCCCGCATTGCCGCCGCCGTCGCCAAATTGGTCGTGCGCCGACGTCTCCTGGATGCGCATCTGCGAGAAATAGGCATCGGCCTCCTCCACACCGGCAGCGTTTGGACTGGCCATGCCGTTGTTGCTTGGTGGCACGGTGCCGCGGTTGAAAATGTCAATGTCCGACGGCTGGCCGCCATTACCCATCATGGACAGACTCTTGTTGTTGTCCATCAACAGCAGATCGGCACCACCGGCACCACCAGCACCAGCGACACCACCGGCAGCGGCCGCCTGCTGCTGTTGCAGAATCTGCTGCTGCTGTATCTGCTGCTGCTGCAGCATCTGTCTCTGCTGTTCCTGCTGTGATGGCATGTGTTGTGGAGGCAGGGGCGACGAGCCCGCGGCCGAGCCAGAAGACCGCGGCTGCGAGGGTGCCTTTTGCAGGGCGGGCGACTTTTGCAGCCGGCGTGGCCGCGCTGACCGGAACACGGTCTGGACGGGCTTGAGGTAGACTGTCGCTAGCGTGCCCACGTTGAGGCACATCTCCTCGAGCGTCTGCGGGTCGAGGCGCTCCGACTCGGCCGTAATGGCGGGCTTCTCGCCCATGATGACCTTTTTGGCCGCCTCCATGTCCGTAGACAGCAGACGCCAGTACATGTACGCGCGGTCGCGCAGATCCGGGTTGTCCGTCTCCTCGGTGGCCCACTTGAGCACGCGCGGCACCAGCTCCTGGCCCTTGGTGGGCCGCTGGATGAAGAGCTTGACCGTGGCCGTCAGCAGGGCCAGCTGGACCTCGACGGGCTCGTCGGCAAACGAGAACAAAAAGTCTTCCAGCAGCGCGTCGGCGTTCTCAATGCGGCTTGCGTACTGGCCAATGACCCAGACCATGGCGGCCTTGGCCTCGGGCTCGTCGAGCGAGTCGAGGTTCTCGCACAGCGTGCCGATGATGGACTCGTACTGATTGGGGTACTTGCGGAAGATATTGCGGATGACAACCGTGGCCTCTTGCACGATATACGTGACCTTGGTTGCCACCAGATCCAGCAGCACATTGATGCACTGGCGTGCCGCGGGCTCGATCTTGATGGCCAGCTTGCCAATGGCGCGCACGGCCTTGCGCACAAAGTGCACGTCGATCTCGGTGGCGTACTCGCGAAGCTCGGTCAGGACCTCGTCAATGTTCTTCTCGTTTGCCAGCATAAAGATGAGCTCCAGCTTGGTGACCTTGACGTAGATGGGGTCGTTGTATTTGCAGAAGAAGACACGGATGTCGTTGCGCAGGACCTCGGGCCGGCGCTGCAGGATGAGGAGGGCATTGCGCAGCACCAGGTACTGGACCTCGGGGCCCTTGGCCAGCAGGGTGACCAATGGCGGCGACAGCTTCTTGCAGAGGATGGTGATCTGCTTCTGGTCGGCAATGTAGTTCATGAGATAGAGGATGACGCGAATGCACGTGAGGACGACAGCCGAGTTGGAGTGCGAGAGGCGCGGCGAGATGCGCTCAGCGAGAAGGGCGGCTTCTGTGGACTCCTGGGGGGTGTACGACATGAGCGCCTCGAGGATGTAAGTCTGGCCCCATCTGTTTTAGTTAGCAAGGATGCCGTCGCAGAAAAGCCAAATGGGAGGCATAACGAAACACATAGCGAAGAACATACTCGGAGCAGTCGGGGAGAATTGCGACCATCTTGGATGCGTTGTGGTAGTCAATGGTCAGCTTGATGGCGTCACTGCGCTCCCAGATATCCATGAGGCCAGCCAGGGCACTGGCAACCACCGTCGGGTTGTCGTCACGCAGCAGCGAGTTGAGACGGTCGATCAGGTCGGATGCCTCAACCATGCGGCGGTCGTGGTCGTACAGCTTGGCAACACAGTACGCTGCCGTCTTGCGAACATAGGGGTCCGAGTCCTTGAGGAGGGCCTTGACGATGGGCACTGTGGCCTCGACAAACTCCTTGACGTGGATGTACGACATGGTGCGCAGGGCAAGAGCGCGCACCAGAGGATTCGAGTCATCCATATCCTGTTCGAGGACTGGGATGGCCTTGACGGCGACCTCGGGGCGCATGCGAGCATAGTTGACGAGGAATAGGAAGCACCTGGTGATGTCAGCTGGCGAAGGCCTTAGCAATAGAAAAAAGAAGAAGAAGAGACCAACTCACATCTTCTTGATCTCGATGCTCTGGATGTGCATGCAGCCGATAATGTCGGGGAAGAGGGCAACCATGTCGTTGTTGCTCATGGTCATGTTGGCGACAATCTTCTTGAGCGCAATCTTCTTGCCGGCAAAGTTCTTGTCTTTCTTGCCGCCATTGTTGAGCTCTTGGCGCAGCTCGGCGACTTTGCCCTGTATAGTGATGGGACGTGAGTATGTGGGCGGCGGAACATAGGCCATGAACATCATGGTGATGGAGGGGGGTGTTGTAGGCTGTAGCGTAGGGGATGAGGGGACAATTAAGAGCAGCGATGATGCACCGGATACCATGTCTCTAGAGAGATGGACATCGGAATGGAGACATCGAGATATGGCTTGGAGATATGGGGCGAGATAGGGCGAGATAACATACGCGAGCAAACAGCTTGGAGTCTCCTCCCTGCGAGCTGGACATGGTGGACGGCGATGGATGGGTGTCTGTCTAGGGGTCTGTCTAGGTCTGGGTTGCTGTCATGCAGGCCGACCGCGTGATGCGCCAGAGGAAGCGGCTAGGACTGCAGTAGGGGCTGTGGTGGTTGATGGCGGTTGATGGTGGTTGGTGGTGGATGGTAGGCTGGCCAAGACTGTAGTGTAGGTTGGCTGCTGTTGGCCGTCGATTGGCAGCAGGCCGGCGGTGTCGAGGAGTCGAGGGTCGAGGAGGGGTGTCGGTGCGGTGGTCGACAGGGACGGCGGGAAGCTGCTTATGTTAGCATGGACTGCTTGTGTTTGCATAGAATAGGACGCATGGCGCCTGCAGCAATTAGCACGTCTTTGGCCGGAGGTGCTATGCTGGCTGCAGGTGCTGCAGATGCCACAGATCACAGATGTCGACACCCGCAGGCAATGCGCCGTGGGCGTCCCACCTGCAGCGCCGGGTCTGGCAGGAGCAACGACAATGGCGGGCTGTCAACTTACAACGGGCGCTCTGTCTCTGAAGCCTGTGCTTGTATCTACCTGAAGCTGGCGGTCGTAGAGAGGAGAAGAAAATGAGTATGGGGGGAGGCGAGGAGGAGAGCAGGATTGTCGAGGAGGGCGGCGGATGGCCGGCGAGTATGCTGTGCCACGACTAGCGAAATAGGGGTGAAGCGGAATAGGCAGAGCAGTGGCTTGCTTGCTGACAGCTGCCGGTGTGTGGATGGTGGTAGTCGGTGTCGGTCACGCTGCCGGGAAGTGGTCGTCCGTGATCAATGTTGTCGGCCAGTCGTCGTTGACGATTGATTCCGCGTGGGCAGGTCGGGGTGTCTTCAATGGGGAAGGCACGACCCGTCTTTTCGATTTACTTATTTATTTAGTTAATTGTTTATTTTCCATCACGCAGCCTGCTGCTCCTGCCGTTTTTACTATGTAATAATACACCACAATGAACCCCTTTTTACGGGACGAGCGGTGCCTGCTATTTTGTGGGCCTAGACGCTAAACCTGGCTGACTGATGCGCTGTGGACCTGCGAGTAGTGAGCTCAGCACTGAATTGTGGACAACACAACCTCGCCAACTTGAACGACCATCGTGACGACGACTACCGCGACTCGCAAGACACACGCCTACATTTGCAAACACTGCCAATCGCAAACCAATGTCCGAGCTTTCAGTATCATCGACGGCGACGCCGCGCTGGGTGGCCGACCTCAAGTCGCCACCGCCGCCGCGGGCCAAGGGCGGCAGCATCCCCGACCCCCCGGGCTACGCACCACACACGGTGTCCTCTGGCAAGGTGCGATGAAGGGATCTGGTGGACTACTCGGCTGGGCTGCTAGCAGACATACTAACAGGATAGAAACGCGACGCAAAGGAGACCAAGGCCGCCGCAGCAGCCGCCGCGGCGCTGGCGGCCAAGAAGAAGCAGACGCCGGAGGAGCTGGAGACGCTCAAGGTGAAGAAGGCGTGGGAGGTTGCGCTGGGCCCGATCAAGAACCTGCCGATGACGGCAATTATGATGTACATGTCGGGCAACTCGCTGCAGATCTTCAGCATCATGATGGTGTTTATGGCGTTCAAGAACCCGATCATGGGCCTGCTGAGCACGCAGTCGACGTTTGAGCGGTTCGAGACGCCGGGCAACAAGTCGCAGATCCTGCAGGTGAAGCTTGCGTTTGTGGCGATGCAGTTTGTTGCGCTGGCGCTGGGCATCTGGAAGATCAACGGCATGGGCCTGCTACCGTATGTCTCTACCCCTACCCTACTTACTGTTCTTGCTGTCGGCTATCCAGGCCACAAGACAACATAGACAAAGATGACAAACCAAGACTGCTAACTTCCCCAGGACAACACGATCAGACTGGCTGGCCTGGGAGACTCCGCGAGACGTTGCCGAGCTTTCCATCCCGGCACTATAGGGACAACAGGCGTGATCACTCGTCGTGTCGTGTCTGTGCCGTGTCATCACACCCTGGGCCGTGCCTGAGTGCATAAAGTACAGGCACAGCAAGAGAGGGACACGAGCTACATGTGAAGGGATACCAAATACACGCATAAATTAAGCCTTGATCCCGCGGGCAGATCTGTAGATCTCACGTGTGAGTGACTGCACTCCGTAGAAGCAGTGTGATGAACCCCGTACTTTTGTTTATTTTCTGTATCCATATGATGACCCTAACCCAGGGGGTGAGTAAACACTCGACCAACAAAATGCAACCAAGACTATCTAATATTAACCGAAGAATATAAAGTGTAAGGATAAATAGCAAGAAACCAACGCCAGACCAGCGGTACAAGATTGGCATGGATATAAGATGAAGGGGAAAAAAAGGAAAAAAAGGAAAAAAAGGAAAAAAAAAGGACATTCGCAATGCAACAAACATCAAGGCATGCTCGAAAAGCAAGGCGGCAACGGGGACCAAAGACAGATCACTGCCATATGAACCGCTCGCTGTCGTCGTCGCCGTCACCAGTTGGATCCAAGACCAGGTCGCCATCCTCGCTGGTGGCAGTGTTGCCGTGCAGCGACTCCGTGTCCTGCGCACCGCGGCCCGTGCGGAGATCCACGAGGCGGCCAAACGTAAGAAGGCGATCATCGTTTCCCGGAAGGAGCAGGTTCCCCGGGCGGCCACCAAGAAGAGTGACGCAGTGGCTGCCGACCCGGACGGCATCGGGCGGCAGCCACAAATCGTGACCAGCTGCGATGCGGCGCTCGCCGTTCCTCACTCGATCCACATCCATAACACTCGTAGCACCGCCGCGCACCTGGTCCTCGAACATGCGGGGGCTGTTGACGGACTCGGCGAGGAGAGCCAGTTGGAGTTCATTGTTGATATCCCTCTGTAGTTCAGCCGCCGCATCATATAGGAATACTTGCATATCGGGAAGACGGTGGGTGTAGGTGGGCTGCCTGGTGAAAGGCCGGCTGTGCAAGAGCCGATAGTGAGACGGCTCGTTGCCATTTCTGTGATAGAACATGCTTTGGTTGTAAGAGGCCTGGTAGCTGCTGGGTGGGACTTCAAGGGGCATGGGTGCAGCCCCAGAAGAAGACTCATCAGTAGCCACGGGTAGCAGGCTCGCATCAGGCTGTCCTTGACGAGGCAGAGGAGGTATAGGAAAAGTGGCAGAGACGGAAGCAGAGGCGGAAGTCTTGGTGTCTTCATCACCGAGGCTGTGGAGGTCTGGGCCGACCATCCTGCTAGCGACAGAGGGGTGGACAAACGAGGAGTCCATTTGGCTGCCGGCAGCGGCAGTGGCTACGGTTATGGCGGCCATGGTGTTTGCAGCGCCTGGGGATGTTAGGTTCTGATGTGCGAGATGCGGGTTTAGGGATGTTGGACAACACGTTTGGGTGTGAAGATGGCAAGGTAGGGGTAGATGCACATGTGTTGGAGGCACGGCGTTCTTGTGTTTGGACGACAAGTGCCGGTAGAGGAAGAAGCATACGAGCAGAGAGATAAGAAAAACTTGGGCATGAAGAAGACAGCAAGAGAGCGAGAGATAAGAAGAGATCGCCCTACCCAGGGGAAAGCCGGCGACGGATGTCATGCCAGGAGTGATGGGCTGGTTGCTGGCTGGATGCGTCATTGTTGCGGTGTCTGGATGGCGAGGTAGACGAAGAGGATAGTCGTGATGGAGGCCGGTGCAGACGGTGCAGGTCCGGTGCCAGACTCGTCGCGATTCGGGCAGACGATGGGGGAAGCCTATGTAATATATACTGCTGGATGGCCTGCGTTATTGGGCGTGTCGACTGGACGTTGAGGTGTAGCCCAAGGCGTGGTCCAAGGTGTCACAGTATGGAGTAGGGGGCATGGAAAGATAAGGGCGGAAGACGAAAAGAGAAGAGAAGAAGGCGAAAGATGAGGGACGAAGATAAGGAAGACGACGACGACGAGGAGAAGGAGGAGGATGTATGTGAAGAGAAGAAGGCGGAAGAAACAAATAATCATAAGAAGAGAAGAAATGGAAACAAGTGGGACTTGGACGGAATACTAAATATATATCAGCATATCAGCGTTATCAGCGGATGGAAAGGGGTTATCCAGCTGGACGGCAATAATGTGATGTGAAGTTGTTGAGGGACGGGGAGGGGTAGACATGGGCGGAGAGAGGCAGCCACACTGCGTCTCTACGTACTAACAGCCCCCGGAGGAAGGCGGGCTTGCTACGAGTGGTAAGTTCGCCCTGACTGTACTCTGCTAACCCACCCTATAAAGACTGGACGTTGCTATTTCTACTAAGCAGGTAGGTGTCCAGCATAGTTGCTCGGTGTATCTACCGTTCCCCATTCGAAGCAATTGCGGTGACACTCGTGATCGCGATGTTGTGGTTGCCCAGCATAGGTGACTGCCCGACAAAAGCAATGGCCGTGAGGCAGAGCACGCAGGATCTGCGGAGGAGGCGAAGCAGACACTCTACAGTGTATGGCAGCATGACGGCCACCGCGGCCCTACATAGCCAGGCGCTGGATGCACAGTCGGGCGTGTGAGCGAGAGC
This sequence comes from Ophiostoma australiae, assembly GCA_022392945.1. Lineage (NCBI taxonomy): Eukaryota > Fungi > Ascomycota > Sordariomycetes > Ophiostomatales > Ophiostomataceae > Ophiostoma > Ophiostoma australiae. Next base: position 352,468 of record JAKRGJ010000002.1, on the reverse strand, counting down.
AGAGCAGGGAGGCGAAAGAAGAAACAACAGGGAGACGAAGGGGACGAAACGAAGAAACAAAAGACAAAACGAAAGGTGTCGATACCGACGACCAATGCCGGGTGCCCGTTCAAAAGAACCGTCCAGTTGACGTAGTCGTACCCGCCGTGAACGGGTTTCAACCGGATGCCGTTCTTGATGTTGAATGGCTGTGTTGCTGTTGTCTTACTATCGTACTATCAGCCCAAAAACCATAGGTATGTCGTGGGATGATGAGCTTGTAAGCTAGCAATGAGGCTGATATTCATCTACTATGTACGAGTGCAGTATAAGTACGTATATACACTGGTACATATTACACCGTAGAATAGTAAGATACCGTAACTATAGTAGCGGGCTAAACGGAGCGAGCCGTTATCCACCCGCTATCTAGTGAATGCCGTAATTAAGTGGCCAAAGTCCTAGTTGTTGCTGTCTTTGTCCTCGTGCCGCTGTCTGTGGCGGTCTGGCCAAGCTGCCCCAGCAAGTCTGGCAGCTCTCAACAACCGAGTCCCACCAGGGACAGCTGGATCGCGACTACTATCTACAGCAGCTCCAGCTGTTCCGCGGTCTGGCAATCCTGGCAGGCCGTGACAGCTGTGCAGGCACGCGCACACGCTGTGCTGGTAGCCCTAATGATCTAAAGATGCCGACGCAAGCCGGCCAGAGGCGGCCTACTCTCACTGAAGGATGCCATGTCTTTTACATAGTGTCTATACATAGTAGCCATACAGAGTGGCACTGGCCGAGACAATCCACTTTGAGCCTCCGTCCTGTGCTGTGCTCCCCAGCATTCGCAATTCGTATCTACTCGGCCGGCCTGTGCTAGCCGAGCAGGGTGGGCTAGAAACCGACGGCTAGCTGCCTGCCGCGTGGCTGCCCCTTCTGCCTGCTGGCTTAGTGCGATGGATGGCTGGCATCGGTGCCAACGCGCAGGATGTGCTCGTCGACTATGCGGCGGCAGCGCTGGATGTGCGATTGAACAGCATAGCCAATTTTATAGTCGCTGCGAAAACAACTACAGAAACATCAGATGACCATAATAAGCTTATATACTCTGGAACGTATGCACTGTACTGTACTTCTACCAGGGGCCCATTCGATTAGCCGTGGTATACACAATCCCTGCCCCCGTATCATGTCCCATAGTAAGATCTACAATGTGTACATACAGCTATCAAAGCCCCTGATAAGCCATACGGCAGCTGAAGTGCAATACCGAAATGCGCAACGCGCCAACTCGTGCAATCGCATGGCGACAACGGCAATGATATTTGCACCACGTCGTCTTCTGTACTATGTATTGTTTCTGTCTGTCGTCTTATTGTCGTCGGTGTCTCGCATCCAAGGGGTGTTTACTTTCTGTGCGCCATCACGATGACTCGCGTGGTCACGACTATCCCGCATGCAAAACATCTAACGCGTATTGTGGATATCTGCTGTCGTGCGCCGAGTGCATGTGCATGTGTACTATGTACAATCTGGCGGGACACGACTCGCCGAGAGTTATGCACCGTTGTGTAACCGAGACGGAGACAGTGGCCGAGTGAGACGAGTCAGTGGACAGATGGGCAGATAGCAGGACAGGAGGGCAGCAATACGGTAAAAGAGCAAGACAGCACGACAGTAAAGACAAATCGGAGAATACTCGAGGATCTCTCCAGCAAGGTATTCGCGACAAAGCAAAAGTGACAAGTCTAGATAGCCACGACAAACGATACCCGAGGCCAAGGGGTCAGACCGCTGCAGTATTCCACCATGTATTAATTACACACTGTATCTTGACAAACATAGTAGCGGTCAAGCATAGTACATAGTATGTATATGACATGTCCTGATCGGGCAGTCAGTGTATTCGTATCCGAGGGGCGGTGCACGCTGATCATTGCTGTTTTGCGGCGCATCAACTGTGTCTCGTGCATGTTCTTGCTTGAATTGGCCATGTCAATTTTGTTGCATATTGGTGTTTATTTGCATCTGTTTGCATGTACGTTAATTTTATTTGTGCATCTTGGGTGCATGTGCATGGTTGCTGGCATGTTTGCCCGACGTTTCGTTTCCACCAAGAGATGGCTCTCTGCACCCTACACATGTACCTAATATAGAGGAAGCCAATTATAAGCAATAGCGGGTAGTGCACCCAGAGTTTCGGGTCGGGTACGGGGAAGTGCCCTCGTCAAATGTAACAACTATACAACATATAGTACATATGTATGTAGCAGTCCCGCTGTAATAGATGCGAGGCATCCGGTGCATCTTGCAGGATCTCTCAGAACTGAAAAAGGACACAGCATGGCACGCATCCAGCCAGATGCTGCGATTCCTGGCTGCATGGAGTGTCGGGTGATGCATCTGCTGCACAGCTGCTGCTGCTACTTGCTGGCATCCATGCAGCGGGAGTGCTTCCGGCGGTGAGCGCGAGTCCGCGACGACAGGGGGAAGCGAGCAAGAAAGCAAGGTAAGCAAAAAAAGCAAGGAAAGAAAGGAAAGCAAGGAAAAGCAAAGAAGGATATGCAGCTTCACACCGGACAGCACTCTTGATTAACCCACCGCCTATTCTTTGACTGTGGCCATGGGACTGCCAGCTCATCAACTCATCTGCGGACGTGCACTTTGCCATCACGCGTCATCAATAAGTAGCTTCTTCTGGACTGTCCCAGAGGTCCTCGGGCGACCGGGCGAGGGTTCTCTGAAAAAGAGGACGAGAAAACATAAGAGGCTGCAGATGAATGGCCGCTATATCAAACGACACTCCACCAGGCTCGAAGCGCTGAGACCGCAGATGCCACCAGCCAGCTTCCTATTCGCCGTCCCCTTCTTGCACCTTTGCACGGCCCTGTCGAGAGATCCTATCTGGAGAGTTCAGCCCGTCCGTTGACCATTGTGCTCTTCCGTTGTCAAAGTCCAATCACTGCGTAGGTGCACTCGTGCCGGGACACCAGCCGCCTTCCCCACCCCGTCTTCCTCATCCACCTCATTCTCCCCATCCTCTCCATCCTCCACGCATGGGGGGAGGGTGGCGTTTTCTGAAGGATTGGGTACTCCGTCTACTATGTACTTATCGCGGAAGTTGCCCGTGTTGAGTCCTTGTGCACAAAACACAATGCAAGTAGCAAGTAAGAAACGGGAGTCTCTGCCAACGGCGACAACGATATCAAGAGATAACGGAAACCACAATCATTATTGTTGCATTAACCACACACCCTGTTTCTATCCCTGTACCTCGGGCGTCATCCCGGCAAGCCGCCGTGCCCAAGCACACCCTCTTCCCTCGTCCCACTCCTCGCTGTTCATATCTTCAGACACTATCGCCCTTGTCACCATGTGCTGGTAGGGATGTGCTCTGGGGGGTTATATCTCCGAGGTTAGCTTCTGCTCTTTCCGCTGCAGTCTTTGCGTCCTTTGCGTCCATTGCGCCCTTTGCGGCAGCATCCACGGATTTTCCCTTGCCGGAAGTGGCATCCGTTGCAGATCCTTGCTCATAACCCCCAGCAACACTCTCGGCACCATCCCGCGATGTTTCTTGCATTTCTTGCTGAGCTTCCTCGGCCTCTCTCTGCACCTCTTCTGCCTCTTTCTGTGCCTTTTTCTTCGCCAGTCGGATCCGCCGCTCTTCGCGCCATTGCGGGCCTCGTCGAAGCACAAGCCACATTGTGGGCGACAACAACACAACGCTCAGACCCCAGAACGTGAAATTCCACCCCCGGCCAAGACGCTGGATCATCGCCTCGATGAACGCCATCACGCCCGCGCCAACTAGGCACCGGACCAAATTCACCGCTGCGATCGCAGTGGCTGGCGACTCCGGGTACAGGTCCATTGTCAGCGTGCTCAGGATGCTAAACGATCCCACCACAAAGATGCCCACAAAGAACAGCAGCACCAGCGGCACAGCCAATGGCAGCTCATACTCCAGCACCCACCCGTACGCAATCACGGTAAACACGCTGCCCGCCAGCAGCGGCAGTATCGGCTCCAGCCGCGCCCGCTCAATCGGGAAATGCGACAGGTCGTCGCCGCGCCGGAAGTCAATCTTGAATCCGATCCGCCGTGCCGTGCGCCGGTAGTTCCAATCCAGAATGTGGCCCTGCGCCAGCGTCGCAATACAACAGCCCACGCCATACGGCAGGTAGCACAGACCAATCTGGAGATCGCTCAAGTGATAAATATCGGTAAAAAGAGTCGACACTGTCGCCACGATCAACATAAATACGAGATAGAGCAGTGCCGTATACGCCAAAATAAGCGACAGGTCCTTCTCCGCCACAATGTAGAGAGTCCGCAGAGGGTTGGGAAACCGGATCTTTTCACGCGGTAGCGGCGGGCCCGTGCTTGGGTGCTTCTTGGCCCGGATCATGTCCAGCACTGTCATGTTGAGTGGCCGCGGCCGGATCGACCCGTTGCCCACAACGTTGCGTGCCGTCTCCGGCACAGACAGCGCATACGGCACGAGGAGACACGCCGAGAAGATGCAGCAGAACCAGAAGATGGACCGCCAGCCTAGAAACTGCGACAGCAGACCGCCCAGCACAGGGCTGATCGTCGGCCCGATCTGGATGCCCGCGCCCACAATGCCCATGTACTTGCCGCGCTCGGCACTCACAGAAATGTCTGCCACCACCGCATAGCCGAGGGCCAGCGTGCCGCTGCTGCCCGTGCTCTGCAGCATCCGCAGAACAAGCAGTGCCGCGTAGCTGTCCTGCAGCGCCAGGCCGATATTGACAATCATGTACACGACGAGGGCAATCAGAAACGCTGGCCGTCGGCCCGCCATGTCGCCAAAATCACCAAACAGCGTGGGGGCAATGCCTTGGCAGACCATGTAGGTCGTCAGTGTCAGGTTGATAAGGCCGATGGAGACGCCCAGGTCCGTCGCAATGGGCTGCAGTGCCGGGAAGTAGATGTTGGCCGTCATCGGCGAGATGAAGCTGGTCATCGTGACGATAATGAGAATGTACCGCTTCATGCCCTTGGAGAACACGCTATACACTGGGCCACTGACAACCCGCCCGAGCTGCTCCGGATCGTCATTAGCAGATATGACAGCATTGTCGTTGTTGTCGTTAGTTTTGTCATCACTTCCGGGCGTGATGCTGGCGTATTCGGGGCCGGCTGGCGATAGTGTGGCGTTTCCGGACACCTTGGCGTTTTCGGTGCCAAGATGTGACAAGCCGGAGTTGGAGTTGGAGCTGTAATTTTGAGACTGGTGAGAGTCATGCGAGTCATGCGAGTTGTTGACAGCTACATCGTTGGGGGATGCCTGCGTGAGCTGCCCAGAATGGTTCATGGCGACATTGAATAGCTAAGTTGATGGCATTGGATCGCTGAATGAGGAAGGGGGTTGTTGATGAGGAGGAAAGAAGCAGATGAAGGGAGGAGAAGGAAGCGGGGAGAGGGGGAAAGAGAGATAAAAACTGAAGGAGAGAGAAAGGTATAGAGAGGGTAGAGCAGGAAAGAGTAGAGATAAGGTAAGAGCGATGAACAGATGTGAGCCGAAAAGGAAGGAGGGATGAACTATCAAGCAAGCACGAAAACAAGAACAGAAAGAGGAGGGTAGGGGACGGGACCGGGTAGAGGCCGGGCAATGAAAATCGGGAAGGAGCGATAGGGCGGACACCTAATACGACGCCGAAATAGGCTGTTGACATCTTTATTTTTTCAGTTGAAAGTTTATAAGAACCGTTCCCCAGATCTGCTCGCTCTGCCGGATAGTAGTAAAAGTAAGGTCTAACTGGCTTATTTCAAGGAGTTGTACGCTCCGTGCTATGGATGGCACCTTGCGCCGTACTGGAGCGTAATGATGCGATAGCTGTAGCGATCCGTACTGCCTGGCAAGGACCAATAGCCGGCGGCAGTATTTTTTTTACAAATAAATTAATGGGCTTTATTCAGATTTAGAGGGTTTAACGATCGTCAAACGAGCGGACATCCACGTCCGTGCTTATTCCCGCCATAGAACGGCGAGCCCCAGAAAAGTTCTATACCAGTTAGAAGACTCGTACATTTTAGTGCTCTGAGATGCCGGAAGTGGAGTCTGAAAGGCCGGTCCGGAGGCAGGAGGTGCAGTGTGGGGCTGGGCACCCGGCAGATTTAAAGCCGGGCCAAGTCATGTGAGCGAGCCGGCACCGGGTGTGTTGCAGGTGGAAGCGCGGTAGATATAGAATGCAAAACCATGTGTAGTTGATGGATGTATGGATGGTTGGAGTTAGTCTTAGTTTCAAGCCGCGTCGTGTAGAAACTAGACTCGGAGGGTTTCTACATTTGTTTCTACATTTATTTGAGCCGCAAGTTAGATCCGGAGGATAGAGCAGACGGCACTGAAACAAAACAAAAACAACATATTGGCTTGCTGGTGTATTTGAGATGGTCTTTGGGCATGACAGGCCGGGTCAGTATGTGTAGTAATACAGTGAGCGCAGCACGCATTAATGGCTACGGTGCCGACCGGCTTACACAGTACAGAGCGGTATCGGACCAGCAGAGAGCCAACAGATCCCTCAGAAGACCCCATCAGGTCGACCGCCATATCGACCACACAGAGTACAGACACACAGATACGAATATACAAACATACAGACTAGCTTCTGTATCAAAACGTGACCATACGCTGTACATGTTTACCAGTGATTCGCTTCCGTTTGCTGCAAGCTGCCGATAATTCAAGGCGACGAATTGACCATGAGAACGGTGCGAAAGACGGTGTGAGGGAGCACATCAATTCGGAAAACATATAGGACCAGACGACGCAGACCAACGACAACTGCCAAAGAGTTTCACAGAGTGTCGAGGCCACAATGACGTCGAGTCTGGTGATGTCGTGGCTGCAGCGTGGCTCGTGCTACGATGGAAGTAGACCCACATTTCCAGGGAGCTCTCTCGACTAATACAGCTAGCTACAGTACTGTACTCTGAATGCCCAATTATGTAATCCAATCAGGAGCAAAAAGACACATCGGAGTTATGCGCATCCCGCATTGTAATAGTAGACTGTGGACTGTAGACTGGGTGGCAACATCAACGACAACACAGCACACGGCGATGTATAGCTGGATCTACGCGACTGTTCATAAAATCGACCTCACAAATCATAGAAATCATACGAGCAAGAACCACACCCGCAATGGCCGCACTCGACCTGACGCCCGCCTTTGACGAGCTGCTGGTCAAGGGCGACCGCAAGCCGACGAGGAAGCATGCGTTCAACGTCGCCAACACCAACGGCTTCCTCAAGGAAGCATACCGGATAGTGAGTGCGGGGGACGGCATGCAGGATTGCAGGATGATATTTTCAAGTCTACAATGACTAACTCCCGCAGAACACACACATCGCGACACTCTCCAAACAGCTGGGCGACGTGCGCCAGGCCTACCTCTCGTCCGCGCCCTCTCGACGATCCCACGCGAGCCACACCAAGTCCAACGCCGAGAGCAACCAGAACACCGACTATACAAACAAAAGCCAACTCACCGACGGCCGCGATCTCTTCCTCAGCGACGCGCAGCGCGACGACATTGACGCCAACGCGAAACGGCTGCTGCGCGACCTCAATGCCTCGATCAAGGGCCTGGCAGAGGCCGAGACGCTGCACCAGGAGACACAGCAGATCCTGATTCGGAAAAAGCACGGGTTTGGCGGCGGTGGACGGCTGGCCGGTCTGCTGGCGAGCAAGTCGTTTGAGCAGGCCACGGCCGAGGATGCGCAGCGCCAAATGGCCGCACACCACGAGAGCGTGCTATGGTACCTGCGGCAGCGGCTGCAAGCATGCGGACAGACGCAGCAGGCGATGATGGAGGCGCGGCTGGCGCGGATAAAGATGGAGTCTACGGCAGCAGCCGCCGTGGCAGCAGCAGCGGCGGCCTCCAAACCAATGTCGTTGTCGGCATCATCACCATCTTCATTATTAATACCGCAATCGACATCCACGTCGACGGCGCTGCAGCAAGAGAGCACAGACTACGAGACACAAGCGCCAGCACCGTCTTCGGAGCAGGCACAGCTGTTTGAGAGCGGCAACCAGGACATGGTACAGCACTACGAGTCGACGCTGGGCAAGGTGCGGTCGGCCGAGCAGTCGCTAGTGGAGATTGCCGAGCTGCAGACGATGCTGGTGAGCAACCTGGAGATCCAGTCGGCCCACGTCGAGCAGATGGTGCAGGACTCGTTCAACACGGCCGACAACGTGGCCAAGGGCAACGTCGAGCTGAAAAAGGCGCTGAACAGGCCGAGCACGGCGCGGTATACGTTCTTTGTGGCGTGCGGTCTGAGCGCCTTTGTCGTGGTGTGGGATTTCTTGATATAATAGGGAAAATGGGCGTACGCGTTTAGACTGGAGTTATGTATGATAGCGAGCATTTATTCATTTATCTATTCCCCAGCTTTCAATATCTTTTGGCGCAGCGTGGCCTGGCGGGTTGACGGTTGATAGCTAAGCCCGTCGAGGCTACTATCACATGCTGGCTGTGCATTTAACCGGCTGCTCCTGAACCACTGGCATACACTATGTAAACACATGTTCACGGCCGTTACCAGTATATCTATTAAACCTTTTGATTTTCAATTCACTTTGATTGTTAATGCCGTCACGTCGGTGTCCTGTATTGATTACGTCAGCAGCGCATCGCTTCACTTTTCTTGCATTCTCTCTCAAGACCGTAGATGCCGTTGCTCGTGCCAACATGTGTCGATGCCAATCTTTAAAGGTTGAAGAACAAAGCAGGTACCAAATCAAAGACTGGCAATAATAAGCAACCTAGTCTAGCTATGTACTTGTACTGGAAATGTTCTGCGGGAGCCCGGGGCGTCGCCAAACCACTGTCTGACATCACACCGTGCTAGACACCCGCTAGCTACTTACAGCGCACCTGCCCAAAGTACCGACATGCCTCGGCGCCCTGACATGTGCTGGAGCTGGATTTCCCCCCTCACGAGTCGACTCGCCCGAGCTCGACATGTATGATAAAAGTCCGGCCTGCCGTTGTATCGTTCTCGTACGGCTGCTGCTTCTCGTCTTTGTCTTTGGCTTTTGTCAAGCTTAAATACTAGATATCGTACCACGTCGCCTTATACAGCCTCATTATCAACCCACCACCCGCGCATCTAATCTGCTGCAGCACCATTCTGCTCTCTACAGTCGACTTATCACACTGCAACTCACTTGCACAGCAAGCCCGGTCTTCAGCTCGTCTACCTCTCCGCATCGGCCGTATTCACTCCTGTGTTTGGTTCCCCAGCTGTCCAGTCACCCCCAGTACGCCTGCAGCCCCGACCAACCCGCCCTTCTCCCACATACGCGCACTTTCCCAATACGGCCACTGCGTACATACCGCATACAATCTACTAGCTCAGGCTCGTTCCTCCCTTTGCCCCGGCTTGAAATCAGCAACATCAGCATATCAGCAATTCAAAACTCGCGACGACAATCGGCCTATCTTTGTTATCAATCTCCAACATTCGGCCGTTTGTTATTATTCAACTGTCATTCTTTCATCAAAGATCCCTTCAACATTTATACCTCGACTCAGACCACCCGCCTCTATTTCGGGATAGTTTTCCGGCGACTTCATCCCCGGATTGCCTCCCGGCGACAGTCCACCAACTAGGCTCCGACTCTGCTTAATTTAAAGTTTTTTTTCTTTTTTTTTTCTCGTCTTTGTTTTTTCTCTTATTTTTATTGTTCGGGTTCTCTTCTCTGCTCAATATTATCCTTGATAGCACTCTACTGCCACCTGATACCTGTTCGGTTCCGCTCCATCCCTCCCCCAAACTAGCCGCCTTCCCCAACTCCAAGACACGCGGGATTGCACCTTCCTTTCGAACGGTCGCCTCTCCGTAGTATCATTACCCCATTACTCCTGTCCTGCAGTTCTATTGTCTCCAGTTGCCATTACACTGCACAACTGGCCATACTTGTGCCCGGCCCCGCTATTATTCTTTCTCTTTCCCTCTTGCTCTCACCTCTTTGTCACAGAAACCACCTGGACCACCTGCCGTCGCTGTCTTTTTTACCTTTTATTGTGTTTTTATTAAATACTTTTATTCGACATTTCCCATCCTCAAGCTATTTACACCAATTACACCAACTGCACCAAAATGGCAGGCACACGCCCCACCTCGTCCTCGTCTTCCCTTCCCCCACCACTCGCAGCAACTCCGTTGTCCGCAGCTCCTTCCGTCTCTGCAGCTGCCTCTGCGCGTCCTACTGCTAATATATTACCTGCTGCGACGAACGCACCTTTTTCCCTGTCTGCAAAACAGTCGGCGTACACTCCCTCTTTGTTTGCTTCCTCTTCATTCTCGTCTCCCTTTTCCACTTCCTTCTCGCTCTCTTCCTCGTCTTCGTCTTCTTCGCCTTCTTCCACCAACAAAGCCACGTCTCGCCTCAAGCACATCGCCGACCACATCATGGCTTCTCCTTCAGCAGCAGTCACCAGCTTCCCGGCCTCGGCCGTCCCTCAGGCGCCCGAGGACCCTCTCTTTGGTCTCATGGCCGCCTACCGTGCTGACACCAGCCCGAACAAGGTCGATCTGGTAAGTCGCTGCGTTGCCGGCTGCTCGTTTGCGCTTTGCGTTTATTATGCCCGTTGCCCCATTTGGAGTCAATGACTGGAGTCAATGGAGTCATTTTGACGTGACTCGATGTGACTCAGCATGTTACAGCTTTGGGAAAGAGCACGAAAAAGCTAGCTTTTTTACGCATTTTCAGGCATTTTTACGGGTCCCGACTTCTCAGTCGCTCCTCCCTTCCTTCTTTACTAACAGTTTGTCAGGGAATTGGTGCCTACCGCGACAACGACGGCAAGCCCTGGGTTCTCCCCGTCGTCAAGAAGGTGCGTTATGCTGTTCTTTCCTCTTTTGCTTCAATTCGTTTTCTCGATCTTCTCAATCTTTACTTCCCCTGCCGTTATCTATGTCCGACCTGCCATCGATGTGGATATGACGTCCGTTGCTCCTTCTCTGCCCCATCCTCTCCCACCGCTGTGGCAAGCTCCCAATTGGGCGGTGCCAACCACTAGACTGCTGCAGCCTAATGGCTATTACCATTGCAGCTCAGGCCATTCGCCCTTTTGCTCTGCCCTAATAATCCACCTACACTCTCCGATCGCTCCTGCCCATTCTAGAGCCATTCCAGTCCATTGTTCCACTGCTCCCTGCTTCCCCTCTCCCCCCACCTGACCCCAAGCGCCCAAGCACCCCAGATAATGGGCCACCTAGCAGCGCAGCCGCACTCCTCTTTTGCCCCGGCATATCCCATCCCGAGATACTACCGATAAGGACACTTTCCGCGCAAACCGACCCCGACACCAGTTCTCGTTCTGCTGTAGCATTCAATGCAGGGAACTGCACTCCTTATTCCTTCCTGATTCTCTTCTTCCACTTCCCCGAAAGCCGCACATGCTCCGTCCACACAATCCTCTTTTGGGTTCCATGGATTCCACGGCTTCCGCAGCTCCTGCCATTCTTTTTCGTTATTGCAAAATGCCACGTGCTAACCAGCATCTATCTCTAATCAGGCTGAAACCATCATCCACGATGATCCCACTGCCAACCACGAATACCTCCCCATTGCCGGTCTGGCTTCCTTCACCAGCAAGGCTGCCGAGCTGATCCTTGGCGCCGACTCCCCCGCCATTGCTGAGAACCGCACCATCTCCATCCAGACCATCTCCGGCACCGGCGCCGTCCACCTGGGCGCTCTGTTCCTCACCAAGTTCTACCACGGCAACCGCCAGATCTACTTCTCCAACCCCACCTGGGCCAACCACAACCAGATCTTCAGCAATGTCAACTTTGCTACCACCACCTACCCCTACTTTGACAAGCAGTCGCGCGGTCTTGACTTTGTTGGCATGATCGGCGCCATCGAGGCTGCTCCCAACAACTCGGTCATTCTGCTGCACGCCTGCGCTCACAACCCTACCGGCGTCGACCCTACCAAAGAGCAGTGGGCCAAGATTGCCGATGTCATCCGCAAGAAGAGCCACCTGCCCTTCTTCGACTGTGCCTACCAGGGCTTTGCCTCGGGCGACCTGGCCCGCGATGCCGGCGCTGTCCGCTACTTTGTCGAGCAGGGCTTTGAGCTGCTCATTGCCCAGTCGTTTGCCAAGAACTTTGGTCTCTACGGCGAGCGTGCCGGCTGCTTCCACTTTGTTGCCGCGCCCCAGAAGGACGCTGCCACCACCGCCGACACTGTCAGCCGTGTCAAGTCGCAGCTTTACTTCCTGCAGCGCTCCGAGATCTCCAACCCTCCCATCTTTGGTGCCCGCGTCGCCAGCACTGTGCTCAACGACGCCGCCCTCTTTGCCGAGTGGGAGGAGAACCTGCGCACCATGGCCGGCCGCATCCAGACCATGCGCACCACCCTGCGCGAGAAGCTGGACGCCCTCGGCACCCCTGGCACCTGGAACCACATCACCGACCAGATCGGCATGTTCTCTTTCACTGGCTTGACTGAGGCACAAGTGCAGAAGCTGCGCAGCGACTACCACGTCTACATGACCAAGAACGGCCGTATCAGCATGGCCGGCCTGAACACAAACAACGTCGAGTACTTTGCCAAGTCGGTTGATGCTGTCGTGCGGTCAACACAGTAAATGTGTGGTTTTGTGTCTTCTTATTCTCCCATTATCTCCACGTCGTCTTTACCACATTCTACATGTTTGTTTTCAGTTTTACGATAGAATCAGTGCGACCCTATCTTGTGTTTTAGTTTCGTTCATTGCCCATTGTTCATCTAGAGGTGTTTAAAGAAGTGGTCGATCTTTGTGTGAAATGAATCTTATTATCATTATACTCGTCTGGAGCAATTTCGTAGAAAGTCTTCGTGGAAAGTCATCGCAATAAACCGTGAACATAATGGCCCTCATACAAGTTATTTCTCAAAAAGACCGGCACCAGATCATAGTTGCACCTTCGAGCACATCGTGGCAAACACCTTTGGAAATACTGAAGCTCGCATTTGACCACCAGAGGATGATTGAGAGAGAGCTGAAAGCTGCTTGGCCTAGTCTGGGTAACGTCGCCGTCATTCTAGACCTCGCTCTGAATACCCTATGCATCCTGGTATCCTACAAATCCGGGACACTCTGGACATCAGTCTTCACGTCCTCATCCGACGTGGACTCTTCCTTGGCCACCTGGGGCGACTTAACCTTCTTGCTCGCCTTGGTTGTCTTGGCCTTTTTGTTCGCCTTGGGCGGGACGGCGATGCACTCCTTGGCTTCGTCGCTGGCTCCTTCATCCTTGGCAGCTGCGTTGCCCTCGTCCTTGACTTTGGCACCATCATCCTTGTTTTCGGCACCATCATCCTTGTTTTCGGCACCATCATCGCCATCGCTGCCCTCGCCCTTGACGAGCTGTGTGTCAGCCTTCCGCTTCTTGGCCGTGGCTGGGGACCTGCCAACCGCAGTGCTTGCACTATTGAAGTTCAGTCCAAGCTTTAGGCGCAGGCGGCTCCAGGCCTTCTTGGCTGTCGGCAAACTCATCCCGGCTGCAGAAGCGAGGCGTGGGTAGTCCACCTTGGTAGACAGAGTGTCAGTAGGGCATATCCTAGCCACAGATCAAGATGTACCGAAACTCACTGGTTGTTCACCTCCGCGCATGCTCTGCACAGCAAAAAGCAAGAAGCGTGTGTCGCGCTCGTTGAGCAGACTCGGATCGACATCCTTGGGTGATGCAGACATGATCGCTGTTGGAAAGAATTTGAGGCGTGTATAAGAGACTCTTATAGGAAAGTCGAGACTTGCAATGTCAGAGATTGGTCGAGTGAGAGAAGGGGTGCAGATACAAATGATAAATTACATCACAAAGTAGCGATAGCACGAGAGCAATGTACCATTAGTTGTGGTCTTGCATTGTTGAAGACAGTATGGCGTAAGATGGTTGATATGAAGAAAGGATAAAAGAAAAGGAGTCTCGTTGATGTTGAGAAGAAGAGTAGTCTTTTATACAAAGTTAGAGCCACGCTGAGCAGGCAAACGGCAATAAATATTGCCATACGGCGGTATGGATGTGATTTCACGGTAAGGCCAACACCACACCATCTATCGTAACAAACGAAGCTCGATTATTCACACGCATAAGTGCCAATTGATAGCTAGAGATATTCCAAAAAAGGCGCTATCTCACTAGAGTTACTATCCAAAATTATATGACAATGCATGGTGCATGATTGGGTCTGTCTCGAAATTGTATCCCCAGGTATCATCAAGATCCTGCAGGAGAGACCGCCACATCTGGCCTTCTTCACCAGCGCGCTGGCTAACACCCACGAGGTGCAGCCAGAGCCGAATGGCCCGGAAATCACAGCGTGATCGCCGCCGCGTCCACCACACAGTGGGAAAGCGGCAGAGCAGGCCCATCCACATGCCAAACAGCCAGAGGGCCTTTTCGTCACGCTCGAGGAGTTTGTGGCGGAAGTCGCCGTTTAGCTGGCCGATGAACTGAAAGTACTGCAGCAAGTTGCGGTCGTTGGCTTCCATGAGACGGAGCTCGGCCACAACCCGCAACGGGGCCCGGTATATACGATCTGTCGCACTGATGGTTTCGGTGGCAGTCGTGGCGCTATCGGGACTACTTCCAGCCGTACTAGGCGAATTTACAGAGCTAGCTGTCCCCGTGCTGTTATCAGCAGTATTGGGGGCTGGTGTGACGACGCCACTTCCGCGAAAGCCGGGGTTCAGTTTTGATTTAGGATCAAGGCCAAAGAGTCTGAGCCACATAGGAGGGACGCGACTCAGGCTCTGCCAGCTACCAGACAGGGTGCGCCGTTCGTCGTCCGAGTTGGCAAACAAAAGACGCAGACGACTCTTTTCGCGCCACGGCGTGGTGGCAATCAAAAGAGGGGTCAGGCCCATCTGCAGGGCCAACCAACCGAGACGGTTTTCTTGGCTACTAAACACCCACGATCGTCTCGGGTCGGGATCGGGGTCGGCACATGGTGGCGCCGGATCGGGCTGGCGGCTATCCCACATGGCATACAGATCGCTAGCCTCTAGCGGCATGATGAACGACAGCATGTTCATGAGCATGGCTGTGATCAGCAGAACGTCGATGCCTAGCTGGCCCTGTGACTTGAAGGGTGTGATCAGCGCCGCTTGGTATGCTTCTAATGCCACGGCTTGTTGGTAGTGCTTTGCAATATGATAGTCCTTGAGGCCGGGTGCCTTGTGGGAAAGGTGTGATGCGGCAGCAGCAAGTATGGTCCCGCGGAGGTGCGGGAACTGCAGAGCAAGCGGTATCAGCGGGCCCATGAAGTTGGGCATGTCAAAGATGCCCTCTCCTGCCGCATTGAAATGAAACATGAGCTGGTTTGAGGGTGTGCCATACTCGAGCGTTGGCATTTGCATTGGCTTTGGACGGAGGAAGCGCGGGTCTGGCGGGCTCGTGTTGTAGATGGGCACCAACTTTGAAGAAGGTCTCTTCTGCGTGGTGCGTATCGACGATGTCTCTTCAAATTCCTCCTTGATGGGTACGGCAGTATTTCGTGACAGTGGCGGGCGTTTGATCCGGCCATCTTGAGCGTCTGGATCGTCCAACCGAGTACCAGATGATGATGATGAGCCTCCACCTTCATCTCCGTAGACACACTGTCTCTGATTGCGTTTACAACGCAGACAAGAGGGTATGGCCTGGTCGCACTGCCAGGGGAAAAGTCAGTACATGTTGGCCTCCACAGAATGGTATAGATCAAACCAGAAATCCAATCTACCAACCAGATAGACTATATGTGCGTACCTTGACCCTTCTCTGCTTGCAACCTTGGCAGCCTCCTCTGGACTTCTTGTGGGATCGGCGACGCTTGTATTCCCGTGTCTGTTGCTCGTTGACGCTACCTCCGAGCGAGATGACTTGGAACATGCCCGAGCCAGAAGAGGGCCCTGCATCGGGTAGCTGGATCCGGTCTGGGCCACTCATTGCAGCTCAATAAACCATACGCAGTCACAGCTCGCCACTGACGTACTGGGTGCTGGATCGGATCGGATTGGACACGGCTTTTGATACCCAAAGAGGAATACGAGCAGCAAGAGGGGCGTTGTCGTGGACGGATACGCGTTGAAAATCGTCGGTGGTTGGTCGTGAATTGCCTGCGTTGGCAAGGTGGATGGCGGTTGTGGATGTGGATGAAAGCAGTAAACGAGGCGGCGTGCTCGCAATCCCAAAACTGCCAATGATAGGAGAGCGTGATGCAGAGCGGCCTCTGGTGTCACCTTTATGCAGGCCAGCCCCCAGAAAGACAAATCGAGGTTCCGGAGCGAGCAAGGGTGTGGTGTGTGGGGGAGCACTGCGGGCAGGCTGGGCGAGAGCAGAGGATGGCAAGAAGATGAGATGCTAGCGACGAGTGAGAGTGAGACCGAAAGGGTGCTAGCTCCGGCAAGGACAAAGCCAGCCTGTCGAGAGGGTAGTCAAGATAGTAAGATGCGATAGAGTTAGCAAGGCGTTTGTTGAGGTGAAGGGTGTCGGAAGCCACGGAGCCGCTCAGGGGCAGGATGCCAGATACGCGGGGTGCTGCTTGGATTGGATGTGTTGAGCTGGAAGGTGCATCTCTGTACCGTTCGTTCCTGCCCCAGATTTCAGATATGTGTGTATCTTTGTCGATTGCGCTTCCCCGCACCGTGTCCGGCACGAAAAGAGAAGGTACGGCAAGACAGCCCTGCGGCTGCATTTAGTAGAAGCTACTCGTTTTACAAAGAAATGATTACAAAGCAAGGCTGTCCATGATACTACGGATAGCCGATGCAGACACAAAGATCATCTCGACGTTCTTCGACCTGCCAAAACACGACGAAATGGCAACATGACAGCTCTTGATGCACCCCGGTAGATCTCATTTAGGCCAGCGCTAATAAGCGCCAAAGAGCCTCTAGCGTATAGTACCCGAGCAGCACAGACTCCCCGAGTATTCTGCGGTGCGGAGAAATAGCAGTGTATTTAGAGTTGGCTCGGGAGTTTATGCTTGAATGCATCGGCACTTCCTACTATACCCTATTGTCACTACTCTCGTCACTTCTGTAATATGTGACTGTTCCGAGATATCTATTTCCTAGATTATTGATTTTACTGACGGAAGTTCATACTATACCCTCCCGTCTTCTCGTCTTTGACCATTTGGAAGTTGTCGGTGCTGATGCCGAACGGCCGCAGCAGGCCGTTGCCCAGCTCCTTGAGCTTTCCCATCATGTCGCCCATTTCTTCTTCTTTGGCGGCAGCGGTGCGCGTGGGGAGTTCCTTGACCTGCTTCAGCACCAGCCGCCGGTCAACTTCACCTAGCGTGCCCGGTGCCATTGCAGCAAGTGCCTTGTAGTCCTCCTCGGCCCCGGCAAGGTTGGCCCATCCACCCAACTCGGCTCGAGCACGGCCCCGGCGTAGCAAAGCTTTGGCACGTATACGAAGCCGGTCCTTGTCTGTTGGCGGGGCTGCAGTCTTTGCTATCGTCTTGACCGGCGCCTGTACTGGCGGTGGTGGCCGGGCTGCTTTTGCTGCCCCCTCGCTCACGATCTCCTCCTCGACATCGTCGTCGTCGTCGTCGCCTCCTTTTTGACTTTGGGCCGGGTCAACCTTTTGTTTTGGCTCTTCTTCTATTATGGCGTTTGCTGTTTTCTTGTCGTCCGTGACCGGGCGGGTCTTTTGCTGCTTATCAAGAGCCTCGACTGCCTGGGTTGCACTGCGGATAGCCTCCTGCCACGCTGACAGTTTCAAGTGGCATGCAGCCATATTTGACCGCAGCACGGCGAGATCGTAGTACATGTACACTGGCAGCACGGCAACTGCCGTCTCATAGGCTGTCAGTGCTGCATCGGCCTGGCCACGTGCAAACAAGGCATTGGCCTCAGCCTTGTGTTCATTGGCCTCGGCGACAAGGGACTAATCAGTTAGTAATGAAAATGGCAAGATAGGTATAAGATAGATAGCAGGTATATCGTAAAAGACTAAAGATAAATATGATACAACGGGACGGAGCCGACAGCCTCTACTAGTTTGTCCGCGATAGAGCCGCCGATGAAACTTGTGACGGGGAGGGGTCTTGCATTCGGTGAAATAGACAAGAGATAGGAGAATAAGAAATAGAAGTAGATAAAGACTGGGAAAACAGGGCCAGCCTCCGAATATTGGATGGAAAGGACTTACTGCCTCCTGCTCTGGTGAGAACCAGTGCACCTCTTCGTCGTCATCCTGCGTCACCTCGGTGCCATCTGGGTTGGCTGGGTTGACTGGGTCGGTGGCTGCATCTGCGGCTGTGCTCTTGTCTTTGCTGTGGCTGCTTGGGCTAGCATTTGCGGCCTGCTCCCTGATTAGGTCTGCCATCCTCGGTATATGAAAATGTAAAGACGCGGTATCACCCGGGCAGAGCACAGATTGAGCTGTCTTCTGTGAGTCAACCGGGATACGGATCTGTCGATGGCTGTTGGCGTGGGCTAGGCTAGGCTGGTTTCGAAAGAAACGGCGAGAGATTCAGAACTGGAAACGTGGCTAGCTGTTTCTAGATGTACAGCAGCTCCAGGA
This sequence comes from Ophiostoma australiae, assembly GCA_022392945.1. Classification (NCBI taxonomy): domain Eukaryota; kingdom Fungi; phylum Ascomycota; class Sordariomycetes; order Ophiostomatales; family Ophiostomataceae; genus Ophiostoma; species Ophiostoma australiae. The sequence goes on along the minus strand of JAKRGJ010000002.1, from coordinate 333,951 downwards.
TGCAGATGGGCCGTCAACGGACGGTCAATGGGTGGGCTCTTGCAAATAGTATGCGGGTGCTCATCCACCAACAGAGAGCAGGGGGGGTTGCTGTCGTGGGACGGGTGGTATCTCTTGTCGTGCTGTTTGTTTGTAGGTATGAATCCTGGTCTGTGCGTGCCCGTGTGTGATGATCTTTGCTTCTACAGGTGGAGGAGGCTGAGGTGCGGTTGCTGGCAAATGAAGATATGAGGTGGAGATACGAGTTGTCAAGATGTGTGAGGCGTGATGAGAGGACAGAGAAAGAGGGCAGTAGGTAACTACGGCGCGGTGCCAAGAAGGCCCAGATGTTGAGAAGCTATTGAGGCAGGAGCATTATGACGACAGACGAAACCGAAGAGCAAGAACGGAAAGAGCTACACACATACACTGCATAGTACTTAGCACAGATGCGATGGCGGGGTCATTGAGCAAGGTCAAACAATGGAGACCCGTAGCTGAGGCGAGTTTGCGGAAGGAACGCGCTGGAAGAAACCCCGAAATGGGCAGGCAGGAGGTGGTAATATTGCTACATAAATACTGCGCATCCGAGACGAGCTACTGCCGCCCACAGCCCGCTAGCTTCCCGAGCTCTCGCTCGGTTCCAGGATTGTAATCAGAGGAAGGTGCAAATGCAAGCGCGCCTGCCGTGTCTGGATGACAATCTGGCTTATCTCAGATGCTTCGAATAAAGAGAGATAACAGAATTCAGACAGGACGAGTAAGTTTTCGAGTATCCCTCGCTTCGTGTTCCAAAACCAAACAAAACCAGACGTAATATAGGATATTTCTAGCAAAATTCACATGCGATCAAAACTGCCCATTTACATAGTACTGAGACACAATTACATAGATTCGTGAACATGGAGGGGATCATGGGAAAACACGGCCCCACTTACACACTACTAGCAGCCAGGAACAGCAAGCAGCAGCTGTAATACAGAGTAGTTTCTAGTACGCTTCCACGCTTAGGAGACTATTTATCAAGCTATTTTTACAGGACACAGAACAAAGATATCTTACATATGTCACTGCCTTGCAATCAGAGGAGCAGCACTGGCCAGCTCTGATAAGTGGTACAAGATAGCCGATTGCCTTTATCTCTACCATTCTTACATCTGTCTCACTCTGCCATCACCCTGTCCTCACCTGCCCTTGACCTCCCCCTCGAATCGCCCTACATCCCCCGTTCACTTTGCCCTTCCATTGGCCGTCATCTTTCTGTTCTTTCTGTTAGTTTTTGTTTATTCCTTCTTGCTGTATATATTTGTATTCGGGTCTGTTTGAACTCTTCTCCCGACCTCTGCCTGCTTAGTCTATAAATACATCCCCTCCTCGCCAGCCTTGTGAGTCAGACTTTCACCTTGCCATCTCTGCATCACGGCATTTTCCATCTTCGACTTCACCTCAGCAGTCGACTTTGTCTGCTAACATTCGTACCCGCAGACGACACTCGCAGACACTCCATCTCTTCCACTACCCTACCAACGCATCAACAATGACTCCCAAGACCGAGTAAGTACCACCCCTCATGAGTCCTCCTCCATATCCCTCACCCAACTGACATGCCAGCTTCCCGCCTGTCCGGGCCTGTCTCTTTGACATGGACGGCCTCCTCCTGGACACCGAGGACATCTACTCCCAGTGCATCAATGCCATCCTTGCCAAGTACGGCCGGCCTAAGATGCCCTGGTCCATCAAGGCGAAGCTGCAGGGCCGCCCCATGATCGAGTCCAACAAGATCTTCATGGCATGGTCCCAGCTGCCCATCCCGCTAGAGCAGTTTCAAAAGGAGAACGCAGACCTTCAGGTTCTGAACTTCCCCCACGCCAAGCCCCTCGCCGGTGTCGATGAGCTTCTCAAGAGCCTCGGTCGCACCCGCTACTGGGAAGAGGTCACCAAGGCCGACAAGGCCCCCGAGAAGGCTGCAGGCCACCGCGTCCACATTGCCCTCGCCACCTCCTCGCAAACCGTCAACTTCAAACTCAAGGCCCAGAACCAGGGCGAGCTCTTTTCCGTCTTTGAAGCGCCCCGCCGTGTCCTCGGCGACGACCCCCGCATTGGCCCGGGCCGTGGCAAGCCCCTGCCCGACATTTACACTCTGGCCCTCAAGACTATCAACGACACGCTTGCGCCGGGTGAGCCCCCAGTCACCCCCGAGGAGTGCCTGGTCTTTGAGGACAGTGTTCCTGGTGTCGAGGCTGGCCGCCGTGCTGGCATGCGTGTCGTCTGGTGCCCCCACCCTGACCTCAAGGTCGAGTATGCTGGCCGCGAGCCCGAAGTGCTTGCCGGCAAGACTGGCGAGGCTGGCGAGGCTGGTGATGCCACCCCTCCCGGCGAGGTTGATGACGGCTGGTCAGAGTACCTGCCTACTCTTGAGTCGTTCCCGTACGCCCACTACGGCATTGTTGTGCCTCCCGCCGAGATTGACAACGAGCCTTTCATGAAGGGCGCTGCAGCTTGATCGACAACAGCCAGTCGCCATACCAATTGGGGTTCGATATGATGGCCCATGCCGCATATATCGTTACCCTATCACCCAGTTTCGGTCACCCCAAGACGGCCTTTGACTAGCTCATTTTTTCCTCGCATTTTTTTGGCGTTCAAAGGAATAGAAAGGAACGAAACGGAAGCGGAAGCGGGCATCAACTAGACAATCTCGTCAAGACAGTTTCTCGAGAACTAGATTTAAAGGAGCTCTCAGCCATGACAGCATACCCGGGGTCTTTTGAAAGAAATAATAGAATTAGAAGCCAGCACGGGCCATGGCACGGACTGGGCGACGGGCCACTTTTCAAAGATGAGAGTGAAAACGAGAATAAACAAAATATGAAATGAAATCATGAAAGCCCTCCCAAAAGAAAAATTCCCGTCCAAGTAAAACCAGAGAAATCTAATCCAAAGCACAGTTCCCCAAAGCTTGTATATGTCCCTAATATAGCCCAAAATATGAAGAACAAAGAATGCATCCATAGTCATAAACATAAAACCTTTCTATAACTTCCATATAAACCTGCCGCCTCCTTCGCAACTCTATTATCCGGATAGATTTTATAAAGGTGATAACAAACAAAACAAAAGAAGTACAAAGAAATACGCAATGTTCAGGCCGCAGAATCTGCAGGCTTGGAGTCAAGCTGTGTAGAACTGTTTGGCGGCTTGTAAAAGGTCTTGTAGGGGTGGTCGGGCAACTTCAAGTCTGCTTGCTTGAGAGGATTCGCTACCGGCAGCCGGTATATCATGGCCACCATGGGTGATGGGTGAGGTGATGGCGATCCTGCCATGCTGCCCCCAACAAAAGACGCATTAGAGATGATCGAGGCAGTCGAGTGCATTCGGAGGTGAGCTGGACGGCCGTAAGAGGAACCGCCGCTGCATGGGCCTGAGAGAGGGAGCCGGCTGTCAGAGGGTGACAGTGATGCGATAGACAATGAGCCGCGGTGCGATTGCATTGATTGTATTGGTCCCATTGATCCCATTGGCTGCATCGACATAGGAAATCCAGGGCCCGATGCCATGTTCGGGCTCATGTTGGGAGGGCAGAAGCCAAAATTACCAGTCAACTCCCCGGCCGCAGGAAGATCCGATGGTGGCGGGAGGAAACTGCTGGGCATGAGTGTCATGGACGCTGGAGGGGCGCCTGGATCCGGCAGGTCGCGCGCCCATACCCTTTGAAGTTCGGCATAGAAATGGTCGGTCCTCCAGCCTGACTCTTTGGAGATCTTTCTGAGAAGAGCATACGACTCGTCCTGTTCGCGAATGTCTGACAGAACAAGTGCCGAGATGGCCAGGCTGCGAATAGCAACACTTGCAACGCCGGGCTCGTCTGTATGTGCAACGATTCCGCAGACCTGGTGTGCGTGGTGACGCTGAGCATTCAGGTTCACTCTCGAGTCGAACGGCTCGACCGGATTGAGTTGGTGAAGCAGAATCATCGCGGTATGGTAGAGGAGACGCCCCATGATAGCCGTCTGCTTGATAAGCCTAATCTGTTAGTCACCATGCCGAACATGCTCTATTAAACTAAAAAACAAACTGACCATATGTTGGGGAATAGGGAGCGTGGTCTGTCTCTGTTGCTGTTGCTGTTGCTGTCGGTGATGTCCTCCGTAGGCAAAAAGTAGCTGAATGGACGCATAGACTGGGGGCATTCGTCATTCCACTTGTCGCAAAGGGTTTTGAGCCTTTTCCATTCGGAGAACCGATTTTGGTGCCGAACCTGCTCATCATGCGGAGATGGCTCTTGGAATCGAGGAACACTTGCTCGGAAGTTGGCCACCTTGGCCACAATGTACAGTATGCGATGCACCCAGGCCTCTTCTTCTTCGCCGCCAGTGATTGCAGACACGACGTCTGACACAGTTGCAAATGGCTTTGCCTTTTTTGCGCTCTGCCAACTCCCGCTATCGTGCTGGCTGCCGGCTTCCCAGGCGTTGTTGCCCACGAGGTTTGTGAACGCCCCGTCAAGGCCCCATTGATCCGGGTCCCAGGCTGTTGGCCAGTTGAACTCCAGGCAGATCAAGACTTCTGTCCTGATACTGAGCCAGAAGCATGCAGCACCAATTCCCTTGCTCTTGGCGTCCCATCCGCAGTCCCCCATCAACAACCACGTTCCAATGGTATGCACTTTGCGGTCGGCCCATTTCTCGCTCATGGTCTCGTAAACACTGAGAACCACTGCCGTGACAGCACTTTCCACAATGTCGCGGTCCGGGTTCTGAAGACTGCGTAAGAGCTGCATCGTAGAGGTGTCGTAGTATTGGATAGCCAGCTCATCGCAGCTAGCATCTATGACAAGTGCTTTGTGCTTGACGCCACAGGCCAGAAAGGCATTAAGCATCATGGGCGACTTCAGAGCCATGTAGGGTATTATGCGGCTGAAATGCTTGTCCTTGTCGAGCGAGTCCATCCACACGCCGACTTTTTCAACAAATATTTTCATATAGGACACCTCGTCAGGAGAGTGTAGGTACTCTCTCTCGCCTCCATTGTTGCTGCATCTGCTGTTGGAAACGTCTCCTAGACGGCCAGTGATGCCCAAGTTTGGTCCAGGTCCGCTGCCGCGAAGTAGTCCGATTTTTTCAGAGGGGGGCGTAGGGAGGCCCTCTGGCAGATGGTCGTGGGGGCCGTTACTGTGACTTCTGTCTCCAAGCTCGCATTCGGGATCGACACTTGTTGGGCTGTTTCCAACATCTGCTTGAAAGGAAGCAACGGAAGAAGGGCCACCGAGTCCCTGCACAGACGATGCGATGCTAGATCCGTCACTGCCCGGACTGTCGCACTGCATGTCCGTTCGCTCATACGGGATTTCATGAAAATTGTGCAAATCTCTGGCAGCTCCCCCTACGCCTCTGTCGAGGTACACCTGAAAGTCGTTCCGCCGTGGGTATTGGAGATTGTGAGCATCCAGAAAAGGGTGTTGTATGCTTGGTGGCAGTTGCATCGCCGTTTGCGGAAGCGGCATTAATGATTGTGGCCGAGAAGCGATATCATTCTTGACATACACGCTGCTCGGTGCTGGCTTTGGAGCATTGTCAGGCGGTTGCTGCGGGTGATATGTAGCTACATATGTTGATGTATTTGGTCTCGGGACATTCGGTGCTCGGGGGTAGCGCTCAAGTCCGCCGGCATATTCATCGGCAATGATGCGAGACTCGTCGAAGAATGTCACTAACTATTGTAAGTTACCATATTTTGGGAAGCCAATTGGTAGGCAGCAATTATACGTATTTTTCAAACTTGAAAACTTACCTTTCCAGCATGTGACAGCTGGGACAAATGGGATAGGTCTTGACTGAATATCGATGAAATTCAAGCGCAGGCCGCGCTTGCACTCGCGGGCACCCTTCCTGCAGTTTACGCAATCTGGTACCCCTTCGTCGCATTTTAGATGCCGCTCTCTGCATGTCAAACATCCTGTTCTGACTCTCCTAGATTTTGGTGGTGTGACGATTGGCGGTGTTACTGTCGGCATGTTCCGCGCCGGTATGGGTTGTGGAAAGGGAGAAATGGCAGCCGGCTTCAGGCTCGGGGGTGGTGCTGTGCTTGGCACACTCACGGCAGCCATTTTTCGGAGAGCCACAGGCTGGCTGTCCATATCAAAACTAGTGCGTCTATCCGCAGCAATCATAGACGCAACCGGTGTGAAGTAGATGCTTGCCTGGCTGCTGTGGCGGCTATGTGATATGGGCGGCCGAAACAGATTGGCGTTTGCGTTGGACTCGGCCTTGGTGTCGGCGTTGGTGCTGCTGTCTTTCCGGCTTATTGGTAAAGGGTTGTTACGTGCCGTGACTGGTGAGTCCGCCGCAGTACTGCTATTGCTTCCTGAGGGACGGCGGCTGGGAACGAGTTGTGTAGAACTCAGTTTTCTCTGCTGTGTGGACGCTCCATGTGTGCGTGGTAAAGGTAGAGGTAGAATCAGTCGCTGTGGAGTGATTAGGTGTGCATGAGGTGATGGTACGGTTGATGTAGCTGGCAAACTTGACAAAGTTGGCTCGATGGGCACAAAGGGCATAATAGATGGGAGAGACAGTGATGGAGGCGGCAGGCTTATTGAAAACCCGCCGGATGATTTTTCTTGGTTAACAATTTGCGGAAGTCTTGTGTTCGAGTACTCGTTGGCATTGCCGGGACCGGCAGTGGAGCTTCGTGATGCATTGTCTTTGAAAGCATGGGCCTGCGGATGGTGGCGGAAAAGCTCGCGTTGTTCGGCGAACTTTGTATTGACAGATCCTGATGCTGATCCGGAGCTGTGGAAGCCTTGGAGAGATGAAGCGGACGTAGCAGGCGTAGCCGATGCAGCAGATGCAGCAGGTGCAGCATATATGTGTGGAGGTGACAGAAGAAGGGGTGGAAAAGGTGGGCGAGGTGGCAGATGTGGAGGGTTTGAGATGCCAGGAGGAGAAGGCGAGGAGGGATGGTACTGGTCTGCTGCCCTTGGGCATATGCTGAAGCTCACACTCATTCTAGATCTGGATGTGTCAGCCGCACCACTGTGGTGGGCACAACGCCTGGGTTGACGTAGCAGACGATGGGAAGCTCTAGAGTGATGCGACGAGTCTCTTCTGCTGGTGTTACAGTGGCAGCAGATATATTGGCAAGATAGACGGCAAGTAACTAGGGCCAATCAGATAAACAGCACGGTTAGCCAAGAGCGAGAGCAAGAGTAATAGCAAGAGCAGGAGCAAGAGCAGACCATGAAGAGACGTGCAAGCGGGAGTGTGAGCAGATTGAAGTGAGTGAGACACGGTGGGATGGAGTGTACATATGTGTGGGAGTTGAGACAGGGAGTGGGATGTACGCTGTGTGGAAGTATGAATGTAACGATGTAGGCAAGCGGATGAGTTGATACAACAGACGCAGACGCATTTGATGGAAGACAGAAGACGGCACAAATGCTCAACTTTGCTTGGAGAAGCAAAGCGGAGAAGATATGTTGCCACGCAAGTAGCAAGGTACGGGGTGTGGGAGGACTGGAAGACGACAGCACAAGAGGACGAGTTGAACCGAAGCAAGACACAGACAGACAGACAGACAGACAGACAGACAGACAGACAGACAGACAGACAGACAGACAGACAGACAGACAGACAGACAGACAGACGAGGGCAGGCGAGGATGGCAAGGCAAAACGCAAAGACAAAGTGAGACTGGAGACGAAAGAGGTCGACACAGACAGCCACTTACAGCGAGGCAGAGAGAAATAACACACAAAACATAAAATACAGACAATAGTTTTACTAGAGTATCCCTGCAAGTCTGATCTGTTTTCGTGGCCTGGCTGGCTGGCTCGTATGTGTGTGTCCGTTTTAGATTGTGGAGGCCGGGAAGCACCCGGTACGGTCGAGCAGGGGGGGTTACGATGGGTACGATGGCGGTGTTGGACTGTTCCCGTGCGAGCTCAAATTGAAGCCAACAACAAAGCTGCTGCTTATGCTGGCGGTGATGGGGGCCGTAGGTGAGGGGGGCTGCATGCCTCTGGTGTCGTTCTTTGCGTGCTGGGCTGCTCTCCTGCTTCTCTTCTTTTGCTGTCACTTGCGGCTTCTTTCTTCTTTCATCCTCTTCCTCGTCCTCTTGCTCTTCCTCTTCCTTCTTTGTCCTTGTCCTGCCTCGCCCTTGCTGCTTGCTCTTCGTGATGCTCGGCTGTCTTCCACCAAACAGGCTCGTCCTGGCGGTGGTGTCTTAAACCTTGAGCAAGTAAACGAGTCTGTAGGAACACAGCATGCGGTGGCACGGGAACACGCCGTGGTATTTGCAGGGGAGGTGATGTGGAATGTACAGAGAGGCAGAGGCAGAGGCAGAGGCAGAGAGGTAGAGATTAGGTATAAATGCAGATGGAAGTATAGGGCATCGAGATCTAGATGCTGAGGTCTGCCTAGTGTTGGGTCGTGAGGGGCAATAAGAGAGGGCAGGTGTGAGGAGAGGAAAGTGCTGGATAGCACCTTCTTGAAGAGGAAGAGATGCAGAGAATCAAATATGAAGATTGGAAACGGAAGGAATGAGAAATGAAGTGCGGCCCAGAGGGAAAGAACGAGGGGTGAAATAATATGATAATAAACAGGAAACACCGCATATAGGGTACAGACTCGGACTGCCGGCCAGAGAAAGAGGGAAGAACAAAGAGGGAAGAGGCACGCTGCTCCTGCAGCAAGATGCAAGTATTCCCTCCTCCTGTTGAGCCCGAATGCCTACAGATGAATTGCAGAATGAGGAAGGCGCGCTTATACGGGAAAGGCAGATCCCGGGGCATCACGTCCTTTCTTTCCTTCTGTGAGCTGTGCGCGACAGTGCGTCTCTGATGTCTTTTATTCTGGTCAAAGGCATAACTACATTTGGCAGCATTCGACGCGCATGCTGCGACAGCAGTCAGCAGTCAGCAGTCGATCTATGCAAAGCAAAATATCTCAGCTGGCTGTGTTGGTGCTGGTCGAGCTATCCGAAGCATCTGCACCGTCTTCGCCATCCCTCATCCGACGACGGAGCAGCCATTAGAAGCCGGCAGAAGAGCAGCAGCCGCCATAGCAATAGAGGTAGCAGAAGTAGCAGTAGCAGAAACAATAGCAGTAGCAATAGCAGTATATAGCAAGAACCACCACCAACACCAAACCGAGCTCCAACGACGAGCCACCAACTCCCCTCGGAAGACATGGGTCGAGACCTCCCGGAGCGATTGACCATCTGCGGGACTGGGTCTGTATCTTTATCTGTACCTGTATTTTATGTATATCTACATGTATCTCTCCTTGTATCTGGCATGCTTCCAACGACATGCGGGTGTAGGAAGGTTGGAGATGAGGTTACAGCGAGGCACGACCCGTCTGTTGGACTTGGACAAAGTGGGCAGGGGGGGGCGACGGGGCAGAGACGAGAGAGGACAAGACCAGCGAGGTCCACTGATGGGCTGGAAGTGTTGCGATCCGCCCCGTGTCGTATCGTTACAGATCTCGGCTTCGGCTTCTACAGATACTCTTGGCTTGTCGGATACTTTTTGGACTTGAAGAGGCATCACTATATAGTATTTATCAATGAAGAGGAGACTGCTTCTTCTCCTGATTGCCACCTCTGTGTAGCTGTTTGGTAGGAGCAAGAAGACACGAAGCACCGCTGCAGGCGTATGCACTCGAGGCACTCTGCACCCGATGCAGCCATGCACCGACGAGCTAGGTTCAGCTCGTCTTTAACTGGCCGCAAAGGTGCAAGATCAACAAAGAAAAGAAGCAATAAGCAGTTTCTCACCGCCGACAAGTATTGGTTTTATTGATTGTGTATTCTGGTACGCTCAAGTATCACAGTCAAATAGTCAAGCCTTCTGTCCATCGAGACATCACCTGTCTGGCTGCCGGGCTAGTTTGATCGCCGAACATGAGGAGTTGTCGGAAGATATTTGTTGTTCTGTTCGTTTCTCTTGCTTGATTTATTCTTTTTTTTTTGTTCTTTTTAATTCTGTTTTTATTATTATTGCCGGCTACTCGACCCCCGACTTGCCGACTGGCAAGACAAACGAAACAGCCTTGACGAAACAGTCGATTCTGGCTAACGCCTCGATTGCCTCGATTGCCCCGACTGCCTCGATTGAAACACCGGCAACGCTCCCTCCATGGTCGCCACGCATAACACGGCCATTATCAGTACCGACATCAAAGATATTACTATAAACTCAAACCGGTTCCCTTTAACCAAAGCAACGTGCGCTCGGAGGTTTTCGGTTCTGGGCGGCCCGGTGTAGATGATTGATAAACTACAACTATTAATGAGCAATGAACAATAAACAATGAACAATAAATAATAAACACGATCAGGACAATGCAGCCAATATCCCGGATAGATGCGGCACATTCGCGATGCTGGTTCTCTAGAGCGCTGGGTGCCCTGTCCGTCTGCTCGAATTACTGGCGATTGAGCAAACACAGGTTGATGTAGATAGTGCAGCCGGGAATAAAAGCGAAACTGCTTCAGCACAGCAGATTATACTCCTTCAATATAGTATCTGTACATGAATGCAACGGCACTATGTCAAAAACACACATACCCAACAACCCGCATTCTCGTGGTCGCACATAATAAAGTGCTGGTACACGAGCTTGGCCAGCAGACTTGGTGCATTAGCACACGAAAAGATATGCAGCCAGTGTGTGACTGAGATGCGTTGGGGGTCGGATCGCTGGGTGCAAGGCAATGGGAGGACAAGAAGACAGAGTCAAGGGCAACAGGAGGACAGCGCGGCGGGATGCGTCGTGGCTGGCGGTGGGAGAGACGAGGTGCAGAGCAGGCCGTCTTTGATATCGACGTAGCAGACAGCGATGAGTAGTTTAAGAAGGAACAGCCGACAGAGCACACACAGACGGGTGATAGATATAGTCTCTGGACCGATGACGAATGCGGCTTGTTGCTATTGAAAAATAATAGAGCATTAAACGAACGCAGATAACAACACATCTCGGCGACGATAGAAGATGCAATAGTGACTTTTATTTATTCCCGCCTTTATCTATCGTGTATGCTCCTGTATTTACTTATCACTGGGCTGTGTGCTCGATGTTTTCACAGAAATCGTGTTTTCACAGAAATCGTGTTTTCACATAAATCAAAATAGAAAACGAATCAATTTCATTAAACAATTAACTCTATTCAAAGTTTTCAAGTTTATTGGTCTGCCTTTGAAACAATTCTTATAATTAATCAGGCAAGGTTAAGTAGCAACAAAAAAAGAGGCCGTTATGAACAATGAAAGGAACAAGAAGACGCAAAAAAGGAAGTAAAAAAAAGACAGAAACCAGACAAAAAATTACTCTCTCGCCGGGAATTGAACCCGGGTCCCGGGCGTGACAAGCCCGTATACTGACCACTATACTACAAGAGATGTTGCTTTGTGATTCGCTGATGAAAGTGTAGCAGTTAGTAAGCTATATACGTCTATGCTACGAAAGACCAACTCCACCTCGTAGCGGCTCAACCTCAACGTCAACTCTTCAACAGCTATTAACAGGCATACCAAATCCATGTAAAGCAGCCTGCTGCCCAGTTCAAAGAACGCCTTGTTTGACGACAGAACTAGACCGTCATGGCTAGCACACAGCCAGCGCAGCCAACGGCAATTCTGCGCGGCCATCGCGGCCAGGTCAACGCGGCAGCTTTTGTGCGGCTCCAGCCCAGCTCGTCAAGCTCGTCAAGCCCGTCGAGCCCAAGCCCGCCATGCATGACGGCTGACACACGCCTGGCTACAGGCGACAGCGACGGATATGTCGTGCTCTGGGACTTGGCAATCGTGCGGCCGCGGGCTGTGTGGCGAGCCCACGAAAACAGCATCCTGGCGGTCGCCGGCTGGGACGGCGAATCCCAGATCGTGACGCACGGCCGCGACCACAAGCTGATTGTGTGGCAACTCAGCGTGGCTGACGAGACCCTGCTCAGCACTGAGCTGCCGCTCGACGGCGAGTCCATCAGCAAGACTGCGGCACACGCCACGACCGAGGGCGGCGCGGCACACCCCAAGCCATGGATCGTGCATGTGCTCGAGGTCAACACGATGAACTTTTGCGCTTTTGCGTGGTGCAGCTATGCAGGAACGGCTGCTGTTACTCCAGTGGCGCACAGCAATACAAACGAGCCGCAGCCAGAGCCCGCCTTGTCCCAGCCGCGCGAGCGCCTGATTGCCGTGCCAAACACCCTCACCCTCGAGGCAGTGCGTCCCTGACAGCCCCCTCAAATCCATATTGTCCATGTCTATACCAAGCTACGAGCATCTGCTAACAGACAGGTCGATATTTGGCATCTGCCCTCCCAGCGGAGAATCAACACGGTGAAACTGGGTGCCAACGAAGGCATGATCATGGCCGTAGCACTCTTCTACGCCCGCTCGTCTCCCTCCACCCTCGTTCTCATTGCCGCCTTTGAGAACGGCGTGTCCGTAGTGGCGTGTCTAGACGGAACGAGCGCGGACGGGCCGCCGACCATCATCTACCGCGCAAAGACACACTCCCAGCCCATCTTATCGTTGGACGTGGCACCGGACCAGTCGTACTTTTTGACGTCGGCGGCCGATGCAGTCATTGCCAGACATCCCATACCAGTTGCAAAAATAGCTGCAAACATAGCTGCGAACATAGCCGGCCGGACCCTGCAGGACGTGCCTCCGACGGCACCGACGGCACCAAAGCCATCACCAACCGCACAAAGCACAGCCCCGTCGAACCCAAAGCCAGTGTCTCTTCTCTCGGCAGCATTGGCTAGCGAACCGCCATCGTATATATCGCCTCCGGCGCCACTGCCCGACGTTGACCCCGACACAGAGCCGCTCAAGACGGTCGACACAAAGCATGCCGGCCAGCAGGGCCTAAGGATCCGCAACGACGGCCGCCTCTTTGCCACGGCGGGATGGGACTCGCGCGTGAGGGTGTACTCGTGCAAGACGATGAAGGAGGTTGCCGTGCTTAAGTGGCACCAGCAGGGCTGTTTTGCCGTTGCTTTTGCCCCAGTAGGCCAGGACTCAGCAGAAGGACAACCGCCCTCGGCCGCCTCTGCTGCACCATCTACATCAACATCTCTTGTCACGCCACGGGGCCGCGAGGTCAGTGTCAAGGAGCGCCGTCTACGACATGCAGTCACGGCACACTGGCTGGCTGCCGGCAGCAAGGACAGCAAGCTCAGTCTGTGGGACATCTTTTGATAGTTTCTTAGCAATTCACTTTATATACATGTTTCATAAGGCTTGTAATTGCAATGCTGTCTATTCAAGCTGGGCTTAAGGGTATCATAATGCTGTCTATGTGTCTCTCGTTTCTCTCGCCTAACCCACTCCCCGCTACAACTCCTTGTTGAAGTGCTGCTTGAATTTCCGGTTTGCGCGGTCGATAGCCCGGTGCATAAACTGCGAGCCAACAATCTCAAACACCATCTTTCCCTTCTCGCCATCGGTTTCGCCGGTGTTGTCGGTATTGTCGGCCTCGGGCACTTCGATGCGGAAGAATGTGCCCTCTTTCGGAATCATTTTGACCTTGTTCTGCGGCGTCACTATCTCAAACACAAACCGCATGTCGCGCACAACAATCCCCTGCGCTCCCACCCGGCTCACGCATGCACTGCGCGTCACCTCCACCTTGGCGCCGTGGAAGTCGGCCGCCACAAGCTTGGCTGCTGCTCCTGCACCGCCCATCCGGAGCTCCTGCGGGCTCAGTACTTCGCGGATGTAGCCAAGCCAGAGCTGGTGTAGTGGCAGAAACGTTTCGTAAGTCTGGCCGGGTGACAGTTTTGTTTGCTGTGTCTTTTCCTCCATCTCTTTTGGTGTATTTGACGTATTTGCGTTGCCTCCCTCGACTTCCTTGACAAGAGTCCTCTTGCCGCCCATCGGCAAGTCGTACAGCTTTAGGGTTTTGCGCTCCCGCGCAGATAGCGGCTTTGGCTTGATCTTCTTGGCGTGATGGACACGCTGCTCCTGTTTGAGTCGCCGTGCTCGGCGCCGCGCGTCCCGGCCGTTGTGGCCCATCGCGCCCAGGGCGTTTGTCTCGGCAGCCGCGGCGGAGGCTGCTGCTGCAGCGAGCGACGCCGCACCCGCCGCAGTTATTGTTGTCGCTGTCGAGCTGGCGCCGGCATTGCTGCCAGGTGCTGATGGCGCCACGATAACATCGCGGTCGGGGGTCGTCGGCCGCACAAACTGCTCTCGGTATTGGATCTTTTCGGTGAAAATATGGTTGGATGTATCGGGAGAGTGTGCCCTTTCCAGTAGCCGGTGTAGAATACCCTTGGGTGGTTGTGTCGCCATTGTGTGATGATTGTAGCTGAGGGGAGCAGATAAACGCTGCAAGATGCCTCACAATGCCAGGTGTGAAGATGCAGATTTGCAGATGCAGCCAAGTAAAAATAGTCACCTTATCGATAAGGAATCCGGGGATTCCATTAAGCCATTTTGTGGGGCACGTGAAAGTCGTCATTTCGGGCAGGACAGTGCATATAGTGCATATAGTGCGTATAGCCTTCACGACGGTGCCGCTGCATCCAAACATGACATCTGCATGTTTTGATAATTCTCCGGCCGGATTAGATAAGAGACCTGCAATCCCGCGCCTGTATGCATCCAATCTCACCATCTGACATCATCCATCGTAGCATCATAGCAACAGCACCTCCTGCATGCTGGACGGCCCGCCTAGCAAGCCTCGGCATTAGCGTGGACTGGCCCCTGCTTCTCCTCATTTTAGGACGGTGCTATTACCACCGTCCTCGACCACTGCCAATGCGATCTCGACCTCGCTTCTCCACGACACTCTATACGCATCACTGCACAGCGTCAATACGACCACCCTTGCGCACGTTCGGCAGCTTCAGCATTATAAATTAACGTCATATCGGCCCTTGCAGCATGCGCATCCCCTGACATTGCCATCCTTTGACGACCTCCTCGACGACCTCCTCGACGACTTCCTCGACGACTATCAACAGCTGCCCATCATGGAGCCCGACGACGACATCCCGCGCGACGAGGCGCCAGACCTCAAGATCCTCGGCGACCGCGTGACGTTTCAGCCCAGCGGCGTGGATGCCGTCGCCAATGCGGCCCGCGACAAGGACGACACGCGCGAGGAGGCCCTCATGAAGCCCATGCACAGCTTCCGCTCCGAGCCGCTGCAGTTCTTGCGCCAGGTCTCGCTCTACGTCTCGGGCACGGGCTGGCGCGCCTACGACAACGTCATTGGCCAGCCCATCTTCTACCCCGGCTTCTCAGACCACATCAAGTCGCAGGTGCTGTCCGCCGACCTCCTGCAGCAGCGCATCACCGAGATGGCCGAGCTGGCCGTGGCGCGCGAGGCCAAGGCGGGCTGGCTGCCGGCGCCGTCGGACCGCGACTACGAGGTGAAACGCACGCGCCGCCGGTTGCAGATTGCCGCGTGGCTCCACGAGGTGGCCCAGCAGTGGACCGACCGCATGATCTGCAAGTTTGAGAGCAAGACGTTTATCCGCGGCGCCTACTACCTGGTCACGCAGCTGCTCACCCGCGCCTACCACCAGGGCATCCATGTTGCCAGCGAGGACGTGGTCATGCTGCGCAAGGTGGCCGAGCGCGCCACGCGGGCAAAGCAGAGCATTGTGTTCTTGCCATGCCATCGGTCGCACGTCGACTATGTCGGCCTGCAGCTGATCTGCTACCGCCTGGGCATCGCGATGCCTGTCGTCGTGGCGGGCGACAACCTCAACTTCCCCCTCGTCGGCAGCTTCCTGCAGCACGCCGGCGCCATGTACATCCGGCGGTCGTTTGGCGACGACATGCTGTACACAACCCTGGTGCAGGCGTACATTGACACGCTGCTCCAGGGCGGCTACAACCTCGAGTGCTTCATCGAGGGCGGCCGCTCGCGCACAGGCAAGCTGCTGTCGCCCAAATTCGGCATTCTCGGTTTCATTCTCGACAGTCTGCTGTCTGGCCGCGTCGAGGACACGATTATCATCCCCGTCAGCACGCAGTACGACAAGGTCATTGAGACCGAGGGCTACGTCACCGAGCTGCTCGGCACGCCCAAAAAGGCAGAGAACCTGTCTGACTTCCTCACCGGCGGCTCGTCCGTGCTGTCGCTCAAGCTGGGCCGCGTCGACGTGCGCTTCCACGACCCCTGGAGCCTGAGAAGCTTCATCGACGAGCAGCTTGTGCGCCTCACAGGCAAGCCGTCGTCGCGCGATCCGGCCTTCAAGCTGCCCGGGGCCAAGCCCGTCGACACGCCGACGCGCCAGAAGCTGCTGCGGACTCTGGGCTACAAGGTGCTGTCGGACATCAACGATGTGTCCGTGGTCATGCCCACTGCGCTGATAGGTACTGCTCTGCTTACTCTGCGCGGCCGCGGCGTTGGCCAGTCGGAGCTGATCCGGCGTGTGCAGTGGCTGACGACGCGTATCCGTGCCAAGGGCGGCCGTGTTGCCCATTTCCACGCCGCGTCGTTGCCCGACATTATCGAGCGCGCGCTGGAGGTTCTCGGCAAGGACCTTGTGGGCGTTGTCAGCGGCCTGGCCGAGCCCGTGTACTATGCCGTCGACCGCTTCCAGCTGTCTTTCTACCGCAATATGACCATCCACATGTTTATTTCCGAGGCCCTCGTGAGTGCCGCCATGTACACACGTATCAAGCAGGGCGGCGGCCCATCACAGCAGGACATCTCGTACGAAGCACTGCGTGACCAGGTGCTGTTCTTGTCGACGCTGTTCCGTGGCGAGTTCATCTTCCCGGCCGAGGGCCTGGAGGCCAACCTGGAAAAGACCTTGAAGGGACTCGAAAACGACGGCATGATCAAGCTGGACCGCGAGGGTGGCGTGCCCTCGGGCAAAATCACCAAGGTCGGCCTGTCCGACCTCGAGCGCACAACGGGCCGCGAGAGCTTTGATTTCTACTGCTTCCTCATCTGGCCGTTTATCGAGGCGAGCTGGCTGGCGGCCGTGTCGCTTATGGGCCTAACGCCGCCGCAGAATGTCACTGAGGAGACCTGGATCGAGGCGGCCAAGGCACAAGACAGTGCTCAATTTGTATGTTCCCTCCTATAATCCGCTTTATGTATTCTGTATTACTGACACTCGCTTAACACTGCAGCTCGGCAAGACACTGTACCACCAGGGCGACCTCAGCTACTTTGAGGCCGTCAACAAGGAGACGCTCAAGAACGCATACACGCGGTTCCAGGAAGAAGGCATGCTGATAGTCATCAAGTCCAAGGACGACCCCAAGAAGATCCCGCCGCGGCTGCAGCTCAAGCCGGAATGGCGCATCCCGCGCGACCCCGAGACAGGCGCGCTGTTGCCCGAGGGCCACCTGTGGGCGTTTACAGACAAGATTGCCGCGAGCCGGCGCGAGGGCAAGAACCGGCGTGACGGCGCTACAGTCAGCACGCGCGTGCTGGCACTGGCCGACCGCATCGGCACCAAACTGTTCCACGAGGCCATCAAGGCCGCCAGCGTCAAGGGTGGCCCTCCGGTGACCCTGACACCGGAGGAAGAAGCCACGGCCGAAAAGGCCGGAAGCCCAGCCGACCGGCAGCGGAGACGGACCTTTGACCCCGACAGCCCACCGACGTCGAGGTTGTAATTTATACTTTGTTATCTGTGCCATTGTATTTGTATATTTCCTTATTGTTCTTTATCTGTACCTTTCTATTCTTATCACGTATCACGGGTCTGGATCATCATCACCATATCATAGACAGGACTAGTCGCACTCGCATCGTTGCAATATCATCTGCTTTATCAAGGTAGTTAGTTTCTCTATGAGATCGTGTAGTATGGAAGTAGCTATCGAACAAGAGCTCTAAAACAAATGTGCTGCTATGTATAGCGCCAGTCCGTTCGGCCATTCTACCACAGCTCTAGGCATCCCACGTCTCATCCATTGGGTATCATATGTTCGTGCATCGTTGGTGGGTTGCGTTTGTGACCCGAGGCTCGCTAATCAGCCTCAGTCCTCAGTCCTCAGTCCGGCTTGATGACAATGTTGTCAATCAGGCGGACAAGAGGACCGCCGTTGTGGCCGAGGTCCTCGCCCGGCTGGGGCTGCTCGACGGGAAGCATGCGCACGGCACCGCTGAGGATGGCACCCTTGGCCGGGTCGACAGTCTGGCCGGCCGCGAGCTCCTCCATGGTCTCGTAGTCGGACAGCGAGATGTAGTCAATCTCAAACAGGGCGCGCTGGCTGGGCTTGAGCTGGCGCTGCGCGGCAAGAGTGCTGTCAGCGACACGGTGCGCAGCAGCCATGATATCGGCGTGCGTGGCAGCGGGGTCCTCCTGGGCCTTGTCGGCAGCGGCCAGCAGCGATGCGCGCAGGACATTGGCAATGCTGCGACGGCGCGTGCCGAGGTACACATTGCGCGAGCTCAGGGCAAGCCCGTCGGGCTGCTCGCGCACAGTCGGGCCGACGACAATGTCGAGCGGCATGCAAAAGTCCCTGACCATGCGGCGCAGGACGACGGTCTGCTGGACATCCTTTTGGCCAAAGTAGGCACGCTCGGGCTGGACGATGAGGAAGAGCTTCATGCACACGGTGGCCACGCCGCGGAAAAAGGTGGGCCGGCTGGCACCCTCGAGGATCTTGCCGACAGGCGTAATGGTGACAAAGCTGCCGTCGCCATCGACCTCCTGGCTGGGCGCCCCGGACGGGTACATCTCATTGGTGGTCGGGGCAAACACAGCAGACACGTTGCCCTTGATGGTGTGCTTGGGGGAGGCGGCGAACTCGTTCTCGAGGGATGCAAGCTGCTTGCCATCTGCCTCCCATGTGCGCGGGTAGCTCCCCAGGTCTTCGTGGACGCCAAACTGTGTCGGGTTGACAAAGATGGTGACAACGACGTCGTCATTGTCGCGCGCAGCCGAGCGGACCAGATCAAGATGGCCGGCATGGAGAGCGCCCATGGTGGGCACGAGTCCAACAGTGCGGCCCGCAAGAAGCTGGCGGCGACGCCATTCACGCAGGGCCTTGACCGTGCGGAAGACGCGGATGCTTGTGCCGGGGATGGTATCATGGCCATCAGCTCCCGAGACGGCAATCGGAGGAGCGGGCACGGGGTGCTGCACGGTGCGAAGGGCCGTGTCGTGGTGGACACTGGCAGCCTGGTACGAGCGGGCAGGCTCAGACATAGGATGGGCAGTTTCTGTAGCACTCTCTGAGCGGCCAATGGGCAGCGAGAGGCGAACCGAGGTCGTCAGACGACGAGCCAGGGAGGGGGTTTGTCCCGAGCCGATGACGGCACGCCGGACCGACGATATACTCGTACGCATGATATGGTGGTGAGAACGGTGAATGTAGAAAAGTCGTGCCAAGGACGGTAGAAGGTAAATTGAGGGTGAGATTCAGTCAGGAGTCAAAAAGAAAGTGAGGTGAGGGTCAGCTCATTCAAGAGAGATCGATTGGGGGACCATTCTGGCGGAGGAGGAGGAGGGGGAAAGAGAGAACGAGAGCGAAAAGGAGAGGGAGAGACTGTATATACCAATTTCCTAAGGGGCGACAAAAACTGGGTAATCTGGCAACCTGGCAATTTGGTGTCCGGCGAACATGGGATGAAGCTGTAAAAAATGTCATGATGTATACTACCGCGTACAAAGAGGCCTGGAGCTGTCCGAATCGGGCCTAGCGCAGATAATTGTGGTGAAGATGACTAATTTCGGGCCAGAGGTAGAACAATGCGTCTACTGATTGTTGAGAGATGTCGCGATGATTGTCTAGCGAGTTCTGCATTCGCGTGAAGCGGACTATAAATTTTCGTAATATCGCCAACATGAGCTAATGCAAAGGCACTACAGCAAGATGGCGGACAGCTGCATATAGATGCAGATGCAGGTCACGTGCACGTCACTTATACGGCACTTACACGCCATCCGCACATCACCAGGCGGCCACCCCGGCTTGAGCACGGCTTGAGCACGGCTTCGGCGCAGCCTCACCACGATATCACTTGCAACAGAGATGGCGATGAGAAGTCGTTTTAATCAAGCTAGAATCTCACTCCTTTTTTTTTTCTTTTTTTTTCACAAGAACAAGCGGTCAACGTGGTGATGGTGCATGGTCGCGGCCCGTCATGCAACCACTACAGTCAACGGCCAAAGGCCAAAGTGCACATTTACACCAATGTGTGTAGCATTGGGCACCGGCTGTACTTGGAGATATAGTTTCTTTGGTCATGTTGTTCCTGTTTATCTATATTGTTCTGTTTTATATATATCAGAAAAGAAAAAGAAAAAGAAAAAGATCATCCGTCCTAGACTCGCCCAGCATCCGGCATCCGTCCGAGGCACTGCCAAACAGGCGCATCGGCGCAGATACTAGCCATATATGGAACCTAAAAGAGGCGTGGGTATAGAGAGTCCGAGGTATACTAGCATAAAAATAGAAAGTAAAGAAACATAATATATACACCCGCTGGGAGTCGACCAAATGAGGCTGCATGCAGTTGTCTTCACACCGCCTGAACTGTGATAGCAAGGCACTGACATCTCATGTCTATCGGGCAGTGTTGATTCTCGTGTCAACTTCATTGTCTCAGTCTAGGCCATCACCTTGGCGCAGGAGGAAGCTCTATGGTCATTCTAGATCTTGATGTAAGCTATGTCCGGATGCCAGTGTCAGGCCTCCTCTGGCTGGCACGTTTTGTCTGCTGTACCCGGGATATATAAATACCATCCTCGCCACCAGCGGTGACTTGATTCATGATTATTCAATTTGCTATGTTTTTGGGCCGGCTCTCCCTGTGACTCTCTTTCACTTCTTCATCTATATTTTGATAATATTGATCCTTTACTTGTCTTTCACTTGTCTAAAACACTACGATTACCAACTACATTTACATATGCTCATATCTTTTGTTATAATTCTAAAATGGCCGAGGATCCAACGTCGTTTTATATCACTCCCGCACCCACGCCAGGGCCAGAGGACCCAGCCGATATAGAGGAGCTGGAGGAGCCGCAGGAGCCAGAGTATCTGGCCGGCGAGATCCTCCCGGATGCGCTGCTTGAGATCGGGGGCTGGATCACCAATCCTGCGGTATTTATATGTTCTTCTTGTCTACTGTCTTGATACTACTGAGCAGAAACTAACATGATAAGCCCACGACTCTCCTATTCTCCGAGGACTCCGAGGGTGATGAGTCCGTCTTGATTGAGGTGATGGAGATGAGTCTGTAACAGGAGACAAGCGGGCCTAACAACCGAATTCAGCTTGCAAGCAATCGCAAAGTGTGCATCAGTCTGTCTATACAACCATTTGCAAAGCGGTCAATAGAGCAACTTGCTGCTTGCAGTAGTCCTCTATCCTATAATCACGTCTAGAATAGACGAGAAGCGGTGTACGGAGATGCTTACGTGCATATGGCCAGCCAATCGTTGCCAGAACCAAGCATCACCGTCACTAGACTCCTAATTTAATTTAATATTTTTACCTTTTCGCTTTGCCTATCTTGTTTCTTGAATTCATCACTATGCCCTCTCCCCCACAGAGGCTCTCGCCCAGGCCGACTCCTATTGCTCAACAAGGAGCCTACCCAGCTTCTTATCGCTCATTTGCTAGATGGGGATATTCTACGTGCTACCAATCAAATGAAGCTCATGTCCTGAACACGTAACCTGGCTCAACATTAAATCGACCGCAAAACGATAAAGCTGCGATGCAGACCATCATTGGATCTTCCTCCCGCCCCCGTGGTACCGAAGCAGAAAAGTGGATACACCCGTGGGACCGTCCCAAGCTGTCGGGATCCTGCTTCGATGTATGTACTCGAGTGCACGCAACGCTCCTTCTGCATCTAGTCTCTTGAGGTACAAAAAGGAAAGAAATACTCCGCGGGTGGACTCTACAAGTGGCGTGACCGGCTTGGTCGCAACGTCCGGTTTTATCTTGCCCTCGAGGCCTGTTGCCCGGATTACGACCCTGGAGCCACAACCCTGTGTGCTGCCCTTTGTCTTTCCTGTTTTGTCATAAATGTCTATTCTGGGCAGGCTCTGGCTCTGCACATCCCCATGCCACTGACCCGGTGGTCTGGTCTACATGGTACCGCTGCGACTACCTGCAGCCTTGCCGAGCAGTGGCTCTCGGTCTTGCAGTGCCTTTTGCGGTGCTGGTGTCCCTGGCCTTTATTTCGGGCGGCCTCTAACCTTTTGGGATGTGATACTCCAAAAGGGAGGGCATTCCACGCCCAAAAGGAGCCAGCATAAGAAGACTCGCGAGAGACGGCAATATGACTCAGCAGGAAGATGGCACCCTTCACATGCAGTGCGAACCGACATATAACAATCATCGCAACCGGGTGCGAACTGCGAACCTTGGCTCGACTTGGCGTTGCCCGTTGTCTCACAGTATAAATAAGTTTGTCATTCTGGTGTTGCAATATCGGCACTTTCAGCTGTTGAAGTATGTACAGTTGCTTGCCTTTTCATTATGTTTGCCTTTTTGCCTTGATATATCGTCCACATCGCATTCCTCGATAGTTGCTTGTTATCAAACAGCAGCTCAGGCCTGCCTCGTCTCAATGTGCCACCCAGGGGAAGCATTGCCTACTATCGAGATTGACGCAGATGGTACTCTATTCCGCCGTTTTCCCGTCACACCTCCTGGCACCCATCAAGGCAATCCTCCTGCTATACCTTCTACAGCACCCCCAGCCACGCCCGCCCGAGTCCCTGTCATAGACCACCTTGCATCCGATCACTCTTTTTGGGTTGTCGTCCTATTGCAAATAGGATCATGGGACCACAGCAACCACAGCAGCGACAGCAACAGCAACAATGAAACCAGCGAGGCAGGCGGCTTTAATCATGTATGTGCCAGTAGGCTGTCTATGAGTGCACTTCTCCAATATGTATAAGCTGCAATCACTCACTAACTCGCCACTTACACAAAACAAGACGTCGGCGGCACGACCCGGACCCATTGTGCCTTTTTGCCACTGTCTGTCCAACTAGCTGATCGAAATAGAATTACAGACTACTCAATGCCGACTTCAGCCACGACCTTGACGACATCGAGCGGCAAGGCTAGTCGAGCCAGACTCAAACTATGCAAGCTTTGGGGAAATCGTTGATACAATAACAATATTGTAGTGGTATGGATTGGTAGAGTTGGGTTGTGTCTAATTAAAACAGATGCTTCCGCACCAAACGCCGTGGGAGGTGGTATTCACTGCCATCCTCCCTTTTAGTCGTGTGATATCCAAGAAGTAGAAGCATCGGCCAGGGACGCGCAGGTCCAAAAAAAGAAAACAAAATGGAAAACAAACACAGAACAGGAATAAAATTAAACAAAAAGCCAAGCGCTATAATACAAACCAGCCAGACCCATGATATCAAGAGAACGCCAAATAAAAATCCCAGAAAATATCCTTGTACCCCTGACCCAATCAAAAAAACAAAGGGACGGGTCATGTATATGTGATCATGTGCCGTGTGATATGCATATCCATGCGCCTGCTTTGTCTTACGCAGCGCAGCGCATCCCAGAAGCCAGCCAGCAGAATCCAATAAATGATAAATCATAACCCCCAACACCGAGATTGTAACTTTTTTGTAACTCGCTGGCTGCCAACGTATTCCCTCGGTTCCTCCATCCGAGCCCATAAACGCCGATAGTTTGAAATGATGAAATGAGTCGAAAACAATTCAATGGCTGGTATATGTCGAGAAAATGCAGAAGAAAGCGCGAAGAAAAGAAAAGAAAAAAAGAAAAAGGAATAGAAGTTACTCGGCGGCCAGCGCAGACTCTCCCTCGTGGCCACCACCAAGTAGCTCAAGCACCTTGTTGACGACGGCACTGGGGTAGCCCCGGCTAAGCATCTCAGTCACGACATGCTGAGCCTTGTCGCGCTCCTCGACAGCGAGGTACGCGCGAGTCATGGCCTCGTACGTGCTCGGCTCGCGCCGATCACGACCAACGGCCGAGTAGATCTGCGATGCCTTGGAAATGTCCTTCACCGCAGCCCAACCGTGGATGAGCGTGTTGGCAATGTAGGGCGTCAGCTCCACGCGGTGCTCACGCATCATCGCCAGGATAGGCTCCGTCTCGGCCACCTGGTGGTTGGCCACCATGGCCTCGAACAGAGCCTGGAACAGACAAGTGTTGATAGCAATCGACTTCCCCTTGATCACGGAGTCAAAAATCCGGCGGGCACCCTCCATGTCGTGCAGGTTGCAACCGCGGGCATGAATCAGAGAAGCAAAGTGCACACCCTCGGGAGTCATGTTCGAAGCACGAATGCGCTCCAGAACAGCCTCCGCCGCAGTCATGTCAACAGGCTCCAGAGTGGCATGGGTGTCGATCAGCAGCTTGTACGTGTGCGACGTAGGGGCAATGCCGCGAGCAAGCATACGCTCGTAGTACGAGAGAACCTTGGCCTTTTCGCGCTTGGTTGTCAGGAAAAACTGCATCATGCTGTTGTAAGGTGCAGGACGTGCCTTGTAGTTGGGCATCGCCTCCATCTCGTCAAACAGCTCCTCGGCGAACTTGTCGTCAGACACACGGCACAGAGCGTTCACAATAGTGCCGTACGTCACCGACGTCGGCTTGATAGCCAATGCGCGCATCTCAGCAAAGTAGTACAGGCAGTCGTCAATCCGGCGCGCCTTGCCTAGCTTGCCAATCAGTGCGTTGTACAGGAAGGAGCTGGGCTCAACACCCTCGGCCTTGGCGCGGTGGAAGATCTTGACAGCCACAGAAGCTTCGTCAAAGGTCTTGGTCGACTCCTTGAGGGTTGTGATGTACAGTCCAAAGGTATTGGCAGAAGGAGCGGAACCGAAGCTCAAAAGCTCTTGGTGGTACTGCTCGGCAAGAGTGCGGTTGCTCACAGACAGGCTGGCACCGATCATAGCATCAAGAATCGAAGACCAGCCGTAACGAACGGCGGCGTACTGCGGCAGAAGTGGCACGTCAGACCGAGCCATAGCCAGGATATTGTAGCACAAATCCATCTTGCCTTCGCGAGACGCAGCAGAAATCAGCTTGGCGTAAGTAATGTAGCGGGGGTGGCGACCAGCGCGACGCATGTTCCGGAATCGGTTCAGAGCCTCGTTGAGTCTGGGTCCCTTGCGGCCGTGAGATCCCTCCAGATCATCCGAAATCAGAGACGAACCCTTGAAGTCGGTGTTGTGGGCGTAGGGATCGAAATGGGCGGCGGGCTCCTCGAAGCTAGAGGCAGTGGGCGTGGATGCAAAGGGCGAGGCAACAAAAGACGAGGAAGGCTGAGCAAACGACGCGACAGACGACGCATCTTCACGAGGGTCAGTCATACCACGGGCCTGCATGAAGCGGCTAATGAATGCAACACCCTCCTCGATCTCGTCAATCACCGCAGGGTCTGAGCGGCCGGAAGCCGACTGCCGGATGCGGTCAAACATAATCTCCGACTCGGTCAAGCCCTCGGCGACCTGGCCAGAACCGATCAGGGCGACAGCATACATGGCAGTAGGCTCGATCAAAGAGGACGAGACCTCAACCAGAGGGTTCTGCAGCACGTTCCAGTATTTGCTAGCAGTCGCAACATCACCGCTGCGCACATGAAGAGCCAGCAGGGCAGTCGTGGGGCTAGTGGATCTGGACAGGGCAGAGGGGAACGATTCGGTCAGGGCGTTGTACGCAGCAACAGCCGTAGCCTTGTCACCGTTATCAGCAGCGGCGATAGAAATCTCGCTGTAGGCCAGTGCTTGAGATGCGCGGTCGATGCTCTGGGCCCAGTCCATGCTGGCATGGTAGATGCCACGCTTGGTGAAACCCTGTACAAAGCCGCCGTTGATCAGCGCATCCTTCATCCCAGGGGCAACAACGCCATACAGCTCGTGAATCTTCTGGTAAAACTTCATGGCACCGGGCAGCTTGTCGCACACGACGTAGGCGTTGATAACAGCGGCGTAGACTTGGTCATCAAGGCGGTCAATGAGGCTAGGCTCGCCAGCGTCGTGAGATATGGCGAGGTTGCGGTACTCCTCGTAGCACTCGACGGCGCTGACAAGGTCGCTGGCGTTGGCAAAAGCAGTGATCATTGCGGGGAAGGTCGCGGCAAAGGGGGTGACCTTGTTCGACTCCATGTGACCAAAGAGCTGCAGCATGTCGGACAGGCGACCAGACTGAGCGCAGGCCGAGATCAGTTGGTGGTAGGTCTCGGAGGAGTAGTTGGCCTTTTGCAGAGTAACAGAGTTCTCAAACAGTTTGATGGCATAGTCCATGCGGTCCTCCTCAGCGGCAATGGCATGCTCGAGCTCGTGCGAGGCAAACATAAACTTGCCAGGCTCGTCCATGCCGCCGTAGCGGAGACGCTTCTCCTCGAGCAAAGACTTCTTCGCAGACAGCTCGAGAGAGCGCGAGGCCAGAAGACCGACCAGGATATTGAAAGAGTCGCTGTCGGGCATGACCTTGCGGCGCATCATGTCGGTGTACACATCCAGAGCCTTGGAAATAACCTCCATACGGTCAATAGGCATGTGGATGACAGCCATCAGCAGAGCATTGTATGCGCTGGCAATGGGCTTGACATCAGCAACAAGCATGGCGTCGAAGACGGCAGGAATCTCGGCATAGCGACCAGCCTCGGACAGAGTAGTGAGGTGGGCAGCATAGGTCCAAGACTGCTTGTCAGAAACAGGAGTGGCAGAGCGGGCAACGCTGGCCGGGGTGCGAGCACGCGACTGGGCAGGGAATGCAGAGCGAGACACGACAGCCTCGTCTGCGGCGACAGGAGCAGCCACGGTCCCATCTTCCAGGGCGACGCGCTGGTTCCGCGCCTGAATCTCCTTCTCCAGGGCGGCATCGATGTGGGCAAGCGCAGCCTCATCGGCCTCAGAGTGGCGGGCCTCGGCAGAAACGGCTTGAACAGCCTCTCCAACAGCTAATTCAGCTTCAGCGGCGGCAACCTCCGTGGCAGCCGTGTCCGGCACAGCCTGCTGCTCACTCTCCGCTGCCTCAGTTTCGGCCGGCGCAGCAACAGACTCGGCTTCGGCGTCGGCAGAAGCCTCAGCTGAAGTCTCAGCAACAGCACTGTCGACCTCCTCACCATTCTCAGCGAGGACAGTCGCGGCTGTTGGCTTCCACTCGATGCGGTTCTGGAACTGGAACTGCACCCACTCCTTCTCGGCCTCGTCCTGAGCCTGAAGGTTCTGCAGATGCTCGTAGTAGGCGTCTAGGCCGCCATGTGGAAGAGGCTGCTGCTTGTGTTCGCTGGTGGCAAGGTGGTGGAAGGCGCTCTGGAGCTGGAGAGCCTGGATGCGGCCATAGCGGTTGCTGTTTCGCCGTGCAAACGACGGGCGGTTCTGGGGGTTTAGAACATGGGGATGTGTGGCGGCGACGACAGACTGGGCGTAACCGTGGGTGAAAGACTTTGCGAATCCTTGACGGATAAAGGTCTGGTAGAGCGAGGAGTAGATGGAGGGCATTTAGGATAAGCCAGGGGGCGAGGGGTACTGTGATGTCAAATGTCAGTATGGGAGAAGCTTCGGTGCATCGGGGGGCATCCGAGATATCCAAATGATGCAATGGATCTAAGGCATCCAGATTTAAAGCATCGCGAGATTGGCGAGTGTCGATTGACTTGACTTACATGAAGGGGGAGGAGAATGCGCAACTGCAGGTTCATTTGACAGCAAGGGAGCCGTCAAATAAACGCGCCTTGATATAAGAGATGAATGTTGGTATGGGTGGTGGAAGAGAAAGACGAGTCGAACAGAGAGAACAGGATAAGCACGAATCACAACAATCGGGAAGAAGATGTGAATATAACAAAAATGAAGGAGGAGAGACGTCGAAGAGAGTCAGAGCCGAAGAGTGGGACTGGGGCTGGGACGGGAGAATACGTTGTGCGAGGAATTGGCTGAGTGGGTCTTGTTTTCTTCTTTCCGCACCTGCCTCTTTCTTTTTTTCTTTTTTTTTAGTTATTATTTCCTCTTTCTTTCCCTTGTCAGGAATTGGTGTCTGGGTGAGAGGAAGGAACGACCAGCTATGCAAACACTGGACTCAGACTTAAACACGGGCCAGGCAAGAGCCAAATCCACAAAGAAGGCGGCAGAAAATCCAGGAAGAAAAATACAAAGTGGTGGGTCTTGTGGTGCCCGCAGTATGAGGAAAAAACCACGAGGGTGGATATTGGTGCCGGCAAGGTCTCGGTTTTTAGCTTATCGTCAGGAAGGTGCGACTTAAGGCTACAGACGCATGCGTATTGGAATCTCGATGACGAGGGTTGCGCTTTCTTATCTAGATGATAGATAAAGTGGTGTGCGGTATGTGTGTATGATATTGATGTAGAAGGAGCTACCCAGCAAGACGCGAAGAGCAACTCGAGCAGGTCACGCCTTCTGTTATAAGAAAACCTCGACGCGTGCACCTTGACTCATAAATACGGGCCACATACGCCGGGACGAGAACAGAGGCCTCTGGGCCCAGCAAGAGAACCGGGTCGAGGAGATTACAAAGAATACATACTAGACAAATTCGCATGCCACTTGTATCTTGTAGATGACGCATAGCAATGGCTATGAAGATGTCTGCCTGGGGCCGAGATGGAGTAATTTAAGTCTGTATCGGTAAATATGTATATAAAGTACAGAAGTAGAAGGCGCGACCCAGCTTTCCCTTCCAGAACCAACGCACAGGGGACCAGCCGCTAACAAAAGTCGCGGACGGAAGACTCGGGGGCGAAGAAGCAGCAAGAAACACTGGAGCACAGCGTAATAAACCGGAAAGAAAAGAGCTCAATAGTGGACAACAGGTCCAAGATGCTACCAGGTGCTGCCAAATACTACCAAAAGCAACCAAGTTCGGCAAGAGCCACCCGCACGTGAGCGTGGGCCACTAACGACTTACACCAAACTCGCTAACAAAATCTTAATAAAGGAGTAAATACGCCAAAACTGTGGAAGAAACGGTTTATAGCGGTGTGCTGGTACTTGTGCTTGTCAGTAATACTTCCAGTTTTTGCTAGTGAAGAGGAGAATCACAATCCCCCCCGTGGTCTGTGATTGGTCTACACGATTGGATTATTTGTCGCATGCGCATGTGTCCACTATTTGCGACAGCCTCGCCAATCATATCGCTCCAATTTCAGGAATAAGTCGGGATGAAATGCATTGACGTCCCTAGTTTGCACACATTGACGAGGATTAACGAGAACGTTCCCTTGCTTTCGTTTTCAAGGTAGAGTATTCAGAGTGTTCTGCCCGGGAACAGATACACTCCGTGGCTTACATCCAGGACTCGGAGTTTGCAGTGCTTGACACCGAATTCCCGTGCATCCCCAAGGCCCTGGCTGGTGGTTGAATTATCTCTGAGTTGTCGCTGGATGGATTGGATTGGCTGGCCGTCCGAACTCTGGTTGTCAAGTAGTAGCTGCTGAATTATTATCATACTGGTTATTGCAGGTGTCTAGACGGCTTCGATAGACACGCGACACCGCACATTGCACTTGAGCGGTGGCCGGCTTCTATGTGGTAGCCAGAAGCAGATAATCCTATGTAGTTGAGAAAGAGCTAATAGCTCCGTTGGGGTATCATCTAGCTGAGAGCACGTCTGTTTTACTATATAGATGATGCCGAGCTTGAGTCGGGCAAGGCAACTTCCGTGGGGTCGCAGCCGTCAAATCGGAAAACGAGCATCGTAATCCGCCAGTCTGGGCCCAAAGACTCGTCTGGGGTGCATGCACAGCACTGATGGGGGACTTGTGTTTATTTAAACACCGTTGCCAGTGCCAGTGCCAGTGCCAGTGCCAGTGCCAGTGCCAGTGCCAGTGCCAGTGCCAGTGCCAGTGCCAGTGCCAGTGCCAGTGCCAGTGCCAGTGCCAGTGCCAGTGCCAGAGCCAGTGCCAGTGCCAGTGCCAGTGCCACTGCCACTGCCACTGCTACAGCTACGCTGAGTGGCTATGGGGCGTAACTACGAATGCGTGACGGGATATCGCGAGCACGGAGTTACGCTGCAGCGATTTCGTCACCGCACATCAATGTACATGCATTATCTATTTACACACAACGTAGGACTTATCTAAGTGTTGCCATGAAATTCTTTGGCCCAAATTGATTGCGAAATACCGCTTTATATCGACCAGCCTGTAGCCGGCTATGTAGTCGTCCCTCCAAACCTACTCCCAAGGCATACCATACATCGTAGCTAAACGCATGCTGTCGTCAGCATAAACTAAGCTTATCAGATCTGTCCGATGCTCCTATGTGAGGCATGGCAGGCCGG
Organism: Ophiostoma australiae; assembly: GCA_022392945.1. NCBI lineage: Eukaryota > Fungi > Ascomycota > Sordariomycetes > Ophiostomatales > Ophiostomataceae > Ophiostoma > Ophiostoma australiae. Next base: position 303,770 of record JAKRGJ010000002.1, on the reverse strand, counting down.
CTCCAGTAACCCCCCGCTTACCCGCTCACAATCTCAATCCCAATCCGAATTCCAATTTCACAAATCGGACACTTGTTCAATGGATAGATTTGGTGTGCACCAAGGTCTCGTGGCCTCGCAAGTACTCAGCCGCCGGGTACGGCCTCCGTTTCATTCTCTTGCCTTCCGTGTCCACCATTTTCTGTTCTCACACTTTCATGTGATAAATTAGCAAAAAGTTGGATTTTGTTTGCCTCTTTGTCTCGTCTCTTTGTTGGTGCTCCGTATTTTCTGCTTGAGCCTTGCGCTCCCTTCTATAGCCGTTTCAGCCTACTCTGTCTGTACCTACTTGTACGCAGCCGCCCGATGCTGGCCAGTATCTAATTTAAAGACCCATCGAAATTATTTTTCCTCTTCTCTCGTCATGATTGCTCGATGACATCCCGAGATCTCGGGTCCGGTGGCAAAACAGCCAAGGTCGGGGAACACCTGTGCAATCTGCCTGCTAACCAGCCAGCTGCTAAACCCCCACAGGCGTGTGGCTCTACATTTGCCTCCTAGCATTTATGTCTCTCCGAAAGACGATCATTGGACAATCGAAATTCCATGGGAGAAGACACGAAAACAGCCAAAGCCAGAAATTATCACGTGATCGCGCGTCGGCAAGCTTGGAACGGCTCAGTCTAAGAGAAACCAGTGGCGACCAGCAGATTGACCACCGACAATTCCAATCTAGTCGTCCGAAATACTGCAGATGCATACCAACAAATAAAGTTCATGATATTCGAGCTGCCTCGCGTGTTCGACCTGTTTGACATTAACTGCCAGCTTTTGCTTACCTAATCATTGATCATGATATCGAAGACGTGAGATCACAACGGCAGCCGCTATGTAAATTACGGTGGGGTTCTTGCCTGATTTGGCCGCTACTCTGGGTGCTCCCCTCCCCCACAGCTACACAAGCTAGAGCTTCGAGATCTCCTTTTCACGGCCCATCACGAGGCTGCGAACGACTAAGCGCTGAACAGCTGAAGACCAATCTATACTCGCACATAAGCTCCCATATAAAGCTGAGGTCCAGAATGTCGGCAGGCACGACGAACATCACTGCCATCTCGGCCCCCGGCAAGGTGCTGCTTGCAGGCGGCTACCTGGTGCTGAACCGCGAATACACCGGTCTTGTGTTCGGCCTGAGTGCACGCATCAACGTCATTGCACGGGCGATAGAGACAAGCCCTGGCGTGCAGTTGAGCGAGATCGTCGTGGACAGCCCGCAGTTTCTCGATGCACAGTGGGCCTACGGCTACCACCTGGCCGACGCAGACGGTGGCATCCAGGTCACCCAGCTTCAGACGTGAGTTTCTTAGGGATGTTTGAGGACGGCACATTCAACAGATAACTAACATCTCAGGGGCACTACTGCCAATCCCAACCCTTTTGTCGAGACTACCCTCTCGTATGCTCTGACCTATGTGTCGACAGTGGCCAAGCTCAGCCCGGCCCATAGTATCACTTCAAGCCGGCTGACCATTCTGGCCGACAATGACTACTACTCGCAGCCCGACATCGCATCGGCTGAAAAGACGGGCCGCTTCACGCGCTTCCCCACCACGTTGTCGGGTGCCAACAAGACCGGTCTCGGCTCGTCTGCGGCCCTGGTCACATCCTTGACGGCCGCCGTCCTGAGCCACTATCTACCAACCTCCCTGTATGATATCGCTACTCCTGCTGGCAAGGATACTCTGCACAACCTGGCCCAGGCTGCCCACTGTGCCGCTCAGGGCAAGGTAGGCTCTGGCTTTGATGTTGCAGCCGCCGTCTACGGTTCGTGCACATACCGCCGCTTCTCGCCCTCGGTCCTTGAGGGCATCCCCGAGCCAGGCAAGCCGGGCTTTGCCACAACGCTGCAAAATATGATTGGCGGCAGCACTGAGGGCATGGGCTGGGACACGGAGATTGCCAAGGGCAGCGTGGCTCTTCCAGCTGGTGTGGCCGTACGCATGTGCGATGTGGACTGCGGATCGCAGACCGTGAGCATGGTCAAGAAAGTGCTGGCATGGCGGAGCAGCGCACCCGAAGAATCCAAGCAGCTGTGGGATACGCTGCAGGAGCGCAACAACAACTTGGCGACGGTGCTCCGTGATGGCGCGCTGGACGAGCTACCAGCCGCCATCGCTTCTATCCGGGAGCTTGTGCGCAAGATGGGCACCGAGAGCGGTGTGCCCATTGAGCCTGAAAGCCAGACGGAGCTGCTGGATGCAGTGAGCACAGTCGAGGGTGTCTATGGCGGTGTTGTCCCTGGCGCGGGTGGCTTTGATGCCGTGTCGCTGCTGATCAAGGATGATGAGGCGACAGCGAGCCGCCTGGAGGCGTTCCTGGCCAAATGGAGCAAGAACAAGGGTGGCCGTGTTCGGCTTCTCAAGGTCAAGGGCGAGATGGAGGGTGCTCGGAAAGAAGACACCTCCATCTACGGTGCATGGATCAACTAGACCAAATATGATAGAACTCCAGTCTGTGATCTGCTGCAGTTTGATGGGATTCACAAAATGCTTTGAACCTAGTATGTGTTGCTTCTCTTTTTTCTTCGTCCATCAGCGCTTATATCAAAAAGCATCTATATATATAGAAATTTATCTCAGTAATGTTCACTTATCTGTCACAGCATGAATCTATAAGGCACATGGTATCTATTATATCACTTGGTGACTTCAAGGAGGCTAAGGAAACTATTTAAATAAAGTTGCCGTGTAGAGCATATGCTCGCAACAGCAGATAAAGAAGAGAAAGTGTCTATCTCAAGACATGCCACTGGAGGCAAAAAGAAAAGAAAAAAAGTAAATCGCAACGCAATACAACGGCGTGTATCCGCACCCGTACCTATTAAGCCCAGAGGCTGAAACCCGAAAATCCATCTCTTTCGTATTAAAAGCAAAGAGGAACAAATCGCACCGTACACCACCCGGAGGGGTATCAGGAATCATACCGTAAACAAGAGGGGTATGTGGTGAAAGACTGAAGAAAACAAGAAATTGCAAACCGAGACAAAGGAAAATCACCGAGGAGCGAGGCGTAGAAATTATAGACACACGCTCAAAGGCAGCAGTAAGGGTTATATGCGAGACATTTCAGTCCGCTGCAACAAAAACAATATGCCCGTCTTTTACCAACGGGCAGTGTGATGTAGACAACGACAAAGACAATGTAGGCAGCATAGAGGAATCATGAAATAGACGAGGCTGAAGACGACGACGACGGGCAAGTCAGGCCTGTAGGCACATACAGCTCGGTTGAGGCCAGCTTGATAGCAGGGTAGTAGGAGACCTGGCCACTGCTCATGTCGCCGAAACGCTGGCCCGCGGGGCTGGCGTATGCTGCCGTGAAGGATGAGCCAGCAGAGGAGATGTCGCGTGCGCTCTTGCAGCGGCGGCAGCAGCTCTGGTGGCGTGTAGGTGTCCCAGGCGCGGAGCGCATGCTCTGGGGTGCGGTCATGGAGCGGTGCATAGGCATGGGAACCGCGCCATATGCACTAAAGACGCTGCCGTGGTGTGAGCTGCCGGGACGCGTGGACGCTCTGGATGCTCTGTCGAAGCTGCTTGTGCTGCGGTTGAGGAATGGCCGGTGGGCAGCCGACGAGCTGATGTTTCCAGTGCTGCTGTTGTGGCTGGGGCGGTAGTCGTGGATGGACGACGGGGCAAGGGTGACAGTGTCGAAGGCGTCGAATCTGTCATAGGCGTCTGGAGAGCCGGTGAAGGATGTGATGGCGGAGCCGGCAATGCTGGCAGCGGCCTTTTCACGGAGCATATAAAGCCTGGGGGTTAGCTTCATCTTTGAGCAATTAAAGAGTGAGAGGTAATTAGAATCGGAGACGTACTCGGCACCAGAGATACCTGGCAGCATGCATGAGCTGTCTTCCTTTTTGAAATCGAATGGAGCAGACTATTGGTTAGCTTGATGCAGAGGATATAGGAAAGAAGATGCCAATGTGAACGTTTATGTCAGACTTACAATAACCAGCCGAGACTTGGCCTTCTTCTGCCGGCGGAGAGTGAAGACGTCGTGCAGCCGAGACACGCAGCCCTTGAAAGTGATGGTAGACATCTTGTATGAAACGAATGTGTTTTTCTAATGAGTGTATAGGTGCAAGATTGCGGGGTGTATAAATGAATGATGCTGCTGAACGAATGGATGCCGTCTTTTTTATTTAACAAATGGGCAATGTAATGAATGTGATGCCGTTAAAGGCAGTGAAAACGAATGGCTGATGGTGGGATTGCTGATGCTGTTGAAATTAAGAATCGACTGTCATGTCGAGACGATGTGGTGGTGAAATATATAAACGAGCGGACGAGTAAACGAGTGACGTAGTGAGCGTGTGGACCAACAGTCGTTTTTTTTGTATGTTGAAACGAGTGCAGAAACAGCTTGAAGGATGTAACAAAGTGATGCAGTAAAGTCAATGAAAAGAGTGTGTTTGCAGAATGCAGAAAGGCAGTGCTGCTTTGATGTTTAGAGGAATAAAGGAATGGACAGCTCTGACAAAGAAAGCCGGTGTGGTCGATGCGTACAGCAAAGAGTGTGAGAAAGAGAAGACACGATGTCTTGACTACTGCGAAAACATGCTGTTGGAGCTGGGGTGCATCTGCTTTTCAAGAAAGTAGAGGATAAATTAAGAAAGACGCTGGTCCGTGGAATAAAGAGCGGATGCAAGGCGATGCAGGCTGGCGATGCAGGGTAATCGATGCCGATACAAAAGTGGGCGATGCCGTATTAAAGAGTGTGTCGAGTATAAATAACGAGTGTGGTGAAAGGCTGAACAAGAGAGCAAGAACAAAGAAGGAAGACGGAAAGAAGAGGCAGGGCTGAAGAAAAACAAAGAGCGTGGTCTATAGATGTCGATAGATGTCGATAGATGTCTATAGATGTGGTGATGGACAAAGAGTGTATAAAGTGAATGAGAGACGAAGGCAAAGAGAGTACAGGACAGGACCAGGGAAGAGCAGTGAGACGACGAGGTGAAGAAAGACATGGCCTCGTCTTATATTTACTTGATGCTCCCTTCGTTGACACGCGCTCGGCCAGCCTTTCTACTTTCTAGTTCCTTTTTCTATTCTTATTTCTTCTTCATTTTCTGTCTTCTCGTCCCGTCTCATTGCTACGCCAGTCTACCCTTACTCGGTCACCCGTGCATACATACCTCAACCTACCTCTACCCGCGTGTCTGCCAACGGTAAAAGGACGCCTGCCCTGTCTCTGGCTGGAATTCAAACCCATGTCCAGGCCAAGAGCCGGTCGCCAATGAGGTATCAGCACATAGTAGAAGGGAGGGGGCGGGTCGCCATTGGCAGATGCAAGTACTATGCACAAGTCACATTCGTGGGTATGTTTACGTGTATTCGAAGAGGAGAGAGAGCACACGCGAGATGTGCGTATGGTAGAAAGGGTGACGATCCTCCACTTCCCTCGCCAAACCCAGTTTTCTACAGTCTTCAAGGGCGAGACAACTGGGGCGGAGTGGGCTTTGATATGGGGGTGCTCCCGCTAGAAATAGTCTAAACTGCTGTTTATAGAACACTTTGGAGGCTTTAGAGGGCTTTTGAGAGGTGCTCAGAGGCTATGGAGACCCGCCGAGTATCTCTACATGCTTCGGAGACAGTGTCCATGCCGCATCCAGTGTGTGCCTTTAATTGAAAGGGAGAGCTTCTTCTCGGAACGGCTGTAATAACCGTTGTTCACCTTGCTAGGGCACTCAATGCAGCCTGCATCATATCCTCATCATCCGAAGCCATGTAGAATATTGATGGCCATCGCAAAAACCGCCTGGTCATCGTCTGCTCGTTGTCGGCCATCTCGTCATGTTGCCATCTTCTCGGCTCTGGGCCTTGTGCTGGACTCGAGACTATTCGCCCTCGCGAGTATCCTCCGTTTCCTTTCTTCCGCTCAGCTACTTGCAATGCCATTTCAATCAATACCAATCAATCCCAATAGAAAAATAACACCTTTGGCCATCTGTGGTTGCCCATTTCGGCGATTAGTCATCCTATATTCGCAGAGCAGGGTCGCGCGCGAAAACACACAGCCGCCCAATCCACGAGCAAGGACGAGTAATAAGCTCCATCGCAGAATAACGCATTCCAATACGAGTCGTGGCTGCAGTCGCCTTTGGACGCTATCTTGCGACTGCGGCACTCTGAAGAATGCTTGCCGTTGGATATTGATATTGCTTGTCGGATAAAAGACGTCGCAGCCAACACGCGACCAAGCCTGATGAGCAGCATGTCCAGATTCTTATGCATGTGTCGTCTTGGAGCTACCTTGCTCTTGTGCATTCAATTTTGGCATGAGGCCAGATTCGGCGTCTTTGTGTGAGTTTGTGTCAAGATACAAAACTCTTGGATTGCAACAAGATGATGGTGCTTCTGATTACGAATCTGCCCTTGTAATTGTCACAGGAGTTGTGCCTTTACAGTTGGAATGCCGGCATATAAAGACAGGGAGCTTCCAGATGGGGTTGGTGTTGGTTTCGGTCAAGCTTGGTGGGTTTCAGTGGTGTCAGTCAGCATAGGAGTTTCCAGGAGTTTTGTCAGGGTTGGTTGTAAATAAGCAACATCGGCCTCGTAAATACAATCATGTGCTCCAGCTTTCGTAGCTGAGCTTGTCCTAGTATTGACTTATTGCATGCAGTCACAGTAGAAACGGCCTGGGTTCACTAGATGGCCGAATGAAAGCGGCATCCAAACTTCCTCAAACGACAAGAATAAAAACGCGTCGAGATTCGCTGTGTATGGTTCCCTATGCAAGGGAGACATCAGCTACCACACAACCAGAGCAACTACCGCCAGTGCTCCTTTAGGCTGTGAGCGCCACCGGGTTTTCACAAATGTTCACACTTATTCGCAGATGTTCGCAGGTGGTGACAAACTGCCCTAGATAATTTCCATGCCTACGGGGCACATTCCTGGGAGGTGAGCATGCCAGAGTGCCGGCGAACGCAACCGACAAGGAGATGATCGACAGGTACAGCACGGCTGGTATGAGGGCGGCTTACGGCGCGAGAAGGATTGAAGGAATACCAAGAAAGATACTCGTATGAAAGATGCAGGTTTAATATGGGAGTATAAATAAAAACGAGACAAAAAGATGGAATGCTTTGGAACTTGAGAACTAAGATGGAGGAGGCGAGAGTCACAGTGTGGAAATAGTCGCATTCATCCACAGTCCACGAGGTTAATCATCATTGAAGCTATGCAACTACAGAGTATTGGAGTATTAATGTCGGGTAGTGTCGTTCTTTATACACCATTGGAGACTTGAGAGACAAAAAAACATAGAAGATAATAGAAGATGATGATAGAAAGCAGCAGTAAAATGACAAGACAAGGAATGGCTGTTCGATAAGAGACGAAAAGAAGTATCGGGAAGCCAGTCGAAGAAACAGACCCTGATCTGCCAAACATGGGCCCTCGCGTTGCTCTCGCAGCATCTGCTCTGTCATGATTGCTGGTGTACTATTCTGCCGTTGTCCCTCTACACGAGTCTTCGGCCGTGAAGATGCAGTCCCAGGAGAGACAGGTGGGGGGACAGGTAGTAGAGCATGGGAGGATATGCAAATGAACCATCGAGAGCATCAGACAAGGTCGAATAGGTACTCGACAGTCTCACTACAAAATAACGCAGCATTCCAATATCCGACAACACGCTTCGCCTTGGTTCATGCTCTATCGTAGCCTCTAGAGCTCATATGCATGCACGCGCATGCCCGTCTGGGTGGTAGGATGTGAGGATGAGGGTGAAGAGGACACAACAAGGACACGACGGAAAAAAAGGACAGCGGATGGATATTATTGTCTCATATAAAAACCTATGCGCGATCCATGATTGTAAATATAATCCTTCGCCATGCCAGATTGGCTTGTCACTTCTTTCAGTTCCATCACCTCTGCCTATCTATGCAGGGCCGTCGGCAATGTGGTAGCTCTTGAGCTTCACAAACTGGTCAAAGCCAAACCGGCTCAGGGTGTAGCCGCGGCCAGAGTTCTTCCAGCCAGTCCATGCCAGGTCCTATGTTGTTAGCAAGGTCAAGATGTGGCAGAACATATGCAATTATAAGACAGGGAAAATAAACACTTACCGGACTCGGGTAGTCACAGCGGTTGACGAACACTGTGCCTGCTTCAATCTCGTCGATGAGCGCCGCCGCCACGCTCTTCTCCTTGGTCCACACGCTCGCCGTCAGACCAAACTCGCTGTCGTTCATCAGCTTGACGGCCTCGGCGTCGTCCTTGACCTTCATCACGGGGATCACAGGTCCAAATGTCTCTTCCGTCATCACCGTCATCTCGTGGGTCACGCCGGTCAGGAGCGTGGGCACGACATAGTTGCCACCCGCAGGCGGGCTCGCAAACGTGGCGTTCTCAGGCGTCTCGTTCTTGGCGCCCTTGGCCAGGGCATCCTGGATGTGCTCCTCAATGGCCGACTTGGCCCGCTTAGAAATGACGGGACCGACGTGCGTCTTAGGGTCAGAGGGGTCGCCCAGGCGGTAGCCCTTGAGCACCTCCTTGACGGCAGCCACAAACTCGTCGTGCACCGACTCGTGGACGTACACACGCTCCAGCGAGCAGCAGCTTTGGCCCGAGTTGAACACGCAGCCGTCGACAATCTGCTCGGCAGCCCACGCAATATCAACGTCGCCACGCACATAGGCGGGGTCCTTGCCGCCCAGCTCGAGGCCGACGTTAACAATGCGGTCAGCAGCGGCTCTCTGCACGGCCAGGCCGCCGGCAACAGAGCCGGTAAAGCACACGTCGGCAATCAGGGGGTTGCGCACAATCGACTCAATGGTCGAGGGCGAGCCGCTGTGGAAGTACTGCAGCACACCGGAGGGCAGGCCGGCCTCCTCGAACGCCTTGGCCACCTGCTCGACCACGGTGGGCGTCTGCGGGGACGGCTTGAGGATGACAGTGTTGCCTGCAAGCAGCGCCGGGATCAGAGTATTGACAAGAATGAGGTATGGGTACTGCACTGTTAGTGTTTCTGTTTCTGTTTTGTTTTCTCCTGTCTTTTCTCTTAGTTTGTCGTAGTTTGTCGTAGTTTGTCGTAGTTTGTCGTAGTTTGTCGTAGTTTGTCGTAGTTTGTCGTAGTTTGTAGTAGTTTTAATCGGAATCGTCGACTCTGGCTTGTGGACAAACTACAAATCAATAGTCGACGTTCATCAGCACTCACATTCCATGCAAAGATCACCAGAACCGGGCCAACAGGAACCTTGCGGATGAATCTCTTGAAGCCGGCCTCGGCCTCGCCAGGCGTATCCTTGAGCACGTCGTCGACGGTTCTCAAGAAGAACTCGGCCCGCTTGATGGCCGTGCTGATCTCCTTGCCGGTGTAGGCAATGGGGCGGCCCATCTGCTCAGTCAGCTCGGCCGCAAGCTCATCGGTACGGCTGGCAAGATTCCCCAGAGCCTTGGTGATGATGATCTTGCGGTCAGTCAGCTTCGTTGTGCGCCATGACTCAAAGGCCTTGGCAGACGTCTCGGGCAGCAGGGCAAGGTCGCTCAGGGAGATGCCGCTACGCGTGAGGATGCCCTCGTTGGTAGTGGGCGAGATGGTGGTGATTGTTTCCAGAGACATTGTGTGTGCCGTGAGTGTCGCGTGTGTCTGTATTGACGTGTTGAAATCAGTGAGGTGGGATCAATGAGATCAGTGAGATTTGTGAGATCGATGGAGATAAAGGTGAAGGTGAAGATGAACGGGATGATGACGTATGGCCAAGTAAAAAAACCGACGTAAAATCAGTTGGAAATATGAGAATTCGAAATTCGGCTCATAAAATCGAGTGGAAAAGGACAACGAACAAGAATTATCCCAGAATTATGTACCGTCTGGCAAGGGACGAGATTAAAATAGGAGACGAAACCGGGCAGTATCGTCACTCGAGGCGGACTTGGCCCCACGGTTCCCGATTTAATGGGCGTGCCCCTCTACCAAGATGGGCAACTAACACCGTGCTCGTGATCCGCTCCACGCCGAGATTAGATAAGCGGACCTTATCAGCTATTATCAAGATAAGTACTTTTCTAATACAGAAGGCGTAAATGACTAAGAAGATGAAAGGCGGTCAGCCTGAAGTGGACAAACAGCGGCAGAACCACTGAAAAATAATTTCTATGTAGGACACTTTCGAGAGGAGGTGGTTCACAGCCATCGCCCATCTACGAATTTTTGACGAAATCAACAGCCACGACCACAATCCACACAATGGCACCTGAAAAGAGAAATGCCTTCCTCGATGCTGGCGAAAGCGACGAGGAGGATGACCGTTACAACTCGGAAGATGACGACATGCAAAAGGGCGGCCGCAACGTGAAGCGGAGAAAGGTTGACGACGACGAGGTGGACGAGGTGGACGACAGCGACGAGGACACGGGAAAGACTGCACGGATATCCAAGGTGGTGTCTAAGAATGCGGTTGCACAAGGCGACGACGATGAAGAGGATGATGACGAGGAGGAACTCGGCGGCGAGGAGGACGACGAGGAGGAAGACGAGGACGACGACAAGGCAAGCACAAAAGACAAGAAGTCGAAGAAGACAAAATCAAAATCAAAATCCGACTCAGACGACGACGACAATACCATCTCGCTACCCGGCGCCACCAAGGCGCTGACCAAGAAGAACCTCGTGTCTACAGCCAAGGCCATCCGCCGCTCGGGTGTCGTCTACATCTCGCGCATCCCGCCCTTTATGCGCCCCGGCAAGCTGCGCACCCTGCTCGAGCCCTACGGCAAGATCAACCGCACATATCTCACGCCCGAAGACCCGCTGTCGCACACGCGCCGTGTCCGTGGCGGCGGCAACAAGCGCCGGTCCTTTGTCGACGGCTGGGTCGAGTTTGTGCGCAAGAAGGACGCCAAGCGCTGCGTCGATCTGCTGAATGCGCAGACCATTGGCGGCAAGAAGGGCTCGTACTACCGCGACGACATCTGGAGCATGGTGTACCTGCGCGGCTTCAAGTGGCACAACCTGGCCGAGCAGATCGCGACGGAGAATGCCGAGCGCGCGAGCCGGATGCGGGCCGAGCTGGAGAAGACGGCGCGCGAGAACAAGCTGTTCTTGCAGAATGTCGAGCGGGCCAAGATGCTGGACGGCATGGACGTCAAGCTGGCAGCCAAGGCCGGACGGGCCAGCGAGAGTTCGTCAGGAGCTACGCCGGCTGCTGCCTCTGCCTCTGCCTCTGCATCTGCCTCTGCTGTCCCCAAAGAGACACGCAAGGACAAGCGGTCGATCAAGCAGAAGACGAAGGTGTCTCGGGTCGATGAGGCACGCCAGCCGGAGCACGTCACAAGAGTGCTCAGCCAGATCTTTTAAGCGTTGTTCTTCCTATTTATATATTCTTATTTTGTTTGGTTTCGATTCGCAAATCATTTGTCAGGAGTTGGATAGAAAAGGACTGCTGTTACAATAATACCATTTCACCATGTTCACATTCTGTTATGCCACGCTGCAGCGCGTGAGACTTGGTCATAATATAAATGAATAAAATAAAACCCTATAGAAAGACACTCTGCTGTGCGCAGACATTTTTGAACGCCGGCAAACACTGATGCTATGCTGAAACCCAAGACAAAGAAATACGCATGCCACAGAGGCAAGGATAACCCAGGATATGAACGCGGAAACAAACAACAAGACGAGACAAAACAAGGCGAGACAGAACATGACGAGGCTACTCTGCCTCGGCAATGTTGAGCTCGTCCAGCTCGTCGACAAGCTCGTCCAGGTTGATCTGCGGGCCGTCTTCGTCCTCGTCGACATCGCTGTCCGCACCCTCCTCGGCGGCTGCAGCCTCGCCCTGCTCGCCATCGTCGCCATCCACAGCCATGGACGTGGAGGTCGCGGCTGCCAGACTCCGTGCAGCATCCAGCTGTGCCTGCTGCTTGGGGTTCTTGTACAGGGTGAGTGCCGCACGCAGCTCCTCGTCCTCCTCGATGTCGCGCAGGAACTCCTCGTACTCGTTCTCCATGCGGTCCTGGTCGGACTTCTTGGGCAGCAGCTCGCCCTCCTCCTTGGCCATGCGCTTGAGCTTCCACTTGCGAGAGCGGTTCTTGCGGCGGTTGGGGTAGTGCTTCTTGACCAGAATCACCTCGGGCACGGTCGAGCCGTAGGCGTGCGACTCCTGGATCTCGTCATACTGCACGTTGTTGTAGTTGCTGCCCGTCAGCAGGTAGCCCATGACTGAGTCGCCCGCGTTCAGCAGACCGCCCAGGTGTGTGCGTGTAAAGTAGCTGGACGAGCCGGCATCCGACGCGCGTGTGACTGTGGCCTCGGCAGGCACCCAGCGGCCCTTGCGCGGGCCCGTAGGCTCAATCTCGAGAACGATAAACTCGACCAGCTCCTTGGAGTTGGCCAACGGCTGGAAGGGGAACTTTTCACGCCAGTACACGGGGGCCGAGATCTCAGCCGTCTGCAGTGTGGTGGGGTCGAGCAGGTTGATGGATGTGCCCACACGGTGGCACAGGGCAATAGGGTGGATGTGGCCGACCTTGTTGGCCATCTGGATAGGCAGAGCAACAAGATCGTCCTTGCAGATGGGCACCAGCTCAACGGAAAAGGCAAACTTCATCGACTTGGTGCCGGTGTGGATGTCCTCGGAAATCATCTCGTCGGACGTCTTGGCCGTCACAGGCACCACGGACTTGAGAAAGTCGAGGAACTTGACAGCCTGGTTGCGGTGCTGGAAGAAGAAATCCAGGCCGTCACGGGCCTCCTTGATGTTGAGGGTGTCGCGGTGCGCGCCGTGCTTCAAGATAAGCTGCTCCAGGAACAGAAATGTGCGCTTATGGGGGACCTTTTGGCGGACCTGGACGGTGGCACGCCAGACGTTGTGGGTGTACGACTTGGCGCACTCGGGGCACTGGTGTGTGCCGACGACGTAGATGACCTCGAAGCTCTGGTTGAGCAGCATGCCCTCGCCAATGGTGTCCTGCACAGTGATCTTGACGCGGATACGGCGCGAGTTGGGCTCGGTCCAGATGAAGCGGGCATCGATGACACGGACCTTGTTGATACCGCGGAGACGCTTGAGACACATGGACAGCATCTCGCGCGACTCGGGCTGGGCAACCACCCACAGATTGGGCGGCATCATCCACCGGTCACAGTCACGGCAGAACTGGATGTGAGCCTCGCGGGGGATGCCCTGGGTGATGTCGACTGTCATCTTGATGCAGTCGTAGCAGATGGCGCCGGCGGCCGTGGTTCCGTCGATGGCAGCGCCACAACGGTAACACAGAATGCTGCAAAGGTCAGCACGGGCTCTCTCGTCGTCAACCGCCGTGGTTCCATATCAACTTACGTAGCAGGCCTCCGTTCCTCCATTTGCATGGGGACGTGGTCGCTGTCCATGTCCATCTCGATGGTCGACATAGCGGCGACAGTGTGTGTTTGTGTGTGTGTGTGTGGTTCGCTGGTGGTCGTCTGTAGTTTATTTGGTAGTCTTGGAAATAATCCCGGTCGCGTGGTCGATAATTAGCAGAATGACCGTTGCGATGTGCGTTGACTGACGATGCCCAGTGGGAGTTGAAAACTGCTTTTTAATACAACCAAGAAAAAAAAATTTGCCCCTCACTCGGCTTATCGTTATCAGTTGCTTGATAAGCACGAGCGGCAGTGGCAAGGCATGGAGTTGAGGGGTACTTGTGTCTCCACACAATATACGTGTTAGTCCAGGTACCACTCAACGCTCATGGTGCGACAGTATGATTCATAGTGACTTGATCTGATATCTTTTGACTGTATGCATTTCATTGTGTTCGAGCCAAACATATGCACAGCACTGAGTAGGTACGTCTACAAGGGCATTTCCCAACGGCTATCATTATGTATCATGAAAGGGGCTTGGCCATTGCACCATTAGACTATTGTCTGTGTGAAGGTGCTGCTTATATAAGCAGTGCTTGAATGGCTTCATTTCGAGATGTTTTGTTTACAATTTTTTTTTTTTTTTTCAGTTTGTCGTATTTTGTAGCGGCCGCGATTTGTTATTTAGTTCTCTTGATTATTCATACTAACTAGTCTCTTATATAATTTCTAAGATATTTGTACGAATGTTTGTGTCATATTTATAACGTCAAACAACATAAAAGAAGAAAATACATAATCAAAACCATGCGGAAACTAATTATATGTATTTTATCAAGGTCGGCAGTATTCGTAGCAGTTATTGCTATCTACTAGCTGTCTGTATCTTGGTGTACCGTGCAGTTGCTTTCACGCATATTGTTTCAAGAATAAACATTATAGAATCATCAGACGTCGGCCTCAACCAGCTAGAAATGACAATAAACAGAAGAGGAAGTCTGCTCGAGCCATTCAGAACAGCACTGAAGACAATATAAATATTGAACAGCGGTACGTTGTACACGGTCCGTTGGCAGACGAAGAGACACAGCCCCCCAGCCACATAGCCGATGTCAGTCTTCATGTGGAGGGGGGTGCGAACTATTGACGGACGAAACAAGCTTAAAACTTAAATGGCTGGCCCTTGCCCGAACCATTCCGGGTGAGGCTGACGGGCAGTGTTCCAGTAGCCCTTGGACGGCCTGCGAATGCTGGAAGTCTGCCTGTCGATTGCGTTCTAGACTTGGCGATGGCTTTTTTTGGCGAGTCCGATTGGCCGAGACATCGCGGATGAAGGAAAAACAGAGAAATAGGAATCAAAAAAAGTAGACAAACCGAGAAACAGGGAGAGAAAAATAGATAATACAGGGAAAGAAATAGAGATAACATGAGGGTGAGGCGCGCAGGAAAAGGAGGGGTTTTGATAGAGGCTGGCCGAGCTCGAGGGCGTCCTCAACACCGATGTATATAGGGACGACCTGCCAAGACGAAAGCAGCATTGACTACCGCTTCTCGTCAGAGTATTGGCATCATCATCGGCTCCCTCACCATCTGCCATGGTTTTCTTCTTCTTTGGTCCATCGGCCTCTTCGTGGGCCTTTGGCAACGACTCCTTCTCCGCATGGTGAGACTGCTTCCATGTCATGGACCCCCCTCCCAGACCGCCATACCGTCAGACTGCCAGACCACTTACCATGTAGCCGTGAGCTGCCTCCAACTGTCCGGGCCGTCTGGGACTCTGCTGGAGATGGCCTGCCTGACAAGTCCCAGGCAGGCACCCGCATCGACTGGATCTCCACGGGCACAGATGGCTCGTACTGTGTCATGCTCAAGGATGGAAGGAGTATGTTCTCCAGCAATTCTACGATTTTATCAGTTGTTGGCAGGACTAACGCAAGCCAGTCCTCTCAAACCGCAACGACCTTCTTCAGTCCATCCAGGCCTGCCACCAGACACAGCTATATGCCGTAGTCGACCACGTTGCCTTTTCGCCCTACGGCGCATACCTCATCTGTCTGTCCTCGGGCCATGTCTTGCTATCGCCAGAACCAGCCGGACGGTTTCCCGATGCCTTTATTGGACTTGCCTCGGATTTCCTGCACTTTGCGGGCCATATGCGCTACCAGTTATAGCCTACTCAGCTCGAGTACGTCTTCTTTGGTGCAGCTGCCGACAAGCTTGGAAGTGCCCGCACAGATGTTTCCGTCCTGATAAAATCCCGTGGAGGGGCAATGCGCTGGCAGGGCCTTGATGAGCGCGTCATATCTGAGCTGCGTGCCCTTACTGTTGGTGTCGATATGCTGTCGGGTGGTTTCCAGATAGGCAAACGTACCGTACTCTGCCCGTGGGATGGCGGTCTGTATTTCTTGGAGTTTGTGTCCTTCTTAGGAAACACTGCAAAGGCATACCCCTATTCCTTGCGGCTACATGGCATGCACAGAGAGGCCATGCGCTACATCGTCGTCAACGAGCGGCCACCGGCAGAGTTTATCATGCCCACAAGTCAGTCAATTCTTCCACCACCACCTCCTCTGCCGTCCTTAAGAATGAATCT
This sequence comes from Ophiostoma australiae, assembly GCA_022392945.1. Taxonomy (NCBI): domain Eukaryota; kingdom Fungi; phylum Ascomycota; class Sordariomycetes; order Ophiostomatales; family Ophiostomataceae; genus Ophiostoma; species Ophiostoma australiae. The sequence continues at coordinate 287,845 of JAKRGJ010000002.1, read as the reverse complement.
CCCACCGCCGCCTCCCCTGCCTCCAACACCGCCGGCTACTGCTCCTCCGAACGTGACCTCCCCCAAGCTGCCTCCCAGGCCACAGACTCAAATACTGGCAGCACATAATCTGCCGCCGCCGCCACCGCCACCCTTTGCTCCCTCAGCAATATATCGGTACAACCCCTCTGAGCATCCAGCAGTAACCATGTCTGCAGCTGCAGGAGCCGCAGATGAAGTCGCCCCAGAACCGGCTTCGGCCTCTGATGGAGAGCGCATGGACGCCTTTGTGAATAGTCTGACTATGCCGGCCGATATCCGTGCCACTGCCGAGGCTCTATGGACTACCACGACGGTAGGTTTTGGTGGTGGGGGGCTACGCGGAGACGGGCCAGCCCAATTTCTCACAGGCAGCCAGACCATGCAGATACTATCCGCATCCAGACTCAGTGCAGCAGACCTGGCCTTGATCTGGGAGAAGACCGATCTAGACCACAACGGCCTCATGGACCGCGAGGAGTTCATTCAGGCTGTCTATCTGGTGGCTGTCCAGCAGTATCTTCGGGGTGTTGGTGACCAGTATCGCCTTGGAGAGCGTGCAGCGGCTGCAGCTGAGCTAAACAAGTATTTCGACCCTGTTGGAGGCACGGAAACAACCTCGGCTAGCGAGCCGGGCCAACAGAACCAGCAACTCTCCAGGAACGCCTCTGAGACCTCTGCCAGTGCAGGTCAGACTTCTCTCAGAGGTGCGGTCAAGGATATCTTCAAGTTGTTTGTCGATGCCGGTTCTCAGATTGGCACATCTTATAACCAAAGCTACCAGGCGGCCAATGCGGCACACCAGGCGCAGCTGGAGCAGAATATGCAGGCCATCAATGCAACCTACCAAGAGAGCGTCATGCAGCAGATGTCTGCCCTCAGTATCTTGAACCAAGAAGCCCAAAATAGCACTGCTATGAGCGAGACTGCTGCGGCGAACACTGCTGCTATGGAGGCAGCCTCGGCTGGAGCATACGGCGGGGGTCGTCGCGACAACTTTGGAGACAGATTTAGAGCTGAAAGCGGCGGATCAGATGGCAACAAGGACTCGAAGAGCGGTATGGCCAAGCAGCTGCGTGAGTCTCTGATGAGCTCTATTGTATCCGACAACCCCAACATCCACTGGGATGATGTTGCTGGCTTGGGACCTGCAAAGGATGAGCTGCAAGAGGCAGTTGTTTTCCCGCTGCGCTTTCCGCACATGTTTCAGGGAAAGCGCAAACCGCGTCGTGCTATCCTGCTGTACGGGCCGCCCGGCACAGGCAAGTCCTACCTAGCCAAAGCCGTTGCGACCGAGGTCGAGCATACACTCTTCAGCATCAGTGCGACAGATCTGACATCCAAGTGGTTCGGTGAGAGTGAGCTGCTGGTTCGCCAGCTATTCGAGCTTGCCCGCGAGCTAAAGCCATCGGTCATCTTTATAGACGAGATCGATGCCCTCTGCAACAACCGCGAGTCGGGTGGCGGTGGTGGTGGCGGTGGGGGCGGTGACGGTGAAGGCACGACTGCCCGCCTCAAGACCGAATTTCTGGTCCAGATGGACGGTGTCGGCAAAGGCCACAACGAAGGCGTCGTTTTGCTTGCAGCGACAAACTTGCCCTGGTCGCTTGACCCGGCCATCCGCCGTCGGTTCCAGAAACGAATCCACATCCCGCTGCCCGATGCAGATGCGCGGCTGCAGCTGTTCCAGGTGCACGGCGGTGACGAATGGAAGACGGCAGTGGGTGCACACGAGGCCCAGATTGGCGCGGAGCTTGCTCGTCGCTCAGACGGGTTTCAGGCAGCGATGTGGCTAATGCCGTGCAGGATGCGCTGATGCTGCCGGTCAAGCGGGTTCGGGGAGCAGCGCACTTCCGGCAAGATCCTGTCCGGCGCGACGGCTACTGGGTGCCGTGCGAGGCACACGAGGCCGGCGCAACAGCCATGACATGGAAGACGGTGCCTGGAGGCAAAGCGCGCGAGCCTCCACTGCAGGCGGACGACTTTTTCACAGCTGTCAGCAAGGTGAAGCCGTCTGTTGAAGCGAATGAGATCCAGCGATGCTTGGAATGGACAGCACAGTTCGGTTTAGAGGGAGCTTAAGGATCTCGGGTATGCAGAATAGGAGTAGGGAGGGGGGAGAATAGATTATAATGCATCACGTAATCTATAATGGTCTTTTCGGAATCTACAGGGGAAGGGGAAGGAGCGATACACATGGCTCACGTAATCATGCTTGAATTCGAAAAGATGAACAAACAATTAGATTCCGTCACTCATCTGACTTATCGATAGATGGAACAACTAGAAATAGGTATATAACGCAAAAACATACAAGATGGGAACTCGCCGACTGAAACAAGACTAGGAGAGCACTAAATAAAAACACAAGATTACTTTTTTTCGAGTGGGTTTCGGTTAGGATATTGGCACTCTTACTCCATGCAAACACCCTACAAGCACCTTACTCGGCCTTGGTCGGGACCGCGGCAGCAGTCTCGCTGGCAACCTCGCCCTCGCCCGACGACGAATCGCGGGCAACGGGGGCCTCCTTGGGACGGTGCTGGAGGTCAACCAGGCCGTAGTAGACCAGCGAGGCAATACCCAGGAGGGCCGACAGGATGGAGAAGGCCATGGCAGCAATTCCGCGCTTGGTGAAGCCGTCGGGGATGTCGTCAGGCTGGGCGTTCTGGCCAGACAGGTCGGTGTAGTCGGCAGTGTTGGCCGCGGCGTTGCCAACGGTGGGAACGGAGCCAGCAGCACAGGCGGCATAGTGGTCAGCGGGAATGGTGGTGCGGTCGGGGATCAGCTCGGGAGCCTCGACAAACGTCATGGCAAGACCCGAGGCCATGTGCCAGTCAATGTGGCAGTGGAAGGCCCAGACACCCGGGTTGTCGGCGACGAAGCGCATCACGACAAAGCCCTGCGGCGGCAGGACGACGACATCGCGACGGATGGGGATGGCGGGGAAGTCGGTGTGGTTGTTGGCATCGTAGCCGATCGGGTCGCCGTCGAGGTAGCTGTTAAAGGTGGGACCGTAGGGAGGCTCGCGGTTGATAATCTGGAAGTTGTGGCCGTGCAAGTGGAAAGGGTGGGTGCCACCATCGCCGTTGTTCAGGATAACCTCGACGACCTGGTTGTGGCCGAGCACGATGGGGTGGGTGTACTCGCCGTAGACCACCTCCTCGGTGCGCACGTCGCCCGCGGACATGGCCGTGTAGAGCGAGGGCACCTTGGGAGCAGTGTAGGTAATGTTGTTGAGCTCGGCATAGTTGAAGCCGGTCATCAGGTTGACCATGTACACGGTAACGTTGATCTGGATATCGGGCTCGGGCAGCAGGGCCATGCCGTCCGAGGGGACCAGGGTAAAATCGTCAAAGGGCACGAGGTCGTCGCTGGTCTCGACGGTCATGACGGCCTGGTCGAGGGGAGCAGAGCTGTTGAGCACAAGCCAGTTGGTGTTGTTGAGCTGCAGGTTGCTGGGGACAGAGTCCATCAGATCCTGGTCGGCCACGGTGACAATCTTGTAGTTGGCCTCGGTGGACGCAGCGGTGGTCAGCAGCACCGAGTAACGCTGGGCAACGTGAATGTACAGGGTGTCAGCTTCCTGGGGCTCGGTGTAGACACCGTCGACCTCGACAATGGTAAAGTTGTGGCCCTCAATGTAAAAGTACTGGGCAATAAAGTCGGCAGTGTTGATGATACGCAGCAGGTATGTGGTGTTGGGCTTGACGTTGAACTGGTTGTTCTGGGCGTCGTTCATCAGGAAACTGTCCGGGATGGGCTCAGCACCGCTGGGGTTGTACAGCGACATGAACTTGGTGGACAGGTCCTTTTGCAGGTTGTGGTACCAGTCGGACAGGGTGATGACAATCTCCTCCTCGTAGTCATCGGCAAAGGGAGCAGCGGTATCATGAACAATGAGGGCCTGGCGGTAGCCATCAGGGTAGCAGTAGTCAGTATGGCAGTGGTACCAGTAAGTGCCGTTCTGGTCGACGACAAAGTCGTACGTGAAGCTGCTGCCAGGGGGGATGGGGCACTGGGTGAACATGGAGGCGCCGTCCATCTCGTTGGTACCGTTCTGGAACATGCCGTGCCAGTGGATGGATGTGCTCTTGTCACCAAGGCTGTTGGTGACGTTGACAATCAGACGATCGCCCTTGTCGACCTCGATGACAGGCAGCGGCCAGGCACCGTTGATGCCGATGATATCGCGGTCTGTCGAGCCGTCGGGGTTGGCCTTGACCCAGCTGACATCAAAATCATAGCTGACAGTCTTGGCGGCGGCGCCGAGAGCCATGCCGGCGAGGACCAGAAGTGAAGAGCCACGCATCTTGGAAGGGTAGATGTGTAGAAGATGAGAGGTGGTTGATCAAGTCCTCGGGGGGGTCGAAGAAGCACGCACTGGGCGTGTGTTAAGTATCAACAAGCTTGCTTGGAGGATCAAGCAAGGTTAGAGTTGATGGGTGAGGTAAGGAGAGGAAGGGAGAAAGGAAAGAGGAGGAGGATAAGATGATCAAGAGGGAGCAGGAGAGAGGGGAGAGAAGGAAGAAAAGAAAGAAGATGGCGAGGGATTGAAAAGAGAAAAGAAAAAAAAACAGAGAGGAGGTGAAGATAATAGTAGGAAATAAGAAGAAATAAAAGAAGCAAAAGAAATATGAAAAAGCACGCGGCGGTATGTTAAGGCAGAGAGGGTGAGAGGGAGGAATAAGTCGATAAAAGAGAAATAACACAGCAGGACTTAATAAAGCATAGCAAAGTAAAATAAAGAAAAAGGATGAAGAGACCTGGTGGAGGAGGGAGGGGTGGGGTGTGGAAGACGGACTGGTGGTATCTGATGGAGAGGATAGCTTGAGCGCGATGGAGCTTTGCGAAGAGTTGTTGTGTTCTTGTTCCCATGTGTATTTTGCTTTTGACTTTTTTTTTGGTTTTACTTTGTTAGTCGTCTACTATCTGTTCTTGCTCGTTCTCTTCATCATCCGATTAGCTGAAGTCCCTGCCGATGATCAGATAATATTGTACTTGGCCAGGTGTGGCAAAGGAGGAAGAAAGAAGCCAAGACAGCTCGTGGCCACCACACCTAAGAAAGCCGGGAGCTCTGCCGCCGCTGGTGTTGGTTGGAGGGGGCGTTGGCGGACTGACAGCGTGGAGTACTTACAGTGTACTTGCTTGCAAACAACCTTGTCTTTGGCCACTTACACCATGTGAACTAGAGAGCGGAACCGGAGGAGATCAGGCAAGGACGTAACTACTATGTTGTAAAGTATGCGAGGAGGTAGAAAAGGTGAAGAAAAGAAACACCGCAGAAGAGGAGGAGGATGATCATGGAGAGAGGGCCATAGTGCCGTGAAAAAGGACCCTTCCTCTTTCTTTTCTGGATCAAACTACCTCTTGCCTCTTTGGTCCTACTTTCTTCATTATTGCCTTGGAGAATCTGATAAAATTAGCCCTGCATTGTCTCTGGTTCGATATTGCTTTTGATACTTGGTACATACTTGATGTCGCGGGTCGAAGCTACGTATCCCAATTAGGCTAGTATATAAGTGCCAGTACCGACTAGCCTATTTAGGACCATATTGTACTAAAGAGTAATGATTATGTGGAGAGTACGATGTACATTGGACTAGTGACTACCGAGCAGCTAAGTTGCAGTAAACAAGTGCCTTTGTATTTATGTACGTACATATGTAGTAGCTTTACAGGGCCACTCTTTATCGTGATTAATTGCATGGTTTTGCTAGGCTTGCATGGTTTTATATTGGTGGCTTGGTTAGTCTTGTGTCCGGCCCAAACTACGAAAAGAGTAGGCCGAGAACTTGCAGAGGGGGAGGGGGGCAGAGGAGGGGGAGGAACACAATAAGAAAAGAGGAAGAAAACCTGTAGAAAAGATGAGGCAGAGAATGGCCAGATGGAAGGAGGCATCAGGAAGCAAAGACCAAGAGGCAATGGAAGAAACCACAAGAGCGAAAACGAGTCATCACAGATAACCATCTAATCAGCGGCTCGACCGTCCCGCCTGGCACGTCTTATCTCGCTTGGACCGTATCGTCTACACACCTCCCTATATTGTCGGTGATGTGCTGCCACCCCACACTACTTGCAACTAGACAGACTGTGTGCGTCCATGCTGCTTCTTGTCATGTCACCTGCAGGCCCTGCAGTCACCCGCTTATCGTCTCAACTCGCGTTCGCTTCTTTCGTCGTTCAGTCTTCCTTCACCCTTCGCTCTGCTTCCTTGCTTGGCCGACTTGCTTGTTTGCTCTTGTCTTTACTTGGCACCTTGGCAACGGACAGATTCTCACCCCGAGGAAATAAACTTTTTCCTCAACGAGATTATACGTAAATACGGCCACGAATTCGTATGGGCCGACACAGTCTCGACTTTGCCAGACACCACTCTGTACCGGCCCACCCACTCCGATGGTAATGTGGAGTGAGGTGTGCATACTATGTGTAAGATCAAGTCAGCGAGCAATAGTTATCAGACTGATAATCACAGACGTCCATAGGATGGCTCAATCAGCCGCCCGCCATCAGCCAACAGACAATCACTGATCCTGATAATCGTATGGCGGCTGGCTCTCGCGCGAGTTCCAGCTCGCAGCCCACAGCCCGTAGTCCACATGCACATTCCACATTCCACACACCCGCATGGCTAGGCGGCCTGTGAATGGAAATGGCAAGCGAGACAAACACCAGGAGTGGGGAGGACAGCCCGACCAAAATTGGCAGGGCGAAAGAGCCTGCCGCCGTTGACTTTGTGCATGTCTACAGAGTGTCACTGTTGACGGTCGTGAGCGCCGACGTGGACATGTAGACAAGTACAGAGAAGATCAAACATCGGACAGACTCTGACCCCGACTCCATCAACACTGTGAAGACTGCAGTATCCGTATCATATACTACGCAATCCGTATCCCGTCGCGTATCGCGGAGATTCTTTTTTATTTGCATGAAGATTCTGCATCTTGGTTAAGTAATACACAATAGACAAGTGCTGTCAATATTACACTGTGTGTATGGGCTATAAGACGACCGCACGAGCTTTCGAGATACGTTCCATTAATCCAACAGATGACGGCTCAGATGCACAAGCAGCTACGACCGTCCTTTGATTATCTTTGACTATTTTGATTATCTTTTGATCATCTTTCGACTATCTTCATGTTTATCTTTGCCTCAGTCAGCTACGAATCTCGCCCCAACTAATATGTCAGGGTCGCACGTTCAAACATTACCATGCACGTGGCTTGAGCCAGACCAAAAGCGGAATACGAACAGTGAGCTTGCTTCTACTTTCTACTACTCAAGTACTGTACTGAATAAGTTGATTTGAAAGTCGAATAGTCCTCTCTTGCTGTACTCTTACTACATAGTATGTATGCAAAGACAGAGTATGTACAATACGAATGTACCGTTGGACTCAAGTTTGAGTGTCTAAACGACAAAGACAAAGCATACTCCGAAATAAACCCCGTCGTATTATTGCCCTGTATAAAAAAGAAATGCGGAGCATGCTCAACTCGATAGTTACGACGGAATTGGCTGGGTCGCGGGCTTGGGAATAAGAAAACATAGAGCTTTGCTACGTATTACATAGTAGTGCAGCAGAATAACAAACAAAAATAAACAGTAAAAAGGGGGACAGGAAAAGAAAAAGAAAAAAGGAAAAAGAAGAAACCGAAAGAAACAGTGACAGCGGACATCGGGAACAGTAGCATACGGAGTTATGGACGACTTTATTTTCTTACACGGTGAACATGCTTGGCTGATCATTACGTAAAGTTGCAAAGTACAATGTAGCAAATCCAGGGTCAAGGCGGATGTAAAGATGTAAGATACGGAGCACTGTCGCAGGGACAAGATCACTGAAAAAATGTCAGAAAAAAAGAAGGCGACGGGAAAAAGTGGAAGCCAGAACAATCAACATGGACGGAGGTACTCCGGTACTAAAGGCTACATATATAATGTGGTTCTGCAGTAGCATTCTTCTACTTCCTACTGTACCTCGCTTCCATGTTGTAGAATAATCAGCTGCCTTGCGTTACAAGAGACTACGTAGATGAATGGCAGACTTTTGCTTTCTTTTTCTTTTATATCTCATGCGAGTTTTCTGATGTAACAATGCAGCAGGTAATCAATCTTCCATGCGAATATAACGCGGCCGACGCTTAGTAATTGAAGGATAGTGTCAGATCCAGATAATGTCGAGACTAGATGATCACGGAACACTATGATAGAACACAAATAAAAGGAAGACAGAGTAAATACACGCAGTTTAGAAATAAGATACCGAGACGAAAACTAAAAACCGTAACCCAATAATAGGAAGTGGAAACATGTAGTAGCAAATCGGAGCGTAAGAAGAAATTGGATAGCACCGTGGGAAGAAGGAGAATGTTGAGTGAAGGATGAATGAAGGATTGGTCAGAAGTATTCGTTTTTTCTTTCTTTCTTTCTCTCTTTCTTTTTACAGAAAAGTCTGGCGGACCGTTGAAAGGAAGTACATCGTATGTATAAAAGCTGACAGGAAACCTACTATGTAAGAAGATACCGGGCAAGGCTGGCACAATCGAGCATGGCCTGTGTACCCAGAGGCATGATTTTGTACTTTGTTCAACCGTCAGATCAGAAGTCATCTAAATGTTGTAAAAAGACGGCCTATTTCTGTATTATTTGTAAGCATTCTGGGCGTGAGACCAGCTTTGCAATTCAAAACAGAAGGAGCGGTCGCATTAACAAGTTCGCTCCCTCCTTTGTTTCTTCTTGTCATTTTAGCGGATCAGATAACTCTAAAACCCGTATCAAGCAGGCGCAATGGAGAGAGAGCCAAGACAGCAGTAAAAGCGGGTCGTTATTGTTCAAGACTAGCGCATAACCTTTTGTTTTTCATAAGCTTTTGGTTTCTCTCGGCGTTCTTAGCAGGAAGGTGCCTGTCTGACCGTCTGATTGGAAAGGGAAGGCGCTATCGCCAGCCATCGCGCGCGCTATTATTACCGTATTACCGTATTACTGTATTATCAATCAGCTATCAATCAGCAATATCAGCTAATCAGCCGATCAGATAAATTTTTCAGGGATAGTCGACGACAGAATAGGGAAGGTAGGGACGCCACCAATCTCAAAAGCAGGCAAAACAATGCAAAGATTGCGGCAAATGCGAAAATGAGACGACGAGAAGATCCAAAGCGCGAGTGAGGATTCAATAGGAAAACTGGAGAAAAGGAATCAATGGAAAATTATAAAGACGTATTCGCGGATAGTGGAAAATAGGAAAGAAATATGAAAATGACTTTGGGCGGAGTTTTGCGAGATTGATGATCGTTCATTTTCCTTATATTTTCTGCTTTTTCTTCCCATTTCCATATCTCTGCATAATCAGAGCAGTTACAATATTATAGAAAAGAACGCGGTTTCTGTATGTTCACTGTCAAGCGTGATCTTCCCGTTGAGCACATTGTAGATCAGCCATGTGGTCGAGCCGAGGCGATGGACGGATGCAAATATAAGCATAAATATACTCTGTAGTGATTTGAGAAGGGAAACAAAGGTTCCGGGCATGCAGAGTGCAAAGTACATGACGGTCTTGTTTGGTCGACTCGCCGGATCGGCAAGCAGAAAGATGAATCATACATGGTGCAGAGTAGATAATGCAAAATATTCGCTCACAAATCGCGGCAGCAGATGCATGATAATCAATGAGCAGTAACTAATTCATCAGAGTCATGGCAGGGCTATGCAATAACCTGAGCTGAGCACACTTTTGCCGTTGTCAATCAGATACATGATCAGATTATTCCAATCAGATTACAACGTACATAATAGCAGTACTTGAGTTGGCACTGACATGGGATATTTCTACTTTAAGCGATGTTTTGCAAAAATTGAACCCCAGCCTCTAACTGTTGAGGGAATGGCATCGACATGAGCCGACGAGCGCCGGCATTCGGAAGATGAAATTGCTTGTTTGCTCCAAGAAACGGCAGCAGAAAAGCTTTTGATCCCAGGACTAACGACATCGGATTAGCATGAAGGAGTTTGCAATGGTGTGCGGCATTTTGGCCAGAGTCTAAAATCAACAGGCCTAGTACGGTGCAAGAATATATTACACATGTACATCCAGTAGTAACAGTTGAGACCGGAGAAACGCGGAGTAACAGAGGAGTCCGCGTTGAAAAGTCAACTGTGATTTGGGAGGAATGGGCCCTCTTGATACGACGCGTTCTCCATATGAACAGGCATTAAAGCCAAGCTTTTTACGACGGAGATCGCACAATTTGCCTACTACCTGCGGCACAAGCCTGGCAGCAGCACCAATGCGGAGCTTGAACAGGTGCACTTCTTTGAGATGCTGTCTTTAATACAGAGCATTTTCCTACTGGAACATAGCCACCATCAGGGCGCAGGGGCAGAGAGAGGCTGGGCGGATAGAGACTGTCTAGGCAGGTCAAACGTAAAAGGATCGCAGCTTGGCAGACAGTAACCAGCCAATTGTGGAGTGCCGTAGAGCCCACGAACAAGTAATACACAACAAAATCAAAGTAAAGACGGCCCATGAGTCTGGCCGCGAATGGCCTGGCCGTAGTTTAAGGTTGTACTCGTATGGCCGACTCTGCCCACCTGCCCACCTCCCCATCTGTCTGAAACCCACCTCGGCAGTACACTCGCTACAACCTCACTAAACTTACTTTACGGGCCTTTTGCGTGCTGCAGTAGCCTGTATTTACCCAAGCTTTTACTTCCCGTAGTCGACAAGGCTTGGCATCTGCAAGCGCAAGTCTCCTGTTTTTACATTGCACTGTAGCGTGAACTATGTACATCATAAATTATGAACGGTGCATAGTCATGCAGCTGAGGCACAGTTGACTCTACCGACAAAGCGTCTTCGTTGTAGATACATGATTGCAACTTGCTGTAGAGTATGGGCGTGATATAAGCAGCACAGGGTAGCTGCAATGATTGCCAGACTGATGCTGGTTGCAGCAGAGTGGGGGACTCAAAACGACCTTTCTCATCGAGAAGGTCGCTGTGCGGTCGCCCAATGGCATTCCTATCAAGGCGCATCCTCCGTGGGAAGGGTCGGGTGTACACATACATAGTACATGCATTGTATCGTACAATGTACAGAGATTTCGTGAGCGGCAGGTAGCATCACAGATAGAAAAGTTCCATCAGTCGTGCCGGTGCACGGTTGTCTTTGATCTTTCTCGCCAAAGATTTTCAGCATCGACCTGGTCAATGTGCAGGCTGTACGGTGTAAGATTATCTTATGCCAAGCTGGCAGCGGCAAAGTGCCCGTACGAGTTGCGGTTGAAAGCGGAAGAAGAGCAACATAGAAAAGAGGATACTGACACGAGGAGGACAGACCAAAACGAACGGAGCCTCTTGACTAGTTTTCGATGCATCGATAATGCGAATATCGGGACGTGGTATGTATGATCAATGGGCACGAAGCAATGCCCGGCCCAGGAAACGACGGCGGCTGCTAGGCTGGCAGAAAGACTGCACCGACGCAGAAAAGAGTCTGTCGTCTCCCTGGCTCCCCAATCGCAGCCGCTAGTCGTGAAGAACTGATAGGAAATAAGATATAATAAAATAATATGTAGATAGGAAAAGGGCAATAAATCTATTTGGTGTTTGGGAATACGATGTACTCAGACGCTGGGGGTACATGTCTTGTCGTGAAAACGATTTTATCTACTAGATTGATAATAGCTAATCAATAAATAGGAAAATATGTAAATTGATAACAAATACTCGATAAACTCGGTAAATTCTATTAATGCACTTATCGATGTACTGGTAAAGTGGAGATACGCTAGCCACGCCAAAAGACTAATGAGGAACACACCTCTGTACTGTACAATGTATGTACATGGTAGCTCTTGAGCAAACCGAAAAACCAAAACGAAAACCAAAAGCCCTTCGACAGTCTTTTTACTTCTTTCTATGACTCTCGTTGCCTCGTGCTTGCCTCTACCTCTCTAGTGGTCACTCGGCCGCCTCCCGAGCTACTCAGTAGCTCTACCTTTTATCTCATCCACCCTCCTCGAGGTCGCATCCACGAGCTCGCTTCGGCTCTGACATAGCAGGACGCCGCCTGTCGAATCGCCGCTTCACGCGCCGGCTTAATTCAGATCTTCTACATTATCTCTTTCCTTCTTCTTCTAATTCACATTCTGTCTTCTTACCGTCGCCTTTGCTACGTCCTCTTCTTCTACTACCCTCTCCTCCCCTCTTCTCCTCCTCATCCACATCCTCCCCATCCTCTTGTTGTCCGGCAATCGCATCACCTTGTTTCCATCCATCGGTAAGTCTGTTTCTGGTATTGCCCGACTCCAACTCTGTGTCCTCATCCTCTTCTCATCCACTCGTCCCTACATCGCCGGTTTCCGCTGCTCGCGACCCCTGCCCAAATCATGGTGTCATCTCGTCCAACCGAGCTCACCAGACCCAGCGGAACCGTTCCTCCTGCCCGTCCCTTCCTGCATCACCTCGACCCTGTATTGACATGCCCGATGTTTGGTGTCTGATCTTTAATATTGATCTTTGATCTTCACTTTATCTCTCATCTTCGAGTCACTCCCTGTCCGGCCATTGTCTTCATCTCTCGCCCGAGCGCCATCTCTACATCCACCCCTCCATCCACTTGTTTGACATTGATTTTTTATCTTATTATTTTCTCTGTCTCTCCGTTGAATTTCCTACTCATAAATATTTACTTCGTTCTTCGTCGACCTCGCGCGTGTCTGTCCCAACCCATTACCTTCTTCCTCTCCGCTACCCACTGCCTCTCCCCACTAGGCCTGGATCTGTCGTCCCGCTTTATCCTTCTTCTTTTTCTCTGTTTCTCTTATTTTCTAATTTTATTTTCTTGTTCTTTTCTTTTTATTCTTTTCTTTCTATTTCGTCCACTACTTTTGCTCTGCACTTACTCTCTTCATCTCCTCCTCCTCGCCTATCCCATCTCTCTGCTTCCTCACTTCTTCACTCTCTCTTCCTTTTCTCTTCCCTCTACGCTCTTCTTCTCTTCCCCTTCTACTCCCCTTCTACCCCTTCTCCCCCCTCCTCCTACTTTATCAGATCCATCTGCACCTTGTTCAACATCAGAAGGAGCTGCAGCCTCACTTCTGAACCTTTTGTCGAACAAGCCTCTTCTAACACAAACAAGTACATATACCTCCATCCCGTTTGAAGGAGAGTTGCTACCCAAGCAGTTCCCCTCTCCCAAACTACCGGCGCAATGGCCAAAAACGTGTTTGCCGTCCAGGTCTTCTTCATCGTCTTTCGTGAGTGTCTGGAGGCTATCATCGTCATCTCCGTCCTGTTCTCTTTCCTGAAGCAGGCCCTCGGCGGTCCTGGTCAGGACCCCGTCCTCTACAAGAAAATGAGACGGCAAGTCTGGCTGGGTGCTGGTACTGGTGTTCTGATCTGCTTGATTCTCGGCGGCGCCTTTATCGGCGCCTTTTACGGCCTCGGCAAGGATATCTGGTCCAAGACCGAGGATCTCTGGGAGGGCATCTTTTACCTCATTGCCACCATCATCATCACCGTCATGGGCCTTGCGCTGCTCCGTATCAACAAGATGCGCGAGAAGTGGCGGGTCAAGATCGCCCAGGCCCTCCTCGAGCACCACACTATCAAGGAGGCCGGCGCCTTTACCTGGTTCCGCGAGCTCACGCGCCGCAACATCATGTTCATCCTGCCCTTTATCACCACCCTGCGTGAGGGTGTCGAGGCCGTCGTCTTTGTCGGTGGTGTCTCGCTGAGCTTGCCCGCCACTGCCTTCCCCATTCCTGTCATCACCGGTGCCCTGGCCGCGTTCATTATCGGCTACCTGCTGTACCGCGGCGGCAACTTCATGACCATCCAGATTTTCCTGATTGTCAGCACCAGCATCCTGTACCTGATTGCTGCCGGCATGTTCTCCAAGTCCATCTGGTTCCTGCAGAACTACAAGTTCATCCAGGGCGTCGGCTCCGACGTGTCCGAAGCTGGCTCTGGCCCCGGCTCGTACAACATTCTCAACACGGTGTGGCACGTCAACTGCTGCAACGCCGAGACCGACAACGGTTGGGATGTGTTCAGTGCCCTGCTGGGCTGGGAGAACACCGGCACCTACGGTTCCATCATCTCCTACAACATCTACTGGCTGTTTATCATCGTCTCCGTTTTCTTCCTGCTGTACGAGGAGCGCACCGGCTACCTCCCTGGCGCCAAGAAGACGCTCACTTTCCTGTCGGGCGTCCCTGGCTTTAAGAACTGGGCCAAGAAGCGCATTGCTGCCCACGAGGTCGATGCCGACGAGGTTGCCAACCAGGTCAACGCCGAGCACCTGGTCAACGCACAGTAAAGAAAAGCCACTGGCTATGTGCTTTCTGGCCGTGTTCTGTTATTTTTGATGCCTCCCATCCAAAGCGGCGGGAGACATCTACATCAACCTCGCCTCTGCGGCGTCTTGTTGGCGCCGACCGATCAACATGGGCGTCTTGTTTCCTTGCTGCTGACATCCCAGTAGACGAGCCACTCGACGCCTCTCACCGATTGCATTGCTTGTGTGGCACCACCCTCCCAGGCCGAGCGAGCCATGCACTCTCATATTCCCCAAAGTTTCTGTACTTGTCGATGAGCCCCTGCTTCTTACCTGCTGTAGGGGGCTGTCGCTATCTTCCTTTTGATATGTTTTCTCTCCGAGCTTACTATTCCCTTTTTCTTTTCCCCGTCTTTGTTTATTGTTGATGTCGTCGCTTTTGACGGGATAGAGATGGGGTTGAGAAGAAAAAAAGTTAATACCACTGTTGTTGAATGTTACCTGTCATAAGAGTGACGTATTCTTAGATGTTTTGCGCGTGCCATATGGTCTGATCTATGATATCCTGGGTGGGACAGCTCGACTGACTCACTGCACACGGTCAGTGGATGTGCCGGGGTTGCCTGTGTATATCCGCAGTTAACAGAGAGTAACGGTGCCAAGACAGACAGACATTCTGACTGAAACTGCAACAGGCCTGGCCTCATACTCTTACAAGCGCATCTACTCTGTAATGAGCGATGACGTTGGTGTGTTTTTGAGGCGTGCTTGAAACATGGCCGTCTCGAGCCAGGCACATCGTAACATCATAAAACCATCGGCGGTTAGGCATGCAGATCATTGTTTCTTATGCCAGCCCTACTGTAGACAACGTCTGGTATTGTGTTGGAGAGCTCAAAAGTGTGTTGCTTGAGGTTCAGTTTATAATTCAATCTCTTGATCTTCTGGCCAATAAATCGGATCATAAATAAAATAAAATTTGTCGTCACACCACTATTTTACATAATCAAGCCGGGTCGATGCATGAAGTGGCTGCATTAGCAAAAAGCTACATCTATCAAAACCAACAGCTCGACGCTGTCTTTGCTGGTCGACAACTGTTCATTTCTATCCATCACCCCATCACTCCATACTCCGTCATCTCCATCTTAACTCAGTGTAAGACAACCGGCCAGTCAGCACTAACATCGACTGCCAGCGGTAGCCAGACCCGTAGATCTTGACCCACCATTTCGTCGCCGTTATTCAAGTAATAAATACAAGCACGGTCTGGATCCTTCTTTTTCTCCCTTTCCAGATTTCCGTTGCCGTGGGTGTCGAGAATGCATTCTTGGCATATGGAATGATTACTAAGCGAGATGCTTCTCGTACCTGCCACGTGACTCATCATGTCGCATTTTGGCGCTGTCATAATGGCCGTATGGCATTGTTGTTATTATTAGATTCATTACTGCCCCATGCCAGACTGAAGAATGCCTTGCTACATCTATCCAAAGACCAGGCCGAGAGCGTGTTAAGATGGCGCGTAACGCACAGTGTCTACATAGTAGTTGTGGCTTTGGTGATGCATAACCGCTCCTTCCCAAAGTGTCAGATCGCCTTGTCAGTCTTTTGTATTGCTTTGTCATCATATCTTCAGATATTCCCGATTTCATCCCTTCTGCAGTCGATAATGCAGTCAATACTGTAGATGATCTTATTGTACTATGTAGTCAAAACTATGTAATCACGAATCAGAGACACTGTCAACAACTCGTCGCCGTGCTGCGCCTCAATCGATTCGCGCCCTCGCTCAAGAATCCAGAAATTAGTTGGTGACGCCGCCAGTGGGCCAGCCCTTTGCCGTTCTGAACAGTGCTAAAGACGGTAATACATAGTACATACTCAAACGACCTCAAGAGACGTGCTTGTACCGATGTACTCCAGCTGAAGCACTTGTACTGGGTAGCCTGTTTCCTAGAGAGTTTGGTGTGGCCATATCGCTCAGGTACATTGTTCTGATGCTGTCTCAGCCAGGGGTCGCACCTTCCCCTTTTTAGTCGAGCAGAAGCGTGAAAAAGGCAGGCCGCGCTAGTCCAAAACAGGCTCGACCTAGCACTACAAATCCATGCGCAACACAGACAACTTACGTATGCCGGCCTTGTTCCCTCCTGCCTCTGAATAACTCAAACAATGAAGAGACCCAGACGCTGGCGACGCTGGCGACGCTGGCGACGCTTTTTAGAGATCAAAGGCCAATAGATCCATAGTCCGATAGTGTGCAGTCCAATAGACGCCGCTCTTGCCGGCTATTTTCCCACTTTCCCACTCTGTTCTGGCCTTTCGGTCGCTCTTGCCTTTTGTCGCTGGAATGGTGTCGCCCCTTTGTAATCTGTGTCGTACGTCAGTTGGCGCCGCCTTTGTCTCTTCGTCTCCGTCTTGTTTGTACAAAGTAGTCTAATCCCTTAATTTCGTTATTCTCTCCTCGAACAACCGTTACCTGGGATCACTTACACAGAGCACTCCATCGCAAGCCGACGTCAACGGCGGATCTTGAAATTATTCACAAGTACTACTATATATGTACTCCGTAGATGGAATCGTGCCTGTTGCCAGTGGGTCGCGCCTTCCCTTGTGGAATCATAACGGGTAAGAGGAAAGAAGAAAGAGGAAGAGGAAACAGCGGGCTTGCCACGTCCAGCGCGCTCCTGCCAAATGAATGCTGAATGTTGCATAAACACAAACACACTCTACATAGTACATACTGTAGAAACGCTTGTCCTGGTGCTCCGTGTCTAATCTCACAGCCCACAAGGCCTGTCTACTGATCTGCTCTTTCCCTGATTCTTGCCGTCGCTAGTGCTCGAGGCAGGTACCCCCCCAGCGTGCTTGCTGCCAGGGGACCCAAATCGAAAATTCCGCTTTTTCCCCAGTCTATCGTTGCAGGCCTCGTTTTTCCATTCTTGCTCTCCTCTCTGCTGCGCAAGCCCCCTTTCTCTTCGGCCTGTCTCTCACTGCCCCTTCTTCCTGTACTTTATTGATTCACCTTACTCGTCACCCTTCACTCCTTGCTCTCTTCTTCCACATCTCTCTACATTCGTTTGATCTTTTCTTTCCTTGATCTTCTTTGATCTGTTTTTGTTTACTTTTCCATTCTCTCGATCCTCCATTTCTCCTCGACTTCACCTCTCTTACTGTCGTCCGCCTGCGTGTCATCACCACCTCCGGCAATCCCACGACATCCGGCATTCGACCGACATTGTTGAATACCGCCATCGACGGCCATCACAACACCAGCAGCCGATACCGTCGAACCAAGGCGGCTTTCGTGCAGTGCATAGAATCTCGAAACAGACCCGTCACCAAGAGCCAAGACGACCAAGCATTCGGGAGGCTCCAGACCAAGACGACCAAGAGATCGGATTCCAAGAACTTCCAAGACTCCAAGAACTCCCAAGACTTTGAAAGGGCGTCTAGATACTACACCATAGTGTCCCGGCCCGAGACAGATCTCACCAGGCAAATGCCAAGGACTACATAGGCTTGACGACTGCCAACTCCTCGATATCCTCGATACCGACAACAACATTCACGATGCTTGTCAAGCGCCTTCTTGGCGCTGCAGCGCTGGCCTCGACGGCCTCTGCCCAGATCAGCGTCGACCTCACCGATGCAGGTATGTGGTCCATCTGACATTGACACCGACACACCTCACGACCTACGATCCACGAATCCGCAACACCACAACATCATTTATCTCGAATCTCGTGATGTGTCCACGCGCCTCAACTCACCGTGCATTTGCTAACTGCCGCCAGCCTCGATCAAGACCGCAATGGCCACCATCGCCTATAACCTGCTGACGTACTACAACGGCAACTCTTCGGGTGAGTAATGCATCTACATCTACATCTACACCCAGCAACCAGAGCAGCATCTAACCTACCTACTAGGTATGACGCCCGGCATTCTGCCTGGTCCTCCGCCAGACGGCGACTACTACTGGTGGGAGGGCGGTGCCATGTGGGGAACCATGGTCGACTACTGGCACTACACCAACGACACGTCGTACAACCCGACCACCGAGTACTCCCTCGTCTTCCAGGCCGGCTCGCCCGACGACAGCTACCAGCCCGCCAACTGGACGGCTTCGCTGGGTAACGACGATCAGGGTTTCTGGGGCATGTCTGCCATGCTTGCTGCCGAGTCCAACTTTGACAACCCGTCCTCCGACGAGCCCCAGTGGCTTGCACTGGCCCAGGCCGTCTTCAATACCCAGGCAGCCCGCTGGGACACAAAGTACTGCGAGGGTGGTCTCCGCTGGCAGATTCCGCTCTCCAACAACGGCTACAACTACAAGAACAGTATCGCCAACGGCATTTTCTTCAACATGGCTGCTCGTCTTGCTCGCTACACCGGCAACACTACCTACGGCGACTGGGCCGCCAAAGCCTACAACTGGACCGAGTATATTGGCTACATTGACGACGAGTATAATATCTACGATGGTGCTCACGTCGAGGAGAACTGCACGGATATCAACAAGGCGCAGTTCTCTTACGTCGCAGCTGTATACGTTCAAGGTGTTGCCTTTATGTACAACTACGTATGTTTTCCCCAGTTTCCCCCCCTCTGTCTCTCTCTGTTCTTTCTGATATCTGCCCTCAGCTTATCCCAGCTGCTAATTATATAGACTGACGGCGACTCTTTTTGGGAGGGCCGTCTCACTTCCCTCGTCAACCGGACTCTCGACGTCTTCTTCCCCGACGGTATCGCTGTCGAGCTGTCTTGCGAGCTTACGGCCAGTATCCAGTGCACGACTGATATGCTTTCGTACAAGGGCTACCTTCATCGCTGGCTGGCACAGGCGACACAGATGGCGCCTTTCATGCACGACACCATCATGCCTGTTCTTTTAACATCTGCGACAGCCGCCGTCAAGAACTGCAACTCCGACGGCGTGTGCGGCTTCCGCTGGACGACATCGTCGTACGACAGCGATACTGGCGCAGGCCAGCAGATGAATGCTCTTGGCGCACTGATGAGTGTGCTGCTGGATATTGAGGACGTATCGTCCGCGTACACCAACGCTACCGGTGGTACAAGTGTTGGTAACTCTGCGGCCGGCACAGATACTGACTCGTCGACCACGACGTACAGTGCTATTACTACTGGCGATCGTGCGGGCGCGACGATCATCACAATCATCATCTGCACAAGCATCGCGTCCATGCTCGTCTGGATGAGCACGGGTGAAAACGAGAGCTTGGGCGGTTTCCGTTTCGGCGGTTTCTTCGGCAAGGGCAAGGGCCTGATGTAAGAGGGGGCCGTCCCATGGCTCGTGTTGTTTAATTTGCTGTTCGCTATCTCAGTTGCCATTTATTGTTTTCTATACGACCGCCCGGCGCTTTACATTTTTCAAATCCATCAAATCCAGATGCAGGAGCTGTCCTTGATTGCGAGTCAGCATGGCACGACCATGTTGCCGCGTCTTGTTTTGATGAATAAGTTGTTCTATTCATTACTCCTTTTTAGGTTTTCTTGTTGCGCCCCGACGGCGGTAGGGGCAAGAGGAGTTTGGGCTATTTTGATTTTGATTTTACTATTTTGATCTTAACTATTATCATTCTTTGGTGAAGTGCGACTGCTTTGATTATTTTGATACTTTTGACACTTTGACTCGTGGATTTGATATTTTCCCTTGATTTGCCATTCTGTTGTTACTCCCTTACGGCCCCGTCTATACGGCCAAGCTGTCACTCAATATCTCTCGCCTATACATGATGACAACACCCGACAAGAACAGAAGCAGACGTGGGGTGTGCAGCACCAATCGTTAGTCTTGGCGTTATCAGGAGCACAAAGACAATAGACAAGAACGGCGAGACAGCACCTCGCATCAATGACCTAGGAGGGTGTGGTCAGATGCACGGCTAGCGGCAACTACTGTACAAGTGTACATACAAACGGCCGTCTTGTATCGTTAACAGTCTAACGCCTATGACGAGTTTGCTATGTCGGACCCCCGTGTATCCGTGCCGCTTTCGATACTAGCCTCCAAACTTGCTTTTCCGGCGGTGTGCTGCTCACAAGGCCTTTTCTTTCCTGGCTCTAGCCTGTCCAGAAGGGTACACATTATGATGGGAGATGACAAGTTGACAGTAGACGAGAAAGACAACACAAAAAATAATAGGAGAAGAAAAAAGACAAACTAGCGATGATAACCCTCGAAGACCCCCTCACAAACGGCCACAAATTTGTGGTCACCTGCAGCACACCATGCCACCTTTCCGAGAGCACGACGAGAAACAAGGACAGTCAATGTGACCGGCCACCAGCACCACCACTACCGCCTCTAGCACCACCTCTACATACCGACAGAATCTGGGGTACATATGGCCGGCTCTAAATAAAAAGGCACCGTCGAGTCTTGGCAACGGAAATCGATCATGTTTCATCGCCAAGAGATTCAGAGATTCTAGACTTTGTCGAAGAAAAGACATCGTCAACGGCACTATTGTTACATCGATTTTGTCTATTCATATTCATATCTTAATTCATACACTGTGGCTATTCTCGTCTCTAGATAGTCAAAGAACAGACTACTCGTTATCCGGGCATGTCTACCTTTACCATCGACGAGGACGAGTATGATCTCGATCCGCCGCCGGCTTACAATACCATTGGGCCTGCACCGATGGCTTTTCGCGACTGCGTTGCAAGCAGTCCTCGAACCCGCAGCAATCGCTCTCGCCATGACAGCCACTATGTCTTGAGAGATGCTCAGCGCATGCGGTCTTTTGGAATCGGCGGTGCTGGAAATATCAGTGAGTGTTTCTCGTCTCCTCACCCATCCAACCTTATCTGACCGATCAGGATCGGCCAAGGAGTCGGGCGTCACAGTCCGGCCAGCATCACTATTAGTTTCCAGCAGAAACCCCACTGCAGTCTCCGTTTGCTCCTCCACGAGCTTGATGCCAGAAGCCTCATCCTCTCACCCACCGCAGGCTTCGTCGAGCCAGCGCCATGAAAGCGCATCTGGGGCGAGCGAGCTGCGTGACCGACTAGTCGAGGGTGTTAAAACCGTCATATCAGGTGTTGGGAATGTGGTTTTGGGACACGCGAGGTAATCTAGTCAATAAATTTTCTTTTCCAATGGGATTACTTGAATGCTTGATTACATAATACCCCGGATTCTATCATCACGACCTCCGCGCCAAGAACACTTTACCCGGCGGATATTTGCGTTACTCCACGCCTCCGCTTACTTGGCGGTTTGTGGAGGTGCCGAGTTGCTGAGTTGCTTTACTTTAAGCTTACTTTAAGCTTTTGCGATAATTGCTACATGTGATAATATGCCGGCAGAAAAGCGACTGGGTGTTGTGGCCAGCGTGTTATTCCAGTCAGCTGGACCTAGTCGATGCACATCCTCGATTTGCGACAGACATTTCATTCGCATCCAGGCCAGCTATATCTTTTTGCTCACTACCACCGCTCTGGACTATCACAACGTTTCGGAATGGCTACCACTAAAATGGCATCAATGCTGCTCCTGGCCGTCTTGGGTCTATCATTAGCACCAGCAATCGAGGCCGCTCAGATCCGGGCCATCGAGCCAACCATTGCAGGCACATGTTCATCGCAGTCGCTGAACCCCCTCCTGCGCAGCATCTACACCCAATGCCCGCCACCTCTGACAGACGTCAAGCGTGCGCGCCCCTATCACAATCCGCCACGGTACCCCTGGACTCACCCAGTACGATGTCTGAAGGCAAAGCCGCAAACGCCAGATCAGACACATGGCCACGGCCGCGAGAACACCTACTGTCTCTACTCTGACGCTGCTTTTGGACAGTTGAGCGGAGTAAGCTTGATTACGTCGCCCGAGACTGCGGTCGACCTCGTGAGCGCGGACGCACTCGAGAGCCGCCCATACTATGGAGGGTCACGGACGCGGCAGTTTACGGCAGGGCCTCTCAATGGGGCGTACACTGTCAAGCCGAGCCCTGGTAAAGGGATGGGCGTGTTAGCGGCGCGCAAAATTGAGCAGTCCGAGATTATCATGTTGGACCTCCCCGCCTTGCTCTTGAGTAAGGCCTTTCTGGAAGATGCACAGCCTCTACTCCGGCGACGGCTGATTCGGCGCGGGCTGTCCCAGCTCCCCGAGGCCACCCAAGAGAGAGTGTATGCCCTAGACAAGACGACGGGCGGCGACGAACTGGACGCTATATTGGGAACAAACACCATCAGCCTGTCTCTTGGTGTGAATGAGCTACATCTCGGCCTCTATCCCGAACTATCAGTACGTCCCCATAGCTATTTATCAATGTCTGATACTGACCGTCTAGAGAGTCAATCATGCATGCAATCCAAAGTAAGTGCCGTCTACTCATTCAGTTATATGAATGCAGCTTTTATCTATCTGACGCTCTCGCTCACAACCAGTGCCTACTATCGCTTTTCTGCACGGACTTTGGCTGTCGAGGCCGTGGCATATCGCACCATACAGCCAAACGAGGAGATCACTATTAGTTGTAAGTCTTACAAAAGCAAATAGTACAATCTGCAAATACAGCATTGAAAGCTAAAGTTATAATAATCCAGACGCCCAGTTGACGCAGTCTCGAACTCACCGCCGCGAGTTCTTGCAGTCCAACTGGCACTTTAATTGCAGCTGCTCGCTGTGCCGGACAGACCCCGACAGCATGACGCTTTCAGAGGACCGCCGTCGCGATATGCGCAAGCTGCAGGCCACACTCGTCGAGGCCAGCCGCGGCGGCGACTACCACCTAGCACTGCTCACAGCCGAGACGCTGCAGGATATCACCGACGCCGAAGGTGTCAGCCCTATTGTGGCCGAAATGCACGACATCGTAGCCTCGATCCACTTGGACATGCGCGAATTCGGCCAGGCCCAAAAGTATGGTGTTTTGGCACTGGATGCGTGGGAGAAGCTAGATAGCATCGACGACTCGCAGCTGACAGCAGCGCGCTGGTTCCTGAGATATGTTGAACAGGCACGTGCTGCCGATGCCGCCGAGCGGATTAAGAGGGCACGCGAAGAAGAGGAAGAGGCTGCTATGCAAGATGCACTTGACGATTTCTTCTAGTTGGAGTGTATTTAAGTTGTCTAGATATATATATATATATGTACATTTTGTTCGCTGCACTAAACTATAAGTGAATGAAAAGAGGGCGTTCTCGATTGACTATCTAGTTGTTTAGAGAAGCTGCAGTCTATGCACACGATGTGATGCTCATGACAACAGCACCAACAGTGCCGGTAGCCAAGACAGACTCAGTGGGAGTGGCATCGACGGCAGCGGCAGCATTGACACCCTTGTTGCCCTTGCGGCCCTTGTTGTTGTTGTTTCGGCGGATAACGTGAAAGTTCTCAAAAGTACGAGCCGAGCTACGCTTGCGCAGGTTGTTGAAAGCACGGCACTCGGAGCCCTGCGTATCGCACTGGCCAACACCGCCAGTAAGGGCGCCACTGTTGGCTGCGTTTGCACAGGCGTTGTGCTGGATATCGCAAGAGCGGCCAATGGCGGCACCGGAGCCGACAAAGGTGTTGCCGTTGACGGTAAAG
The DNA here is from genome assembly GCA_022392945.1 of Ophiostoma australiae. Classification (NCBI taxonomy): domain Eukaryota; kingdom Fungi; phylum Ascomycota; class Sordariomycetes; order Ophiostomatales; family Ophiostomataceae; genus Ophiostoma; species Ophiostoma australiae. Next base: position 263,969 of record JAKRGJ010000002.1, on the reverse strand, counting down.
GGGCGGTCGCCGGTGCTCGAGACAACGGGGGGCGGAGGGCCACCCAGAGTGCCAGTAAACAGCTGCACATTGACACCGTCGACGGGAGTCGTGGCACCGACCGTGATGGAGGCTGTGGCAGCAGACGACACCAGCGAGGCCGAGATGGCGGCGGCGTCGGTGGCCAGGACGGTCGTGGCCATGACGGTGCAAGCGCCAGTGGCTCCGGAGGTGACAGTGACGGTCGAGGTGATGGTCTCAGGCTCGCCAGTGCAGACGTCGAGGGCGGCAGCGGTCGAGGCAGCAGCAGCGGCGGCGACGGTAACGGTCGAAGTAATGGTGCTGCTGGGGGCGGCACACGACTCGTCACGCTGGTCGATAACAACGGCCGCAGCCAGCGATAGAAGAGAGAGGAAAGCGACAGACTTCATGTTGTAGATAGTGGGAAGGGTAAAGTATGTAAATAGATACAGATAGAAGAAGACGGAGAATGAATGAAAAGTAATAGGGAACGAAGGCCGGTCAACGGTAGTGGTGATGTTTAATCAAAAAGAAGGGAAGAGCTCACAGAACTCGTGTCGTAGCGACTGGATAGAATGGATGAAGAAGAGAGGGTGAGAGACTACACCGAGAAGGCTACATGAAGATGTAGGCTGGACTTTATATATGGAGTATATGAATCTAACTATATTCACCGGGACCTGAAAGTCAAGAAACCCAAGAGAAATCAACAAAACAATACTCCCTGCTGGTTTGCCACCCCAGACCATCCTGAAATCACGGAAGCAAAGCGAGATGGGATGAAGGTTCTCGTGCCAAGGTGTGTCATGTAGGGCCGGCTGAAGGATCCAGACCATTCTCGATGTTTGTCCGTCCGACAGAATGGTAGCAAATAGGACAGTAAAAAAAAGAGGAATAGTGAACTGCTGGCCCCTGCATCTACACATCCGACTCGGTGGCACCTGTTAGCCAACTTGTCTTTACCCATTCGGCGTCAACGGAAACATCGCCTAGACGACTGTCTCGCATTAGCCTTTGATACGTAGAAGCTGCCAGTCCAGGCATGGATAGTCTAATAGAAGTTCTTGACGGATCTAGAACGTGTTCTAGAAAGACCATGATGTATGGGCGGCATGTTGACGACATGTCGACACAATACGATCTGATGTTGCAGCGTCCCATTGCGCACGGACAGGTTCGTCAGGGTGGCAGTGGGCCGAGATGGATCCAAAGTGATCGTAGCGACCGTACTCTGGAGAGATCACAGAGACCATAAGATGGGAGAGGAAGAGAGGGGGGTTTTCAACCTCGAAACTTTCTCACAGCATCAAAGCACTCTTGGCAGCCTACAGTGCATGGCAGCCTGCCAGTCTGCCAGTATCCGAGCACGAATCCCAGCTACCAGGAAGTGTGAGTAAAATAATATAAAGTATATGTTGCCATTGTATTCCAGTCTTGTTTGCTGATTCGATAGGAAGACTATCTGAGACGTTGGCAGCCAGAAGAAAGGTACGCGAGTTTCAAGACCGCATCTAGGCGCCCAAGACCCACGATATCAGGGGGTCTTGGGAGATTGCCCTAATATGAGGCTCTTGACAGGGTCTGGGGATGGGGCAGACTAATAGACGAAGAGACAAAAGGATAAAGGGTCGCCGCTTAAGAGGTGAGATGGAGGATCCGAGATTGGAGGACCCATGCAAAGGATGCGCCTCGCGTAAACAAGTCACGATAATAATAATAAAAAACATTTTGACACATTGTGCTTAATTGTGTATATCAAAGAGCCATTGAGGAATTAACACTGGGAAAGCCAGGTCTTAGTTCGGCAAGCCACTAACACACATATCTGAAACGCCAAGTCACCTCATTTTCGCAGCGCCATTGCTGGGACAGACTACCAGCTAGTATCGCTACAGAGTATATCGGCTACAGTCCCGGCCAGTCCCAGGTGGTCCGCTCGCTGTTCCGCCGTGTCACTGTCACCTCATCACCAACAGAAACCCGGACCTTGCAGTCGTCGTCGGTGCTGTCCAGGAATGCATACCGGCCAAAAACAGGCGAGTACTTGGAGCCTACGTCCACCCGTCGGTCCTTGGACAGCCGCTTCAGCACCTCGCCGAGCTCGCCCTGCGCCTTGGCCCCGGTCGTGTAGTCGACATTGAGCGATGTGCAGCGCGCGCAGTTGCTCGTCAGCAAAAGTCGAACCGAGTCCTGCGACGATTCCGACGGCGACACGCTTCCGGAGCGACTCAAACCCGGAGTCTCGGGAGTCTCGGCACTGTCGTCCTCGACGACATCGGCTGCCTTCTCACCAGTGACTGTCAATTCACCCCAGTAGTCCTCTGCCCATTCTTCCTCGTCCTCGCCGTCAACAACAATGTTGGGTCGAAACTTGTACATTGGCACGTCGACGCCCGGCGACATGCGCGCGCTCACATTGTGCAACGACGACTCCGATACGATCAGAAACGGTGCACAGTCGGTGAATGTCAGCCACGGGTCGCGGGTGTTCTTCTTGCTTTTTGTCGCCGACGACAGGCCAAGCATCGAAAGCATAGCCGCCCAAACCGCTATGAAGAAGGCGGTAATCTTGGACCATGTATCCGAAGAATGTGACGCGGACCGTGCCGCCAGCTTCGGCTTCAGCGACTCGCCCAACACTTGGCGGCGGCCGTCGCCAATATACGCGAGCATCACATCAAACCCGAAGCAGGCACTGAACCACGCATCGTACTGGCCACCCATCCTATATCCATTCGCGGGACTGCCGTGCAGATCAACGTCCAACGGCTGAAGCGTGTCGAGGGCCGGGTTGAGCGGGATGCGCAGAAGTGGCTGCTCGTCGGGCGACATGACGATGCGGTTGTTGTCGTTCTTCTCTTCTACCTGGTTTTTTTTCTCGGTCGCCGGGAGAGGGTGGTATCTGACGACTACGGCGTCTTCTCCGTCCTTGCCATTGCCATCCTTGCTATCGAGCACAATCTCCTGTGAGAAAAGAGCGCACTCGGGAAACTCGGCGAGCTGCATCTTTTTGAGCCTTTGCTCCTTGTTGCGCTTTGTCGACAGCAGCATGAACCGGCGGTCGTAGAGAACACCCTGCGGACCGAGCAGCGTGTCCGTCAGAGTGATGCCCCGAAGGGACTTGACTGGATAGACATAAATCTATGACGTCAGTTTTGTGGCGGCATTGCAGTAGATGGCGCAGTAAACCTACTCCTGTGACTTTCATGGTTGTTGCATATCTCGTGAGATGGCGGCGTAAAGGTATTCGAGTGGGAGCCGGGCGTCGCTGGACGTCGTGGTGGCTCTCTTATACGAGCCGCGGCAGTTTTCGGTGAGTAGTACCCCCTTATCAATGCTTGCAATGGCAGATGCAGTTGCAGATGCAGGCGATAGGATTCGATTACCACTTTGGGATAATATGTGCTGAGCGATTCTTGGAGCCAAAGCGATGGCCGGCCACCATTAGCTATTCCCAACTAGTAATAATGGAAGATCAATGTCGCAGTTCAGGCGCGCTGTAAGCCAAGAAGAGGGGAAATTTTGTAGGCCGACTCAAGGAATGCCCTGCCACGCACCGCCAGCTCGCGGGTGGCTGACAGCCATGCAGTCCTTCTTTGTGCGTGTGCACATTCCAAGCATTTTACATGCTAAATTGCTAGTGTCAGCCTTAGTCTATGTGCATAGAAGACACTCGAGGAAGTTGATGATAATTGTCAAGATATTTATTTAGAATGCGTAGTATATACCAATTCCGCCCATAACCGAAAAAAACTGCTAACGTAGTGAACAAGATAAACAACATAAACAAAAGAGACAAAAGAGACAAAAGACAATGAAAAAGTCAGAGTGCAAACAACCAAAAGGTATAAGATATTAGAGGTGCCCAGCACCCAAACAGTAAGAGTGCAAAGAGTATGCCATCCGCATCATGATGAGGACTGCCAGAATCCGTAGAACGCCTGTCCAGTAGAACGCCAGAGACAAAGGAAATGTGTCCCAAAAAATAAGAGAGTAAGAGAGCAAGAGTAAGAGAGCAAAAGAGCTGAGATGCTGGCTGGATTATAGAGTCGTGCCAGAATAATCAGAAACCAGTCCTGACAAAGGAAATCGATAAAGTTGGAAACGATGGTGGTGCTGCTTATAGTCGTGAGTGTTTTTTTTTATATTATTCGTTGTCGTTTTGATTTTTTTTTGGTCGTTCTGGTGTGTGATTTGAAGAGAGTTGGTGAGAGATGGATGACCCGCATTACATCACGATGAAAGCGACCGTAAGGGCCAGCAGAGATACGTACCACTCCTTGCTCAGAATCGACGCCTGGTCGAAAGAAGGAGCAGCAGCAGTGACAACACTGGACGGGACGGCGCTAGTGTAGACGGTAGAAGCGGCACCGGAGGGGTTGCTGGGCTTGACAGTGGCCAGAGTCGACAGAGTGCTGTTGGCATAGGGAGCGTTGTACTTAAAAGACGAGGTGGCAACAGTAACGGGGGCGGCAGTGTTGGTGACTGAAGAGGCAGGAACAACTGTGATTAGTACTTCGTCGGTAACAGTGGTGCGGTAGCTGACGGTGATCTGTTCAGGAGCGGCAGATGTCTGGGTAGAAGGTGCAGAGGTGGGCTCAGAGGCGGGTGCAGAAGCTGTGGAAGTAGGCTCGGATGTTGATGCAGGCACGGTAGTCTCAGACTCGAGCGAGACAGTAGCGTGAGCGGCAGCCCGAGTGGGCTCGGTAGGCTCAGAGGCAGGTGCTGATGCAGATGCAGATGTAGGTGCAGCGATCGAGACAATGGAGATGATCTCCGGGGTAGTGGAAGCAAGAGTATCATCCGACTTGGTAGAAGAGTTCTCGCTGGCGATGGTGGACTCGGGAGAGGAGTCCGAAGCCTCGGAGATGGCAGGAGCGGGAGAGGTAGAAGAGGAGAGAGTAGAGGAGGAGGAAGAGGAGGAGGAGATAGAAGCGGAAGCGAAAGAGGTAGAGGATGAAGTAGTGACTGCTGCAGACTCTGCAGACACAGCCTCTGACTCGGAGTGGTCCGAGGTCATAAAGACCATGGGGGAGGCAGTCACAGTGTAGGTGGTGGTGGTGGTGGTGGTCATGGTAGTAGTAGAGTCGACAATCGATGTGACAAGCACACTGGTCACGGTGCTCTCGCTGCTCTGGCCATTGTTGGCGGCGTGTGCCTTTGCAGAGGTAGTAGCAGCAACGGTAACACCGACAGAGACAGAGACAGAGACAGCACCAGTGGCGCTTGCAGAGACAGCAACAGTGCTAGACTCGATGTAGTCACTGAACGACGACGACTCGGGCTCGCAGGACTCGGAAGTCTCGTACAAGATCGCGCCGGCATTGAAAGTGGAGGAAGCAGAAGGAGCAGAAGACGTAGAGAGGAGAGAAGAGGAGAGGAGAGAAGAGGAGAGGAGAGAAGAGAGGAGGGAGTAGGTAGCGGAAGCGGAGGAGTTGGAGTAGGAGGAGATGGAGATGGATGCAGATGCAGGAGCAGATGCAGATGCAGATGCAGAGGACAAGGGAGATGCGGACAAGGCGATGGATGCAGAAGAAGCGGGCGTAGAAGTAGGCGAAGAGGAAGTGGAAGCAGGTGTAGAAGCAGAGACTGCAACAGCAGCTGCCGTAGCATTGGCCGCGGAAGTTGTGTGCTTCAAAGTCACAGTGGTGAACATGTTGGTGGTGGTAGTGCTGTGGAGGGTGCTGGTATCGGTGGAGTATGCGCATAGGCCGTCAGAGTTAGTCTCACCTCCTTCGCTGCAGGAAATAGTCTCGGTAACGCCAACGGTCGAGGTCACAACGGACGAGGTGGCGTGGTCAGTGCAGCTGCAGTCAATAGTCGAAATGAACACGGTTGTCTTCTCGGTCGAGGTCGAGTCAGTGCCGGCAGCAGCACCATTCAGAACAAAGGCTGTGGTGGTACCGGCAGCAGCAGTGGTGGTGCCGTCGGCAGTCGAAGAAGTAGCGGCAGTGGTGGCGGTAGTGGAAGCTGTGGTAGGAGCAGTAGTAGCAGTGGTGGCAGCAGCAGTGGTGGCAGCAGACGTGGAAGTGGTGGCAGCAGCAGTTGTGGCGGAACTAGCAGAGCCGCCAGCAATCTTGTAGAGGTTGTAGAGGAAGTCAAAGTTGTCCTCGCCACCGCAAGACTCATCCTCGTAGGGCGAGTCGCAGGCAATGTCGCAAGACGAGTCGTCAAAGGTCTCGGAGATGGTGGGCTCGGACGAGGCACAGTTACAGAACTGCTGGGACACACCGTAGTAAGAGTAGCCGCTGCCCTTGCAGGTAGTGCTGCAGGTCTCGGGGCTGTTGCTGCCAGAGGAAGAAGTAGAGTCAAAGGTAGAGCTGACGGAGACGCAGCCAAGGTAGGTGTCGGCCAGGACACCGGGCAGGACCACGAGGGTAGCGGCCGAAGCCACGCGGACAGCAGAGCGCAGAGAGAAAGACATGTTAGATGTAGGTACAAACGTGAGTCTGAAAGTATGAGTAGTTGAGTAGTTGAGGTTGGAGTGTTAGTGGTTGGTGATGGCACGCGGGTAGCTGAGAATGTGGCGGTTGGCGGGAGAAGTTGATAGTGTGTGTTGTTGAGAATGCCGAGATGCGATGAGATAAGATGAGTTGAGAATGAAGGCCGTTAGATGGTTGATGATGGGGTATCAATTGGTGGTGTTGAGGTGTTGAGGTGTTGATGTGGTGATATGTTGATATGTTGATGTAGTTGATGATGATGATGTTGTTGATGAGGATGATGAGATGAGATGAGATGAAACAAACTGATGAGATGTAAAGACAGACAACGGCCTAATATATCAAGCCAGATGCTAGCAAACACTCGAGATCAGACAGACTCCTGAAGGGATGTCGTCAAGAATGAGATGTGGGAAAGGATAATAAAGAGAATAATGGACAAGAAAGGGCGAGAGGGATGGGAGAAGGACGGAGATGAAGAAATAAGCCCTGGATTCCTCGTTGTATTTGAACTGCCAGGAAATCACATCGCACGACGCTCGAGCCGAGATTTGCAACGTTTTTGACAGCTTGCGATGCCCTCCTAACCACCGCTTTTGCGTGTGGCGTCAATTAAACGACCGGCCACCCCTTGAACGGCTGCATTTCTGAGCTCGAGATGGTCTGCCATATGGAGACGCCTTGGTGTTGGCAGATCCATTTCTAGAAGCCTTTGCATCTTTTTTCTTTGCTTCTTCCTGCTTGTGCAGCACCATAAAGGGTCCTCCATGTAGAAAAAGACTCACGAGATGTGAAATGTCTGTAGGGGGTGTGATATTGAGGCCTTAAAGAGGGGGGGTGTGGCTTTCTGGTGACGCGCTCACTAGGGTCTCAAAAATGCGGGAGGCACCACCAGAGAAAGACTGCCTGTTGCTGGCAAGAAAAGAAAAGAAAAGAAAAGTAGAGACAAAGAGTGGAAAAGAACAGCAACCTTTAGGCGTCCGGACGGCAGGGGCCACGATGAAGAATGCAAATATCACCAAAACCCAATAGCAGAGGGTCCAGGGAGGTTGAAGAAGATGAAGAGGGTGGGGCCATGGGGAAAGCAAGCACAACACGCCGTTGGTCGAGACGATGGAGAGGGGGGGATCGCTGCTGGGAAGAAGCAACCAGGCGCCTTTATGTTCCTAGGCTAGTCCTGTTTGGTGCTTGCCAGGGAGGCTGGCTGCATGCCATGCGAAGAGTCGCGGATTGCAAAGTACATTCCTCAACGGCAAGACTGTGGCTTGACAATGGCTTGTGCTGAGCTGGGCCATAGAAAAAGCACACAATAAGACGATGTTCTAGCCAGTCAGACGGCCCGCTGACTCAAGGGGCTGGGACGCGAGCCCAGACACGGTCTGACACTTGTCTTGGACCGGGCGTCGACGAGGCTCTGGAATTCAGCATCCATTTAGCTTTTTGTCCAGCCCTTTGCCTCTTCCCATTGTTTTGAGCCTCCCGTCGTCGGCTCGGCTGTCTTGGGTTAGCCCATGCTCACCACTATACGCGTCCTCCGGCTCTCTTGTTTGTTCTCTTGTTCTCTTGTTCTCTTGCGTCTTCGTCTCCGTCCACGCAAGACCCGTCAAGATATAGTGCATTCCTTGTGCAAGCCCTGGCTGGGCAGTGTTCGTCAAGAATGCAGAATAGAGTGCGATTGACCACGCGGCCCTTGCTCTTGGTTGTTTGAAGAGTTCTCTTTCACTCCTTCACTCGAAAGGCCTTTTGCTCACAATAGCCTTGATTGTTTGCCGTCGCGCTGTTTCACCAAACTTATATCGATGTCAGTCTGCTGCTGCAACGGCTTTTCGCCGGGCTGTGTCAGCTATTCTCCTAGGACCTGGCCTGTCTTCATAGAGCGGTGAGAAGTGAGGGTCATCTTACCTATGGAATGCAGCCACCCCTCGATACTGGGGCTGAAGATGCTGTATTTTCTCCTATCTTCTCCAAAGGAGCCCCTGTAATCCTGCTATTGACAGCGGGTGGGTGGGCTGTGGGGCATACACAACCTGTAATCAATCGCGGTCAAGCTGTGCAAAGCAATCGGTCGGCGAGTGAGGCATAGCCGGAACTCGGAACTGGATGAGGCAGAAATATGCCCCAAATCCGGGGAATTGGCAGGTGAAGTCGTCTCGTGATGGTGGCCACCTAATGTGCATTTTACACGGCAGGAGCGATCGAGGTGATTGACTCGAAAGGGACTCGGCTGCCCGAACGGGAAAGTAGACGCGGGAAAGCGCGACTCGGCTCTCAGCTCCTTTCTGTTGACCCAAAGGTCTCTTCGTTTAGTGGTCAGCCGTGCTAAATCGGTGGGGCTCCTTTCCAAACTACGCCTGAAACAGGCAAATTCTGCTGTATCTGTGTAGCTGTATCCATGTACAGGATCTTCTGGGCTAGGCCTGACCGCACTGTCATCGCAGTCGATATCGGCTACCAGCGGTGTCCTCCACGTCGCCAGAGCTCGCCAGAGACCCGCGCTCGCCCCATTGTTGTCCACTGAAGCCTTCCGAAGAATCATCTTCAGTACCTCTCCGCATCCTCGGATAAACGCCGTTAGTCATCTGGCTTCGGTACGGGGCAACTCCGCATCGTGCCTTCTCTTTCAAGACAACCTCCTTGTTTTTATTTTATATAATATACAGTTGCTCTTTCCCTATTACTGCTTTTCTCTTTCCTTAATTACAATCTTACAGCGCACCTGCTGACAGTTATCTTCCAAGATTGCTGACGTGAACAGCCTACGTCAACTACACACTACCCAAAGTAAACGTCTCCTCGTCATCGCCAATTACCACCACCACCACTATCACCCTCATCACCCGTCATGTCGAGACATTTGTGCCGCCATTTTGGCAGCCAGCTGCTGCGCCCTAGCCAAGCCGTCTCCGCCAGGCGTGCATACTCTGCCGCTGCACCGACTACCTTTGACTGGACTGACCCCCTGGCGGCCAGATCTCTCCTCACCGAGGAAGAAAAGGCCATCTCGGATATGGCTGAGCGCTACTGCCAGGAGCAGCTGCTTCCCCGGTTAGAAGGTGTGTACTTTGAATCTTTTTACATCAGTTCCATTGTTACAAGCTGTATCACGATGGATAAGGTTGTTGCCTCTTGGTGTTGCTGCTATGAAGGGAGGGGAAGGACCACCCAGAAAGACTGGATTGCAGCATCCCTCCCACCAATCTCACTCCCTGCGAGCCGGTCGCGAACCCCTCTGTATAATGATATCACTTTGCATTCCGCCAACTCTATTCTTGCTTGTTTTTTTTTATGTTCTGCTTCGGGGTTCTCTGCTTGACTTATTCTCCTTTATTTGTTTGTTTCTCTTTCGAGATATAACCTCATAAAATCTTATATGAATCTTCATCGCCCCTCTTCCAATTTCCTATCCCTTCCTATATCCCTTTACCGATTTCTTGCATCTAGTCCCTGCTGCTGCTTATTGTTGTTGTTGTTTTGTATTCTCCACGGCCTCTGCGCGCCTGTTCTTTAACCCAATTGCTAACATGTGCTCTCTTTTGCAGAGGGCTACCGCAATGAGAGCTACGACAAGTCCCAGCTCGAGGAGATGGGCCAGCTGGGCCTTTTGGGCGCCACCATCCAGGGTTACGGCTGTGCCGGTGTGTCGTCCGTGGCGGGTGGCCTCATCACCAAGGCCGTCGAACGCGTTGACTCGGGCTACCGGTCCGGCATGAGCGTACAGTCCAGTTTGGTCATGGGCGGCATCAACGAGTTTGGCAGCGAGGAGCAGAAGGAGCGTTTTTTGCCCGGCATGGCCCAGGGCAAGATTCTCGGTGCTTTTGGTCTGACCGAGCCGAACCACGGCAGTGATCCGGGCTCGCTCGAGATGACTGCCACTGAGCATCCTACAAAGAAGGGTGTGTACAATATTAGCGGCTCCAAGACCTGGATCACAAACAGCCCGATTGCCGACGTGCTGCTTGTGTGGGCCAAGGTTGCTGACCCATCCAAGGGTACCGCAAAGGATGGTTCGCCTAAGAAGGTCATTCGTGGCTTCCTGGTCGAGCGTAAGGGTGCGCCCGCCGGCTCAATCGAAACACCCAAGATTCCGAACAAGCTAGGCCTTCGCGCCAGCATCACCGGCATGATTCACCTGGACAACTGTCCGGTGCCCGCTGAGAACATGCTCCCCCGTGCCGAGGGCCTGCGTGGACCCTTTGGCTGTCTGAACCAGGCTCGCTATGGCATTGCCATGGGTGTGATGGGCGCGCTGGAGGACTGTATCTCCCGTGCGCGCACCTATGCCCTGGAGCGCAAGCAGTTCAAGGGCAACCCGCTGGCTCGGTACCAGCTGGTGCAGAAGAAGCTGGCTGATGCGGCGACAGACGCCGCATTTGGTACTCTAGCAGCCATCCAGGTTGGTCGCATCAAAGACGCTGGTGGAGATACCGCTGCCGGGCTACCCGACATGATCAGCATGATCAAGCGGCAAAACTGCGACCGCGCGCTGCATGGTGCGCGGGCGCTGCAGGAGATCTTTGGCGGCAACGCAGTGAGTGACGAGTACGGCATTGGCCGGCATGTGGCCAACCTGTTTGTGGCACAGACGTACGAGGGCCAGAGCGACATCCACAGCCTGATTATCGGCCGCGCGATCACTGGCGTGCAGGCGTTTGCGTAGTGAGGTCTGATATGAAATCAGTCGTCTGTCTTACTCTTGAATGTTTAGTCTTGAATACCAGCGTCAGTTCAGTTCCAGTTTGTAGCCTTGCATTTCCACATCCGCATCTTTAAATCAGATGCATGCAGTCTTTGATTAGCGAGGTTTTACCTATGTTCGTCCCTCTTGTACTGTACATGCGGCTCTGACTTATACCACCCTTTTCGGGCCAGGCACTTCCCTAGGCTGACCAGCATCGCTCTTTTTGATAGACTCATGAATATGCATGCCTTGGGCTTATTTGGACTCGCAACTAAAATACACAACCAACATTCGCTCGGCCTGTTCCCCGTGTAAGCGCATGATCACCGCACGCATTGCTTCCCAATACGAGCCCAAAATGCTGACATGAACAGTCGCCGTACGGCCTGTCAGAGCCGCCACCACTACACTACAAGATGTCTCCCCGCAGACGTATCGTTCTATCAATGCTTGACTATTCTAAAGCGGCTGTCAATTCAACGATGCCCAATTCTTATATCGTAGCAGACTACGCTGGCTGCATAGCATTTGTATAGTGCTTGGCTGGCATACGTCTTCTCGTAATGTGTCTCAATTCCTTTGTATCCTGTTTGTCAGAAGCTGTCAGCATTGATATATGTAATCAATAATCAATATGCTAAATTGTCCTTCTCGGGCGCAGTCATCTGAGCTTTGTCGCCTCCAGCACCGGTTGATTACATAATCTTGAATATTTATTGTCACCCGATTTGCCGCCAAGGGGCGCTTCAACAGTGCATTTGGTACAAATGCCATTACTATGTACAGATGGTTGCTAATGGAGGGTGGGGACCTGTCCAGTGTTATTTGGTCCCTGGCGTCGTGTGATTGGACTGCGCCATGCCTCTTTGGTCAGGACAAAGAGAGAACGACTCAACACAGAGGACCCGCACTTTGGCGGTCGCAGTTTCCCCTCCATGCTCCATGCCACCACCACATAACGACTCAGTACATAACCATATTGCCAACCAACTCCGTCATTTGCACTGCTTTTGCTGATTTCACTGACTGCAGCGAGCCCACTGAACCCACTGAACCCACTGGGCGGTAGGCGGCATCAGCACGCCCGTACAGCACATGGTCCCTCTTTTTTACCCTGGCCTGACCCTCCTTCCCTAAAAATCCTATCCCTCCTTTTTTTCTCTTTCCCTCCTTCCCTCTTTTATCTCTTTCGTTCTTCGCTCTTTCCCTCTCGAACTTTCCCCCTTCTTCCCCCAAACCCACAATCCGAACCACTCGTAAGTCCTGGCCTACGTGACTCTTGCTCCTTGTTTATCATCTCGCGATACCCTTCTGCATCCAGCAAGTCCCGCCTCTGCTCTTTTGTTAGTCTCGCCCCCTCCCCTCTCTCATTTTGCCTTTGCTACTCATCCTATACCAATTCCCCTCTCTGCGCTGTAGTTATCTTCGCCCAGCTGCACCAGTCATTCATTGTCCACTTCGCCACGCTTCTGTCGGCTTCCATACTGACACTATATAAACCAGACTCCCTCTTTTTTATGCCCATCTCTTGCTCGACGCACGACGCGATCATCACCACTTTGTCCTAACAACGTCTCTGCTTCTACAGCCGATCTTATCTTCTCTCGATACCCCGCCCGACCGTCTCTTTCGACCGAGACAAACACTCACGAGGCTGTCCATCCACAGTCTACCACCCACCCACACACCCACTCACACATCACAATGGCTCTGAAGCGCATTAACAAGGAACTCACGGACCTCGGCCGGTATGTTGACATCTCTTCTCTCTTATATCCTCTACTCCCGCACCTGTCTCTCCCTCGTCTGTCGCCCATCTCCCCCGCCCACGTAGCCTGAAAACAAGGCTTCCCAAGGTGGGGCAGAGTCGTGCGCGGGGCTTGTGTGTTTGTTCCCCGGCTGCCGGCCGTCTTTGTCGGCATGGCGTCGGCTTTGGCACTTGCATGGCTTGTACATCGACGGGTGGTCTGGTGGCGGTCAAAACTGTCATATTTAGCAGCTACCGTGCCGTTCAGCCGCAACGTCCTTTGCAAGCAAGGCCAAGGGCAGCAACCACACTACCCAACATCACCGAGCAGCTCAGACAGCCTCGTCTGCACTGTTTCGTGTCACCACCGTCTTCCAACCTTAGACCGCAATACTAACATCATCTCTAGTGACCCGCCCTCTTCCTGCTCGGCCGGCCCCGTCGGCGAGGATCTGGTATGCATACAACACTCACTTCCCACGTTACCTCACCATACCAACCTTTTGGACGCTGTACTAACGGGTTATAGTTCCACTGGCAAGCAACAATTATGGGCCCTGTAAGTTTTCATTGCGCCCGAAACACACTATCCATCATCTGCACGTATCCTTTGGTGACCGCGGCGGGCCGTGGCTGCTCGCTATTGTGTCGCCTGCTGTGCATCACAACAGGCTCTCTCGGTGTACTTTGGCACAAGCCGATAGACATTTCATGATCTGCCGGTGGTGTTCCATCTCGCAGCGAGATGCGATGTTCATCGAATGTTTGTCAAAACAGAAGGGAGATGCCATATGCACAGCACCAAACTATTCGCGAGCCAGCTCACTGCCCAAAGAGCGGTTATCGACGACATCAGTGCACCAACCTTGAGAACACCCAACTAACAATGCCATAGAGCGACTCCCCGTACTCCGGCGGCGTGTTCTTCCTCGCCATCCACTTCCCCACAGACTACCCCTTCAAGCCTCCCAAGGTCAACTTCACAACCCGCATCTACCATCCCAATATCAACTCGAACGGCAGCATCTGCTTGGATATTCTGCGTGACCAGTGGAGCCCGGCGTTGACCATCAGCAAGGGTAAGCAAGCGACCCCTCCTACCAGCATTCAGCAACTGGCCTCTCTCATCATAGCATGCTAACAACTACAGTCCTGCTTTCCATCTGCTCCATGCTGACCGACCCCAACCCCGACGACCCGCTTGTGCCCGAGATTGCACACGTCTACAAGACCGACCGTGCCAAGTACGAGGGGACGGCACGTGAGTGGACCCGTAAATACGCCATCTAATCGAAACGGTCTTGCTCCAACAGCACATCTATCGGGATTACGTTCTACTTCGCGCCATTTTCAGAGTCGGGTGTGATGTTGTTCTATGGACGACAGTCGGGAACCTGCACCAACAGTCTTGCTCGAACACTGAGCGGTAGCTCGGTGGCCAACATGGGTGTCGGTGTATGTGGTTCTCGGATAACTTTTTGTTTTTGATGTGTTCTTGCCTTGGTCGGCGAAACGAGGGCAGTGCATATAACAGCATCGACTTTTCGGTACTATGTGCTCCTGTCGGAATTTTGACGCAGAGGCGGATGACTAGCTACGGGACAGAAACAGACGCAGGCAGCAAGCGACCACATTGGATCGGGCGACAGGCAGATATATATTCATGGTAGACAGCTATGTTGGAGGGACTGTTGAAGGAGAGCCGACAACGATACCATGAACGTACAACAGCATACTCATACTTTTAAATCACAAATCGAGCATAAACCATCTATTGCCAGAAATGGCTGACGTGCATTAGAGTGAACTTTTGTCGGAGAGTTGGTGGCAAAGACGGTTGCAGCCTTGTGATGTTGGAGTCGATAGCAATCAACTGTAAGAACAGTAAAACGTGACCTAGCCACGTGCTCCAAAGCACTTTGGTCGTTGATTAGTAATAACTGATCTTATGCTTGTCTTGGATGAAGGAACTTTTTGTTTGTATTTACATATCCGTTGCTGGTCCCGTCAGAGAGAAATCCAAATCTAATACTAGGGAGCATCCCGCCAGTTTGTCCCGCGTCTGACCCTTCATTTCCTTTTACTTGGAGCCACCGCGTTGCCAGAACTGCACTGCAACTCTATTGCGTGCTGAGGGTGGTGGCAGTGATAGTGTGAGCAGCTTTGGTTCATCACACTAGAAATCACAGTAAACTACAATAGCACAGAATTGTAGGGACCCAATAAACATGTATCTATATCTTTTTGGTCGTCGTTGAGTATGGAGCATAACGTTAATGCTGGAAATTCGTGTCAAAGCACAGAGGGACCGCTTGCTACTTGTCTCCTCGAAACATGTGAAATAACACTGTATCATTATTGCAAAGTACGATGTAGACACGGGCTTATTACCGCTTGTTCCGTATATCCTCTGTTCGTCATCCGACATATTCTATGTGCTGCAATCTTTGGACAACAAACCTCCGGTATAGTTTGCTACCTGGGGCCATATTTAGGGATCAGCTGCATGGGTCTCGGGGTGGAAGATAAGGGCTTTTTGAGAGATAGAGTGGGATAGAGAGAGAGAGATGCGCCAAAACGCATTCTATCAAAGGGTGCTTGGTTAATGCAAATCACCACTCAGGTGCAAGATCACTTTGGGCTATCGATGATTGGGCTGTGTAGTGGCAAATGCTATACTTTTCGGGTGAGACTGGAGCACAGCCCCAGCTGGCTATTCGGAGAGTTGAATCACACAGACAATGTGTATCTTTTAGATGCCGTTGTTGCGTATGCCATATGCTTCTCGCCGTCGTCTTCGTCCCCATCGTCTTCTCAACTATGGTACGGGATCTAGAGTCGCTTGTGTACCGAAAATCACTCCCATCTGTGCACGCCAGGCACGAATCATGGCTATAGCCGCCTTGTAGATCGATCGTGTAAACAAGATGGGTTTTCTATTGAAGACAACAGAAGACGGAGAAGCAAGATGCCCCATTTATCGACCCCGTCCCGCCTTTGTCGCAGAATGCCCTGGCGAAACGACTTGCGACACATGAGTGGGTCCATCACGTCTCATTGGCCAATGGCATGCCGCCAAAACCGTGTAATCGACTCGAGCCCTACACGCATCGCAGCGTCTTGCATTTATATGCATTTTATTTTTTGTTTGTTTTTCGTCTTCTTCGACGCTCTCCCAGACTCTGGACTTGCAAAGAGCTTCAGATAATGCTTCGGGTCTGATAAAGAGCACAGAATGGCGCCATTACCCACTTATGTGACCAGGTGGGAGGTATCATGTTGATGTAGATGTATGAGTTTGTTGCTGTTCAAGAAGTCGTTTCTTAGCTGTTTACTCTAGCATGCAGAGTATGTTTCCTGTGGTTAACCCCGTAAGGCGTAACTATGTAAGATACTCCGTACAGAACGCTGTTTTTAGCAGCATCGTCGCATTGTGGCTTCACAGACCGGACTGGCTGACGTGTGCTTGTTTGGTGCGCATGTATGCAGATGCAATGCTGTAATGTACAGTATGTATGTACTACAGAGCAATTGTGTTTCCTGTTCACGGTTTTCAGCTGTCGTCGTCGCCATCGTCCCCTCTTTGTCACAGGTCTCACTCGTACTGAAACCTCATGCAAAGCCTCGGCGGCTCTGGACCTGTCGCGCATCCACGACCACTTGCTTCTGAAAGGTCTCGTTTTCCTTCTCCATTCCATCGTATGCCAGCACAGCTCAGCATCGAATTGGGTTATACTATCGTCACGCTCATACATTGTACATTGCCTACAAAGTACGCTTCTTGTGGAATAGATACTTACAGTACCAAAGCTGCTCGAATCGTACCGATGCCCCATGGGCTCCACTCTCTTCACCATATGCAAGACGGGGCGCCCCAGGCCTATTCTGGCGGTGGTTGTTTCGTCCTGGAGTCCGTGACAGCCTCAAAGTCTTAATACTCCCATTGCGCCTTCTTGAAGTGGAAGATACAAGGGTCGCTCTTTCTCTTTCTCTTTCCCTTTCCCTTTCCCTTTCCCTTTCCCTTTCCCTTTCCCTTTCCCTTTCCCTTTCCCTCACAACTTCCTGCCATGTACGATGAATTTCTCCGTACTCCCAATATATGCTCGGATATACCATGTATTGTCTTTCGCACTTTCCCTTTCTATTTGCTCTTGCTCTTGCTCTTTCTATCATTTCACATAATTGCGTCGCATCTATTCGTCAAAAATAGAAGGCTCGTCCGCTTGTTCTTTCCACCCCGGCAGGCCATGCCTCTTATTCCATTTCCGCACTTTACCTATTTTTACTCTGGCACTAAAAGGCTTGACAGCAATAAGGCCCAAGAGCCCCTGACGCATCCATGTCGGCCGCTCCTTCCCTCAGTTATCACACATCGAATACTCTTTCCATGAACGGTTCTCTGTGACAGCCCACCTGCCTTTGCCAATGCTTGTGTACTAATACTCTGTAATTACTCGTAGTCCACGCAAACTCTGCCCATTCGGCGTAGTATATCAACTTCTGCCATATGAATCTGATGTTTCTCGCGATGTTCTTGTTTGGAGATGCTCCTATCGAAACACGCGTGGCTGTCATCAATACCGCCTCATACAGCATTTAAGAAACCAACAATATAGTCCACTCATCAGCTTTTCGGGTCCGATTTCTCACTCCTCCATCGGCCGTCTGCTGCCATTGACGACATGTCGGTGCTTTTCCGAATAGCCTCACTTTTGACCAGCACTGGCCAGACTTCCAAAGACATATAAACTCTGTATTCGTACACCCGTCTTCACTTTTCCTTTATACGGCTGTTGAACTGCCGCTTGCGCTTTGCCTTTATCGGCGCTTCTGTTCCATCTCTCCTTTTTTGTTTTTTTTATTCTCTTAAACCTCCGTACGTCTCTCCTTATAATTTGCATTGTGCTCCCTTTCCTACGATACCGTTACGCCTTTGCTGGGGTCTAATACACGATAATACCCACTGCCAAAGCACCCTGCACCCACCCCGGTCGCGAAACTACGAGACTACGAAACCAGAAACTTCAAAGTAAGAAAAACACGACGCCTCCCCGTTGTCCAGGCGCTGAGGCTCTCTCGCCAGCGCCAGACCAATACCATTGCTCAATCCTGGCAGCCGCTGGTGTGGCATAGTCCATAGCCCAGCCCATAGACCCAGGTATGATCCACGCCAGAATCACCTTATGTTTCTGAAGCACCAGACGCTTGGCGTCCCTCATAACCCTCTACCCCCTTCACCCTCTACCACTTGCTTCCCATCTCTTGTTCCCTCTCTCTCTCTTCTTTTTCCTTTCCCTTTTCCTCTTTTGTTTGTCCATATCCGCATATTCCAAGTCCTCCCCCCCTCTCCTCTCTCTCTGCCTTTTTCTTCTTTTCTTCTCTTTTTTGGTCTTCCTTCCCTTCTCTTTGTCTTCGTCGTCTTCGTCATCCATCGCCCGTCTCCGCCGGCATCCTCCTCCTCTCGCCAAGTCCGCCATAGTCTGCTTCTCCTTCAGTTTGGCTGACTTTCACATATTCTTTCTCTTCTCTTCTCGACAGCGACATTGCTCTTTCATATCCTCTCTTTTTTTTTGAATTCGATATTCACCGCAGGCCGATTACTCTCTTTTTTACGATCTCAAACACAGTCTTCAGCAGGTTCTGAACCATTAACCACGAACAATACATATCTCTCTCTTTGGAATAGAATCGATTTCTGGCTTCTCGATTTCAACAGACACCTAATATCTCTCTCCGAGCGAGCCATTTGTCTCACCGGGACATCACCGCTCTCCCGCCCTCTCTCACATTTAATATCTGCACCAACATCATCAACATGTCGGGTTACAACGACTACGACAGCTTCCGGGAGAAGCCTTCGGAGCGGTCAAGATGGACGCCACTAACACGCATGCTGCTCTCAGGTGAAATGACCCAGGAGCGGCAAAAGGAGCTCTCAAATCGCGAAAAGTTTGACCGCTGGATGATCAACGAAGGTTACCGCCGATTGTAAGTGACCTTTTCTTCGGCCTCTCATTCTCCTTCTTGGCGGGGGTTGTGTCTAACTGCTTAGCTTCGTCTTCGTCTTCATGCTGCTTCACGCCATGGTCTTCGCCTTTGGTTTCGTCAACTACGCTCGCAAGGACAGTCTGCAGGGTGCACGAGATACCTTTGGTCCCACCTACATGATTGCCCGTGCCGCTGCTCTGGTGCTGCACTTTGACGTCGCCATGGTTCTGTTCCCCGTCTGCCGTACCTTTATCTCGCTCGCCCGTCAGACGCCCCTTAACGGCATCATCCAGTTCGACAAGAATATCACCTTCCACATCACAACTGCCTGGTCCATTGTCTTCTTCTCGTGGGTCCACACCGTCGCGCATTGGAACAACTTTGCCCAGATTGCCGCCAAGAACAACCTCGGTATCTACGGCTGGCTTCTGGCCAACTTTGTCACCGGCCCCGGCTGGACTGGCTATGTGATGCTGATCGCCCTGATGGGCATGGTCTTCACGTCCGTCGAGAAGCCCCGCCGTGCCAACTACGAGCGTTTCTGGTACACTCACCACATGTTCGTCGTCTTCTTCTTCTTCTGGTCGATTCACGGTGCCTTCTGCATGATTCAGCCCGACTTTGCTCCTTTCTGTGTTTCCATCGGCACCCAGGCTGTCGGTGTCTTCTGGCAGTACTGGATGTACGGCGGCTTTGTCTACCTGGCTGAGCGCATTGCCCGTGAGGTCCGCGGCCGCCACAAGACCTACATCTCCAAGGTTGTCCAGCACCCCAGCAATGTCTGCGAAATCCAGATCAAGAAGGAGAACACCAAGACGCGTGCTGGCCAGTACATCTTCTTCAGCTGCCCCGCTGTCTCGGTCTGGCAGTACCACCCTTTTACGCTGACAAGTGCTCCCGAGGAAGACTACATCTCCATCCACGTGCGTGCCGTCGGTGACTTTACTCGCGAGCTGGCCAAGACTCTGGGCTGTGAGTTTGACCGCAAGGACAAGGACGCCTCCAAGGTTGTGGGTGTCAATGGCGACAACAACGATGTGGACCCTGCTCTCCGCCGCGTCTTGCCCCGTGTCTATGTCGACGGTCCTTTTGGCTCTGCATCTGAGGATGTGTTCAAGTACGAGGTCGCTGTCCTCGTCGGTGCCGGTATTGGTGTCACTCCGTTTGCCTCGATTCTCAAGTCCATCTGGTACCGCATGAACTACCCCCAGTCCAAGACACGTCTGTCCAAGGTGTACTTTGTCTGGATTTGCCGTGACTTTGGCTCGTTTGAGTGGTTCCGCTCGCTGCTGCTGGCCATTGAGGCTCAGGATGTCGACAACCGCATCGAGATCCACACGTACCTGACGGCCAAGATCAAGATTGACGATGCCACCAACATCATGATCAACGACGCCAACGCCGACAAGGACGCCATTACCGGTCTGCGTGCTCCCACCAACTTTGGCCGCCCCAACTGGGACATGATCTTCCGTGGTATCCGCAAGTTGCACACGCCTGCCGAGGCCGGTGTATTCTTCTGTGGTCCCAAGGGTCTGGGCAGCACACTGCACATCTTCTGTAACAAGTACAGCGAACCTGAGTAAGTTTCCCCGATCACTCAAGCCTCGACCATGACTTTATGCTAACTATCTTTACCAGCTTCTCGTTTGTTTGGGGCAAGGAGAACTTCTAGACGACGCCTTGGCTGCCCTTCTTTTCCTTTATTCTCATCATTCTAGACTTTATTCTTGGATTCCCCTACGACGTTCCATTCTTTATTTTTTCTTCTTGACTATATATCTTCCTATATCTTGCTTTTTTTGCTTTTGCCTACTTTGCTTTTGTCTATAGTGTACCATCTTATTCGGTCTTATTTTTTATTCTATTCTTTTTATCAGCGCGCCGGACGCAAAGAAAGAGAGCATATTTTGAGTTGTGCGCTTCTGTTGGCTATGATCAAACGGCTTAGCCATTCTTGTATGTAGTTTCTCTCGTCACGGTCGGACATCTTGGGGACTTGCATGTTGCTGTCGCACATGTCTTGCACAGAAAGTGGTGTTCCTTGTGCTGGCAATATCACGGCGTATATATCGCCATATTACGTATCCGAATACACAACTACGTTAAATAAATAACTGAAAAATATGTATATATTAAAAATGAATTCTCAAGTCCGTATGAGATGGTAGGACTAGCAGTGTAGAAATGATATAGGGACAGACAAACTAACCCCCCCACGCCGAGCGCACAGTGTCCCCAGGCTTGTGATTGTGGGACATTGGCGCTAGTGATGGTGACTTCATTCCCCAGACTGTGCGGCGTCTTGTTGACTCGCCCGTGACACGAGTCTTGCACATACAGTATAATAGTCTACATCTACAAATCCACATCGGCTCGCAATGTCTGCCGACTTTTGGGCCGGCTATATCAGCGGTGCTGCAAGCATACTGATAGGAAACCCCCTTGACCTCGTCAAAGTGCGCCTCCAGGCTGGCGGGACGCTGTCTAAGCCGCCCACCGCCGATGCTGCCGCCGCGTCTCGGGGCTCGCAGACAGTTGCACAGGCTCTCTTCCGGAAGACCTCAGCACTAGCTACCGGCTCGGCCGCGCCTGTACTGGGCTACGGCGCGCTTAATGCGCTGCTGTTTGTGTCCTATCGGCAGGCAGAGCTGCTCTTGACGCCCTCGGTCACAGACGAGAATGGAGACCCGCGACTGATGTCGCCAACGGCTGGGACAACGTGGATCGCCGGTGCCGTGGCAGGCCTTGCCACGTGGATTGTCAGCGCGCCGACCGAGCTGGTCAAGTGCCGCGCCCAGCTGGCCGCGCAGGCGGCAGGACAGGCCACACTCGTGCCCACCAAGGCCCCCTCGTCCTACAGCATTGCCAAGCAGGTGTGGCGTGCTGAAGGTGTGCGCGGCTTCTTTCTGGGCGGCACAGTCACGGCCCTCCGCGACAGCATTGGCTACGGGTTCTACTTTTGGTCATACCTGCTAGCGACAGATGCATGGAAACGGTGGTCCAGCAGCCCACACGACAATGAAGCAATAACGACATCGTCGTCGTCGTCTGCAGTTGCTACACTAATTTGCGGTGGCCTGGCCGGTATTGTGACCTGGGCCAGCGTGTTCCCACTGGACATGATCAAGACGCGCGTGCAGGCACAAGCCCTCCTGCCGCCAAAACCCCCGTTATCGGCCCTGTCACAGCCTCTCCTTGGAGCCTCTACAGCGCCAACAGTGTTGCCCACGCGCCTGTCGACTATAGAAATTACTCGTATGGCATACCGCGAAGGCGGAGTCGGCGTGTTCTTCCGTGGTCTGGGTGTGTGCAGTGCACGAGCGTTTGTTGTGAATGCTGTGCAATGGGCAGTGTATGAATGGATAATGCGAGAGATGGGCGCCAGCGTACACCATTGACGGGTACAGAGACAACAGCTTGGATCGATATCAAGGGCACTTGCATAGAATAGACAACGAAGAGATAAATAACAAAAAGCAATCATGAGTGGAATTAAAAAAGTGCTATGTATACTGCACCAAAGTAAATAACGTAAACAATATTAATCAAGTCAGCAGAAGCAATTTCAGATTCTCATTCCGAAACATTTCGTTCGAGCCGTCATCCGCACCGGTACGCGAAGAGCAGCGCGGAGAAAATACGCTCGCCTGTGTTTTCGAAACATGCACTCCTATCATTCGCTCTTCGTACCAAGAGGCTCGCAGTGTCGTCATGTCGAGGTCATATTTGCTAAGAACGCAAATTAATCCATAGCCAGAAAATGCAATGCAATGCAAGGAAATGTCCGCATATCAGAAATGGGGCGGAAACAGACAGCATCATGAGAAATAGCAATGGAAGAGTGCTCGCAACGTGATGGAGTAAAAATGCAATGAAAGAGCAGCAGCCATGATAAGCAAAAGGGGATGCAAATGAAGTTGAAAATAAGTAGGATACAAGTAGGAAAAAGAGAAGAGAGAAAAGTAGACAACCCTAACGAGAAGCTTGCACATGTGTCGCTGTCAAATATGGACACTGTCTTTTCTAGCATGCACCGGTCCCAGTTACAGGACGCCGTGACTGGCAAGACAAAGACGAATGGGCACAAAAGACGTTCGCAGGCACCGTTACACAATTATGTGCCAACGATGAAACTGCTTCAGCTTTCTTGCCACATTTACTCCTCCAAGTGTCCTTTCGGAAGCAACGTGGAGAAGCATTGTGCGTGTACTGTTGGGACACAACGATAAATGAATAAAAAGTACCGCAGTTGGTACGAGATGAAAGATGATAATAGAAGCGAAAGAAAACAATGAGCAAAGAAGATGCGAGTGCAAAGATGAAAAGCCGAGGCAGTCAAGACGGTCATGACGGTCGAGAGGCAGAACAGGGTAGAAAGTGATGGCTGGCGGCGCAAAGAGCAGGACTAAGTCGACGAGAGGAATTTATTACTTCCCTCGCGTCGTAGTCGGATAGCACGGTTCAAGGCGATGCCGATCCAAGTGATTAAAAGTTGGGGTTCTCTCCGATCAGAAAGTCCAGGTACTTATCCAGATCGATGATCCGGAAATTGTCTGGGTTCTCCTGCTCGCGCTGAAGGTCCTTCCAGGCTCTTGCGATATTCGACTTCCACGAATATAGTTCCACGCGCCAGCCGTTCTTCAATGCGCGCTTGACATTTTTCAAGAAGCCGTCCGAGAACTCGGCCACATTAGCATCCCCGGTTGCAAGGATGAGTGTAGCTGGTTCAAAATCAAGAATGCTGTGACACATCTTGAGGTGCAAGATCTCGTCAACGCCCTGTTCTCTGAAGTTCTCGTCCTGGTCTTTGACTCTGCAGAGAACGTTCATGTCATAGCCCATGGCGTCGGCCACTTGCATGTGCACAGGCCACTTAGACTTGGAGGTTGCATCCTTGGTAGAGCCAGCAGCGACAAGCTTATCGGAAGAGCGGCCGCGAAGCAGGATCTCGGAAAGAACTTCAAAGGCAAAGGGCATCAGAACCCATCTTCCCTGCAATTTATGGCGGACTTTTGTGTTCTCGTAAAAGCCAATGACAATGTTAGACATGTCAACAATGACATGGACGGGCTCCGAGGAGGGGCCAGCTGTGTTTGCAATCTTCTGATCGAGTTTGTATTCCTGATGCAGCATGCTTTTCGCAAGATGCATTTTCTCGGTGATAGTCTTCTTGTGATGGGGTACTGCCGGCAGTCTGGTGCGGCGGGGTGAAATAGGAACAGCCACAGGGCTGGGCTGGCCGGGATAAGCCTGTCGAGAGAGTATGGGCATGTTTGATGCAGCGGGCCGCGGCGACAGCACGGCCTCAGTCGGTGTAGAAAATCGGGTGGCAAAAGACGGATCCTCCGTCACTGCACGGACGGCAGCCCTAGCCGTAGCCATGGCCGTAGCCGGGGAGGTGGAAGCGGATGCTATCTTGATCTCGACACCAGACCACTGAGCGTCAATCTGTTTGGTTTTCAGTTCGGTCTCGCTATCGCTAATCAGCCGCAGGCCGTCAATGGTTGAGCCCAGCGAAACCACATCACTATCGTCGTCGTCCTCGCTATCACTATCGCCTTCGGACACAATGTCTGGCACCATGGGTGTTGAAGATGCACTGCCGCTATGCGGGCTAGCGCTTGGATAAGTGAAGCCCTTCATAAACCCAATCTTATAGGGCGAGTCATTGAGTGCATCTGAAGAAGAAACTCTCGGAGATGATGCAGACGTGGGAGACGCGGTGGCCTTACGGGGCGATGTAGCCTTGCGAGGACTTGACGGGGTACTGGCTCGGCCAGTAGAAGGGGGGCTTTGTCCAGCCTCGTCGGAGTCCCTCAATTGGGTTCTCTCAGAGGCCGGGACAAGCCACGAGTCCATGATGCTGGAAAAATTGCCAAGCTGTATTATGTTGTTGTTATTGTTGTTGTTGTAGGCGGGCGCCCGCCGCGAGTCACTATCGCTGCCATTGGCACTGGCGTTGGCATTGGCACTGGCAGCAGTGACACCGGCGGCGCCCTGGCTCAGAGGTGTACTGGTAGAGGGTATGTTATAGCTCATCGTTGTGAAGCTTAACTCGACTGGAGGAGAAAGGAGGGGGTAGGCGATAGTCGGAATGGCGACATGGCCACAGGAGGGAGGGTACGTAGTTGTAAATATGTAGAGGGCGATGTCGTAGGAGAACAGTTGGTTTATTGTCGGTTCTGTTGGACTGCTGAAGGTGAGGGTGAGGGTGAGGGTGAGGGTGGATGTGGCTGTGGTTTGCAGAGGTGAGAAGACGAAGATGGAGATATAGAGGTAGTCGAGACTGTCTGGGAGGCGGTGACAAGGCAGGAAGAAACGGTCAAGAATGGAGGACGAGAAAACCGAGGAAAGAACGTTTGTTGTTGGGGCGATGAGAGGGAAGGAGCGACGGACCGCTCATCAGACTAGATTACGGAGGCACTGATTAACTACCATGTACAGTACTTTGTATGTTACAGGACTAGCCTGGAACTGGCGTGGCAGCGTGGAGCGAGGCAAGTGGCCTATGACAGACTATGACTCGCACATCAGGCAAGAGCATAAAGAGGCCAGCCAGGCGGCCAAGAAGAGGAAGAGCAACAGAAAGGGCAAGAGCAAAAAAAAGGTAGCGTCCGCTAGTAGGGGCGGAAAGAGCGGAGCGGCAAAGGAAGGCGCGAGTTAGGATCCAAGAAGAACAAGGAAGCCCCAGCAGCCCCACACAAGCCTGCCTGGCTGGTCCCTTCCGCATTGATCTCCCACCAGACCCGACCAGACTGGACCAGACGCACGTTCCTTGCCAATCAGACATTTACACAGACGAGGAAGGAGGTCTTCGCTGGCAAGCGGCCATTGCTGCACGTCACTTGTATGGGGCCAGATGGCAGACAGACAGATAGGGAAGGAGCGTTGGTGGCCGGCGCGGTTTGCGGGCAGTTGGCAATATTGCTGACAAACGGCGACTGGCGGCATGGATGAGACGCTGGCTCTTGATAGAGCGAGTAGTACGTTTGCAAGTGTGTATGTTTGTGTGTTTGTGTGTTTGTGTGTTTGACTGATAAATGCAAAGATGTTCATACATAATACAGCGGTAAAGAGACACGAAATGCCCCTCGCAAACTTATTTTCCTGATTTGACCGTCTGCATAATGAGTGCATGGTGCCGGTGTGAAGTGGTGTGGTACAGAGGGGTCTTGTGTAGTGACTGAACCGACAGAAAACTTTAGGTTGTGTGTAGTTGTTGTGTGATTATCGGGGTATTTTTAAAATATTTACAAAGTTGATTTGGATTTACTGCAAAATTCTATCGAAAAAAGAAAAAAAAAAAATCCAACCAAATTGTAACAAATAAAAATAGATAAAACACACGTCCTCAAACTGAGACTTTGAAAAACCAGATAGTACTCACCAAAATCTAGTACATTTGAGAAAAATCGCATAAAATAAATATCTAAAAAAACAAGCATTAACGTGCACCGTCCTCATGCTACCACCATCACCAAATCATCATAGCTTGTCAACTCTCCGACAGCTTCAGCCTCCACCACTGTGGCCCCGCCTCCCCACGCACCTGCCGAACCCATGACCTAGAGGCTGGAGCCATATTACCTACAGTATGTAGCAGCTAGCCTGCCAGCCGGCCCACCTCCAGCGGGCAACCGCCTGTAAGCCAGTCCTAGCTTGATTGCAAAGCCTCGCCGCCAATCAAGCGCTGACGTGCTTCCATACACTTCTGCTGCCCTCCGTCGCCGCCATTCCAGCCGTACTGCTGCTCTGTTCATGCATATTCGTCTGTTGGCTCTCGTCTCGTGCACCCCTCGTTTGCCCTGTCTCTGTCACCTGGACACACTCTGACAGCCTGACTCCGTGTCTTGCTTCACCAACTCCCGTCATCGTCTTCGTCATCATCGTCATCATCGCCGCCGTCGTCGCCGTCGTCACCGTCGTCATCATCTCTCCCCAGCACCGCTTACACCGACATAACATATCCATCTTGCCGCCAGCAACATCTGCTTGAGTCTTTTCTCCGCCGAAAAGAGACGAAGAAGAAACTCAGCTCACCGTCAAGCTTGTATCTCAGCACAGCTGTTCTATTCGTTGCCCAACATGTAAGCCAGCCTTCCCTCTCCGCCTCTAGCCCCCGTTGGTTCTGCTTCGCCGTTTCACTATACGCCCCTTGATCGCGTGCTAACACCCATCTCCAGGCAGATCACCGTCACCATCTCGCGACAGGAGCAGGAGGAGCCTGATATTCTCTCACTCGAAGTCTACCCGGAGATGACCGTCGAGACACTCCAGAGCTCCATCCAGGCCGAAACCACTCTTCCTCCCAGCCAGCAGCATCTCTACCACGACGGCAACCTCATCTCCGACAAGACCCAGACCCTGCAAGCCCTCAATGTCACCAACGGCGACATGATTGCGCTGCGTATCCTGGCACCAAGAAGCTCTGCCCAGGGCGCCAGACAGCCCCAGCAGCAGCGTGCGGCACAGGGACCAGGAGCTGGTGCAGCAGGCGGCCAGCGGCAGATGTCGCGTTCCGACCTTCCAGATCCAGAGGTCATCCGGCTTCAGATCCTGGGCGACCCGCGCCTGCGTGAGGAAGCGATCCGCCAGCAGCCACAGCTGGCCTCTGTCATCAACGACCCGGCCCGCTTTGCGCAGTTTTTTAACGGAAACGACCGTGAGCGGCGCGAACGGGCTGCACGCCAAACCCAGATCACGCAGCTGAACTCGGACCCTTTTGATATAGAGGCACAAATGCGCATCGAGGAGTTGATCCGGCAAGAGCAGGTCATGGAGAACCTTCAGAACGCCATGGAACATAACCCTGAAGGTGAGCTTTCCCCCCTCTATTTCTATTTCTTTCCCTTTCCTTTCTTTTTTTTTTTTTTTTTTGGTATGATCTGTTTTGGGTTGTTCAACGAAATTTGTTGCTAATGAGACTAGTTTTTGGCCGTGTTCATATGCTGTATGTTGATGTCGAGGTCAACGGCCACAAGGTCAAGGCCCTTGTCGATTCTGGCGCCCAGGCTACAATCATGTCACCCAGCTGCGCCGAGGCCTGCAACATCATGCGGCTCGTCGACAAGCGGTTCGCCGGCGTTGCCCGCGGTGTCGGCACTGCCAACATTATTGGCCGTGTCCACGCTGCACAGATCAAGATCGGCAGCCTATTCTTGCCCTGCAGCTTCACAGTCATGGAGGGCAAGTCTGTCGAGCTGCTGATCGGCCTGGACATGCTGAAGCGCTACCAGGCAACCCTCGACCTGGCCAAGGACCGCCTCATTATTCAGGGCGTCGAGATCCCCTTCCTTGGCGAGGCCGACATCCCCAAGGACTCCGAAGAGGCCCTTGCCCAGGAACCAACTATTGCTGGCCCCAACGGCACAACTGTCGGCCAGCGGTCTGGTGTAGTCTCTGGCCCAGGTGGCGAGGACTCGGCTGCTGGGTCTCCTGCCCAGACCCAGCCCCAGATCCAGCCTGCACCCCAGCAGTCCACGTCAGCAGCTGCACCGACACCAGCACCGGCAGCAGCCCCTGCCTCAGCCCCATCCCCAACCCCAGCCGCAGCACTCCAGCCGCAGCAAGTCACAGGCGCCACAGCTGCATCCGAAGCCGACATCCAACAGCTTGTTGCCCTTGGCTTTCCACGGGACCGCTCGGTCCAAGCCCTGGAGGCCACCGGCGGCAACGTGGAGTTTGCTGCCAACCTCTTGTTCCAGAGCTCCTGAACAGGCCTGAACAAGACACTGTTTGTGCTGATTTGGGACATTGGACTATTGGGATAGCCGGCATTTCTCTTTATATCTATTTACTTTTGCTTTTTTTTGGGTTCTATCAAAACAGAAAACACGACAAAAAGATGGCATGCATTTATTGTACAGGGTCATCACTTGCAAGCTCTTTTTAATGGGAGAACTGGGAGAACTGGGAGCTAGGTCAATGGAATTTCTTAGGTATTTAATTAAATGGATGCGAACACATAGTGTTGATATCCGGTGAAGTTGAACAGCTGCATGACAAATACTACTTTTAGCCCGAAGTAAATACAAATTGCAAAGATAGACGCCGATGATATGAAAGAAAGGAAAAAGACATCAAAACAAAACATCAAAGAGAAAAAAGAGACATCTACCGTTCTACCGCAGCTTGTAGACACACGGCTTCAGAATCTTGGCCTCGAGAGCAGGGTCGTCCATGGGGTCGGCATTCCTCTTCTCGTCGTCGTCGTGGTACTTGAGCTTGGGTCTCTTGCTAGAGTCCTTGTTGCCGTTCATTGCGGCCAGCGCCTCCATGACCTCCTCCTTGCCCACCAGGGCCGGGGCGGCTTTGATGAAGCGCATCCGCACAAACATCTTGTTGCTCAGATCAACCGCCGGCGCCTTGCCGCCGGTCTTGTCCTTGCCGTCGCTGCCCTCCTCGCCACCGGCAATCTCGTCGAGAACAAAACCACGTCTCCGCAGGGCGTGCACAAACGCAGTCACGTCGGTGGCGCCAGTGCTGTCGTCGTCGCCGTCAACCTCGGCCATGGCCGCCGCCACCACATCCGGGTCCTCATCGTCCTGGGCCTTCTTGCCGCCCTTGATGCCGTTCTTTCTCCGGAAGCCGACACTGTGCGACACCGGCTGCTGCTGCTTGAGCTTCTGCTTCATGCGCGCGCGCAGCTCGCCGCTGCCGGCAAACCGACTCTTGATCTCGGCAACCCACAGCTCGCCCTTCCACCGCAGGATCCGGTATGCCTCTTCGATAAACGACAGCCAGTTGGTGCCCATCAGGGCAAGGCAGAAGACGGCAACATCGACGGTGCCCGTGGTAATCGGCAGCTCCGACGCGTCGGCCGCAGCGGTAATGTAGGGGTTGCTCCGGTCGGCGTGCAGGTCAAAGCTCAGAACCTCGATGCGGATCTTCTTGGCATCGGGCGCCAGCGTTGCGGCCAGGCGTGCGTCGCCGCAGCCAATATCGGCCAGGCGACAGTGGCCGCGCGTGCGGGGAAGCGTGTCTGTGGGATCGCGCTGCACGTGGTAGAGTCCGCCACGACCGCCGCCACGACCGCCACGGCCACCGCGACCGCCTCTGCCGCCCTTGCCACCCTTGTCGCCCTTGCCGGCACGGCGGAGAACCTCCGCAACATATCCGTCGACAGGGTTCTCGGGCCACACAGAGACCTGCTGCCGGAAGCCCTCGTGGTAGGCCTGGAACATGTCGGGGGACTCGCCAAACAGACGCAGCGCCTCCTCGGATGGGCTGGTGTAGAGGGTCTCATTGAGGTGGCGGAAGCGGGCCGACACCAGCTTGGCACGCATCGATGCCTGGAGCGGTGTGAGCTTGGGGGCGGCAGGAGGCAGAAGGGCAGAGAGTGCAGAAACGGGCTTGGCGGGAGCGGGAGCCGCTGCTGCCGGTGAAGGGGCAGCAGGCTTCTCAGCGGCAGGCTTCTCAGCAGCAGGCTTCTTGTTCTTCTGATGCGTCTGGCTCTTCTCGTTCTTCTCGTTCTTCTCGTTCTTCTCTTTCTTTTCGAATTTTGGTTTGGCTGCCTCGGCTCTGGGAGCAGCCTGACTGTTCTGTACATTGCCGACTTTTTCAACCTTCTTCTGTTGGGGTGTTGCCTGCTTCTCGGCCTTCTGAGCCTGCGCGGGCGCTGCCGCAGCAGGCTTGTCCTGCTTGTCCTTCTTTGCACTCTCCTGCTGAGCAGGCTTCTGGAAAGGCTTTACGCTTGCCGGAGGGGCTGCTTTGGTGGTAGTAGTCGCGGCCTCAGCCTTCTTCGCAGGCTTCTCTTTGGGAGCGGTTTTTGTCGGTGTTGCCACGACTTCCGCAGTAGACTTGGCTTGGATACCAGAACTCGCTATCTCGGCTTTGTCCTCGCTGCCGTTGCCTTTCTTGTCCTTCTTCTGACGCTTGGCCTTGTCGTCGTGCTTTGAGGGCGTGCGGCCTTCAATCACGCGCTCCCAAAGCTCAGCCACGTTGTTTTCGGTTACATTGGGGCCGGTGCTGACGACCTTCTCGACCTTTTCTCTCTTGCGCTTCTTGGCCGCCGGTTCAGCAAACAGGTTCGTGGCATTGGCACCGGTTCCCTTGGTCGACGGGCCCTTCTCGCCGGCAGCGGGCGCCTGTTTCTTGTTGAGGGTCTCGGCCTTGAGCGAGTCGGCCGAAAGCGACCAGCCGGGAACAGCAAACATTTTCGAGTCGGTTGGGTCGATTGAGAGGTAAAGGCGCTGTATTGGAGGCGTTCTGCCGGTCGATGATAATTGTCGAGAACAAAAACGAACCGAAGAAAAACGGGTTGCGAGGATCTTTGGTAGCGCAGCTTACAAAAAAAAAGACATTATAGTGGATCCAATCTTATCGATATCGGGCGATACACGATAAGCTTATCGATAAGACCTGGTCATATCTCTGTCTCGCATGATCGATTGTGTATGCTACTGTTTATGTGTTTTTCAAAGTTTGATTTATTCTTTGGTCCTATTTATTTGAGAAACGCAACGAAATCAAAGGCACTGCTCCAAAATATCCCGGACTTGCTCTTTGGTGTAGAGCGGCACCGGGTTTGTGCGGCACATCCAGTCAGTAAGACCGGCGGCGGCAATGTCATCGAGCCTGTCGCGAGCAATGCCGTAGTGCGATAGAGTCCGCGGCAGCCCGAGAGCGCGGATGATGGCGTCGATCATATCGCCCAGGTCGACCTCTCCTTTCTTGAGGCTGTGCTCGTTTTGCAGCACGCCTGCCACCATCGGCTCATCCCACAGCGCGTCAATCACGAGCTTCTGCTGGGCACTGTTGGCACGCGCGTTGTACTTTAAAACGGCGGGGAGAAGAACACAAGTTGTTTCTAGAATGTTATTAAAAGGACTTGTGGATATGTATGCTGCACTCTACTCACCGGCATGCGGCACTCCTAGTGGCCCCAGCTGGTGGCCGATGCCATGGGATGCGCCGAGTTTGACATTGTAGAGCACGACGCCCTTCATACTCTGGGCCGTGCCGAGCTGGGCCTGGAGGCGTGCATCAAGGTCGCGGGCGTCTTTCTTGCTGCGCAAAAGTGCCGGGACGAGCTGCCGGATGCCCTTGAGTGCAGCTTCTGTGGCCTCTGGCACGGGTCCTATAGAACACACCGTTTCGACGCAGTGGTCAACGGCGCGCATACCTGTCGACAGCCACACCCCCGGCGGGGTCGTCAGAGTCAGTTTCGGGTCGACGGAGATGACTCGGTGGCCCGCGTTCGGCGATGGGTCTTCAAACAGACGCTTGCGGTGTGTGCGCTCGTCGGTGGCGCCGCCAAAGGTGCTGTACTCGCCGGCAGACAGAGTTGTTGTTGCGCACATGTACGGGATGGTAGACGGGTTGACGTGCGGATGGCTGGATTGACCAGGGCCAGCGATTTCGTGGCCGTCGCTTCCGACTAGACCGTCTAGCGTATCATTGGAGTCGACACTGTCATTGGCAAATGCAAAGGCGAGCATTTTGGCGGCATCGACAAGGCTTCCGCCACCCACGACAATGATGGAATCGGCCTGGGTGGCGCGCATATCGGCGAGGATAGGCAGCAGGTCTGCATACAATGTATGAGACCGGATCCCCTTGCAGACGCCGGCGACCTCTTCAACAGAGCCTGTCCGGAGCAGCCGTTTCGTCAGACGGTCTACGACATCGGTCTCGCGGCTGAGCGACCCTGACACGAGAAGATACGGGCGCCTCCTCTGCAAGGTTGACACCAAATGCTTTGCAACGGCATCTTCATATGGCAGGCCGTAGGTGATGATTGGCAGCGGCCTTTGCGGGTCAAACCGCTCAATGTGTTCAGCATTCCCCGTGTTCCCCGTGGTCTTGATGTTCTCCGCCATGGTCAATGGCCAAAGAAATATAGTCGGCGACTTCAAGTCAAGTAAAAACGAGGTGTCGACATGCACAGCCGCCGGCATTGACCCATTCACTGTATTTGTAATAGCCAAGTAAAGCGTGGCAGCGTATGGCTCATGGTGCCGATTAATAAGAATCTCACGTCGTCGACGTACTATGTAACATCGCAGTCTGGCAGTGCCGATCGGCTCCCACTATGTAGCATAATGCCGGGTCTATGACGTGCGGCAGAGCATTTCTCCACACCACCGCACTTACGATCGGATGACATACACTTTCTATGCTCTTTTTGTTTTCACTTATTTTTATAGTTTCTTTCTTCTTCTTCGTTTCTTTCTTTTTCATTACCTTGAAGCCAGCTGGTGCCTCCAGTCTGAGCGTGACCGCATATGTATGGGTATGCATCTGTATGTATGTACGGATATGTTATGCGTCGTGTCTGTACATTGATCTCTTTCCCAGTGTATC
This sequence comes from Ophiostoma australiae, assembly GCA_022392945.1. Classification (NCBI taxonomy): domain Eukaryota; kingdom Fungi; phylum Ascomycota; class Sordariomycetes; order Ophiostomatales; family Ophiostomataceae; genus Ophiostoma; species Ophiostoma australiae. The sequence continues at coordinate 230,806 of JAKRGJ010000002.1, read as the reverse complement.
ATTGCCGCGTACAACATCTGCTTATAGTGGCTTCGTGCTGTAGTATGATCTGGCCCGACCCAGGACGACGGCGGCAGCAATTACTGGTATTATATTGATAGTGTGATTTGCTACATAGTATCAACAGGTTGGACGAGTAAGCAGCCGGTTTGGCAGGTGCAAAGAGCGGGTAGTGCCTTCCTAAAATATGACTATTGCCCTGGCGCAGCTCGGCAGACTGGGCAAACTTGTAGCTATTTGATATAAATCATCTGAGCATTCGGAAATTGTAACTGAAATATTGTATTTTGTAGATGCGAACACAACGGCGTACAAGCTATCGTCACAGCATCACGGCGTCACGGCGTCACAGCGTCACAGCATCACAGCATCGTGCAGCAGGGCAACGTATCTTTTTGGTAAGATACAGCACGATGGATCCTTTTGTAACAAGCAATTATATGTTGCCGTCCGCTCCTTCTACAACACCTTCCGTCCGAATTGCTACTCCTTCCGTATTCGATTTTATTATGCACGTATCTTCACAATATTAATATATTTTATTAAAACATTCAGCACAAAACAACCACCCGCCCCTGCTCGGCACTATCAGTACAATGTACATACTCTGTAGCCATATTCATTCACGCTGACCGCATTCTCCGTCGCTCCTCCCCATCTTGGACCCCCTTGTGCCTTCCTCGTGTAACCCAACGCAGCGAAGGCGCCTGCTGCACAACCCAGGCCTAGACTGTGGGCCTCTTCTTTTGTACCTTGTGATGGCTGCAGCCTGGTGGTCGCCATGCTGTTGCATGAGTTGGTGCCTGTGCTGGCATTTGTGTGCTATCATTATCATCCATCTGTGTCAGGTGCCCTCTGGCCTGTGCATTGTGTGGTGTCTCGATTACTGTCGCCCTGTACGTGTTGTTGCTTCTGCGCGGCGTCCAATATTGCTTCTGTCTAACTGTCTTTCTACTCCTACCTCTTTCTCTTACCTCTTTCCTCTTTTAGCTCTTGCCTGTTCATCCCTGATATCTGCCCCCCCCCCCCCCTGCTGTCCGCCTTTACGCCCATCCAGTCCCATTAGGGCCTCATGCCGCACAGCATCATCCCCCCACCTGCCTTTCCTCGGTTTGTGTGGTACAAAATTGTGGACACCGCACCTCTTTTTATCGCACTGTAGTCGGGTTCCCTCAGTCTTTCCTCTTCACCTTAGATGCGGCACATTATACATTGTGAGACGAGCGCACAGGGTACCCTGGTTGGCAATACTGCGTAGACATTTTCTCTCACTCGAATTGACTTTTGGGTTGCACTCGATTTCTCCCCTTCAACCTCTCGCTCCTTTTCTTTTTTCTGTTAAGAATAATTATTTGTTATGTCATTCGATAGATACGCACTCGCTCCTTCCATTTTAGCTGTCCACAATGGGCGAAGTTGATAGTCTGATATCTCGGAATGGCAGGAACGGTCCAGCCCACAAAACTAGCAATTTATCCTTTTCAACTGTAATCGACCATGTGGCAAACATGGTGTCTGCCCTAGGCCAATTGACATTAGCCTGCTACATATTCTTGTACCGAACTATGTACGAAAAAAACGCCCGCACTAGCTAGGTATGTCTGGCAATCATGTACTGTATGTACTGTGTACACACCCTGTCGTATGATACTTCTGTAACTGCGTATTGAGCAGGCTGCCCTTCCCTGTATCGCTCCTTCCCAACAATACGGAATAGATGCTGCACACTTGCTTCGTGCTCCATCGCGACTGCCTCGAGCTGCGCCTGCTTTGTGCGCCGCTCTTTCCTTGTCTGTGTTGCTTTCCCCTTCTCCCTACTTGTATATCTGCCGCAAGGAAGGCGCCCAGAAAGACCACCCTGTGCTTCCTTCCCAAATATGTAGTTACATATGTAGTATTATGTATCATATGTCGATCGCGACTGCCGGGTATCATTGTGTGGAGCTTGAAACTGCCTTGCAAAAAACCAATCTAGCCCATGTTCTGGGGACGGTGGCTGACCAGGGAGGCCGTATGTAGATTAGATCCTTCGCCCATTACCACCTTGTCCCCTCTGAACTGAGAAGAGAACCTCCGCTCCTTCCTCAATGTCTTTGGAGCCCATTCCTCGGCTTCTTCTTCAGTTCCTTCCGCATATTGTATTACCGTCTACAATGTATTACTCAGTAATTCTTCGGAAGGCTTAGTCAACTATATTCATCCCTGCGTAGTCTTCCCCCGCCATCTTGACTCCCGAAAGCCTCACATTTGGCCAGCTCCCATCTGTCGCTGCTTATCCGCCAGTTTTTCTGTCGTCTTATTCGTATCCACCACGCCAACTGGTTGCCGCCCCTACCCAGGTCTGTCTTTCGGACCTTGCCGGCGGCTTCACTTCTGTTGTCGTTTTCGCTCCTTGTCCATGATCCCTCCCTGTTAGCATCGAGGCCCTGCTTGAGCTACGTGCATACACTACAGAGTGTTACCACGCGGATACTATTTGCTGCTAGTCTCTTGTCTAGGCCTTTGTCCGCCCCGGCTTTGGATCTTTATCTGACGCCTCTCACACAAACGGCTTGGCTCTGGCTGGCTGGCAGGCAAATCACTTTCTCAGTTTCTTAGTTTCTCAGTTTCTCAGTTTCTCGGCACCAGTGGAATCGAAAAGCCAACAACCAGGCAGCACCGACAATCCCCCGCCCAGCTCCCAATACCCAACACATTGGAGATTGAGCTGACGGGAGGTAATCCCAACTGACAGACAGACTTACACTTTTTAGGGTTTAGCTCTGAACCTTTGGATTTTCGTTCGTTCCCCTCCCCGTCTCCGGCCTGTCTGTGGGCCTCCAGCCTTCAAGAACCGACTATCTCGCCGACGGCAGCTGCTGCATAACGGTCGTGGTTCTTCTTTTTCAACTTTCTACCAGTCTTGATCCCCTTTGTGGCTCGCCCAAGCTTTTGACATCTGCCTGTACGGCTGTCATATGTCGAATTTTCCTCTATTTGTGACTACATCTTCTACTTTGCGTCACTCCACTTTCTCTCTATTCGTACTCTGTACGGTGTACTATGTACAGAGTACACAATCGTCGTCTCACGGACCTCCCAGGCTTCTACCAGTCTGTCTCTCTCCTGTGCAGTTTCTACAGTTTCTACAGTTTCTACAGCTCAAGTTTTTCTTCTTCCCTCCTCCCCTCACTACCTTCTTTGCTGAGCCGATTCGCCAAAGTGGCTATATTCCGTGGCACATTCCGCCGTATACGACATCTCTCGTTGCCGCTACCTTGCCGGCCTGGAATTTGAAGCCCGAGTGTCCTACATATCTATTACGACATACTCTGTACAGAGGTACACATCGAGGTCTCCGAATATGCTCTTTTCTTGAACTGGCATATCCTATCTCATCTGTCTCCTTCTACTTCCTGCTCGCATTATCACAGTTTTCTTTTTCTTGCAGAGACCGACCCTTTACTTCTTCTCTTTTCTTCTTATTCATCTCTACGCACCAAACACGTCCGAGATCAAAGTCCGTCGCCCTCTAGGCTCGTCACACCTACTTGGATTCTACAAAACGAGCACATTCTTGCCTTCCACTTCCCTGAACGCGGGCCTCGCTCAGCTGTCACCCTCGCTGCATCTCACTTCATTGTCCTGCTTGCTCTTTGGAACCTGGCAGGGCGCCTTGTAATGTGTACAACCAGCCATATTGCTCACCCGTCTCCACTGGCTACCGCTACACGAGCTTGGTCTCGCTCGCCATAGTCTGTGGTTGGTTTTGCGTTTCCCTCCCTCTTATCCAATATTCTGTCAAGTCACCACCCGCCATCTCATTGTTGCGTCGAGCGCTTCTGGGTCCTACTCGACAACATCCACCCGAGTTAAAAACAAAAAACAAAAAAAAACACTGCCTTGCGTACCCTTTAGCCAACGCACGAATAATCTTTGTTCTCAGCTATACGGGCCACCCATATATCCAAGAAACTGCACATCTTGACCCCAGCGCGCCCTCGGGTTTGCTCTTTAGCCGCCAGTGCCGTCTCTGGTTCCATTGTCCTGATATTGCAACCTGATCCGAGCCTGCAACTTGTCCTTCCATCAGGTCAAGGATCACTATCGCTCTTCTTGACCTAAAGACCGCCCTCACCCCCCTTCCAATCCTCGCCGCAAACCCCTAACCTTTTCAATATCGTTTTTGCGGCAGCCCACAGCTGCGGCGGCGACTTTCTTCTTGGCCTCTCTTCTTGGCCCGGCCGGTTGACCTTTTCGAGCCCTGTCCCCTTGTCTCAGTGGACGGCGCACAACAGACAAGAGATTGACTTCGACAGAAGGAAACCATTCTCGGAAACTCTCTTCTTCTCCGTGCGTACATACATTATAGACAAGATCGGGCGTCCACCCATATTTTGTCTTGCCATTGTCACCTCTTTCGTCTCCAGCAACCCCCCCTCCTTTTCCCTACAATTCTAATTTCGCGCAGCTACCAATTACAAACTTCTCTCCAACCGGCGCTGAATAGCTACCAGCACGCTGCTCGGATTCACTACCGTATCCTATCTACACTGCTCTACTTTTTTTCATGAAGTCTTTCAGAAGTCTCTGAGAAGAAAGTCTTACACCACCACCAACTCGAAACCGGCAGACAGAGTACATTTGTCGGCCGTCAACCTCAAACAATGGCAGCGGTCACTCTTAACACATCAGATGTCCCCGGTGGTTCGGCTGGGGATGGCCAGGATCCCCTCCAACCGCCGAACAAGAAACCGCAGGTCAAGAAAAGAACAAAAACAGGATGTTTGAGTAAGTTATATCTGGGCCCAATGGGTGGTCAAGTATGTGCTGTTCTTGCTGTACTGTCGGCGACTATCTTCTCTGATTTACTGACACGTCCATAGCATGTCGACGCAGACGCATAAAGTGCGATGAAGGCAAGCCAAGATGCAACAACTGCATCAAGTCCAAGCGTCCATGCGATGGCTACAACCAGCGTGTCATCTTTAAGGACCCATTGGGCACTTACCAGTCGGGCCACCTTGGAAACATCATGTTCCAAGGTCAACATCCACACCATATGCTTGCTAATCACCAAATGCCTCCCGGTGCCCGTAATATGCCTCTTCCCCAGGGTGCTCTCCCATTTATTGCTCCGAGACCACCAATACCGCACCAGAACATGCCGTTGATGCAGCATCATTACCATCAGCACGCGCAACAGCCACAAATACCCATGCACGGACACTCACAAGGCCTACCTCACCAGAGCTTCCGGCAGCACGGCTTGCCACCGCAAGGCCTTACTCCGCATGCCGAACTTCTTCATCATGGCCAACCCGCTGTACCAAACACGGCAACTTTCGTGTCGCACAACCCGCCCGACAATGCCCCCCTAGAACCCTCGGCATTCAACCCGGCATGGCAACAGTTGCCATCAGAAATACCAGGACTTGGCACATTCACTCATCCGGACATCTTGGGTGCCGTTGCTTTAGATACAAACTTCTTGTCGGCCGAGGGTCTCCCGCTCAACACGGCTATCCATCCTCCGCAGTGGCACTCTGGCAACATTGCTACAGGAGAAATTCCTGGGCCTTCCCAGCAGCACAACATGCAACCGGCCCATACACTGGGTGAACCAAGCGGCATACCCAACATCCAGCCAAGCGCAGGGGCTGACTTGCAGCCACAAGTCTACAGCTACGATCAAACTGATGCGGCTGTCCCTACACGGTACCACATCTTTGAGGAGAGAGATGCGTACTGGTTCCCCGACGACGATGCATCAATGGCGGAGTCTGACGAAGATGAGGACAGCGACGACGAGAATGACCACTTGGAAAACAACGACCTTGGTGTTATTGTTGCAGGCCGTCTCCACGGTAGCCTGTTGGCTGATGCCGTTGGTACCCGTCTGCGTACGTTCTCAACATCTATGGACGACTACACGTTGTCAACATACGTTCCCTCTTCAACAAACTCGCCACTTAACGACGCCCAGACTGCTGCGGTATTCTGGTACTTTGTCAATGTCACAGGCCCCAGCATGTCTCTATTCGAACGCCGTCCCTTTGACCCGACGCCCATTTTCCAGGGCCAGCCAGTGCCCCGTTCCCGCCAACATATCTGGACATGTAAGATTTATCCTTATCCTACTCCTCAGCATAAAATCCGATTCTGCATTTCTTTTTAGCTAGACACTTACACCTGGTAGACACGTTCCCGATTATTGCGCTCAACCACCCTGCACTTCTGCAAGCAATGCTTGCTCTTGGTAGTCTCCAGATGGCCAAGCTGCAAGGCTTGCCACACACAGCTTCTATGAAGCATTACCATTTGAGTTTGCGAAGAGTAGCACGCAATTACCAAAGCGCCTCTCGACGTGTGCAGCCTGCCACCTTAGCCGCGACAATGCTTCTGGGATTCTATGAGGTCTGGAACTCTGATCACGACAAATGGTGCAAGCACATGTGGGGAGCGCGCGCGATTCTCAAGGAAATTCCCCTCCGGGACATGACGAACAAGATTCTTAGCCTCAAGAGTGAACGCCGGCGAATCCTGGAGGATCTTAATATCGGACTGAGTGATCCAGACTTTTCTGACCCCATGGTGTCAGAATATGACATCGATCTTGTCGACTCGTCTCTCGTTACGCGACTGTCTGGCCGTCCAGTGGCCTACGATGAAGCCACGCCCAATCCCGGCCTATCTTCTTCGACTGGACCCATCCCAGCCTGGACAGCTCCGAACTCTTACACTGAGAAGGATATTGAGACGTACGAGCTCATTTCGGATGTCTTTTGGTGGTATTGCAAGATGGACGTGTACCAGAGCATTCTTGGTGGCACTCCCCTTTTGTACGCAGCCCCCTTTCTCATTGCGCTACACCTATTGAAGATATTATGTTTCGCTAACATATCGATTATAGGATGGAATACACCTACTGGACACAGTGTGCGCCTCGCTCGCCGATTGGCACCATCGACGCCATGTAAGTTATTATTCGGACGGTCAACAACTTATTGGACCACTCCCACAACGGGCGCTAACATATATAGTTATGGCACATACGACCATCTGATGCTACTTTTGGGACGGCTGTGTAATTTCCAGTCAAAGGATGCCGTACGGAAGCGTAAAGCAAAGAAAATGGAGGGGCCGGGTGCAGGACCACCGGGACAATCGCCTCCATTTTCCGGAATGATGCCGTCCACTGGCCATGTCACCATTCCGACTGGTTTCAGCCCTCCCCGCGAAGGCTCCCCGCAGAGTGAAACCCAAGAGGAGATTGACTTCGAAGCGAGCACAGCCGCTGCTATAAGCGAGTGGGAAAGTATCCGTGAGACCTTGGAGATGTTCCGCACACTTCTAGGTCAGGACTTTGAGGCACTCGGCCCCGAGTATGAGCCTCCGATCAGTAGTCCCTTTGGAACTGCTCTGAAGTACCGCACATACAGCATTGCTAGTATCTGGATGAACTACTACATGGGGCTGATTGTGCTGCATCGCGCCCACCCGTCTATGCCTCCGGTTGCCATGGCGGCTGCCGGCATGGCTGCTCGCCAGACAGCCCCATATGCTAACGAGATTGGCCGCATCATCTGCGGTCTTGAGGACCTTACAAAGATGGACAAAATCAGCACTCTACTTGGAGGTGTTTCGATCGAGAGTTCCTTCCCGCTGTTTGTTGCTGCTGTTCAGGTATGTCATGGCATGTTTAGTATTTCTTCTTGGCCTCAAACCACTAACATGTATCACCACCCTATAGTACCAGGATTTGACCCAGCGTCACTGGACTGTGAGACGGCTGCAAAGCGTGGCCCGTCTTACAGGATGGCAGTCTGCCAGGCAGATCGCCATTGGATGCGAAACCGGCTGGATCAAGGCAGCGGGTATGGGCCGCGGCCCCCCGTACGAGTCGCCGGCTGACCTGGAACAGGTTCCTTCGTCTATCTGGGACAAGCCTAGAAGAATCAGTGATCGTATCCGCGAACTTGACAATGTGGACGAGCGGCTAGTTCTATCTTCCTCCGAACGTCCCCAGTATGCCGTCGGCCTACTTAGCATGGAAGCAGATCTCGAAAAGCTGGATCTGCGCGATAGTCACTAGACTTGATACCCACGGAAGTGTCTTCGCTGGCTATATGCTGACCTGTTTGCCTGAATCGTTTCGCCTCTTACTGTATACTTGCTTTTGTTTTATTTGAGTGCTCATGTACTTGCATGCCCTTCTCTTGTGACGTGGGCTATGTTTTTTTGTCTCTACTTAGTGCTTCAATTTTTCTTTCTTTTTCTGGTTATGCTGTAGTGTTTCAAAACTCCCATAGATTATTCAGTGTAAGCTGCTGAGGGCAGCAATGTATAGCTACACTCATTTAAGATCCTTTGAATTATGCCGTGGAAGTTGAACCCGGACGGGCGCGAGGATCAAGCAAGACACAAGGCAATTTAGTTTTAACAACATAGTCTCAATATTTTCCTTATTCTTCCGCTGTCTATTCTTCAGGCCGGCTAGCTAATCGACGCCAATACCATTCTGCACATATCTGCGTACGGTAGAAACTGCTGCTTAGTTTGCTGGTAGTCTGCCAACAACAGAGGCCATCTCCTCGTCTGTGTATAACCGGAAACCCTTCTCCTTTGTCACGCTGGCCAGCTGAACGTTCTTCTCATCGAGCTTCTCCTCCATGACTTGCTTGAGAGTCTTGAGCACAAGCGTCTCAGCATCGGCGAGTGTCAGGGACTTGTGGTACTGGTTCTGCAACTCGGCCTGGGCACCCTCAGAACCCGAGCCAATGGCTTTTGCGTCGTAGCGGTAGAATGTGCCGCTGGGCTCTGCGTGGTACAGCGACGGGCCAACTTCGTTGCCGTCGGGGCCAATCTCCTTGTCGTAGCCGGCGATCAGCAACGCAACACCAAAGGGCCGGCTCATGATGCTATCCTCGCCATCAGCAGACTCGCCGAACCGCAGGGCCAGATCGCAAATGGCCTGTGTACAGCTTTCGACGCTAAGGGGCTCTGCGTAGTTGAAGGCATGGCTCTGGCACTCGACACGGGCGTAGTCAACCATGCTGCGAGCGTCGGCCTGCAGACCGGACATGGCACAGCCAATGTGGCTGTCGATTTCGACAATCTTCTCGACGGAGCTGACCTCCATGAGTGTCGAGGTGACGCGCTTCTCCACACCTAGGATGACACCTTCGGAGGTGGCGACACCAATGGCCGTGCTGCCAAGCTTGATGGCCTCAAGAGAGTATTCGACCTGGAAAAGACGGCCTTCGGGGGAAAAGGTGCTGTGGATAGTTAGCTATCGGGAATCCGGGTCTCGACTATACTAATGTTGGGATGCGTGGATGCGTGGGATATTGGATGGTCGGTGCCGAGAGTGCCATCATTGTAAAACGTACTTGATACCCCGATCTATGAGAAAATTAGCAGCGCATCATGGGAGGAGGAGGAGGCGGGGGTCGTCGTCGACAAAACGTACCATATTCAGACCGTGCCATAAACATGTTGGCGATGTGTGGGGGTTGTGAAGAGCCCTAAAGTGGTAGGGAAGTAATCAGGAATGCGATGGGCTATATGAAAAGCCTCTGAAGTCGTTAAAGGGTTCGCGGAGGGGATTTGTCGTGGGTGATAGTCGTAATGTGATGTAGCAGAGCAAGCCGGGAGGTGGAAGCAGACAGATTGGGTAAGCTTTCGGCTGCCTTGCTGCTATGGCGGAGGTCCAAGGCAAGCAGACCGCCTACGCAGCCTCTTGAGAAGGCGGGCAGTAATGCCACAGCTCCCCAACCAGCTAGGAAGAAGTATATCCCCGTACAAACAACGTGACTAGGTACGTTGCTACTGCAAGCTGGGTGCAAAAGCTAAATGTGGACCCTTCTGTTTGGATGAAGACTAGCGTCCTTTGTGTCGCGTTGAGTAGAAAGGAGGGACCTGTTGGTCTACATGGTAGTAAACTCCAAGTGCGGGACGCGCTTTCCTCTTCTGGCTGCTCAGCGCGACTCGACATCACTGAACAGGAAGGCACATTGATGGGTCATTTTTATGCCTTTATCTTCTGTTTTGAATCCGGCGTTCAGTTTCAATCTACACTACGGCCGCGACTCGACACTCTTTGATAACTTTGAACACGCTACCAGCACTGCCGACACGTTCACGAATACACACACCAGGCCATGTCGTCCGCAGCCCCCAGGGCGCAGAGCAGCACTGGAAACAATGCAGGGCTCAATGGCGGGGCAGGCAGCGGTGACCGGCGGGAGACGATGAGCAGCCGGATGCGGATGAGCCAGGCCCAGGCGGCAGCGGCAGCGGCGAACAATGCTGCATTTATGCAGAACCAGCAGATCCCAGGCATGCGCGACGCTTTCCGGACTAGCGAGCGGCCAGATGCGCGGTATCGCGAGGGGTCACCACAACAGCAGCAGCAGCAGCAGCAGCAGCACCAGCAGTCACAACAGTACACGAGCTCCTCGCACAAAAGGACAGCATCAGGGAACCCGCGGCCAGCAAGCCGGGCTACAGGACCAGGGCAAGGGGCGACTAGCGGCGGTCTTGGTGCTGAGGCTGCTGCGAATCGGGCTGCAAGGGCAGGGACACCAACGAGTGGCAGCACGGCCAATGTGTCAGAAGAGCGGCGGACAGAAAGAACAACGGTCACGACGCGAGAGACGTATGTAACGCGAGTGCGTAGCCCAGAGCGGCGGACGACAGCACGACCAGCCCCTGCCCTGGCGGCGAAAGAAAAGACATCTTCAAACACTAAGGAGTCTATATCAGCACCAGCGCCTGTTCCGTGGAAGCCAGAGGTCACTCTTCTTCAACACACAACTGCTCCCCTGGCGTCCCGAGTATCGATACCTCCTCTGTCTGCTCATGTTCCAATGGCCATGCAGCCAGCACCTCTGAATGGGCTGTCTTTGGAGTCGCAAGAAGCCGTGATCATTGAGGACCTTTTGTGTGTGTTTATGGGATGCGAGGGCCAATATATCCGGTTTGCCAAAGGCTACGACCCAAACGAAGAGCGCGACCGACTAACAGGCCCGTCGTGGCGTATGCTTCCTGGTCTCGACCCCAGCCTGCAGGATCTGACAGCCTCGATGCTGCGGACGGCAACGCACTACACTGCACTAGAGTCGTTTGTTGACGTCCAGAGCCGCAAGCCCTTTGGTCTGGTCAACCATGCACTCTGTGCATCTGTGCGCAAGTTTATGCAAGACTACCTTGTTTTGATTGCACAGCTCGAAACGCAATTCTTGACTGATGCTGCTTTTACGCTGCATGTACTCAACATCCATATGCTTCCGACAAGCCAGATGATGCTGCAGTTGTACGCCCTTGCACACGAGCTGCTCAAGAAGAACGCGTTGCTAGATGATGACGACGAGTCAGAGGAGTCGAGTGACGACGGTGTTGACGACTACGACAAAATCATCGATCGGCTCCGAGAGGGCGGTGAGCTTGTCCCCGGCAATGCGGCAAGCAAAAAGATCTGCAAGGGCGGTGCAGTGCTGGAGCTGATCACAAAGCGGCTGGAGGCCATGTCAGGCGATCCTGCGGCACGAGCACTACTAACAGCTCTGCTACGAGACGCTAGTAGGCCGTACATGGTCATGCTCAACGAGTGGCTGCACCACGGCGGTATCAGCGATCCCCATGCCGAGTTTCTTGTCAAGGAGCAAAAGAGCATCCGCCGCGAGCTGCTCAAGGAAGACTACACAGACGAGTACTGGGACCGCCGATATACGCTGCGGGACAAGGACATACCGCCGCAGCTGTTGGGGGTCAGGGAGAAGGTGCTGCTTGCTGGCAAATATCTCAATGTGGTGCGCGAGTGTGGCGGTGTTGATATTAGCAAGAAGGTGATTGACGTGCCGACGTCGTTCGACGACAGCCGCTTTCTCGACAATATCAACACGGCGTATGCCCATGCCAACGCATCGCTGATGCAACTGCTGCTGACAACGCATGCTTTACCGGCACGTCTGCGGTCGCTGAAGCATTACTTTTTCCTGGATCCATCCGACTACTTCTCATACTTTTTGGAGCTCAGCCACCACGAGCTGCGGAAGCGCAACATTAAGGCTGTTAACACAAGCAAGCTGCAGTCGCTTCTGGACCTGGTGCTGCGGCAGCCGGGCACCATAGTGTCGCTTGACCCTTTTAAGGAGGATGTCAAGGTGGAAATGAACGACACCACATTGATCCAAGCGCTGCAGCGCGTCGTCAACATTACGGGTATTGAGCAGGGCGAGGTTCTGCACACGTCAATGCTGACTGGTGGCGCCGGAGGCGATGGGGCGAGCACAACCAGTGGGAGCAGTGGCGATGCTGACGGCTATGCCTCGCTGCAGCTAGACTATACAGTGCCATTCCCCGTGTCTCTTGTCATCAGCCGCAAGACTATTTGGCGGTATCAGACGCTGTTCCGGTTCCTGCTGTCGTTGCACCATCTCGAGTCACAGCTGTCGACAACATGGGCTAGCCATATGCGGGACCTGCCGTGGTTTCACCGGTCCATGAACAAGCAAGTAGCTGTATGGAAGCGGCGGCTATTCACGCTACGGGCACGTATGCTTGTCTTTGTGCAGCAGCTTCTGTATTTCTGCACGGCCGAGGTGATTGAGCCCAACTGGCAGGCGTTTATTTTGCGGCTGCAAAAGCAAGAGGAGATTGCCACGGCGGCGGCAGCAGCCGCAGCAAAGACGGGTTCAGAAGATGCTGGTGAAGTGCCGTCTGCTGCGGCTCCTATTCCTGGCCCTCGCCAGACTGTCGATGAGCTCATGAAGGATCACGTCGACTTTCTCGACACGTGTCTCAAGGAGTGCATGCTCACCAACGGCAAGCTTCTCAAGGTATGTTTGCAGATGTATAGACATATATATATATATGTAAGTTTTCCCCTAAGGGGTAGCCATACTAACCCAACCGATAGATTCACGCAAAGCTTATGCAGACGTGCTTCTCGTTTGTCAACTTTGCCAGCTACTTGACTCGCAACATGGACAAGATCGACCCGGACCTGGCCAGCACTGCGCCGCAGCCAAAGGATGCCACTGCAGACCAATGGCGGACTTTCCGAGGAAATACTGCGAGCGGCTCTGCAGCTGATCCGAACACCAGCACAGCCACTGCAGCGCCTTCAGAGGAGGAGATGCGAAGCATCATTGACCGTCTTGCCAAGTATGAGCTTCTCTTTGGGCGTAATCTGCAGGTTTTGCTGGATGCCCTCAACCACTATGCAGCAACGGAGACGGTTGTACTGCTCAGTCTGTGTGCCCGCCTGAGCACAGCCAATCAGGGTACTGAGTATGCCGGCCTTAGGCACGAAGAGGATATGGGCGCTTGATGCTGAGGAGATTGTTCGACGTCGGTTGAGGGTGGTTGAAGATGCTTGGGGCGGAAAAGACATACGCTGGAATGTCGATGTGTTTGTCAATGGCCACTGGCCGGTATATACCTTTATGTTTGATGCAGTTCTTTCTAGCAAGCGAATATATTTCCTTGATTTTATAGCCAAATCGGCAGATGCGCACGAACTGTAGCCTCGTGATGATATAAGAGCAGTGTGTGGCACAGTGCACAGTGAACTATGCACGGCTCGAGTCTAGAATCGCGTCAGTTATTACAGATTAGGAAAGAACAAACGTGGTGTTCCGCACTTGCCATCTACACTGGAAAAAGTGCCAGGCAGCACTCATTCTTTGTGATTCAATGATGCTTTGGAACCCAGGAAACGAGTAGTAAATACAGAATATGATTACATTGATTTTACTGCAAAGATGTATACTACATACCACAGTAGTCTCAACCATCTTAAACGATTGCAACGACTGCCATTGCTCGCCCATCTCCGGCACCCATCAAGGCAGGAGCCAGTAATTAGATGCAAAAGTGGGTCTCTCCTGAAAGAGCCCCTTCCCAATGAGGTGGCAAAGGCTCATAAGGAAGGAGCAGTCCATAAGCTTGTGCATTGATGACCTCTTTTGACGACTTTTGACCCAGTCCGCTTTGCCCCCCGGAGCTTGTAAGATACCTTCAACCACCAACTACGGCTGACTCGGACAACCTGCTTTGTTGACACCGGCAAACAGGGCATTACAATACAAAAGCCACAAGACGCTTGAGCAAGTTGCCGTTGCCTTTTCTTCCTGGGCTGTGCTTGACGCGGTCCCACACAGACGACGCGCATCACCGAGCTGCCCTCATTTCTCGACATCCCCCTTTTTGTGTATTTGCCGACAACGACGCCTCGACTAAGCAATCCCGACTGCTGTCTCCCAGATTTCTGGCCCATACTTGCATCAGCAGTCCTAACGACGACGCTGTCTCCCTACAACGCTGCAGCTTCTCTACTCTGTCCAACGCCGGCCTCCTTCTGACGAACGTTGCCGACGACCGACGAACGACGAACCATCTACCGATAATATCTTGAAGACTCAGCTGCTATCTACCCATACAACGATGTCCTGCTAAGTGACCGCTTGCGAAAACAAAAACACAACATCCTCTACCAGCCCTCTTCCGTTCCTGCCCACACAATGCCTCGGGCACGGCCGGCCACGACGGGCTACGAACGCCTTGCACAAGCAGAACAGCTCTCCGACTCGGACGAGGATGACATCAGTTTCGGCGCAGGCGACGCTGCCGCTGCCCTGGCCGATGCGAACCCTCGGTACGCAACAGCGAACGGTGCCCAGCCGCGGCCCGTTCACGGAATGTCCAGTCGCGGCAACGACCGGCGCGGCCCTCACCCAAACTTCCAGCGCCGACGACGTGCCAATTCGGGCGTAGATCTCAAGGCCATCAATGCACGCCTTGAGCGGTGGGCTGATGAGATTGCCGCCAAATTTAAGCCGAACAAGAAGCAGCGTGGCCAGGAAGACGAGGAACGCCTGGAAATCCACTACTCCGTGTTCCACCCCCCCGAGGGTATGCGGTGCCTAACGGCAGAAACATTGGCACGGACAGCAGCCTTTGGTCCTGATGCGACCGGCGTGCCATCTTCGGTCATCACCGAGGGCGAATTTGAGACTATTGTCGATAGTGTGCGCACAGCTATCCGGCAGGGCACACACCCAACAATGATCACACAGGGCAGCTCTGGTAGCTATTTTGCTCGCAACACCGCTGGCAAGGTTGTCGGTGTCTTCAAGCCCAAGGATGAGGAGCCGTACGCGGCCGGCAATCCCAAGTGGAACAAATGGATTCATCGCAACCTGTTCCCCTGCTTCTTTGGCAGGGCATGGTAAGTTCTATACTTGTTAAAGATTACTACCCTCTCCTCTCGTGTTGGGGATTTCTACTAATAGCTCAGCCTTATTCCCAATCTGTCGTATGTCAGCGAAGCAGCTGCATATGTTCTCGATAACCAGCTCCGTACCTACATGGTTCCCTATACCGATGTCGTATATCTTTCATCCAAGGCATTCCACTACCCCTTCTGGGACCGCTACTCGCACTCCCGCAACCGGAAACCACTACCTGCCAAGCCCGGCAGTTTCCAGGTATTCCTCAAGGGCTTTAAGGATGCAAACATTTTCTTGCGCGAGCACCCGTGGCCGGACCAATACCTGTCTGGCTTCCGTACCAGCGACCGGAATCGCAGCGGGCGGCAAAGGAGATGGGCTGACAACTGCCGGCCGACTGCAAGGAATGCTAACAGCAGATCGTCGAGGAGCCACAGCGGTCGTAGAAGTGGTGCGGCGGGCGGCGGCGACAACGGCGATGACAGCGGCGAGTTTAGCGACTACGACGACGGTAGTGCGCCTGAGCCGGTTCTCGGACCTGACAACTTTATGTGGACAGAGACTCTTAAGCAGGCGTTCCGAGAGGAGCTCGAGAAGCTTGTGATTTTGGACTACATTATGCGGAACACCGACCGCGGTCTCGACAACTGGATGATCAAGGTAGACTGGTCTACGCAGGAGGTGTCTATCGCGTCTGAGCCTATCCAGCTCAACATGGACAACGCTGGAGCGCCCAAGCCCGGCCATGAGGACGGTGAACAAGGCCCACGGCCTGTCGACCTGTCAAACCGGCCAGCAGGCAGCACTACGGCACCATACCCTTCATACCGCGCCCACCAGCCGATGAACGCTACAACGCCACCCGCGGGCAGCAGCAGCACAGTTCCGCATCCGAGCATCCACATTGGTGCCATTGACAATTCGCTGTCGTGGCCGTGGAAGCACCCCGATGCATGGCGCAGTTTCCCCTTTGGCTGGCTATTCCTGCCGGTCGACCTCATCGGCCGTCCATTTTCGCAGAAGACGCGCGACCATTTCCTGCCGCTCTTGACTTCGCCAGCATGGTGGTCACAGACGCAGGCGGCGCTGCGGCGTATCTTCCAGATGGATCCTGATTTCCAGGAGCGCATGTTTGCCAAGCAGATTGCCGTTATGAAGGGCCAGGCATGGAATGTCGTGGAGACACTGAAGACGCCAGACCATGGCCCGCTTGAGCTGACGCGCCGCGCCAAGGTGTGTGTCTGGGACGATCTCGTGGAGGTGCCAATTGCCGTCCCTATGCGTGCTACTAGTTCTGAGATTCGTAGACGCAACGAGTTTGAGATTGCGCGGGCCATGCAGGAGGAAATGGACATTGGTGCCACTGGCGGGATCGATGGTGGCAACAGTGCCGGCAAGGCCATTGCCAAGAACAAGAAGACGGGAGGTAGCGAGACCAGCAACCCCTTCTTCGACAATTTCGACGAGTATGGTGGCTCGGACGATCTTCTTATCCAGTCGACGTCGCCTCTGCCCAACCCCGGCCGTTTCGAGCTGACTAAGGAGTCCGTTGCCGAGGAGGGCGAGGAGTCTGGTGAGATTGGCGAGTCGTCGTCGGCAGCAAGAAGCCCCGACCCATCATCGTCCGCGGCCGCCTCTAGCAGCAAGTCAACAAAGCAGACATCGCCTGGCGCATCTAGCAGCGGTGCTCCCAATGCTCTCCACCCGCATCAGCACCAGCGCCGGTATAGCTACACTACAGCCGCATCACGGCGGGCTAGCAACTCGATTGCACAGCAGCTGTATGGTGAACGGCACGGCGGTGGCAGCAGCAACACCATGCCATCGTCGTACGTTGTGCCGCCCAGCTGTGGCCACGGCACACGACACGGCCAGCACAGCCAGCAGCGCGATAGTTTTCGGCACCACCGTGCGGCCTCCCTGGATAACTACTTTGGCGGCTCCATGGACAATGGCGACGATGTCGAGGGCGATCTAGGCTATGCGGCCGCAGAGGGCATGGAGAACAACCGCCGGCGGGTGATTGTGGAACGGCTCGAGCCTGTCAAGACCAAAAACCCCGTTTTCACCTGGTGCTAGCCGGGGAGTTGGCATAATTTGATGTCTTTTTTTTCTTCTTCTTTCTAGTCTGGGTGTCTTGCGGAGTTTTCTTTCTCTTTTGCTTTTCAGTTTCTTACAAACTTGTCCATTATTAAATTTGCTGTTACCCTGTTTTCCCATTTAGATTTCCTATTTTTTATTATCAGTTTCCTTTCTGCGTCTGATTTATCTTTTTGTATGTTTTTTTCTATCTCTTTATGTCTCACTTATATGCGGGAAACAAAAGGCCACAGAAGCACATTAGAACAACGCTATATCTATATTCACATCTGATCTCGCTGTACCAACTCGACAGCTCCTTTGTATTGTTGAAAAGAGGCTACCTAAACGCTTGTCATCATGACGGCCAAGACGATCACTCGTCTCATTGTTTATATGGATATGGCGGCAACAACGATACTCATACTTAAGGGAGCATTGTATATATGTAAGAGAGTGGGCGGCAAACGCATGCAAGGTAAGATGTGGCAGTGAGTGCATATGTGGCATAAAGGGATGGCGGTTCTGCCAGGGAGAAAACGAAGGCAAAAGAAGGCGTATGCTAGTTGTGCATATAGCCACAAAGCAAAGCCGAACTAGCTTGTCCAAGCCGAGAGCCTATATTGATTAAGCGAGAAGCATCCTGTTGTCTATTATATTGCCGTTGGCTGTCTGCCGTGTTGCCCACTGTGGCTGGGTCTGCGTTCTGATCCAACCCAAGAATGCCATCACATCGTTTCATATATTCTCATAGACGCCACTTTCTCAGATGCCAGCGGTAATGCTTCAGCCAACGCCACGCTTATACTGCTTCTCTTTCATAAGTAGCGAGGCATCATCCAGTAAAGCTTGAGTATCCGATTTGGAAATACATTAGTCTTGGTAGGCTTGTTCGTTGTCGTCTTTTCGTTAGCAGGGATTTATGCTACCTCATCCAACAGTGCACGCATTGCAATATATGTCAGGATACCGATATGACAAAAGGATCGTCTGCGTGCCTCACTCCCGCCTCTAGCCACTTCCTCACTTCCTCGCCCTTGTCATGTTCGGGCGTCTGTGTAAACCGACCAAACAGCCGGGTCCAAACCAACAGACCGTTCTGACCACCACTACAGCTGCATCCTGCGGTTGGGTGTTATCAAGGATCAAGTCTTCCAGTCTCGTAGTGTTGTACATACATCAGTAGTGTCCTTGCGTCCTACACACTATGTAGTAATAGTCACTACATGGTAGCCTGCCAGTCCGTTTGCATTTCTTCTTTATGTGTCCCTCACTGAACCTTTGCATGTTGTTGTTTCTACCCGGACAAATGAATGGCCCGCCTCGCACATGAGGCCACCCATCCCTGGTCCCTCTGCGCTGGACTGGGTCAATATCTGGTGTGGGACGGGATACGAACGGGCTCTGAGGGCATTGGCTGTGCCCGTCTAAGTGACTTGAGGATGATTGGTATGTGGAAGAAACAAACTGTTACAGCGTACATTTGTGTATGGAGTAACAAGATGGAAACAATGGAAACGAGAAGAAAGAGAAGAAGAAAAAAACAAGGAAAGGGCAGCGGAAAAGAAGTAGAAGTATACTTTTGGCAGGATCAAATATATAAACAGCAAATATAAATATAACTATGCATGTATGTACATACATAGTAGAGAGTACTATGTTATGAGTAATACCGACCCTTGTAGACGGTGGTCTGATCGAGTCGCCAAAAGTGTACATGCGATGTACGATGTACGCGGTGTGTCAGCGAGTGAGTGAATATACTCTGAGCAGTGATCTGAGCTGGCGAGAACACAGATAGGATTTGGATATATTAAACTTAATAATGGCAATAAAGCCGGAGAAATGAGTAATAGATTTGGGGGGGAGAAGGAAACAAACAGGTATTTCAGGCTCGAAAACAGACATAGGTTGCGCCATGCATGTAGCGAAATACATGAGATGCACTGCAGGGTAATAACTAATGCGTTGGCCAAACTGCAGACCGCCGTCCCACGGAGTGTCTATACATATGTGCTTTCGTTTGTGCCATGTTGCTCACGGAAATCCATTGCTACTTGTCTGCCTCTTAGCTGCCCATCAAGTGTACGCTCCTGGGAATTATTACTATTCACAAGGCGCGAGGGAAGACGTTAAAGGCATATCAAGGAGCGAAGAACACGAAGCCAGCGCATACAAGCACAGGATACGACAGTGCCCACGTCGGCTCGGCCGCAGGATGCAGAGTGTGACCGACTAGGAGAAAGGAGGCGGGAAGGAGGGCTAGCACATGTATCTCACCTCTTGCAAATCACTTATGATTCGGAAACATATTACAAGTGTGCCGTGGAAAAGGCCGATATGACAGAGTATATTGTGGAAATTGGCGAGAAGCAGAATGTGACACATCACAGAATGTCGAGAGTCGAGCGTCGAGCATCGAGTGTCGGCCAGTGGGCTTTTGTTCTCGTGGACCCGGGTGACAGACATGAAGACTTGGGTGTGCGTCACCCCCTCCCCCCTCGACGAGAACAACTGGCCGGCAACGGAGGAGAAAGGGCAAATGGAAAAAGGAGAGAAGATGGCGTTGGAGACCGCACAACGGCAAGGTCCTGGACACGCTGTCACACTATGAATCACATCACCGTAGGACGGGGGTGATACTTTGGAAGTGCACCCTTCGTTTGAGTATGCTAGATGCTAGGATGGCTCTAAGGGTGGTGGTATTGCCAAAAGCCTAGCACTGCGGGGAGATGACAAAAGACAATCTATAATTCGTGGCTGCGGCTGGATGCTGGACTCGAAACCGAGCGTGAGAAAGAAGCAAGCTTCGGGTTTATCAATGCCAGTGTTGGGCAAATCCGGGCGCCGAGACTCCCGGCTTTCCAGCAGACCTAGACACTCCAGGAGTCCCTTATATAAGATGCATCGACGGGCAGGCTCGCAGGCCAGTGCACAGGCACTCTTTATGGCAATGCACGTTGTGCGCAGGTGTTACAGCATGTCCCACGGCAAGTCGTACACAGTGTACGGCATATTTGCGGGATGTGTACGATGTAGTGGTCCCGACCGGATGGGAAAGCTGACGGAAAAGGCTGAGCAGGGGTACACCCAGGACAGCTCCCATATCTGAGTCTGTGACTTGTCCCATCTGTGGCATTTGTTTCGTCTTCAACAGGCCCAGTACTTGGGCAAGGAGGGTGATGATGAGAAATAAGAGTATAGAATATAGCTCATTAGAAACACCCGCTTCGCCTCCGTGTACCACTCTACTCACGGACAAAATCCTCCTGGAGAGGATACCGTCCAGTGCCATAAGCCAGACGCCAGGTTGGCTGGCCTGTCTCTGCCCGTGTTTCTGGAACTACATAGTATGTAATCCGTGTGGGCTTGTGAGTTATCACAAATTTATGTTGTGAGACAAGAGGCGGTGGGTGTCGATGTGGACGAAGAAGGTTCGTTGCCCCTGTTCGCATAGAGTCCATCGTATATCATGCGGAACCAGTTCTGTTCTCTGGCTGTTGTGTCTTTGGTTCGCCGCCTTTCTTTCTTCTTGTAATTTCAAGGAAGGAGACTGCTCAGATACCCTTGAAGACGCATACGCCTGCACATACTATGTAGCCTCATATGCTTTACTGCATACAATGTAGAAGTATGTAGGATATATATACACTGACGCTTGCTGCACAACTCATGCATGTCCCTGATTTCACTGATTTCAGATGTTGTGATGCACAGACACAGTCCACTACAGCCACAACACTGTTGATTTGCAGCACGCGGGACTTGGATAGTCTGCAGCAATGAGACGGGGGCAGCTAGGGAGTTGGCACTACTCTGTAGACGGTAGAGTGCCGCCGATATACCCGCACTTCGAAGAAGGCAAAGAACACTGGGACGTGGGGAATATCTGATGTGATGTGCATGCTCGGCACCTCGACCACGCCATCGAAACCCTACTGCTGACCCACCAGCATAGGTACAGAGTACGGAGTACTGGAGAGGAGATGTTTTCACTTGGTAATGGTAATGAATAAGTGCGTCGAGGAGGGAAGCGGAGGGAAGGTGAAGCAGGAGTAGAACTAGACAATACCGGTGCGGTGGACCAGCATTAAGATGAGGGCGGGTGCAAGGGGGACGGTGTATCCTCCGTGTAGCGCGGTCATGGCCGTGAGTGTAATAAGCATCCTTGCACATGCCGCATATGCGAAATACGTGGCTGGTACCATGTACGTGACGAGTGTCGATGTCTTCCGTGCGTATATTCTCTGGAATCAAGACATGGTGACTGGGGCACTTGTCCTGGGACTCAAACAGCATGGGTCCCGCTGGAGAAGGACCATTTCTGCTCGGCCGGTAATAATTCGCAGGCGCAGTCTCACTCGCTCTTGGTTTTCCCTTCTTCGACTTCCTCTGACTCTTCCTTTGCTTCTTTGGGCGTTCTCTGCCTCTCGCAATTCCCCAGTTCCCAAGTCGCAGGACACGGTTAAAGGTTATCCACACTGTCGGATTGCAGCTATCACTGCAGATAGCCAGTCCTCTGGAGGTGCAGGCGCAGGTGCAGGTGCTAGTTCCCAGCTTCTCTATACAGAGTAAGCATCAACATTGAGGGAGGCGACCCGAGACGGCCACCATACTCTGTAGTGCCTCGCACCCTCCCTAGTCGCATACGACGTATTACCCTGTAGCTTGTGATGCTCATCTCTGAATCTTATGTAACTGGTGCCGCGTTAGTCCTGGCGGGAAAAGATGACCCGCCATCCTTGCTCACCCAGCACCCTTTAGTGTGCATGGTGGCTGAATGAAAATGAAGTGCAACAAGTAAACAATACGGCCGTGACGGTCCAAAAACAAGGAGGAACTGCTCATCAAAACGGGCGGGTATAGATATGAATGTGAATGTGAATGTGAATGTGAACGTGAATGCGAATGCGAAAAGGCGGCCCGGACATATGCCAGTGTACACACTATGTTGACGTGGGGCTGCTTAATTTGAGAATCGGGACGAGATGTAAAAAGCCAACAGGGGCGAGCAAACTGGCAGCAAAGAGTATTTGCAGACCCGGCGTCATGCCATTTCTGGAAAAGGTCTTTGGCAACTTGCTGGGTTTTTCCCCCTCTGTTTCATTAGCTGCCCCTCTCGTAGACTTTATCCTGTCGTGTTCAAATCATCGTACCAAGCTTGTAGACACGCAGATGAACGGCACGACAAAGAAACACAATCTCGAAAGTTCGTTAGGGGCGCAGGAAGGTGGAAGATGGGAAGTGGAAGGTAGAAAGTGGAAATAGGATAGAGTACAACACAGCAGCAGCAGGGTCTGGCCAAGAATGGCACAAGGACAATGATTGCTCAGAACGGGAGGCGACTGTCATGCAGCTAGCAATCCTTCGCCTCCTTTCCCATCGTGCTCCTACTATGGTATCTTATTACCTCTGTACATGCACCGTGCAGAGTACATTCATGCATAGCTGCGCTGATCATTCGCTGGCCCTGTTGTTCTTGCCAGCATGCCAAAGATGCGTTGATATTTGCGGCAAAGCGGTAGACACATCGAGCCGTGGTCAGTCCGTGCTGCTGCTAATAAAAGTGGCAATCTGTCTCGTTACTGATGTTGTTGCGTTTCTTTGTGTCTTATTATTAGCAGCCCAGAATCCCGATAGTCTGGGAGTGTCCCGATAGAACAAAAGCAGCCCTTCTGGTTCTCGGAGTGCCAAGGGTGTGGGTGGGGAACACTCGAGCAGACTCAAAGGCTATCCTACCACACCCCTGGACGCTGTCTCTAAGGCTCGCCTGGCGGCTGGTTTGTGGTTTTGTTGGTTTGTTGGTTTATTAGTTCGCTGACTCTCTGGATCTCTGACATGCCGCTGTCCTGGATTTGCTGGTTGATTACTCCGCGATTCTCCTTGTTGCTTGTGGTGGCACGCTGGTACTTTGTGTTGTCGTCTGCGCTTGTTGGATGTGCTCTGCACTATGATCCTTAACTTGGCCAGGCCATCTTTAAATGGCGAAGACGACATGTAAAAACAATCGCAGACAGCTGGCGGCAACTGGCAGAAAGGCGGACGCTTGCCACAACTTGATGCTAATCATTAAAAGACTGGCTGGAGTGGAAGTTGACCAGCAGCAGCGGCCATCTTCTCGTTTAGAAAAGGATATATTCCGCGCGCGCAACAGGCAGGCCAACAGAAAGAGGGCGGGCCCCCAGCGGGAGGGGCAGTAAATGACAATGCACCTATTCACAGGCCACCTATTCACAGGCCAGGCCAGGAGCACTAGGTTTTACCCACAAGTGCTGCTCTACCTGTCCCTTTGTTTATTGCAATGGCAACCGGCATATCGCGCCAGGCTGGATTGCTGGCTTGATGTCGCCATGCTTCCAGGCTTCCCTGCTTCCATGCTTCCATGACTTACATGATCCGATCATTGCATGCTCTTTGGTCGTGCTGCAGAAGCACATTCAGGATTCTAGGTGCCGATGTGGATGTAAGTGTATAGCTGCATCCTGCAGATATCCAAGTATTGCACAGATGCGATGCGCCTATGCTCGCATTCGTACGGAGTAGGATGCGAATGTGGTAGTCGTACCGGGCATATTCCTCAAGCAGCGAGAATCACCTTCTCACAGACTGAAGCGGGCAGGCTGCCGATTCCAAAGGCAATGATTGACTATTTCAAGTCCATACGTCGCCGCGTTTTCACGGCCGATCGTTCCTTTACAGGCCAGCACTCTCTGTAGAGGCCGGCTTTAATGGCACCGCGATTTTGGGGTTTGACAAGACTGGAGTATAATGTATGTACATACCTCTTCAGATTTGTCGGCTTTGATTCATTTGCGTGCACCAGCTGGCTGCCAATTACTGTCATATCTTGTCTCGGGATAGTTGGTGGCCGAGGAGGAGCTAGGCGACCTAGAGACAGTCTTTTTTTGTTCTGTTATCCGCTTATCAACATCACACCCATGCCCGATTTGTACGTTTTGTACGTACTGTGTAGTCTTTGACACGAACAAAGTTTGCTACATATGTATTATGCAACTCACATGTACTCTATATGAGACTGCACGCGCCAGAACAGGCAGCCCAACCATCGACTGAAGTAATGACCCATTGCGCGGTGAATGATTCTTCTTTTGTCCAGGTGGTCCCTTGAGTAGACAATCTCCTCATAATCCTTGAGCGACCACCCTGCGAAACGACGGAAACTTCCAGGCGGGTCCGATCGTATTCCATTATTTGGTGTCCCAGACCCGTGTCCTTGGGATTTTCTTGGGTTTACCATGGGCTATCCACGAGGCTTCGGTTCCTTTTGGGAGGCGTTAGTTTGCGACCAAAGACATCAGATCTTAGAAAATACATCTGGCAGAGTACACCTTCGAGCGACGGGCGCACGTATTAGAAGAGATTGGGACATTGGACCCTGACTTTCAGGATTCAAGAAGATCAAGGAGACATGCTTCCATGACAATATTTTGCCGATCCTATTTTTCGACTTGTCAGTGCCACTGACGCTCTAGGTAGCACACGTTAGTGGTATCTGGTCGCTTGCGCATGCATGCCATGCCTCCCTCACAGGACCACAGGTGCTCTTCGCCTATCCATCCAGGACAGGCTAGTGAAAACCGGGCGTCGTACTTGAGCGTGTGCTACTTACTATGTAGCAGTAGTAGCACTATATAAAGAGGGGGAGGGGTTGCGTAGGAGAAGAGAATGAGGACGTGTAGACCGCGCCATGCGTAGTTGATTAGTATGTGACAATTGCAATGTATGTACAGCATGTGGTACTGATGGTTCTTACTTGACGAGTGCGTTCACCTCGATGCCTTGTCTGCTGGCTTCTAAATGACCCTTGTAAATCGCCGATATGAGGAGGCATCATAGTACGGAGTACATCGAGGTAGCTACATACTATGTAGCAGGCAAGCAGGCGAACTGTGTACTGTACTCTGCACTACTGTATGTAATACTCTGTATTACATAGTAAGATACATACATGTTAGTACATCATATTGGGAAACGGGCCCTGCCTTCTGTCTCACCCACCCACTAAAGCGGTTCCGGCATGCTGGAGAGACAAGGGCCGGGAAGATAACACACAATGTTCTCAGTGACATGTGGGGTTAAGCCTTGTAAGAATAGACTTTGTACCAACATATATCTACATACATACACTTGTATGTACAGTAGTAACCCTTGAAAATGCACCGGCTGCATAGACGATACAAGTTCGAGCAGCTCTAATATGGCCAACAGCCGAGCTTTGCGCCATGTCCTGTCGTGTTCGAGCTTGTTTTATGCCACGGGGCGCTCTGTGCATACATATATATACATATGCAATGCACGGGTATCTTGCAAATGTAAATATATACAAAGCCTGACGTGTCCAAACATCACCAGTCGCGAAGGAGTACACATACGGATAGATACACACCCTTTCGCAACTTCCAGGCTCTTAGCCAGGTCTCTGGGCCTGGCCAGGTAAGGGCGGGCAGGACGGGCTGCAATAACGTGCGGGACGAGAGGCGGTAAAAGGAACAATTGCGGACCTGGTGGACTGCCTGGCTTTGTGGTGTTAGTGAGGAAATATATCTTTGCTCTGTGCACTCCAAATCATGGTAGAGGTTGGGCCTTGCCAATCCTTCGGCACCAGTGCAAAAGATCGGGGGGGATATACAGCTGTCTGTCATGCGCATGAACTCAAAAGGTAAAGAAGCATGCGAGCTGCGAACATCGATGGCACTGTTCTCTTTCCGCCGCCGCTGCGATTTCGGCCGCGTAGCCACACTACAAAAGACGTAGTTTGCCTGCCGTACGTGTCTGAGGAAGGGGGGGTCATACCGCTTTCCAGACGGTCTCCTTCTCTCCCCGGCCTTTTGGCTCTGGCTCTCTGACTCTCTGGCTAGCCAAGCGTCCCCTAAAGTGAAGATCGACAGCAACATCGTGGGTGTGTAAACCGGCTGGGATGATACCTATTCTGGCTGACCAGACGAAACAGATGGTTTGAAGAGGTTCCACTTCCAGGAAATTGGGTGCTTGTCCTTGACATAATAGTGAATAACACTATGAGCACAGTAACAAAGATGGAAAAGAGGAATATTTGCCAAACGTAAGGAAACATGTCGCTCCCAACTTGTGTTGCAGGGACAAACCTGTACCAAAATGCAGGCCAAGGTTAGCAGCCTACATACCACACCACCAGACCCATAAGCCCGTCCCGGCACCGTACTGTATGTATTTATGTAGTATGGCCTGGCCGTGCAGTCGTAGAAGTTAGTACGAGCTAGCCACTAGACAAAGCCCACTAGCAGCGCAAAACAAAACATGATTCCCATGGAGGACTCTTGGTGGCCACCTGTCGGTCACCGCCGGAAGATTTGTGTGTAAATGCTCTTGTTTGTTGGACATTCTCGTTCAACCCCTTACACAACTTCTTCAAGAACAATCCTGTCTGGCTTCTTTTCCTTCTTTTTTTCACTTTGTCCTTTGTTTCTTTTTTCTCCCGTACTCTTGTCGTTGTTTTTTTGCTCTCTCCCTGTTTGTACACCAGCAGGAAAGAAGTTTGCAGCCTCCGTTATCATCCCTTTCAACACAATGGCAGCCGAGAGGTAAGAAGAGCGCACCAAATTGTTGGATATAAGTTTAAAAGAGATGGCGGTTTTGCATCAGGCCAATATGAATAACATCTGGCGCGCACAGCTTCGACACGACTGTTCCTCTTGACGACTTGTTCCGAGAAACGGTCTCATATCATGGACGAGAATACCAACGATACTCGATAGAGAACAATGTTTATTTCTCTCCCATAGATGAGGTACTGTTTCCACCTTTGATATCAGCAGAAACCTGATCCTCGCCTTGCTCAGAGATATTCCGCGGGCGACATACTTTAGAAAAGAAAATGTCGCGCTAACCGGCTCCCCAGGACGAGATCGAGCGGCAAGCGATTGCGCATGAGGCGTTCAGAAAAATATTTGATAATCGTTTGATTTTCCCACCAGTTCGCAGATTGAGGAAGCTTCTGGACTGTGGATTCGGCTCCGGTTCATGGGCATGCGAGGTTGCCAGGCAGTATCCGGACTGTGAGGTACGTCTCCCTATACTGCTGTCGTGTCGGTCATGTTTGTCGACTTGTTCCCGGCGATACCGGGCTCTTTGCCCCGTGGCGCACGGCAAGGAAGCTAGATATCCGCACCAAATCCAGACTTATGCTTTGGCATCTTTTGGCATGTTCTGACACCCATTTGGGGGGGGTTTCGAGAATTTGGATAAGACCTTGGCCGTGTTTTCTTTGCCTGAAACGTGTGGCACACTTTCAACTGACTGATACATCCAGGTCCTGGGAATCGATGTGAGCCCACACTTAGCCCCCGAAGACGAGTTGCCCAATCTCGACCTTCAGGTAGACGACCTGAACAGAAAGTATGTGAGCGGCGCATAAGGCCCAGCAGACAGCCGGTTACAGAAGGCCAGAAGGAGAAGAAGCTGACAATCGTGAAACAGGTTCACTTTTGACACGGGCGAGTTTGACCTTGTACACAGCCAAATGGTGGCTGGGGGAATCGACTCGGGCCGTTGGAGGAGCTATATGCGGGATATCTACCGCGTCTTGCGGCCGGGTGGCTGGTGCCAGCTTGCCGAAATATACTTTCAGGCGCAGTCGGACAATGGCTCTCTGACAGAGGGTAGGTCATACGCCAATAAAAGAGGACGAAGAGAAGAGTGTGCATATTCTCAGGGTGCCAGCTAACCAGCTAGAAAGTGCTTTGCGACACTGGTCGAAGCTATACTTGGAGGCCATTGCGCAGTACAAAGACCCACGGGCACCAACAAGACTGGACTCTCTGCTTCGGAGTGCAGGGTTCACCGAGATCGAGACTAGTGTCATCCAGATCCCTATGTGCGGATGGCCAGCGGGCAAGTATTTCGAATCTATCCTGCCTTGCCGATGGCAGAGTCAAACTCGACAGCCATCGGGGCGAACTGCTGGGCTAACTCTCTGCGAATAGATCCACGTCTGAAGCAAGCTGGCGATATGAATCGGGAGAACATACAGAGGACACTGTCCTCACAGGCGATGTATCTCTTCACTGAGAAGCTAGGGTATGTGTTAGACTGTGATATTGCTATGGCTGTTATGGAAGAGGATTCAAATGCCCAGACGGAATCTGACGAGGGAAAACTGTATACTGACCTATATCAAAATGGCAGTCTGCCCTATGAACAGGCACAGGTGCTCATTGCCCGGGCCCGAGCAGAGGCAGACAACCCAGCATTGAAGGTATGTTTCAGCTGTTCCAATGAAGAACAGAGTGGTCAGATGCATAAGTCGCCCTCTGCCAGCACGTCGTCTGCACTTATCCTTGCTAACATGAGCGTCTCTCTGCCATAGACATATTTTCCCTTGTAAGTGCCTTGCAAAAATGGTTTGCTTGGTCTTATGGCATTGTTTGTGCCTCTTAAGGATTCACTCGCTGACGGTTTGTGACTAGGTATGTGTGCATCGGCAGAAAGCCCAGTCGTTCCAGGTAGAGCGTCTTGCAACAGGAGGCGAGCCAGGCTTCACCCCGCTCGAGCTCGTAGTTTTGCATGGTAATAAAAGGCATGATGGCCGTACAGTTTCTTGGGGGTTGCATCTTGGCGCTGTAGATTATTCTTTTGGTGGTTTTTAGGTTTCCAATTTGGGTTTGTTGTTTGTTCATATGCTGTTTCGTTGTGCATTCGTCGTTATCGTCTGTTCTGCCTCTTAGCGTCTTGCCGTTGTCTTGTCGCAGCATATCGCCTCTGTTTTGGCCATCTCACCAACCTCACCGATACCCCTCGATTCTTCTCCTTCGTGTCTTCTCGGTGCCTCTTCGTGTTATCTGTTCTTTCGGGTGCTCATTGTCGGGCTCCTTCGGGCATGCACGCCAACTTCTGGCCGTCGGCAAGTTGTAGGCGTGGTAGTTACATCGATGCCCTACCATCGTTGCTGAGTCGATAGTGATTTTGTTTGCTATTCTCGTTTGTTGTCACCAGTCGTCGAAGACTTGAGTCTGGGATCCAAAGCATTGGTCCAGCTGAAGGGGGCAAGTGCGGCACTCGGTCTGAGGCTCGAAAACGGTGCTCTGAGACTGGTTGAATGAGACCGTCGTTTGTCCTTCTGTGCATTTGCTCGACAACGTTCTGTTCAAAATCTGTTCAGGTTATTCAGACTTCAAGGTCGGGCTGCAAGGTCGTGGTGGGTTGATGTTGCTGACAAGTAGTAAAGACAAGCGACCAAAAGGGGGAAAGTGGGCAATAAGTAAACAAACAAACCCCGAGAAACCAGAAAACCACTCGCAAGGCAGGAGCGACGGCCACCTACGGCGCGTGTAGGAAATAATCTCGAAAACTGATTCGCAAAGCAATCAACAGAGATGGAAGGAGCGACCGGTACTGAAAAAGAAAATGAGCAAGTCCCGTGGGGCACGAAAGGAACAAGAGAAAACCCAAAGTAAATCTGGAAAGAGCGACCATACCGCACTTTCCTCATCCAGACGATCACTTAAATTGCCGTTTACGGCAACAATTCCCTCTTTTTGGCACCTCGTCCTATAAAACACATTCAGAATCGGAGCAGCGAGATCCCGCATATATTTATACAGCTCAAAGTACGCAGGCTCACACTCTGTCTAGTCCTATTTCACAGGCTAACACGGGCACGCCACACCGGTGAGCGGGATACAAGATGCTAGGCGGAGATGGCACAGGTCAGCCCCTGCAATAAATCGCATTGGCACTCTATGGCATTGCTTGTAAGTCAACGAGTGCAAGACGAGCACGCAGCGACGGCCGATTTGCGGCTGCGCGGATAACTTGAGAGCCAGTGCCATTCTTTGCCCCTATGGAAAGTGCAGGTACAGTCTCTGAAGCAAGATACGTTTCTCACAGATCTCTGTCTGCCCGGGGGGGGTTGGGGGCCGGAGAATCACCCCATGGCATTTGTTTTCAGTTCTCGTCACACCCAATAGCGCCAGCAGCACTTGCTGTCTTGCTGCTGGGCCAGCCTTTGATGGACACGTTTGTGCCCAAGGAGATCCCCCATGGGCAATCTGGTTGATCGGAACCTGACCAAATTAGGTGCCGCGCGCGCGCTCAAATCAGCAGAAACTTGACGATGTGGACGTCGACTGTCGAGTTGATACATCTACATGTGCGGGCACAGTTACGGCAATGGCACAGTCTGTACATAGTATTGTGTACCGTGTACTCAGTACGAGATCACAATCACAATGTACTTGGACTATCTTGTCACATTGCCTTGCAGCGATGTCGTGCGGGTTACGACAAACACGAAACGGAGTGCAACCTGACGTCTGTTTAATTTGGCAGAGGGTAGAGGGTGGACGGTGCTGGTGTGTGTGGAGCAGAAGCCTCCGGCGCAGAGAGGCTTGCTTCTCGGTTCTCGTCTTCAGTGAGATGCAACCGGAAGACGAAGACAGAGATGTTGCCAAGTACATCTCGATAACAGGATGCGTACCGGTGAGACTACCTTAGTGTGGTCCAACGGGAGGGGGGGCTGGCCATTGATACCAGTGGAGAAATCAGTTTTAGGGAAGACCGATCTTGATCGGCGATGGGCGGCGTTGGGCAGAGATTTGATTTGCACCACCCATCTACAAGGCATATAGATGCAAGACCGCATGGTCGCTAGGCTGCAAGGCCGCATGAGGCCAGAAAAGACACAGAGACGAAGAGACGAAGAGACGAAGAGCCAAAAGCAGCAGCAAGTTGGTCTCAGACACCCAACGTCGGACACCCATCCCTTGCCTTGCTTGACCTTTTGGGCCAGGCCACCCTTGTTTTTTACACAGGCCTGGCAATATCGGCCCAGCTGACAAGCGACCAGCACCGGAAAGCAACATGAGCAGCAGAATTACGATGTAGCAGTGGTTTCTCCGCGACAGCCATGCCAGGACGGCTGGCGTGTCCTCCAGCTATATTTCGGAACACGGCGAAACCTGTTCATGGTGAAGTGTTGTGTTTGCCGGTCCACAACTGACGAGCATGCTCAGAATTAAGGACAGTCTTACCCTGACATGGGAGAGGAAAAAGCAAAAGTCGCAGCAAACCTCTCAGCGAGGACAGAGATGGACAAAGCTAGTCAAAAGACATGTCTAGCCGAGTGTCCTAGTCTCGGGGAAGATCCGCGAACACGACCCCTGCCTGAACATGAACTACTGTGTATCAGGTGACTTCTTCTACGGTAGACTCCAGACCGTCGACGTGATCCAGCAGTCCAGCACCAACACGCAATCAGCTAGACGCGTCCCACGAGCGAACCAGGTCCATGGCAGCCACTCAGCGAGGGAGTATCGGGGGGACCAAGATGGTTAGCCTGGCCATTTGGGAATGCTCGTGCGGTAGCACTGGAGGTCGGTCAGCGCTCTCCGTGAACAGGGAGGTCGGCAAGCTAGACAAGGCATCCCCATTACTATGTACATAGTAAAGAGCGCTGTCCTGATGGCCCGCTACTGGCCAACTCTGGAGAGAAGGGGGTGATCTCGGCAACCAGCAGCCATGTGTGGTTCTACGGCGTGGAGCCCAATTTCCTGTCAGTTGTGTGTTCAGCTACCTAATAGCATGGCTGGAAATGGGGAGGAGCTTGTTAAAGTGGCAACCGACGTCAACGGCGAAAAGCAAAAGACAAAAAGACAACGGCCAACGTTGATCGACGTCTTACTTCACGCTTAGCGCACAAGTCATATGGCACGGTATGCTTGTATGCTGTAAATCAACGGGCAGAGCCTTTCGTAGCGCCTGCCCAGCCAAAAGACAGCGCAGCTGGACCCGCTATTTCGGCAATGGCCATACACTGCACGCTGACTGGCCAATTCCCAGAGCCTTAGCATCCTAGCATCGGTGTAAAAAATCGGTTTGGGCGGCCGTCTCCAGAGCTCGTCCTCGAGTCTTGGTTGATGATACGAACCACGAACCAGAAATTAGAATGGCAGCAAGATACAGCATTGCGCGGTTCGCCGCCGAGACCAGCTCTCTCACGTCAGCAGTCTGCCAGCGCGCAGCCTTCGCCCGCACTGCCCAAGCCACTCGCTACTACTCGACTTTGGAGGATGCGCCGCCGCCACCGCTGCTGGTGAAGCTGAAGGGCGACCTCAAGGCGGCCATGAAGGCCAAGGATGCGCCACGGCTGTCTGTCCTGCGATCTGTGCTGGCAGCGACGCTCAATGCCAGCAAGACGAACCAGCCGATCGACACCGATGTGAAGCTCGTTGAGCTGCTGCGCAAGTCGGCACGGTCGGCACAGGATGCCGTGGATGAGTTCAGGGGCGCTGGCCGGGCTGACCTGGCTGAGAAGGAGGAGGCCCAGGTCCGGGTCCTCGAGGCATATGCGGCCGAGAGCGGCGTTGAGAGCCTAAGCAAGGAGGACTTGGAGGTTATCGTGGTCAAGATGCTTGAGGAGCTGACGGCCGAGACGGGTGCAAAGCCCAAGGCTGGCGATGCCATCAAGAAGCTGCTTGCACCTGGCGGCCCTCTGGACGGCAAGGACTTCAACAAGGGCGTGGTAGCCCAGGTCGTCAAGCAGCTGACGAAGTAGGGTAGTTCAGGGCAAAGGAATCGGAATCGGAAAAGGCACAACAGGTCAACGGCATGACTACGACGGATGAAGGCTACGGATGACGTATGGGATAGGAACACATTCTACTCTTAATGAATAAAACAACCTTAGAAACATGAGCGAATGAACTCCTCTGGTCTTTACATCCTGGCTCCTCAACTCCTCGACACAAGACAGGCTGCTCGTTTCTGCTATTTCGATCGACTTCATTTACCACAGTCGTATCCAGAATGGCTGATCTTCGCGTGGCAACCGGCACCAGCAACTTTAAAAACGTCACGAGGCCTACCCCAACTTTGATAGTATGTACTTTTGCCAATTGCTCGCAGGCAGACGTGCTATCTTACACGCCACAAGAGCGTGCTACTGTATGCTTTACTATATTAGTCTGCCTTGGAACCCAGCCTCGGTGCGCTAGGGGTCCTTTTGCAGGGGGTGTGGACGGCAGGGAGGCACACTTTGACAACGCTGGGACACTACAAGGGAAAGATAAAGGCGATGGCCTTAAGAGACAAAAGAAAGTCAGCCGCCAGCAAGGTTCCCCTCTTTCGACTAGAAGGATAAGTCGGAGAGTCTTTGTCTGCCGCCAACCAAGGTGGTAAGATGTTTGGCAGATGTAAAGAAAAGAGAAGAGAGAAGGAAGGGGAAAGAAAGAGACAAGATAAAATAAAATAAAAACAAATGAAACAAAATAAAATAAAATAAATTAATAGAAGAGGAAAGGAAAAGGGGGGAAATAAACAAAAGAGAACGGAAAAGAAACAACAGAAAGGTAGAGGGGGGGAAAGTTAAGACAGTCAATACACAATTCACTAGCCATCACATCATATCCAACGTCGAAGCCACACGCCAAAAACGGCGGTTAGACACAAAAGGGGGAGATGGCAGCAGATCCGGGGACGCACTCGTACGAGGAGGAGTGACAGTCATAGGCAAGGCAGCAGTTGTGACTTGTTGTTGTCTGCGTATATACTTACTAGTATGTATTTACTTCTCGTATTGGTGTGTGCGTGACTGGAATAGACCCAAAATTTGTATATATAGATTGGTGCCGTCTCGCATATATGAAGGTGGTCAGCAGCCATCAACCCTCACCACTCACACTCGCACGCACGGCAGCTATCTCATCACATCTCGGCATCAGCCACCCACCACTATTGCCGGCATCTAACACTTTCAGCAACATTTTATCTACTCGTCTACTCGTCTACTTCATCTACCCCGTCACTCTTCAAGCAAAACAGCACAATTACATGCACACAGTCTCCCGCAAGAGACGCTGCCTTGGCATCGAGCCCATGATGGACGAAGACACAATGCTGCCGGTCTCTGCCGGGCCCGTCAACGCCCACCAGCGCGGCCGCCGGCGAAGCCCTGCTCCCGTGCCGCCGCCACACGCACGCTACGACCCGTCGGCCATGCTGTTCTCGCTGGCCATGACAAGTGCGCATCCTACGTCTGCTGCTACGTCTGCACAGGCGCCTCGGGCCCGTGCGTCCCGGCAACAGACGCCATCCGGCGGCAACGGAACATTCCGCGGCCGTCGGCGGTACCGGTCGCCATCACTTTCAATAACATCGTCGGCGTCGGCATCGACTGCAACTGCAACTGCAACTGCAACTGCAATCCGGAAAGCCTCGGCGCGGCCGCACACGCCATCGTCGCGGTCCACCTCGCTGCTCAAGTCCATGTCCATGTCCATGTCCAAGTCCCAGTCAAAGTCACGGCCGACGTCGCCGCTGAGCCGGGGTGCCGGCAGTCGAGGCAGAACTGCCCGTGGCGATTCGTCGTCTCCTCGCCGGGTGATCTTCCGGGCTACGGTTGACATGGATCACAGCGTGTATCCCTATTTCCACAGCCATCACTACCAGCAGCAGCAGCAGCAGCACCACCTCCATCACCACCACCATGCTCATCTACATCCGTTCTCTGTCAAAAAGGCCCGCCGGGCACATTGCCCGTCACGGCCAGGGTCAGTCGACGGCACTGAGACAAGACGGCGGCAGCGCACCCGCAGCCGGCCACGGTACACCAAGGACGCAGTGTCTGAGATTACTGCATTGACAGAGATTTGTCAACGTTCTCATCCTTCTCATCCTGCTCGTCAGACCAGCCACGACAGCCAGAACAGGCACATCAACCTCGGCAGTGTGGCCGGCGGTATCAGCAAAGTTGCCGTCAGCTCTGTGAATGCCAACAACGACAGTGCGAGTATCAGTCCCAGCCACACCCGCAGCCAGTGCCACATGCTGTTTTTAGACTCGAGCAGCACCAACAGCGACGGTGATGCTATGGACACTGCGCACTGAGTCGGGTGATTCGATATGATGTGTCGTCTCTCGGCTGCAGTCTGCATTCTGCCTTGTATTTCTGTCTATTTTTTGTGTTTGTTTTGTGTTTGTGTCTGTGTTTGTTTTATCCTGTGCTGGCTGTCTTATCTGCTGCTGCCATGGACCTTACTCTTTCCGGATTTCATAAACGAGTGGCAACTCGTGTCGTATAGGGTCTTGTAGATATCATGATAATTGACTCGGCCTCTTACCTGGAACCTGCTGTGCCATGTTCTTTTTTCGTGGCGTGATTGACATTGATACTGCTGGTTGACACAGTTGACTTCCGGCTACCTCAAGATCTGACATGCGCTCTGTCAAGTGTAGAGTGACTCAGCCCGTCACCTCGGACCCAATGAAGCACAAGCAGCCCGAGCAGCCCAAGTAGACCAGGCAGGCCAAGCAGACCAAGAAACCAAGTCTCTGCTTCATGCTCGTCATCAGTCGGCCGTCTGTAGCCCCTCTGCCCCTCTGCCCCTCTGCCTCTCTGCCTCTCTGCCTCTCTGCCTCACTGCCTCCCATCTACGCCGCGGCGGCTCGGCTGTAGGTGCACACGCGGAACTTGCGTCCATTCTCGTGCAGCCTACATGACCACATGCAGCTGGTGAACACGTCAGTGGCCGAGCATGCACCCATTGCATCCATCAGCTTCTATGCGTCCATTCTACTCGCCGTCTCCTCACTCTCTTATTATCAGCCTCTACTATATCGTATGATATGACAGGATACGAAAAACCTGGTAGCCTAAACGACACTTTCGTGCACGTTTTGATGCCCAACCAAGAGGCATGCATGTTTCAGAAACATGCCTAGATTGCGAGATTGTTTTATTACGCCTCTTTTGTCTTTTGTCTTTTGCTTCATGTCTTCGTCTGAAGACCACGCGGAGTCTGACGTGAAATTAATCGGCGACAATCTCTTCGTCGCGGAAGTCGTCTTGGCTTTCATTTCTTTTTACTCTCTTCCTCTGATTTTCTTTTCTTCTTTCTTTTTTTTTTCCCTTCTTCTTCCTGCTTCCTTTCCCCTTTACTTCCACTACAGACTCTTGATTCCTTCTTCACTGAAGAAGACTCTCGTGGTCGCCGTCGCCGGGCATTGACAGGGTTGCTGCAGAAGTCCACTGCATGTTGACATTGCACGCCACAGCCACCGCCGCCCGTCACCGACTTTTGATATCGAGCTGCAGACGCGTGGTATCTGCAGTCTGTCCTCTGGTCTGCAGTTTGGCCATGCACCATGCACCCTGTATGCACCCGCCCTCTTCCTCTTTGTTCGTCTTTTCCTGTCTCGCAATGACTGTTTCTGTTGTCAGTTGAGACTGAATTCAAGACTGTAATACATTGCAGTTCATCGCACCCATATATTTGATTCTAAGCTCTATCAATTAAACAACAACAGAATATAGCAAAATAAAGACATGCACGGTTTCGCCGTCCATACAGCAGGCCGCTCCTCCCCGGGCCTCTGATCTCTGACTTTGCTTGCTTTCGGTTTAGACGCACATGCAATGTACTCTGTAGGTCAGAGGCAAGCGCATCCGCCTGCATCGTGGTGCATGTAGCAATGTAACCTGGTTTCGGAGTTGCCTCCAGCAGGTTGCTTTACTATGTACTCTGTACTCTAAAGACGATATCCGGGCACGCTTTGCCATATGACCTCTTATATGGCCTCTTATATGACCTCTTATGTGCTTACACTCCTCAACAAATATATGCTGCTTACATCTGACTGTCTGGACGCAGCTCATACTCTGCATCATGCATCTGCACGTTCTATACGTCCTTTTGTCTTTTTCGTCTGTATTACTTGCCACAATCCACAAGGCAACCGGTGAATCCCACCGTTG
Source organism: Ophiostoma australiae (assembly GCA_022392945.1). Lineage (NCBI taxonomy): Eukaryota > Fungi > Ascomycota > Sordariomycetes > Ophiostomatales > Ophiostomataceae > Ophiostoma > Ophiostoma australiae. Next base: position 193,765 of record JAKRGJ010000002.1, on the reverse strand, counting down.
TTGTCTACTGTATACAGTGGTGATGATGGGACAGAGGGAAGAAAAACGAAGCGCCACAGAAAGCAAACCACATCCCAAGATCAGGAGGACGCACTTTTCTAATTGCCCCCATTGGCCTTGTCTACCCATGCTCGCTGGAGGGCAAGGGCTGTCGCCTTCGAGCCAGATCCGATCACCCTGCGATTCGCTGTTGTTTTGGATATTCGCCGACCTCTGGACAGACATGCATACAGAGCATGGCTGATGTCTATTAGGGTCGGCCTAGTCCAGCTGTTTTGTTTTGATTTGTTTTGATTTATTTTCTTGCTCGTTTTTACTTATTCTTGCCTGTTTTGCTTCTTTTGAGCTTGGTTCCGATGACACTGAAGAGATCGGCCTCTTACATCGTACATGATAGGCTTCCTTTCAGATATCTTTTCTTTTTCGCTGCATCTCCTTTTTTTCTCTGCACTATTCCTCGAGCTGGGCTGTTTATTCGTTTTTCTACCGTCCTTGTTTTCTTTATTGCTTATTTGCTGGATTGCCTGACTGCTAGCTTGCTCAATTCTGCTCAGCAATTTTCCATGATCTGCATTCGCCTCTCGGACTGATGAGCATGCACGGTCTGACCACTGCTGCCACCACTTGTGCACTTGGCCACTGCTTTTGGTCCCGTAGTTACCTCCACCTCCAATCGTTACATACTGTACTGAGACAGGCACCTACGGTATGTAGCTCCATGCTTGCTTACGCTCCGCCATTGCACAATCGATTTATTGTATTTTCTTGACGAGGAACGACGATAGATAGTGGTTGATCTATAGCACCGATATTATGATGCTATGATGCTATGACACGGGGTGATGCTGGTCTCGTATAGTTTACTCCGCAAACCAACGGCTATTATCTGCACTGCGGCCTGTTTACGCTGCCATGCCGCCAGTACGACAGTGCAATGCAGTACATAGTACAGAATAATATATGCGGACTATTGCATACAATCAACTCGGAGACGACAACTACACTCCCAAAAGGATGAAAGAAAACAAAAATAGAGCGTGTTTTACTTATCAAACAGATGGTGCAATACGTTGCTGCTGGCCCTGTTTCCGAGGATGCAAGGGTGGCCCAGTCCAGAACGAGCGGTCAAGAGGCGCATTGCAACGCTCGCGGCATGTAGAACAAGTATAGAGCATCAACTATCGAACAACCCTGTATTAGATAATAATTCGACTTTGTGACAGAATGCCCCATCTGCCGAGCAAGACAATCTGCAGCGCTGTGCATTCCAATGCCATCGTGATCTTGCCATCGCCGGCCAGCCCTAGGCAAAAGCAAGGAGAGACGCCAACCATGACTTGCATTGTTGTATCGCTCAGTGCTCCCTTGCTGTCTCGAGTGTTTTGGTGTCATGGTGTCTTGCTATCACAGCATGTCATGATAGTACAGAAGAGTAGGCGTCTGCGGTCAGACCTTTCTCTGCTCCATCTCACATGTCGTCACATTCGTAGCCAGCTGCCGAGAATCCTTGCGCGGTGTTTTTCCAGGATGGGAAAGGAACCTCCTTGACCCTGACGACTAGCACTCACTAGCAGAGATGGCGAGGCAGCTGGCTTGGCTCTTAGCTGCGAGTCTCTTCTGTAAGCAACTAAGCATGCATACTGTACCATACATAGTAGTAGTATCTGTCTGAATATGTACATATGCTGTGTCGATCCTCCGCTGCTCCGTACAGAGTAGAAAATAGGCACAAACACGGCTCGAGCTCCGGCTGTGTCGCGACGCGGTCGTGCAGAGTGGCATAGCCCCGTAGTGTTGAGTGTGCTGTTTGTTGGCTGGACCGACCGCCGTGAAGAGCGAGGCGAGCGTGCCGCCGTACTCTGCACGCTGTATTACGGAGCAGGGTTCCTGTCGCTCTTCGCGCGCGCGTCACCGTTCCTCTGCTGTCTACCCTGTCATGCTATGATACATATGTAGCACTGCGACGTGCTCCTCTGCAATGGGAGCCTGCCAGCTTGCCAGTTTCGCCATCCGACGATAAGCATGACTTGAGTCTCGATTGGCATCGCCCCCAGCTCCCCGCGTTTGATGCTGCATTGGCTTGTGCAGACAGCCTCTTTGACAAGCTGCTCCGATGCGAATGCTATTTATAGTGTGCTTATGTAAGGCATCCACCATGAAACACCGCTCGTAAGTTGCCTCATTCAGCTCGCTCTACGAGTAGACCGGCCACAGCCGACGGATGTCGTGATAGGCTGGCCGCGGTGGCCAAGGCCGGGATGTGCGAGCCACTTGACAACGCATACATAGTACCTCGTCGTCGTTGTTTGTCACCCTGTCCTTCCCTTCCCATGGCCACATCACCCTGGCGAGGAGCGAGGCTAGCCAGTCACTCTTCACTCTGGTCGGCCTGTCTGATCTCTGTCTCTCTGTCTCTCTGTCTCTCTGTCTCTCTGTCTCTCTTCGTCTATCAGTTGTCTCGTCCAGTCTGGGTCTCATCAATCTCGCCAGTCCGGCCAGTCTCGTCCTGTCCAGTGTCTTGTCTGCCAGCTGTCACATTGTTTGGCCATTCCTCATGCCTTGGTTCTTCCTTGCGTCGTAGCCTGTCACGATGAGATGCTACTATGTACAATCGATCATGTTGCATCGTCTGCTATGTCTTGCAGTCCCTCACATCTCGTATGCACCTCCCATATTTGTCTTGACTTGGTTTGTGTTTCCAAGCCCATTCCGTAGTGTTGATTCTCGCTTCTATCTTGCTGCTTGCTTGTTGGTTTGCTTGCTTTCTTCTTTGGTTAACCGCCCTGCCTTGAAAGTCTGTCTATCAGCAATACTATGTATCTCTTCCGTCTAGCCTCTGCCATTCCACCCCCTCTTTAGTTCCACCTTTCATGTCTCTGATGCGCATGTCTCACAGGCTCGCATGGATGTAAGGGAGGTCGGTTTTCAAGGCGAGGGTGTCGGCGACCATTGATCAAGATGATATAGACGTCAAGCTGTCTTCCGTTTGCTCTGAGTGCTGTGGTGATTCTGTAGATGTTTTTATTTCCCACATTTGACGTTTCGCGATATTCAAGGATCCCAATAACAAAACCAAGTGACAATAAAATAAGTCAAATATAATTGTATTTTATTTTCCTAAAATTCAGTTTAGTCCTTTTTTAAAATTAAAAAAAGAAGAAGAAGAAAACCCCTACAAACTCAAACAAACCACAATGTCCAACTCAAATCAAAAGCATGATCCTATCTACCAACCACGCGACAACTCACAATCACCTGGCTTCTTCTCCATGACCACGTTGTTAACGGATCGGACAGTCTGGGCTGCTGACTTGCCATATGCTGCACCTTGCTAATTTCGAGTTAATTTCTGATTTCCTGTCATGTCCACATCTCACACTTTCTTCTTATCGCCACTCAACTTTCGCAGAACAACTGTCTTACATGGCCGTTTCCTGTCTCATATGGACCACGCAGAGTGCAGCAAAAAGCTCCGCATTTTTAACTTGCTTTCTCTGTACTGTACTATGTAGGAGGTGTTGTTATCTCGCTACTCTATGTTTTCAGTACTACACAGTATCTTACTTTTGCTTCTCTGTGGTCTCTGCTACACTCAACCACAATACTGCAGATACTACTATGTACAGACACTCCAGAGACTCCTCTATCTCTCATCCTTGCGTCATCTTGAGAGGGATCCCTCTGTATTACTTACTTTCAGGGTATCCGGATATCACAGCCTACAGAATACCTCCGGCCGGCAAGCATCCTCCCACGTCTGCATGATACTGATCATCTAGCCTATCACCACCCATGCTCGACTGCCGTGGTTGCCACTGCCTGCGACTGTGGCTGCCACTGCCTCTGCCTCTGCCTCTGCCTCTGCCTCTGCCTCTGCCTCTGCCTCTGCCTCTGCCTCTGCCTCTGCCTCTGCCTCTGCCTCTGCCTCTGCCTCTGCCTCTGCCTCTGCCTCTG